>JBBDGP010000150.1:2295000-2895000 GCA_037952835.1 Lithobates septentrionalis
TGCTCTTCTTTGTACTCGCTCCATTTCCAGTACATCCTTCCTGAGGACTGGTGCCCAGAACTGGACAGCATACTCCAGGTGAGGCCGGACCAGAGTTTTATAGAGCGGGAGAATTATCGTTTTATCTCTGGAGTTGATCCCCCTTTTTAATGCATGCCAATATTCTGTTTTCTTTTTTTAGCAGCAGCTTGGCATTGCATGCCATTGCTGAGCCTATCATCTACTAGGACCCCCAGGTCCTTTTCCATCCTAGATTCCCCCAGAGGTTCTCCCCCCAGTGTATAGATTGCATTCATATTTTTGCCACCCAAATGCATTATTTTACATTTTTCTACATTGAACCTCATTTGCCATGTAGTCGCCCACCCCATTAATTTGTTCAGGTCTTTTTGCAAGATTTCCACATCCTGCGGAGGTTCCAAAGGTTCCAAAGAAAGTACCGGTATTATCTGTCCCCCAAAAAACAATATGAACATTGGCTAGGTTGACTGCAAAACAAAGCAGCAATTGTAGGACAAACTATCACATGTCCAAATACTGAAAAAAGCCCTGGGACTCGAGGAGGTTTATATAGATTAAAGGTGCTGGGGCTCAAGGTTAATCAACAAAGGTCCAATAATGAATGAATAACACATTTATAAAGTTAAATTACTATGTTAATACATAGCAATAAGTTATACCTTTTAATAGAAAAATGACATTGAAATAAAAATACAAATATCATTCACCAATAGTTCTAATTTCTGCAATGTTTCATTCGTTTTCTATAAAAATTATCATATTCACTATATAGGGACTGGTGAATGTATCTGTGGCTGTTTCCCTTGTGAAAAAAGCTTCTCCTAAATTATCTCCTTAGCGCTGACTGTACACATATATGCGGCCTCGGCATCATCCCGGTAACGTTTTTTTAGAGCGGGCGGTCGGCTCTACAGGGATACCAAACGATGCGGCTAAAAGCCGCTCAGCTGTTATCCTGAAGGAGCGAGAGGGGACATAGCGCGCCACCTTCCGCCGCTCTTCCCGGGTCTCCCGTCCCACCGGGAGACCCAAGCCACGATCCAGCACTTCTGCCGGCTAAAGTGAGACACGGAAACGGCTTCCTTCCAGTCTGCTATGTTTAAACACGGAAGCGGCATCACAACCCCACTTTCGTTTTACTCTGCTGCTGATGGCGGCGATTTAAGAAAAAAACGACAGTATTCAGAATTGCCGTTTTTGGCGATCTGAATACTTTGAAGTTAGACCCCCCGATCCCTCCATAACAAGTACCTGTCACTACGTATTACTGGATGTTTACATTCCTTTTTTTTAAAAAAAGAGACAATGTAAAAACATAAATAAATAGGAAAAAAAATTGAAACCGCCCCCGTCCCTACGAGCTCGCGCAGCGAAAAAAAACGCATGTATGTTGCGCCCGCATATGTAAACGGTGTTCAAATCACACATGTGAGGTATCGCCGCGATCTTCAGAGTGAGAGAAATAATTCTAGCACTAGACCTCCTCTGTAACTCTAACCTGGTAACCATTAATTTTTTTAAAGCGTCGCCTATGGAGATTTTTAGGTACCGTTGTTTGTAACCATTCCATTCAATTTTAAAGCATGACATGTTAGGTATCTGTTTACTTGGCGTAATATAATCTTGCACAATATACAAAAAAATTGTGCTAACTTTACTGTTTAGTTTTTTTTTTTAATTCATGAAAGTGTCTTTTTTCCCCAAAAAATTGCATTTGAAAGACCGCTGAGCAAATACAGTGTGACAGAGAATATTGCAACAATCGCCATTTTATTCTCTAGATTCTCTGCTAAAATGTTTGGGGGTTCTAAGTAATTTTCTAGCAAAAAATACGGCTTTTACCTTGTAAGGAACAAATGTCAGAAATAGGCTTAGGCATGAAAGCGTTAAAAAGGCAGTGAGCCTTTTTTTATACTGTACAAACTGGCTAGAATAGAAAAGCAAGGAAAAGGAGAATTCAGAGATCAGATAATAAAACATATAAACTGTAAATCACTTAAACTACAAAATGATGGGTTGTTGGCAAAAAGATCAGCAAGAAAATGCTTTGACCTTTTTATGAATAAACGTGTTGATTTTTTTTCAGACAAGGTTGTTTTTTTTAAATTCATTATGGTTATGTTTTCTAATTCATTTAAGTGCAAATAGTGTGTCCTCGTTAATTAAAAATGTCAGAATGAGAAATGAGCTGTTACCCAAACAGTTAATTACATACCCGCTGTCAATTCTTTAGAAAGCCAACATCTGATACATTAATTAATACCTTGAATAGATACTAATTACACTCTAAAAGGTGAACCTTTACCTTCCTATGCCTGTAAAGTGAAAGGGTTAATTACATAGGAAACAGCATAATCTGTGTGTATGTGCTGTCCCCACTCGTCTGATAAGGAAATAACCCATACCTGGCATGCAGCCATGTCTCACCCTAAAATCCAGTATGTCACCCCATTTTCCCCCCTTCCTGCTTGATCTACAGATCTCCCATTATTCCTCTCATTCACCGCAGACCAGACCCGGCACTGTATAGTTGTCAGTTGACTTGTATTTTGCAAGACAGTCCTGATATGTTCATACAGTTACTGTTTTAAAGGGCAGGTTCATACCAGCCAACACGCTATAATTGTGCACACTGGTCTGCATTGTGGTGTCCTTTTATGAAAGTGAGGTAAAATACCGCTTTTCAGTTCTCAGGCATTCTCAGGGGAGATCGCTTTCCTCTGAGTGCCTGTTTATGAAAGTGTGTAGATGGCTTCTCATGTTGAGTTGAGGAGCGATCTACAAATGCCAGGAACTCCTGAGAAACGGCTCCTCTCACTATAATCTCGCGTGATATAGCGGGATTACAGTATGAGGAACCATAAAATACAAAAGTTTAACACAATTCAGCACACATTATTCCCCAACAAATTAATAAAATAATAAAGTTAAATTCCCCCTACACAATATACATTAACCTAATTATAAAAAAAACATTGTTTTTATCAATATTTAAAGATCATACATATGCCTATTTAAATGTGAATGGTGTATAGTAAATGAATGTAATGCAGCTATACACCATTCATATAAATGCAAAATACATTTATAATCATTAAAAAAATAATTTTAATAAAGTATACAAGTATAAAAATGTATTAATAAATTAAAATAAAATATATTTCATAATTGATATACATACAAATTGATAAACTGGTGCAATGCGAGAACACTGCGAATCCACTGCGGGTTCCCGCATCGCACCGACTCGCATGTCAGTTCACACCTCCATATGCGAATCGCTGGGGAGTGTCAATACATTGTTAACAACACCCCCAGTTCAGCTTGCATATCGCATTGCGAACTGACAGTCCGGACATGAATCGGATCGCATATGTGTGAACACACATGCGATCCGATTCTGGTCCGAACAGAAAAAAGGGTCCTGTGCGTGTTTGCACCGAATGCGGTGCGATATCAGCCATACTATCTGTACAGCTGATATCGCACCGCACAGACATCGCATGTAATGTGAATGGCAGTGTGCTGCGAATAACATGCGATGCCTGTGCGATGTCCGGCATCGCACAAGTGTGAACTGGGCCTAAAAGTTAACAACACCCCCAAATCAGTTCGCATATCGCAGTGCGATCTGCAAACTCGGACAGTAATTGAATCGCATGGGTGTGAACACCCATGCAATCCAATTCTGCTGTGGACCAAAAAAAGGGTCCTGTTAGAGCCCTTGCACACTGGGGCGGGGGGCGGCGTCGGCGGTAAAACGCCACTATTATTAGCGGCGTTTTACCATCGGTATGCGGCCGCTAGTGGGGCGGTTTTACCCCCCGCTAGTGGCCGAGAAGGGGTTAAATACCACCGCAAAGCGCCTCTGCAGAGGCGCTTTGCCGGCGGTATAGCCGCGCCGTCCCATTGATTTCAATGGGCAGGAGCGGTAAAGGAGCGGCATACACTCCGCTCCTTCACCGCTCCGAAGATGCTGCTAGCAGGACTTTTTTTACCGTCCTGCCAGCGCATCGCTCCAGTGTGCAAGCCCTCGGGGCTTTCACACTGGAATGAAAGCAGCGGCACTTTCAGGGCGGTTTGCAGGCACTGTTATTAGCGCAATAGCGCCTGCAAACCGCCCCAGTGTGCAAGGGCTCTAAGAGTTTGGTCCGAGGGCAATGCAAATTTAGTAATACTATCTGTATGGCTGAAATCGCATCGCACAGAGATCGGATGTGATTTTGCACTGCAGTGCGGTGCGAATCACATCCGATCTTGGACACCGCAGCAGTGGGAACTGGCCCTAAACCATATTGCATTTGCACCAAAATGGTACAGGACCCTTTATTTGGTCCGCACTGGAATCTGATCGCATGGGTGTGAACACGCATGCGATCCGATTCCTGCACCATTACATAGTTCGCACTGCGATCTGTGAAATGATCTGGGGGTGTCATTAACTTTACATTGACACCCGCAGTGGTGCGCAGATGTCAATGTAGGTGCGATGTGAAAACCCACACAGGAATCACGCTGGTTCACGCATCGCACAAGTGTGAACTCAGCCAGAGACATGAATATCTAAAAAAAAAAAAAATATATATATCTATCTATATATCTATATATAGATATATAGATATATATATAATATATATATATATATATATATATATATATATATATATATATATATATATATATATATATATATATATATCTATATATAGATATATATATATATTTTTTATATATATGTATATGTATATAGATATAGATATATATGTATATAGATATAGATATATATTTTTTTTAGATATTCATGTATGTACACACTATAAATTCCTATCCTGCTGGTTTTGGGTTGTGTAATGGTGGGGACGATGTACTATGACTGTTTGGTGAAAGAAAGAAGTCAAAAGACTTCTTGCTTTCTCCAGAATATCAGCCAGTTTCAGGCTTCTCACTCTGATTCTCCACTTCTGAAATGGTGAATCAGAAAGTGAGAATTCTGTCACAGATCGCCAGTGAGGTGCTGAGATCGCACCTTCATAAACTGGCCGTTTCTGTGAATTCTCACTGTGCTGAGATAATCAGTGGAGAACATGTTCTCCGCTGATTATCTCAGTTTCATAAACTGGTAATGAGCTGAGATCAGCGGTGAGACTCGGGATCGCCGCTGATCTCAGTTTCATAAAAGGACACCTGTGTATGAACAGCGCGATCTGTTATTACAATACATTGCATAATTTACATTGTTTACTTTTTTTTTTTTAAACTCTGTTCACTGTAGCATATTTCCCCCCAGTGCAGTGTGCTGCATACAAATGTAGTAATGCTGCGTTTTGTTTGCAACATACCAGTATGGTGTGAATAGGGCCCATAGAAAATAACTGTGAGCTTGTGTCAATCTATGCAGTCATGCTCAACAGACATAATGTGAATGAGCCCTAAAAGGTTGGTAACCTTTACACAGTACTTCAAATTTTGTTATACAAACTGGATTTAAAAGGCAACATTCACTTTGGCTCGGTTCACACATGGGCAACACGACTTTAGCGCGACTTTGTACCGCGACTTCAACGCGGCTTCAGCGCGACTTTAGCGCGACTTCAGCGCGACTTCGGCAAATTACGAGGCGACTTGAAGTTGCCTCCATGACAGGCGACTTCGCCTGTGGCCAATCACCTCTCTGGGAGGGAGGGGGGGAGGGAGGGGTTTTCTCTGCAAAGTCGCTTGACTTTACAGAGAGATCCGACTTGCAGGCGACTTACATTGAGTTGAATGGGTACAAGTCGCCTACAAGTCGGATAGAAGTAGTACAGGAGTCTTTTCTGAAGTCGGAGCGACTTCAGTAGTGTCAATTAAGACGCTCCCATTGCCTACCATGTTAACCTAAATGCAAAGCGACTTGGGGCGACTTGAGGGCGTACAAGTCGGATCCCAAGTCGCCCCAGTGTGAACCGACCCTTTCTTGGGAAAAAAATAGCAAATACAAAAATAAAACAAATACATATATAGTTGCCGCACGAATGATATTGTAATTGAATGTTATTAAAAATTACCTTTTTGTTTTCAAGTGGCAGCTCTGTAATTTTCTGTAAAATCCAATCCAACATAGCTACCTGGAGGCGTTCTGTACACGGTTGGTGTACAGAACTCCTCCCAGATATGTCATTTCCTGTTCATGTGATTGGATTGCTGACTTTCAAGATGTCTGCACTAAGATGCAAACCAGAATTTTGGCATTCCCTGCAACAAAAATTTAATTTTTGGTGAGATACTGCCAAAGGTAAATCACGTCTAAAGGAATGCAGACCCTGCAGCTGGTTGATAGTTATATATTCACTCCCCATTCCTTTTGCAAACGAACACAGACAAACTGATATTTCTTCAGAATAACAAAAGGCAGGAATCTGCAACAAAGCTTCCTAAAATCCCTGCAATGTACAGAGATCACCCAGAGGAGGATTTTTTTTCTAAACAAAAGTGGAGTTCATGCTTTTGTTCTTTGCATGTAAATGTGAACGTGTACGACCTCACATCTTCTGTATGCTTTGTTATTCTAAGTATCTATACTATTTACTGTATGTGTTCGTGGACACTACACAATACTACTTCTGATCTATATGCTGGGTGTAATTCTCAGTATTTGCTTTTATACTAATGTATAGATACTGCATAGTAACACTTCTGTTCTGTATGCTGAGTGTAATTCTCAATATCTGTTTGTATAGCTTTTGCATAGTACCACTTCTCCTGTTCTATATGTGAGTGTAATTATCAGGATCTGTTTTTATTTGTATACATAGTACCACTCCTCTTGTTACATTATGTGTGCACTTGTTCTCTATACTGGGCATAATTCTCAGTATCTGTTACATAGGTGTGTGCAGCCTATTGCATTAGGGTGTGCACCCCAAAGCTCAAACACACATTCCTTTCTCTGCAGCCTCAGATGCACTGGACAATGAATACATGGGGAGTGCTCTGTTTTGAGCAGCTTCCTGTTCATTCGGAACGGAAGCATAGTGAACTGTGTTTACTATGCTTCAGTTTGTGAATGAACACAGTGAGTGTGTTCACTGTGTTAATTTAGAAAAGGAAGGGGCTGGTAAATGACATATTGACTAGCCATTTCCCCACTCTAAATCCTGAAACATCCCCCGCAGCACCAGAGGGGAGAGGAAAGAAAAGGTGGGAAGCCAGCAGCACTGCAAGGGGGGTGGGGGAGCCTGGACAGTAGGGGAAATCGGCACTGCACAGAGTGCATAGGGTGTGCCCAGGCACACCTGGCACACCCCCCGCACACGCCTATGATCTGTTATTATGTGTGCATTGACACTGCATGATATTGCTTCTTTTGCAATTTGAAAAGTTATTCTTGGCATCTGCTCTGCACACCTTCCTATATCTACTGAAAATGTTCCTATTTTACTGTGCACATTTGCCTTCTTTTTAGACCCAAACTAAACTACAAATTACAAAACTTACAAGCAGGCAGCCTATTTATCACAGAAGAGATACACTGTACAATATCTTTTCTGCATTAACATAAACCTACTTGCCTGCTAGCAGTCTTGAGTGTCGTGTACACTCAGCTGTCCATGCACTCAGTGTACATCACTGGCAGCATGGTCTCTGCGTGTCAGGGGGATGACTCCTGTGGATGCACAGAAGTAGTGACCTCCTTTGGTGGCCAATCAAGACCGCCTAAAAAAACCTGAGCTTGGCACACCAAAGCTGGGGAGAAAACTGCAGATGTCGGCAAAGGACCCACTTGCAGACACTGGACCCTTGGATAGGAGGTAAGTATTGTGATTATAAGCAGTGGTGGCGGAAATCAACAGGGTGGCGGGCCTGCACCTAGACACTGATCCGCTTGTTTTCCTCCTGGGCATTACTGACAACCTGGCCACTACTAAACATGTTAACCTGTTCATGTTTTATGCAGCTTACTATGCCAGGAAGGTGGTCTTGCTCAAATGGAAACTCTCAGATCCCCCTACGCTTTCGGCGTGGCGTGCTCAAATGCGGTACTACCACTGTATAAAATCACCTATATGGGCTGAAACTGCCCCCAGAAGTTTGACAAAATATGGGCGGCATGGGTGGAAGCTAGGCATCTTACGATATGAAAAAACTGTTGTACTCTCCCTATGTGGATTAGTGGACTGGTGGCAGTTGATTGTCTTTGCCTCTCCCCCCTAGGAGCTACAGATGTCTTGGAGTATCAGTTACTCTCAGATGGTTACAGGTCCTGCCCTCTTCCCTCTAACGCTTCCTCCCCCTCTCTTTCCTTTTTCCCTGGTGCTCCTGATGATGCTCCATGTGACAGACTCACCCGGGACAGAGGCTTTTGGGGGGGACTGAATGCTGGCCTCTTGCCTACCGATTATGGGCCCTGGCATTTGGGGGGAATGGTGCTCTTTGTGAGCTATATGCCTGGGGACCCTTGAGGTGGTGTTACTTTAGATTCAGGTCCATGTCCCCCAAGACACACAGACTCTGGGAACCCTGTATACGCCATATTAGAAATAGTGACTGAGAAAATATATCTTGGATTACTTAAAATGGGACAGTAATATTTATCCACAATATCTCCCAGGATATATGTAAAGACTATTCTTGGTTTGTTTGATTCTGAACATGTTAGTTGAGAGAGCTGATCACATTGGCCTCTGTACAATGTAGGAGACGGGCCGACTCCTGCTGGAGCTCCTGCTATTGTGTGAAGGTGTCCTGTGTTATACCTATGATAATGTATAATCTACTGTGTGAAGCTCGGTGACAACAAGTCTGACCTGTAGTGAAATCCTGATTAATCATAACAATGCTCAGGAGGGCATGGAGTCACATCAGCTGCTTTAAGGGATTAGTTAATTAGCTCATGTTAATTCTGTTTCTGGTTACAGGTGTATTGTTAGAGTAATATGAGCAAGAGGGGGGACCTCCTCTTCTACTGTATATAAGACTTGTATTTTGGTTCTAATAAAGAGTCCATGTTCAGCAACTAAACAAGTATCGTCTTGTTTTGTGCTTGTAAGCAGTTGGAATATCTGATATCTATATTCAGACTGGGAGGAAGTGGTATATAACTAAAGCACTCAAGCGGAGTGTGGGGACATTTCGTCACACTCCCCCAGCTGCTTCCATGTGGGACTGTTGCCCCCCCTCTCTTCTCCCCCCTCCTGCCCTCCTTGCCCCTCCTCCCTTCTCCCCTCCCCCCCTCCCCCCTTACCATCTAGAGGGATCCTGGAGTTTGATGACAGTCTCCCTGTACATGAGCTATACTGGCTTATATGATGTCTGCTGTCAGATCTAGGCTTAACTGATCGCTCCAATCATGGCAAACCTTGATAGTTACCTGGTTATGATGGTTTATTGCTTCTCCTGTTTTATGTGATTACACAACCTGATTTGTGAATCCTGTTACAACGAGTTTCTGTAAACTGTATGCGTATTATATTTACAAGTGTAATATACTATTGCTTCATTAAACATTCCTTTTGTTAAAAAAAAGTATTATGATTATAACAAATAAATACAACACATTCTCTCCTGACATAAAGGACCATCAGACTTGGGCCCCTTTCACACGGGCACATCTACTAAGCAGAATCCGCTTGCTCAGAGGGGGATCTCTCCACTGATTCGTGCTGAGCAGGAGGATGACAGGCTTGTATCTGCTCCGCTATGCAGAGCGGACACGGACACAGTCCCACTTTTCTCTATGGGGCAATCAGATGGAAACCGACAACCTGTCCATCTCCACCCGATGCCACCCGATCCACCGGACGGATGGGGAATAGGACCACCATCCGTCAGTTTTTGGTGGATCGGATCTGATGGGATGGCGGCGGGTGTCAATGGACATGTATCCACTGTCATCCGCTGCTCCATAGAAGAGACTGGAGGGTCCGATCAGGTCTGCCTGAAAACTGACTGAGATCGGACAGCCCATATGAAAGGGGCCTAAAGGTAAGAAAGATAGAAGGGATACTTACAAAAAATATACATTTTATTATAAGACATGATACCAAAATATAATTAGAAACCCTCCCAAGCTAAAAATGTTTAGGTTCTACTTATGGCATTTTGGTATTGTGTGTTATAATAAAATGTGTATTTTTGTAAGTTATACCTTATTTCTCCTTTACATCAAGCTGTTTCCCAATCTTACCATGCCCAGTTTTGGCACTACTTTATCATTTTATATGTTCATCTAGGTTGACTTCTCTATGGCAAAGGGCACGAGTGACACCCTGTTCAAGTTGTTCAGTGCTGTGTGTCTGAGCAGTCATTTACCAGGCCTAAATGCCATCACATGGTGCCTATGATGGGGATTGTGCATAGCTCCTGTTTATCTCTACTGTCAGTCAAAATTTGCCTAGAAATATTAGGGTGATCTGGTGGCGGTCTAAAGAGCTGAGGATCGCTTAGGGCAGTGGTTCTCAACCTTTCTAATGCCGTGACCCCTTGATAAAATTCCCCAAGTTGTGGGGACCCCTAACAGTAAAATTATTTTCATAGCGTGGGTTGTCAGCACCCAAGGCAAGACAAGTAATTTGCGCCCCTAACCCACGGACATTTAGTGCTCCCCGAGTCCCTTCCACCTGTATAGTATTAAAACCTCTTATGGTACATTTTTCTTTCCCTTTTATCTCTCTATCCTAATTTATTTTTTTATTTTTTCCCCCATCCCTCTTTCTTGTTCTCTTATTCTTTGTCTCCTTTTTTCTTTGTTCCTCCCCCTGTTTTTCTCTCCCTTCCATGTATTCTCTATGTTTATTCCTTGGTGGGGGAATGGGATGAGTGGCATTGCTGACAGGGAGATGGGATGAGTGGCAGTTCTGCTGTGGGGGTGGGATCAGTGGCAGTGCTGGGGGGAGTTCTGAACAAACAACTTAGGTGCTCTTGATCAAGGTCATCTGCTGATCTGAGAACTGTAGTGTGGACTTTTAATGGCAACTATAATAACAGGTAGTGTTACTCACTGTGTCCAGCTCTGTGGTGTCTCGCAGCAGTGACACCTATGCCGAAATCAGGAAATAGGGTCTCCTCCAGCCCCTCCCACTTCACATTCCTCACCAGTCAGCTGACCTCTAGTCTCTGCCCCCCCACCCATGCCGTGAACTGAATGGGTTGGTGCGAAGAGGCTGAGTGGGCGGCCGCGGGCTCTAGGAACAGCCCAGCGGGGTGGCCACAGGCTCCAGAGAGAGAACTGCTGGGCGGCCGCGAAAAGGCTGGCAGAGTGGTGCGGGCTATAGGAACAGCCCAGGATTTGGTGACCCCTGGCAAATCGTCATTCGACCCCCGAGGGGGTCCCGACCCCCAGGTTGAGAACCACTGGCTTAGGGGGTTTATTTACTAAAGGCAAATCCACTTTGCTCTACAAGTGTACTTGGAAGTGCAGTCGCTTTAGATCTGAGGGGGACATGCATGGAAAAAAAAAATAGCATTTTAGCTTGCATATGATGATTGGATGATAAAATCAGCAGAGCTTCCCCTCATTTCAGATCTTCCGCTCAGATCTACAGCAACTGCACTTCCAAGTGCACTTTAAGTGCAAAGTGGATTTGCCTTTAGTAAATCAACCCCCCTGTTAGTTAGCCTAGTATTGGCCTAGTATTAGCAAAGTACAAGTTTTCTTCACATTGGTGTTGATTTGTTAAAACTAGAAAGTGCAAAATCTGCTGCAGCTCTGCATAGAAACCAATCAGCTTCCAGGTTTTATTGCCGAAGCCTAATTGAACAAGCTGACGTTAGAAGCCGATTGGCTACCATGCACAGCTGCACCAGATTTTGCTGCAGTCTCCAATTTTAGTAAATCAACCCCATTTTGTCTTTTTACAGACCTGTGGACTCATCATTGTAATAACTATTTCTTTTTTTTTTTTTTTGCAGTCAAAAGTTGGTGGCCCCAAACAATCCACTGGAGATTTTGAAGAAGTGTTGAACTCTGCAGCCAATGCCAGTGCCAGTGCCACAGAAGACTTGACAGAAAAGGACGAGGAGAATCATTGAGATCCCTACCAAAGCATACAAGCCAAAAATGAAAGACGCTGCGAGTGAATGAATGAAAAGCCCACCCAGAGCGCCCTCTTGTGTCCTTACCAGTCCTTACCAATCCTTTCTATGTTTCTTGTTCCCACAGCTTTGTGTCTCCCACCTAATCTTAGGTAGCAACTCCTTTAGCAAGAAAAGGGGGTAGATAGTATACATTTTTGTGCTAGAAACCTTGCAAACAGATCTAGCCAAAAAATAATTGGTGGGCAGGGAAGAATAAGGGATTTTTATGCTTCATACTCCTCCATAACTGCCAATATGTTTTGTTACACTGGATTCTTTATTCACTGTTTAGACACTAAAGTTAATATAAAAAGTGTGCAGTAACCAATGGACAGTCTGTGTTTTTGCATTTTTTCATGTCCAGGAAAATGTTACTTCCACACACCCTTATGCCTTGCACTCTGAAATAAATTGTTCTATGAAAGTTGTTAGAAAGGGAGGTGAGCAGATTTTTGAATAAATACATGTTTTCCATGTTAACAGACTTCTTGATTATTTTAGTGTGTAAAAATGTTGTTCTTGAGTGTATTTTTCTATTATTGTTAATGTATTTCCTTTAGAGTAGAACATTATCTCGCATGGCACTCTACCATACACACAAGGGTGATTATACAGGTCTAGAAGTATATGTCAGATGATCAGGAAATTCAATTGTTTGAGGAAATATATATATATATATATATATATATATATATATATATATATATATATATATATGTATATATATATATATATATAATGTGTATATGTGTATATATATATATATATACCCTGAGGGTAAAAATGGTGGACTGGTCAAGCATGTCTCCAGACCTAAACCCTACTGAGCATCTGTGGGGCATCCTCAAACAGAAAGTGGAGGAGCGTAAGGTCTCTAACATTCACCAGCTCCGTGATGTCATCATGGAGGAGTGGAAGAGGACTCCAGTGGCAACCTGTGAAGCTCTGGTGAACTCCAGAGGCAGTGCTGGAAAATTATGGTGGCCACACAAAATATTGAAACTTTGGGCCCAATTTGGACATTTTCACTTAGGGGTGTACTCACTTTTGTTGCCAGCAGTTTAGACATTAATGTCTATGTGTTGTGTTATTTTGAGGGGACAGCAAATTTACACTGTTATACAAGCTGTACACTCACTACATTACATTGTAGCAAAGTGTCATTTCTTCAGTGTTGTCACATGAAAAGATAGAATAAAATATTTACACAAATGTGAGGGGTGTACTTACTATTGTAAGATACTGTGTGTATGTATGTATATATATATATATATATATATATATATATATATATATATATATATATATATATATATATATATATATATATATATATATATATGTATGTGTTTGTTTCCTCAAACAATTGAATATATTGAACAGCTGTGCTACATTTAAGAAAGTAATAAGGGATGAATAAAAATAAAGGGGAGCGATAAGGATTTTCCCAATTTTTATTATTGCTTTTTACACTTTAATCACTTTATTGTAGATTTATGCCGTGTACACACGACCGGACTTTCTGGCAGAAAAGGTCAGACGGAATCATTCCGTTGGACATTCCGATCGTGTGTGGGCTTCATCGGACTTTTTTATTTTGAAAATTCTGACGGACCTAGAAATAGAACATGTTTCAAATCTTTCCGACGGACTCAATTCCTATCGGGAAAACCATTCGTCTGTATGCTAGTCCGACGGACCAAAAATGATGCAAGGGCAGCTATTGGCTACTGGCTATTGAACTTCCTTTTTCTAGTCCGGTCGTACGTCATCGCGTTCTAAACGAACGGACTTTGGTGTGATCGTGTGTAGGCAAGTCCGTTTCAGTGGAACTCCGTCGGAAAGACTGTCGAAGTCTATTCTGACGGAGAGTCCGGTCGTGTGTATGCGGTATTAGGCTATTCTACCTATTATCATCAGATCTGGCATTAAAACAGTTTAACCCCCAGTGTTCACTGTGCAGCAGGGCAGTTGATAGGCATGGGACACTGAAGACAATGGAGATCACTGTAGTAACAGGGATTACTGCAGTGATACTCCATTGGTGGTATACTTACATTAGTCAGATGGGACCTGACCACGGACCCCCCCCCCCTCGCCGCTCCAGCCCACACCGTGTACCATACCCACCCAACCCCCCCCCAGACTCACCCTGTGTTGCCCCCGGAATGACAGGTGGAGAAGGCGGCGGCAGTGGCTTCCCCCCCAGTCTCCTCCGTGTCCCGTCTCCTCGCTCTTTCTTTTCCCTCCTCCATAGGCCAATAGGATAGTTTCTCCTTTCGGCCAGTTGGGAAATGGGTCTCACAAACCGCTTTCTGATTGGCCGGGAGGAGAATCAGTGTGATAATAGCGAATATTCAAAAGAAAAAACAAGGAGAGGGTTGCCTCTGAGTGTAGACGTTTTTTTAAAAACTTTAATAAAACATACAGTTTATGAACTCACATTTGAGTGGTGATTACAAGCATATAGGTCCCAGCAAGGGTAAGTCCTGGTGTTGCTCCTGCTTCCTACTCCCTCAATCTTCCAAGTTCTGGCACTGTCTGTGTATTCGTCCACCGCTGTAGATGGAAAAGCCGGCTTCTGTGGAGGAACTCAGAACGAGGCGTGAGGCGCAAGGCAGGGATGGCTGCAAGGGATGACGTCACTTGTAATTTTTTTTTTTTCAGTAGCGAATATTCATTGGCTATTGTCACATAACTGGGTGGGCGCTCTGCCCCCTGAGCCCACCCTTTTTTTAAAAGCCTCTTAGAGCCTCTGGCTCTAATTACGTGCTTCATAAAAAAAAACCCTCATTGGAATCCATCCAGCACCCTGCTTGTAGATTAGGGGGCCGGATGCATGAATAGGGGGGCGGTGCCCCTGCGCCCCTAATGGACGTTGGACCGATGTAACTATGCAATAAAATCCAATTTTTGTATAGACCGATTTGGATCTTTAGGGTGCCAGGAAAAGACAATAGGGTTGATTTACTAAAACTAGAGAGTGCAAAATCTGGTGCAGCTCTGCATAGAAACCAATCAGATTCCAGGTTTATTGTCAAAGCCTAATTCAACAAGCTAGAAGCTTTTGCACTCTCCAGTTTTAGTAAATCAACTCATTGTGTCATATATAAAACACAATTTTATTCAGAATAATATTAAAAACATATGAAGTTTAAAATGTGCATGGAGCACATAAGCAAGACAATTCTGTGTAGTTGTATGTGGTGATCACTCCATTTCTACATGTTTCGCCAAAAACTGCTTCTTCAAGAGATTACATAATCACAAACACAACCACTTTGATGTTAAAGCCTACCTGCACTAGTACAGTATATGAGCACCCCTATATGATATGATGATGAGTTCCCGTTATGCATCGGTTCGTAGTCACAGGAAATATTGAGTAAGCCACAGGAGGGGCACAAAGGTCTCAAAAGACAGAGTAACACTCAAAAAATATATGACTATTTCAATAAACCATGGTCGGAAGACCAACACAAAGTGACACATAATTGTGAAGTGGAAGGAAAATGATAAATGGTTTTCATTATTTTTTACAAATAAATATCTGAAAAGCTTTGCCCATATGGGGAGTGAAATCTTTGCCCATTGTTCTTTGCAACATAGCTCAAGCTCTGTCAGATTGGACGGAGAGCATCTGTGAAGAGCAATTTTCAAGTCTTGTCACAGATTCTTAATTGGATTTAGGTCTGGACTTTGGGTCATTCGAACACATAAATATGCTTTGACCTAAACCATTCCATTGTAGACTCTTAACAGGTTTTCTTCTAAGTGCCCTGTATTTGGCCCCATCCATCTTCCCATCAACTCTGACCAGCTTCCCTGTCCCTGCTAAAGAAAAGAATCCCCACAACATGATGCTTCATGGTGGGGATGGTGTGTTCAGGGTGATGTGCAGTGTTAGTTTTCTATCACACATAGCATTTTGCTTTTAGGCCAAAAAGTTCAATCTGACCAGAGCACCTTCTTCCACATGTTTGCTTTATTCCCCATACAGTTGCCACTCTTCCATAAAGGCCAGATTTATTGAGTGTATGACTAAAGCTGGGTTCACACTGCAGTACGAGCGGCTCACAGCAGGTTCCCTATTTACCATTTCAGGTCCGAATTTTTGGCTGAATTTGGAACTGAATTGGACCAGAAGACGCACAGGACTCCTGTGCAATTTGCTCCGGAGCTGCTCCGGACATGTGTGAACCGGCTACATTGAGAGCCAGTCACAATCTCCTGACATGTGAATTGGATGCGGTAATCCCACATCCAATTTGCAATAGTGTGAACCCAGCCTAATAGTTGTTCTCCCACCTGAGCTGTGGATCTCTGTAGCTACTCCAGAGTTACCATGACCCTCTTGGCTCTTCTCTAAATCACTGCTCCCCTTGCCCGGCCTGTCAATTTAGGTGGACGGCCATGTCTTGATAGGTTTGCAGTTGTGCCATACTCTTTCCATTTCCGGATGATGGATTGAACAATGCTCTGTGAGATGTTCAAAGCTTGGGTTATTTTTGTATAACCTAACCCTGCTTTAAACTTCTCCACAACTTTATCCCTGACCTGTCTGGTGTGTTCCTTGGCCTTCATGATGCTGTTTGTTCACTAAGGTTCTCTAACAAACCTCTGAGGGCTTCACAGAACAGCTGTATCTATACTGAGATTAAAATACACCCAGGTGGACTCTATTTACTAATTGGGTGACTTCTGAAGGCAATTGGTTCCACTAGATTTTAGTTAGGGATATTAGAGTAAAGGGGGCTGAATACAAATGTACGCCACACTTTTCACATATTTATTTGCAAAAAAATTGGAAAACCATTTATCATTTTCCTTTCACTTCACAATTAAAGTCTGTGCCACTTTGTGTTGGTCAATCACAAAAAAATCTCAATAAAATACATTTTCTGTTTTTTGGTTGGAACATGACAAAATGTGGAAAATTTCAACGAGTGTGAATACTAATGCCGCGTACACACGAGCGGACTTTACGGCGGACTGGATTTCGTCGGACAATTCGATGTGTGTGGGCTCCAGCGGACTTTGTTTTCTCAAAAGTTGGACGGAATTAGATTTGAAACTTGTTTAAAATTTATCCGTTGAAATCGAGTCCGGTCGAAAAGTCCGCCGTCTGTATGCTAGTTCGACGGACTAAAAAGCCACGCTAGGGCAGCTATTGGCTACTGGCTATGAACTTCCTTGTTTTAGTCCGGTCGTACGTCATCACGTATGAATTCGACGGACTTTGGTGGATTGTGTGTAGGCAAGTCCGTTCATTCAGAAAGTCCGTCGGAAAGTACGTCGAAAAATCCGCCGGGCAAAGTCCGCCGTAAAGTCCGCTCGTGTGTACGCGGCATTAGGCACTGTATGTATCCACCAAACTTCTCGTTCCAACAGCCTCCGATGATAATTCCCCCCTCTGGCCGCAGGGACCACTTGTTCTATTGCACAAAACCTAAAAGAAGTGGTGTCACCCCCATGCTGTAAATGCCTAGAAGCATTTGAAATATGCTTGGCTTTGATATTACTAGAGTCCCAAACATGTCCAATGGTGGAAAAAAAACTTCAAAGGGGTTTTAACCCTCCCCTACTGTTAAAAAAAAAAAAAAAAAAAGTTTTGCCTATGGTTCTACATTAACCCCTATGAGACTCGGGTCTGTAATCTATGTATCCACCAAACTTCTCTTTCCAACAGTCTCCTATGGCAATCCCCCCTCTGGCCGCAAGGACCACTCGTTCTATTCCACAAAACCTAATAGGTGTGGTGTCACCCCTAAACTCATCCCCCTGCCTAGAAGCATTTGAAGTAGGCTTGGCTTCGATATTACTAGAGTCACAAACATGTTCTTCTATTTGGGTCCTTAGCGGTCATGTTGTATAGCCGACATACCGCAAACAGCAAGAAGTACATAAAATTAAAACTGGTCCCGCAATTAATATATTGCTTGATATTAAAGTTTTCACTGGTGACAAGGGACTCAAAGCACAAAGACTGAGATGACAATATCTGCAAGTATTCACGAGAAAAAGAACCAGGATAGGTGAGCCAGTTGGAATGTAGCTTTTTAGAGGTGAAATAACAAGGGGAGAGAAGGAAGTCGTGGGTATTTGCCTGGCGGCTGGAACATCTACAGCCCCTATTTGGCACAGAATATAATTGATTGACTGAACAAAGTTTAGGAAGATTTTTTTTTTTATAGTAATAATAACAGATGATTTTCTTTAGAAAAGGTTGTTACAAATGCAACCCCTTGGTCTCCAGATCTCTTCCTTTTATTTTTACCAGTATAGCCCCATATACGATCTTCTCTTTTTCTGAATGCTAAATGTTTCCCTCTCTGTACACACCACTCCAGGAAAGTTCTCTGTAGAAGTTTGATTTTTATGACTTCACATTCTCTATGGAATGCAGCTTTTGTGGAACAGTTTCTACGCACTCATATAAATTTGCCAACTGGTATGGATTTGATGGGTGGGATGGGTGACAGCTAGCAGCAAACAAGGTGGTGTTACCAGAACAGGTTTTGTAGAAAGCCCTGAAGATCTCTCTCCCAGTATCCACAACACCTTCCAGGGTGTGACATCCAAAAAATCCATAACAGAACAGTGATGTCCACTAGTAAAATGAAGATTGTAACCATTCTTTTTCAGATAATCCAATAAATAATCAAGTCGGTATCTTCCCCATCCCACACCATATCATCTATAAAATGGCCGTACCAATGAATATATCTACCAAAGGGATTGTGGTGAGAAAACAAGAAAAGCTCCTCCCACCAGCCCATAGACAGATTGGCCATCGATGGAGAAAACGTTTCCTCTTTCCATGCCCCACAACACTGAATGTAGTAGACACTGTCAAATAAAAAAAAATGATGCTAATGTAGCAAGGGCCCCGACCCCTAGAGGCCTAATGGAGACCTCCAGAGTCAGGGAGTGCTGACATCCCTCTTTGTAGAGTGGGGTACCAGGCATGGTGGGTGTAATGCAAGAAGAAATGATGGGTTACCAGTCACTTTTTGAATGCGAACAAGAGATTTATTGTCTCTTAACAGAACTGTGGGAGAGAGGGTTAGGGCCAGGACACCCTTGAGTAGATGCAATGTTAATTGGCAGACTCTGAGACTTCTATAGGTAGACAGCTATACAGTGGAAGGCCTCCAGCCGGATAACACTTTTGTATAGGTAAGACTGCTGTCTCCTATGGCAACTAATCTTGCAACGGTCAATAAAGGTAGTTGTACTTAACTCTTGTCCTTTACTTATCTCACAGTATCCCACTGTAAATCTTCACTCACTGAGCTCCCAGTCTCTCACTAGACTTCCAGATCCCAGTCCTCACTGGATCTCCTGAGCTCTTCCATAGCTATCCCGCTGTATACTCCTCAAGCGTCATCCCCGCTATCCTGCTGGGTCCCTGGCTTGGCACTCGCTGATGCTTTCCCACTTCTTCACCGTCCCCGGTTGGTGAGAAGACTGCTCGGGTACTTGCGCTCAAGCTTACTCACTGTAGTCTCTGGTAGTAAGATGGATGGCTCCTCAGTGGCGACAGCTTCCCTTCTACCTCCGACCACAACTGGTTCCCTGTCTGGCTTAACCTTCTTAACTCGGTTGGACTCTAATCCTGCAGTCCCAACCCTACTCTGCTTCTCCCGCTCCTGAATAGGCCTCAGGCAGCCTAGCAACCAGGTGTTCCCGGGATAGGCCTCAGGCTTCCAGCCTAGCAACCCAGGGCGACATAACACACGTCCACTCAGACAGTCGTCCAGGTGGCACAGAACCCCGATCACCTGACTCCACCCAAATAGGCTCTCCCAGCAGGCCAAGGGACTAGAGAAATCCCTGCTAATTAGCTGAAACACCCCATCCATTCATAATCTGACCTTGCTAAGCCCCTGTCATTCTAATGTCACCAGCCACAGTGCCACCTAGTGACAGAAGAGAAAAGGTGCAGCAATTCCAGGATTAGAGAGGAATCAATTGATCTTCTAACAACTAACCAGAAAATTTACCACCCAGCAAACTAAATTTGTTAGCAACTCTGCCTAAACACCAGGGTGCCACACTAGATTCCAGGAATTCAGCTCCTTTATAAAAAAGTAAAGGCACACTATGAGTTAAAGCAGAGTTCCACCCAAAAATAGAGCCTCCGCTTATCTGCTGCCTCCCACCCCCATCTGGTGCCACATTTGGAACCTTTCAGGGGAGAGTGGGGGAATGGGTACCTGTTTTTGACAGGTACCCTCCCCCACTCCTGGGAGACTGTGCCACCCCTCGTAAGTTCGGCCCCCCTCCTCCTTCCTCTGCTGCTGGGCCATTTAGAAACCGCAGCACGCTTCGTGCATGCGCAGTAGGGAACTGGCTGTAAAGCCGGAAGGCTTCACTGCTGGTTTCCCTTACCACGAATGGCGGCAGCAGCACCAGAGAGACGATCAGAAAATTGGCTGGGGTGCCGAAATCGCGGGAACCCTGGACAGGTAAGTGTCCTAATAATAAAGGTCAGCAGCTACAGTATTTGTAGCTGCTGACTTTTAATTTTTTTTTTTAGGTGGGCAGAACTCCTCTTTAAGTCCAAGGAGGTGCATGACATCTCCTGGGCTTATCTCTAGTATTTATATCTGACAGTTTTATTCCACTCCCGGAAGATATCTATCGCTCAGGGGCGGACTGACCATCGGGCAGTTCGGACGCTGACCGAGGGCCCGTGGCCAGTAGAGGGCCCCATGGCAGCTTTCACTTCGGGGCCCGACCTACCCGTCAGCTAGCTGTGATTGACGGGCAGATCGGGTCCCTGCTCACTGCTAAGAGACTGCAGTGTATACAGACCTCTCGTGATGCGCTCCTCCCCCCCGCCGGCCCCTCCTTCCCTCCCGTCCATCCCAGGTGCTTGTATCTGTCATCACCTCGGACGGACAGAAAAGAGGAGGGGCCGGCGAGGAGGAGGAGCGCATCACGAGAGGTCTGTATACAGCCGCTTCCCGCGCTACTCTGCATCTAGGAAGGAAAGTGCAGCAGCTTGTACCACATGCTGCTATTGAAAAGTTGCTGCACAGCTTCCCACCCACAGTGTCCCCCTGTGCCCCCCACCTCCCCACAGTGTCCCCCTGTGCCCCCCACCGTGTCCCCCTGTGCCCCCCACCTCCCCAAAGTGTCCCCCTGTGCCCCCCAACTCCCCACAGTGTCCCCCTGTGCCCCCCACCGTGTCCCCCTGTGCCCCCCACCTCCCCAAAGTGTCCCCCTGTGCCCCCCAACTCCCCACAGTGTCCCCCTGTGCCCCCCACCTCCCCACAGTGTCCCCCTGTGCCCCCCACCGTGTCCCCCTGTGCCCCCCACCTCCCCACAGTGTCCCCCTGTGCCCCCACCTCCCCACAGTGTCCCCCTGTGCCCCCAACTCCCCACAGTGTCCCCCTGTGCCCCCCACCTCCCCACAGTTTCCCCCTGAGCCCTCCACCTCCCCGCAGTGTCCCCCTGTGCCCCCCACAGTGCCCCCCTGAGCCCTCCACCTCCCCACAGTGTCCCCCTGTGCCCCCCACCTCCCCACAGTTTCCCCCTGAGCCCTCCACCTCCCCACAGTGTCCCCCTGTGCCCCCCACCTCCCCACAGTGTCCCCCTGTGCTCCCCACAGTGTCCCCCTGAGCCCTCCACCTCCCCACAGTGTCCCCCTGTGCCCCGCACCTCCCCACAGTTTCCCCCTGAGCCCTCCACCTCCCCACAGTGTCCCCCTGAGCCCTCCACCTCCCCACAGTGTCCCCCTGTGCCCCCCACCTCCCCACAGTGTCCCCCTGTGCCCCCCACCGTGTCCCCCTGTGCCCCCACCTCCCCACAGTGTCCCTCTGTGCCCCCAACTCCCAACAGTGTCCCCCTGTGCCCCCCAACTCCCACAGTGTCCCCCTGAGCCCTCCACCTCCCCGCAGTGTCCCCCTGTGCCCCCCTGAGCCCTCCACCTCCCCACAGTGTCCCCCTGTGCCCCCCACCTCCCCACAGTTTCCCCCTGAGCCCTCCACCTCCCCACAGTGTCCCCCTGTGCCCCCCACCTCCCCACAGTGTCCCCCTGTGCCCCCCACCTCCCCACAGTTTCCCCCTGAGCCCTCCACCTCCCCGCAGTGTCCCCCTGTGCCCCCCACAGTGTCCCCCTGAGCCCTCCACCTCCCCACAGTGTCCCCCTGTGCCCCCCACCTCCCCACAGTTTCCCCCTGAGCCCTCCACCTCCCCACAGTGTCCCCCTGTGCCCCCCACCTCCCCACAGTGTCCCCCTGTGCCCCCCACCTCCCCACAGTGTCCCCATGTGCCCCCCACCTCCCCACAGTGCCCCCTGTGCCCCCCAACTCCCCACAGTGCCCCCCTGTGCCCTCCACCTCCCCACAGTGTCCCCCTGTGCCCCCCACAGTGTCCCCCTGTGCCCCCCACAGTGTCCCCCTGAGCCCTCCACCTCCCCACAGTGTCCCCCTTAGCCCTCCACCTCCCCACAGTGCCCCCCTGTGCCCTCCACCTCCCTACAGTGTCCCCCTGTGCCCCCCACAGTGTCCACCTTAGCCCTCCACCTCCCCACAGTGTCCCCCTGTGCCCCCCACCTCCCCACAGTGTCCCCCTGTGCCCCCACCGTGTCCCCCTGTGCCCCCCACCTCCCCACAGTGTCCCCCTGTGCCCCCAACTCCCCACAGTGTCCCCCTGTGCCCCCCAACTCCCCACAGTGTCCCCCTGAGCCCTCCACCTCCCCGCAGTGTCCCCCTGTGCCCCCCACAGTGTCCCCCTGAGCCCTCCACCTCCCCACAGTGTCCCCCTGTGCCCCACCACCTCCCCACAGTTTCCCCCTGAGCCCTCCACCTCCCCACAGTGTCCCCCTGTGCCCCCCACCTCCCCACAGTTTCCCCCTGAGCCCTCCACCTCCCCACAGTGTCCCCTGTGCCCCCCACCTCCCCACAGTGTCCCCCTGTGCCCCCCTCCTTCCCACAGTTTCCCCCTGAGCCCTCCACCTCCCCACAGTGTCCCCCTGTGCCCCCCACCTCCCCACAGTGTCCCCCTGTGCTCCCCACAGTGTCCCCCTGAGCCCTCCACCTCCCCACAGTGTCCCCCTGTGCCCCCCACCTCCCCACAGTTTCCCCTGAGCCCTCCACCTCCCCACAGTGTCCTCCTGTGCCCCCACCTCCCCACAGTTTCCCCCTGAGCCCTCCACCTCCCCACAGTGTCCCCCTGTGCCCCCCACCTCCCCACAGTGTCCCCCTGTGCCCCCCACCTCCCCACAGTGTCCCCATGTGCCCCCCACCTCCCCACAGTGCCCCCCAACTCCCCACAGTGCCCCCCTGTGCCCTCCACCTCCCCACAGTGTCCCCCTGTGCCCCCCACCGTGTCCCCCTGTGCCCCCCACCTCCCCACAGTGTCCCTCTGTGCCCCCAACTCCCAACAGTGTCCCCCTGTGCCCCCCAACTCCCACAGTGTCCCCCTGAGCCCTCCACCTCCCCGCAGTGTCCCCCTGTGCCCCCCACAGTGTCCCCCTGAGCCCTCCACCTCCCCACAGTGTCCCCCTGTGCCCCCCACCTCCCCACAGTTTCCCCCTGAGCCCTCCACCTCCCCACAGTGTCCCCCTGTGCCCCCCACCTCCCCACAGTGTCCCCCTGTGCCCCCCACCTCCCCACAGTTTCCCCCTGAGCCCTCCATCTCCCCACAGTGTCCCCCTGTGCCCCCCACCTCCCCACAGTGTCCCCCTGTGCCCCCCGCCTCCCCACAGTGTCCCCCTGAGCCCTCCACCTCCCCACAGTGTCCCCCTGTGCCCCCCACCTCCCCACAGTGTCCCCCTGTGCTCCCCACAGTGTCCCCCTGAGCCCTCCACCTCCCCACAGTGTCCCCCTGTGCCCCCACCTCCCCACAGTTTCCCCTGAGCCCTCCACCTCCCCACAGTGTCCCCCTGTGCCCCCCACAGTGTCCCCCTGAGCCCTCCACCTCCCCACAGTGTCCCCCTGTGCCCCCCACCTCCCCACAGTTTCCCCCTGAGCCCTCCACCTCCCCACAGTGTCCCCCTGTGCCCCCCACCTCCCCACAGTGTCCCCCTGTGCTCCCCACAGTGTCCCCCTGAGCCCTCCACCTCCCCACAGTGTCCCCCTGTGCCCCGCACCTCCCCACAGTTTCCCCCTGAGCCCTCCACCTCCCCACAGTGTCCCCCTGAGCCCTCCACCTCCCCACAGTGTCCCCCTGTGCCCCCCACCTCCCCACAGTGTCCCCCTGTGCCCCCCACCGTGTCCCCCTGTGCCCCCACCTCCCCACAGTGTCCCTCTGTGCCCCCAACTCCCAACAGTGTCCCCCTGTGCCCCCCAACTCCCACAGTGTCCCCCTGAGCCCTCCACCTCCCCGCAGTGTCCCCCTGTGCCCCCCTGAGCCCTCCACCTCCCCACAGTGTCCCCCTGTGCCCCCCACCTCCCCACAGTTTCCCCCTGAGCCCTCCACCTCCCCACAGTGTCCCCCTGTGCCCCCCACCTCCCCACAGTGTCCCCCTGTGCCCCCCACCTCCCCACAGTTTCCCCCTGAGCCCTCCACCTCCCCGCAGTGTCCCCCTGTGCCCCCCACAGTGTCCCCCTGAGCCCTCCACCTCCCCACAGTGTCCCCCTGTGCCCCCCACCTCCCCACAGTTTCCCCCTGAGCCCTCCACCTCCCCACAGTGTCCCCCTGTGCCCCCCACCTCCCCACAGTGTCCCCCTGTGCCCCCCACCTCCCCACAGTGTCCCCATGTGCCCCCCACCTCCCCACAGTGCCCCCTGTGCCCCCCAACTCCCCACAGTGCCCCCCTGTGCCCTCCACCTCCCCACAGTGTCCCCCTGTGCCCCCCACAGTGTCCCCCTGTGCCCCCCACAGTGTCCCCCTGAGCCCTCCACCTCCCCACAGTGTCCCCCTTAGCCCTCCACCTCCCCACAGTGCCCCCCTGTGCCCTCCACCTCCCTACAGTGTCCCCCTGTGCCCCCCACAGTGTCCACCTTAGCCCTCCACCTCCCCACAGTGTCCCCCTGTGCCCCCCACCTCCCCACAGTGTCCCCCTGTGCCCCCACCGTGTCCCCCTGTGCCCCCCACCTCCCCACAGTGTCCCCCTGTGCCCCCAACTCCCCACAGTGTCCCCCTGTGCCCCCCAACTCCCCACAGTGTCCCCCTGAGCCCTCCACCTCCCCGCAGTGTCCCCCTGTGCCCCCCACAGTGTCCCCCTGAGCCCTCCACCTCCCCACAGTGTCCCCCTGTGCCCCACCACCTCCCCACAGTTTCCCCCTGAGCCCTCCACCTCCCCACAGTGTCCCCCTGTGCCCCCCACCTCCCCACAGTTTCCCCCTGAGCCCTCCACCTCCCCACAGTGTCCCCCTGTGCCCCCCACCTCCCCACAGTGTCCCCCTGTGCCCCCCTCCTTCCCACAGTTTCCCCCTGAGCCCTCCACCTCCCCACAGTGTCCCCCTGTGCCCCCCACCTCCCCACAGTGTCCCCCTGTGCTCCCCACAGTGTCCCCCTGAGCCCTCCACCTCCCCACAGTGTCCCCCTGTGCCCCCCACCTCCCCACAGTTTCCCCCTGAGCCCTCCACCTCCCCACAGTGTCCTCCTGTGCCCCCACCTCCCCACAGTTTCCCCCTGAGCCCTCCACCTCCCCACAGTGTCCCCCTGTGCCCCCCACCTCCCCACAGTGTCCCCCTGTGCCCCCCACCTCCCCACAGTGTCCCCATGTGCCCCCCACCTCCCCACAGTGCCCCCCAACTCCCCACAGTGCCCCCCTGTGCCCTCCACCTCCCCACAGTGTCCCCCTGTGCCCCCCACCGTGTCCCCCTGTGCCCCCCACCTCCCCACAGTGTCCCTCTGTGCCCCCAACTCCCAACAGTGTCCCCCTGTGCCCCCCAACTCCCACAGTGTCCCCCTGAGCCCTCCACCTCCCCGCAGTGTCCCCCTGTGCCCCCCACAGTGTCCCCCTGAGCCCTCCACCTCCCCACAGTGTCCCCCTGTGCCCCCCACCTCCCCACAGTTTCCCCCTGAGCCCTCCACCTCCCCACAGTGTCCCCCTGTGCCCCCCACCTCCCCACAGTGTCCCCCTGTGCCCCCCACCTCCCCACAGTTTCCCCCTGAGCCCTCCATCTCCCCACAGTGTCCCCCTGTGCCCCCCACCTCCCCACAGTGTCCCCCTGTGCCCCCCGCCTCCCCACAGTGTCCCCCTGAGCCCTCCACCTCCCCACAGTGTCCCCCTGTGCCCCCCACCTCCCCACAGTGTCCCCCTGTGCTCCCCACAGTGTCCCCCTGAGCCCTCCACCTCCCCACAGTGTCCCCCTGTGCCCCCACCTCCCCACAGTTTCCCCCTGAGCCCTCCACCTCCCCACAGTGTCCCCCTGTGCCCCCCACAGTGTCCCCCTGAGCCCTCCACCTCCCCACAGTGTCCCCCTGTGCCCCCCACCTCCCCACAGTTTCCCCCTGAGCCCTCCACCTCCCCACAGTGTCCCCCTGTGCCCCCCACCTCCCCACAGTGTCCCCCTGTGCCCCCCACCTCCCCACAGTGTCCCCATGTGCCCCCCACCTCCCCACAATGCCCCCTGTGCCCCCCAACTCCCCACAGTGCCCCCCTGTGCCCTCCACCTCCCCACAGTGTCCCCCTGTGCCCCCCACAGTGTCCCCCTGAGCCCTCCACCTCCCCACAGTGTCCCCCTTAGCCCTCCACCTCCCCACAGTGCCCCCCTGTGCCCTCCACCTCCCTACAGTGTCCCCCTGTGCCCCCCACAGTGTCCACCTTAGCCCTCCACCTCCCCACAGTGTCCCCCTGTGCCCCCCACCTCCCCACAGTGTCCCCCTGTGCCCCCCACCTCCCCACAGTGTCCCCCTGTGCCCCCAACAGTGTCCCCCTGTGCCCCCCAACTCCCCACAGTGTCCCCCTGAGCCCTCCACCTCCCCGCAGTGTCCCCCTGTGCCCCTCACAGTGTCCCCCTGAGCCCTCCACCTCCCCACAGTGTCCCCCTGTGCCCCCCACCTCCCCACAGTTTCCCCCTGAGCCCTCCACCTCCCCACAGTGTCCCCCTGTGCCCCCCACCTCCCCACAGTGTCCCCATGTGCCCCCCACCTCCCCACAGTGCCCCCCTGTGCCCCCCAACTCCCCACAGTGCCCCCCTGTGCCCTCCACCTCCCCACAGTGTCCCCCTGTGCCCCCCACAGTGTCCCCCTGAGCCCTCCACCTCCCCACAGTGTCCCCCTTAGCCCTCCACCTCCCCACAGTGTCCCCCTGAGCCCTCCACCTCCCCACAGTGTCCCCCTTAGCCCTCCACCTCCCCACAGTGCCCCCCTGTGCCCTCCACCTCCCTACAGTGTCCCCCTGTGCCCCCCACAGTGTCCACCTTAGCCCTCCACCTCCCCACAGTGTCCCCCTGTGCCCCCCACCTCCCCACAGTGTCCCCCTGTGCCCCCCACCTCCCCACAGTGTCCCCCTGTGCCCCCAACAGTGTCCCTCTGTGCCCCCCAACTCCCCACAGTGTCCCCCTGAGCCCTCCACCTCCCCGCAGTGTCCCCCTGTGCCCCTCACAGTGTCCCCCTGAGCCCTCCACCTCCCCACAGTGTCCCCCTGTGCCCCCCACCTCCCCACAGTTTCCCCCTGAGCCCTCCACCTCCCCACAGTGTCCCCCTGTGCCCCCCACCTCCCCACAGTGTCCCCATGTGCCCCCCACCTCCCCACAGTGCCCCCCTGTGCCCCCCAACTCCCCACAGTGCCCCCCTGTGCCCTCCACCTCCCCACAGTGTCCCCCTGTGCCCCCCACAGTGTCCCCCTGAGCCCTCCACCTCCCCACAGTGTCCCCCTTAGCCCTCCACCTCCCCACAGTGCCCCCCTGTGCCCTCCACCTCCCTACAGTGTCCCCCTGTGCCCCCCACAGTGTCCACCTTAGCCCTCCACCTCCCCACAGTGTCCCCCTGTGCCCCCCACCTCCCCACAGTGTCCCCCTGTGCCCCCCACCATGTCCCCCTGTGCCCCCCACCTCCCCACAGTGTCCCCCTGTGCCCCCAACTCCCCACAGTGTCCCCCTCACCTCCCCACAGTTTCCCCCTGAGCCCTCCACCTCCCCACAGTGTCCCCCTGTGCCCCCCCCACCTTCCCACAGTTTCCCCCTGAGCCCTCCACCACCCCACAGTGTCCCCCTGAGCCCTCCACCTCCCCACAGTGCTCCCCACCTCCCCACAGTTTCCCCCTGAGCCCTCCACCTCCCCACAGTGTCCCCCTGTGCCCCCCACCTCCCCACAGTGTCCCCCTGAGCCCTCCACCTCCCCACAGTGTCCCCCTGTGCCCCCCATCTCCCCACAGTTTCCCCCTGAGCCCTCCACCTCCCCACAGTGTCCCCCTGTGCCCCCCACCTCCCCACAGTGTCCCCCACCTCCCCACAGTGTCCCCCTGTGCCCTCCACCTCCCCACAGTGACCCCCTGTGCCCCCCCACAGTGTCACCCTGTGCCCCCCACCTCCCCACAGTGTCCCCCTGTGCCCTCCACCTCCCCACAGTGTCCCCCTGTGCCCTTCACCCACCCCCACGGTGACCCCCTGTGCCCTTCACCCCCCACAGTGTCCCCCTGTGTCTTCTATCCCCCCCATGGTGTCCCCCTGTGCCCTCAACCCACCTACAGTGTCCCCCTGTGCCACCCACCCACCTACAGTGTCCCCCTGTGCCACCCCCCCCCCACGGTGTCTTCCTGTGTCCTCCACCCCCACTGTGTCGCCTTCGCCCCTGATGGCTACCCTGAGAGACACTGTGTTAAGTCTGGAGGATCCCAGTGCTCTACTGTGTGCCCTGTGTTTTGGTTTGTGCCCTGCTATTTGCCCTACTGCGTGCCCCATGGCCTGTGATGTGCCCTGCTGTGTACCCCCTTATGTGCCCTACTCTGTGCCCCTTGCCCTGTGATGTGCCTTGTGATGTGCCCTGCTGTGTACAGCCTGTTGTGCTCTACTGTGTGCCCTGTAATGTGCTCTACTGTGTGCCCCATGCCCTGGGATGTGTGCCCTGATGTGTACCGCCTGTGTCCTGTTCCCAAGGATGTGCCCTACTGTGTGCCCTGCTGTGTGCCCTACTATTTGCCACATGCCCTGTGATGTGCGGCACGCTCCCTGCTGTGTATCTCCTGATGTGCTCTGTGATGTTCCCCGCTGTGTACCCACTGATGTGCCCTGTACCCCCTGTGATGCACCATGCTGTGCTCAATAATGTGCCCTGATGTGTACAGCATAATAAACCCTGCTGGGTGCCCCATTATGTGTCCTGTGATGTGCCCCATGCCCTGTGCCCCATGATGTGCCCCGTGCTCTGCTGTGTGCCATGTGATGTGCCTTACTGTGTGCCCCATGATTTATGTAAGTGGGGCTTTGTGTAGGTGTGGCTTGCATGTGGGCGGAGACACAGGGGGCCCCATGACCTTCTACTGCCCGGGGGCCCCATGAGTTGTCAGTCCGCCCCTGCTATCGCTGTATATCTGAGAGCCCACTGGTGCTTCTTCAACATTAGAGTTGGTGCAGCTGCCCCTCCCTATCCTGCTGCCTTATCACAGAAGCCTTTGTATTATGCAAACTCATTCACAAAATACAAAGGCTTCTCTGAATGTTCAACAGATGGGATTGGTGTACACAGCTGCTCTGTGTGTGTCTCTCTCTTCTCACAGCCCCAGTGTCAGTGCATGCTCCGGCTCCAGATATAAATAATAGAGATACGCTCAGGAGATGTCATGTACCTCCTTGGACCTAACTCATAGCGTGCCTTCACTCTTTACAAAGCTGCTGAATTCCTGGAATTCAGCTTTACCAAAAATTCAATACACAAAAGTAGTTATTCTTGAAGCTCATTAGATTAAGAGTGATATCTATTCAAATGATATTTGACTGTTTGAACGGCAAGGCTGTGGGGGATCGATGAGTACAGAGTCCGCACATCCCGACATTCACACCTCGTGCTCTCTGATAATGTGACTCCTATACACAGGATTACGCCATCTCCTTTCCCGGGATGTGAGAATGAGCTGGGAATGTACACCGCATGGTGTAGAGCACAACAGGAAACTGTTTGGGGTTCGGTAGATGTAAAGGAGATTGAATAGAGACTGTACAATCAGATTGTAATGTGTATGGCCAACAACCGAGCACAACTTCCCCACCAACACTTCTTTATTTTAAAAGAAAATTTTAATGTAACCCCAATTCCAATAAGTCAGGAAAGTGTGCTCTGCTTTTACCGTGAATGTGATCTGTGTGCAAAACCACACAGAACATTTCTCCAACCAAATCTTCACAATCTGGGACATCCATGTAATGATCGATGCTGGCCACTAGAGGCCGCTGTCGCCCCCTCTCACGCAGCCTGCACTCTATGATACTTGGAGGTCACAAGACTCTGCGAGTGACAGCGGCATGATGGCGGCGCCCTGTGGGAGACATGCCGGCTATTGGCTGTGTAGGTTGCGGGCTCCGGTGCGGAATGTGGGGCGGTCGGTCAGTACGGCAATGACCGGAGGAAATGAGTCCGGGCAGAGTACAGCCGGTGAAGGGGCGGTGAGTCCCCCGGTGACAGGAGTGAAGGTGAGGCTCAGGTACAAAGACAACCAATGGGGGGCATTGTGCGGGAGAAGAGAGCACACAGCCGGAGCGGTACCCGTGTGGGCGGGATCTCAGGCTAACCAATCACAGATCTCCTCTCTGCAGATTGTGGTAGGCTCTGTTATAGAAGCTGAACTATGATTGGTGGCTGAGAGTGTCATGCTGTGGACCAGTGTTCCCCAAGCAGGGTGTTGTCTGGGTCCCTGGGGTGCTACAAGCAGTTTGTCCAGGATCAGTACCATGGTGGGCCGGCCCACAGCACCAGAACAACCAATGGCATTGTAGGGCCAGGATGCCCAGCGCTGGTTGTTGCTATGGTGATGACAACACATGACTCTGATCCAGAGCAGGTGGGATACAGAGCCAGCCCCAGCAATCAGGAGAAGATGGAAGTCTTCCACCTCCTTCACTTCCCACCCTCTGCCCGCTGGTGGAGCTCTAATGTGATTGGGGGAGCCTCTGACATGAAGTGGGGACTCTGATGTGAACAAGGTACCTCTAACATGAAGGAAAGGGGACTCTGATATGATAGGGGGGACCTCTGTCATGAAGGGGGACTTCTGATGTGAAGTTAAAGAAGTTCTGGGGTCTATAATAAAAACAAACATTCATACTCACCTTCATGCTGCAGCTGTCCCCCATTGGCTCTAAGCCCAAGAACTGAGTGGTCACATGATCACTGATCGCTCCGTTCTTCTAGAGCAGAGGGGTGACTGTCCCCGCTCTGCCCCTCCACTGCTCACTGGAGAGCTGGACAGGAGCAACTGGCTTTGGCTCTCAGCTACATCTTGTGATTCGGAGTTCGCTGTCAATCGGACATCTAGGTGGATCCTGACAATATGGTCGGGCTCCTTCCAGGGCCTGGAGTGGCTCTGACATCAGCCAATAGCTGGCTTTAGCCCACTGTTGAATGTTTTTGGGCCATAGGAGAGCACAAGTGAGTGAACTCGTGTGACCCAGAAGAGAAGTATGGCCAAAAAGGCTTCTCTTTTATTTTCATCCAGGTGGGTGTGTACATCGGCCCAGGTTTCTTATTGATAAATAACATTTACATTTTTTTGGGGGGTGTCTTAAAATGTTGAAAACTTTTAAGGGTGCTGCTATGAAAAAAAAAGGTTGAGAAATGCTGCTGTAGACCTGAGCACAGAGGTAACCAGGAGAAACAACTGCAGCTGTGTCTACACTGTCTGTGTACATGTCCAATGATATTAGCATGGTTCTTCTGACTGCTTAGCGCATCAAAAAAGACAAACTCTAATGAGGCTATCTGTTCATTAATACATCATTTTATGTATTTTCTAAGAAAAATAGTGCAAGTACCGCAACAAAACCTGGTATCAATTCCTGTACAGCAGAGTACAGACTGGGAGAGGGAGAAGCAGCACATGGAGCCAGTCAGCTGAGGAGAGGGACAGAGAGATGAGGCCGTCTATGTTGTGCTGCTTCTCTCACTGTCCAGTCACAGGCTGGGGGAGGGGTAAGACCTGTAAGTGTTACTAAAATAAAGTAATAAACCACCAACCCTAATAGAAAGTTTACAGGGAAAATGAAACTCTCTTCTATTTACATTCTTCTTTGTTGTTTCCACAATCCTGCTGGTTCTTCCACCCTTCAGGCTCCATTCACACTTCTGCAACTTTGGATATCGGTCACCTGACAAGCCCATTCTTTTCAGTGGCAACTGTTCAAATCGATATTCCAAATCCCACACTGCAATTATTAAATAAATAAACACCGGTGCCTGGATTCTCTGACCCCCGTTTTCTGTTCCGGTCCACCAACAATGTCAGCACCAGACCTCCTGCTCTATCATTTCTGGGGGGCTTTGTTATTGTTTGTATGTTGTCATGGCGATGACAGTGTCATTATACCAAATAATGCTCTCTTTGCTGTAGCCATGGTAACACATAAACAATAAAGTCATTTTTTTCTGAGATCCCCCAGTTTGGCCATAAGAACTGCCTGAAAGTCACTGGTGGCACATCAGGAAGGCGCAGACTGTGTCATATGCCCCAGGAATGAAAAGTGCTTTATTCTAAAAGAATAAATGTATGACTGCAATGGGCTTTTATTTTAGCTGGCAGAGCTGCAGGAACATGTTTTTTGGTGGGGTCCACTTTAAAGGAGAACTAAAGGCAAAACTTTTTTTCATTTGGGATTAAGTAGGGGAGCCCTATAATCCATGTCAGTTGTTGTTGTGTGTGTTTTTTTTTTTGCCATCTGTGTCCTATTTCAGAGATTTCTCTTCACTTCCTGTGCCATAGTCAGAACAGGAAATCCCTCCAAGGTTGTCACCAGAACTAGTGTCAGCATTGGAAGGTTTCCTCGCTATTTCTACTTTGTTGAAATCCCTGAATTTGGGATTTTCTTTCATATTCTGTGAAAACAGGATGAATAAAGAATCTCCCTATTGAGGGGGACAGACAGCAATAAAAACCTGACAGGTGTTCTAATCCTTCTCCACTCTATCCAAGAATAAAAAATGCCTTTAGTTAGTTATACTTTTAACTGCAGTAGAAAATTCTACATCTCTTTTACCCTATCACACAAGGCTGTCTTGTGTGCCATGGCTGTGTACAGTAGGGCTGGGGAAAAAATCGATTTGAATCTTGAATCAAGTTGAGAGGTCAAATTGATTCAAATTTTCAGCAAATCGATTTTTTTAGAATTTTTTTTTTTTTCACCAGGGCCGGCGCTGACTCCGTGCCGGTCCTGAGGAGCTGCGGGCAGGAGTTTTTAGCTGAGGCCGTGGCTTCGGCCTAGTCCGCGAAGCCGGATGTCGTGGACTAGGCCGAAGCGGCGGCCTCAAAAAAAAACTCCTGCCCGCAGCTCCTCAGGACTGGCGCGGTGTCCATCAAAAAAGAAAAAAAAAAACTTGATTCGAATTGTGAATCGAGTTTTTTTTTTTTTTTTTTTAAATCGCAGATTTTTTTTTTTTGGAGAAAATTGCCCAGCTCTAGTGTACATTGTAAGCATTATAGAAGCAATAGGTATTTTTGACAATATAATGCCTCGTTTCCAACGAGCGGATCGGTTCGGGTCGGATCGGTTTGGACGGCCTAGAATGGTCCGGCCTATTCAGGCGAGCGTTTCCACTGCAAGTGGGACCGACAGGGGCCATACGTGGGTTTAGAAAAAATGCCGTCATGGCGTCACACGTCCACCAATCAGTGTAAAGTATCGTAGCTCCGCCCTAACCAAACCGTTCCATTTTCTATGGCCCCACATCTGAAGCAGGACCCTGAATGGAACGGTTCGGTTGTATGGGCCGCTTTTATAATGGAAACACCCAAAATATCGTACCGTACCGAACCGATCCGCTCGGTGGAAACGAGGCATAAGCGTACTTAAAAAATCTGCTTTCATGTTGTGAGTTTTGCCTGTCTGCTGGCTGACTCTTTCCACAGCTTCCTGGATTCCCTGCATGCTTTGCAGCTTCTCCTCTGCTGTTTACTTTCTAAGGACTACATATCCCATGGTACCTTGCTGCCTGCAAGCTGTGATTCCTGTATTGACTCCACCTCTTAAACTCCTCCTCTCAGTACCTCTGTAGTTCAGAAGGTAGGTGTTCCGTCAGATTAAGCGGCCCGTCAAATCTTGTAACAGAAGTGACGTTCCATCTTGGTACTCCCCACACACAGCTGCAGTAAGCCTACAGTCTGGAGTCGCCATGTGAACATCTTTTTACACCCACTAAATCTTGCATTTCACACATATTTTTTACCGGTTATGAGCTTATATTGTGAAATACAGTATTTAGAACTCTGTGACACTGTTTTGATGTTTAATTTTAAAAGCAGCGACAAGCTTGCTGATCTCACACATTTGCTAATCTGACACAAGACCGCTGCTTTTAAAATTCAACATGAAAACAGTGTCACGGACTTCTAAATACTGTATTTCACGATATAAGCACAGTTTACTGGTAAAAAGAAGTGTGAAATGCAAGACTTCGGTGGGTGTAAAAAGATGTCCGCTTGGCGACTTCAAACTGTAGGCTTACTGTGGACAAGTGCGGGTGTACCAAGATGGCCATGACGGGATGTCACTTCCGTTACAACATTTGACGGGTCGCTAGAGCTGCACGATTCTGGCCAAAATGAGAATCACGTTTTTTTTTTTGCTTAGGATAACAAGATCACGATTCTCACGACGTAAAATCTTTCACATTATACAAAAAAAAAAAATTGGGCTAACGTTACTGTTTTTTTTAAATTCATTAAAGTAATTTTTGGAAAATAAATTGCATTTGAAAGACCTCTGTGCAAATACAGTGTGACATAAAATATTGCAACAACCTCCATTTTATTCTCTAGGGTCTCTACGGTTTTTTTTTTTTTTTTTTTTCTTCCTTTCTTTTGATGGCTGTGGCTTTAGAAGAGCAGAGAGAATTCTTTGCATATTAAGAATCGTGAAACACTTTTGTCAAGATCGCAGCAGGGAAAAAAATCACGATGACAATTCTTGACGATTAATCGTGCAGCTCTAACGGGTCGCCTAATCTGACGGAACACAGGCTCTGTGACACAGCATTGCATACTCACAGGAAATAAAGAAAACATGTCATAGAAATTAAGGAAGTAAATGTGTGGGGACCTTCACAAGAAAAAAAAAAACAACAAGAATTACCTGTGCTCAAATCCCAATAGCTTTTACATGTATATAATCTCTAAGGTGCTAAAGGGGAGTGACCACATGTTAACACTGCACTGTAGGGATCTTTACAAATTTACAAACTTCATGATTGTTTGGATTACATGGAATAGGCCAGAAATAACTGAAATACATTGTGGATATAAATCTATGATTTTATATTTTGACTCTATATAAGGTTTAAATTGCACATGTGCAGTTAAGGAGATCTGTGGTGGTGTCAGCCCTTTTACAGAGAACATGGATCCCTTCATTTCAGTCTCTGCCCCAGCCATGTGGTGTGGTCAGCTTTTGGTGGAGGCCAGGCAACTTACCAGTATGTTGTTGACTTGAGGAAGGAGGTAAGCCAATGCAAACACGTAGATAATAACATCCTTGTTGATCAAACCCAGAGCCCCTTTACAGTAAGGCAGCAACTTTTACTGCAACCAACCAGCAACAGTTTTTACTGAAAAAAAATATCCTGTTAGTAGTGGGTTGCCTTGAACTGATAGTCAATTTTTACAGTTGAAAACGATTGGCTGATGATTACTGTGTGTAGGATCAGGATTCGTTTTTACAACTTTCTTAACTGTGTGTGTTTTTTTTTTTGTTTTGTTTTTATTGAAGTAGTATGTCGGTGCTTGTTTTATTTACAAGTTTAGCTATCACACATGTCCACAAGGTGGAGGTATTGCATTTGAATTGTGAGCTGACGAGAATGCAATCTCGGATTAGATTTAGCTACAGATACTGGGGGGGGGGTTCATTAGTTGGTCTCTGCGTTTGGAATGCTACAGATGCCTCCTTTCCTCTAATGCATACCCCCATAGTAGTTGGCATGTTATTAAATTATTCAATATTCTGTGATTTTATTTATATGTGTGTGTATTGTGAATGTATACATGGCCAGCATAAAAAATAAATGTTTAGTAGAAAACCAATATTATAACTTATGCACACTTCCCTGGTCAAATTAATTTTTTTTCTTATAAATCAATTAACAAAATACTTACGGTAGTTTTCATAAATGACAGGTAGATGAAGGTAGATCCTATGGAATAATGTATAACCTGAATTTTTCTTACACCTAGTCTCAGGGGCACAGATTGCCGTTAGGTTGCTCCTTATTTCAAAAGTACCAGAGATGGATGGACCTTTTGGATTACCATGTGAAGGTGAAGTAGGCCAACAAAAGACCAAAAACCTTTTTATAAATGATCCTTTTTTTTTTTTTTTTTTTTTTGTGTGAATTCAGAAGTTAAAGTGATACAAAAGTCTTGTTTGTTATTTTTAACTAAAAAATAAGTGTAGAGGATTTGCAGAGCAACCCAGATCCTACTCTTCTCAGCTCACTTTTCTGTGCTCCTGGCTCCTCCTTCCTGTTGAGTGCCCCCACAGCGAGCGGCTTGCTATGGGGGCTCCCTGTGTCCATTCAGACACGGAGCCACAGCCCAGCCTGGACCCCTTTCTCTTTTCATTGTCTGACTGACTTTGACAGCAGCTGGGGCCAATGGTGCTGCACTGCTGTCTCAGCCAATGAGGAGGGGAGTCCTGGGCAGCTGAGACACTCCTGCATCATCGCTGTATTTAGATGAGGCTCAGGTAAGTATTAGAGGGGCTAAGGAGGCTGCTGTACACAGAAGTTTTTTTTTTTATCTTAATGCATAATATGCATTAAGATAAAAAAACCTTCTGCCTTCACAACCATTTTAAAGTGGTTGTAAACCCTAAAAAAACAAACAAAAAAAACAACCTGCAAGACAAAGGCATAATGAGCTAGTATGCATAGCATACTAGCTCATTGTGAATTGCTTACCTGAAATTGAAGCCCCCGCAGCGGTCCTCGTTCACCGCTCCGGCAGCCAACATCGCTCCCGGTGGGTTGCTTCCGGGTATCGCGTCTCCGGCACTGTGATTGGCTGGAGCCGCGATGATGTCACTCCCACGCATGCGTGCGGGAGCCGCCGGCTACAGCACAGTCTAACTGAAGCAACGGCACATACGTGCATCGCTTCGGTTTGCATGTGCTGATGACGTCGGCACATGCAAATATAGAGGATATCTCCTAAACCGTGCAGGTTTAGGAGATATCCAGTGTAGCTACAGGTAAGCCTAATTCTAGGCTTACCTGTAGTGAAAAGTGGTTGTAAAGGGTTTACAACCATTTTAAGCCATCACATTTCAGGGTCAACAGATTGCACACTTTATCAAGGCCAGAAAACATGTATAGAAATACATTTGACCATATCGTATTAAAGTGAGATATCATAGTCACAATCTTTTAAAAATATTTTAATAGAAGCTTTCATAATATCATAAAACAAATGTACTGGATGACAGGCAATATTACTTAAAAAGCTTATGGTTGGTTTTATCTGTAATCCGTAGGTGTGATTTTTAGATATTTTTTTTTTTTTAATCCATTGTTTTCAGTGCATCTATTCACGAGTCAACGCATGAAAGCATACAGTGGGGAAGGAAAGTATTCAGACCCCCTTAAATTTTTCACTCTTTGTTATATTCCAGCCATTTGCTAAAATCATTTAAGTAATTTTTTTTCCTAAAAAAACAAATCACCGCACCAACGTAAAAAACCCCCTGAAAAGCAGCAGTTCAACTGTGAGATATTCACAACAATATGAGAAAAAACAAGGAAAAAACTGCGCTATACCATGAATTATATAAGTGCATAGAAATAAATTGATGCATGCCAAAGTGAATATAAACAAAAATGTTGCAAAAGAATGTCATATTATATGAATATATGAAATCATGAGTGTACAAAATGGTTCTATATGGCAAAGTTCATAAAAATAGAAAAACCAAAAAATTCTTCTACAGAGATGAGAAGAGTCCCTTGATGCCTCTCAATGAAAGCCAGTGTGAAAAGGTAGAAAATAAAACACCGCTCACAGTGATCCTCCACCACCTAAAATTCACGCTTACCAGATTGCAAGCAAAACAGGCTTGTATGTGGACCCAAATCCGGGAGCCCGGCTAGCAATGAAGCTTCTCTGTATGCAGCGTGACTGCGGACGTGTAAATGGATGGTACACCAACCCGAACCAGCCACCACCAAGTGTGAGGCACTGAGAAAAGGCTTCTGTCGGGCCACTCTGCCATAAAGCCCAGACTGGTGGAGGGCTGCAGTGATGGTTGACTTTCTACAACTTTCTCCCATCTCCCGATTGCATCTCTGGAGCTCAGCCACAGTGATCTTTGGGTTCTTCTTTACCTCTCTCACCAAGGCTCTTCTCCCCCAATAGCTCAGTTTGGCCGGATGGCCAGCTCTAGGATTCCATTTAAGGATTATGGAGGCCACTGTGCTCTTAGGAACCTTAAGTGCAGCAGAAATTTTTTTGTAACCTTGGCCAGATCTGTGCCTTGCCACAATTCTGTCTCTGAGCTCTTCAGGCAGTTCCTTTGACCTCATGATTCTCATTTGCTCTGACATGCACTGTGAGCTGTAAGGTCTTATATAGACAGGTGTGTGGCTTTCCTAATCAAGTCCAATCAGTATAATCAAACACAGCTGGACTCAAATGAAGGTGTAGAACCATCTTAAAGCGGAGTTCCACACAAAAATGGAACTTCCGCTTTTCGGAACCCTCCCCCCCTCCGGTGTCACATTTGGCACCTTTCAGGGGGGAGGGGGTGCATATACCTGTCTAAGACAGGTATTTGCACCCACTTCCGGCATAGACTCCCATGGGAGTCTACGCCTCTTCCCGTCCCTCCGCGCTGTCTCCTGGGAACACACAGCTCCCAGGAGAGAACGGGGACCACTTGGGACGCGCAGCGCGACTCGCGCATGCGCAGTAGGGAACCGGGAAGTGAAGCCGCAACGCTTCACTTCCTGATTCTCTCACGTAGGATGGCGGCGGCAGCTGCCGAGAACCGAGCGGGTTCTCGGCGTCGCCTGCTGACATCGCTGGACCCTGGGACAGGTAAGTGGCCATTTATTAAAAGTCAGCAGCTGCAGTATTTGTAGCTGCTGGCTTTTAATATTTTTTTTTTTTTTTTTTGACGGTGTGGGTGGACCCCCGCTTTAAGGATGATCAGAAGAAATGGACAGCAGAGTTAAATATATGAGTGTCACAGCAAAGGGTCTGAATACTTATGATCATGTGATATTTCAGTTTTTCTTTTTTAATAAATCTGCAAAAATGTCAACAATTCTGTGTTTTTCTGTCAATATGGGGTGCTGTGTGTACATTAATGAGGAAAAAAATGAACTTAAATGATTTTAGCAAATGGCTGCAATATAACAAAGAGTGAAAAATTTAAGGGGGTCTGAATACTTTCCGTCCCCATTGTAAATCTATCAACAAAAGATACATAAAATCGTATAGGAAATACATAATCAAATACTGATGCACTGGGGAGAAGATTTCTACACTCTGAATCTGCCAGCAGGTGCTGCATAGCAAAAAATTGTATCTAAACGTCAGCTTTTACATGTATGTGTGTGTGTATGTGTGTATATATATATATATATATATATATATATATATATATATATATATATATATATATATATATATATATATATATATATATAGTCAAAATATAAAAAAAAATTCCATTGTATTTCAATTTATTGCTTACTCCTTTTTTATTCTGAACAATCTTGAAGTTTGTAAAATTAGTAACACATTTACTTCCTTGAATTCTTTGACTCCTATTCACTATGGCCTGTGAATATGTATTTGCTGCATCTCACAAAATGCTGTCTTCACTACCAAGGCGTTTCAGGAGGCACAGTCAGTACAGGAAACGCACCACTTCATCACTCATTTCAGGCAGCAAGGTACCATAGGAGCCTTATAAATCGACAGCAAATCAAAGTGGGGCTGAAACTACTAATCATTATTAAAATGGATTATAATCAATATAAAAAATAGTTGTCAACCATTTTCATTATGGATTAGTTGACCTGCATAGAGAATGCATTATTAGTTTACATATCAGGAAATACAGTGCAGCACACATACATGTCAGTAAGTGCCTGAGAACTTGTGAATGTTTGAGGAGCAATGCCTCATGGGACATGTAGTCCTGGGCAGGAGAAGGAAGTGTTTTAAAGTGATTCTAAAAGCAGAAAGCTTTTTTTGTTTCATTTTTTTTTTAATCTTAATGCATTCATTCCATTAAGGTAAAAAAAAATAAAAAATCTGTGACCAGCTCCCTAACCATATAGCTGGTTATTTACACTCACCGCCAACTTTATTAGGTACGCTTGTTCAATTGCTTGATAACATAAATTGCTAATCAGCCAATCACATGGCAGCAACTCTAAGCACTTAGACATCTAGAGGTGGTGAAGATGACTTGATAAAAGTTCAAACTGAGCATCAAAATGGGGAAAAAAGGGGATTTAAGTGACTTTGAACGTGGCCTGGTTGTTGGTGCCAGACGGGCTGGTCTGAGTATTTCATAAACTGCTGATCTACTGGGATTTTCATGCACAACTATCTCTCGGGTTTTTCCAGAGAATTGTCCGAAAAAGAGAAAATATCCAGTGAGCGATAGTTATGTGGAGGAAAATGCCTTGATGTCAGAGAAGAATGGGCAGACTGGTTCCAGATGATAGACAGGGAACAGTAACTCAAGTAACCATTTGTTAAAACCAAGGTATGCCGAATACCATCTCTGAACGCACAACACATCGAACCTTGAAGCAGATGGGCTACAGCAGCAGAAGACCACTTCTGTCAGCTAAGAACAGGAAACTGAGGCTACAATTTGCGCAGGCTCACCAATATTGGTCAATAGAAGAATGGAAAAACATTACCTGATCTAAGGAGTCTCGAATTTAGGTGCAACATTCAGATGGTACAGTCAGAATTTGGCGTAAACAACATGAAAGAATGGGTCCATCCTGCTTTGTATCAACAGTTCAGGCTGGTGGTGGAGGTGTAATGGTGTGGGGGATATTTTCTTGGCACACTTTGGGCCCCTTAGTGCCAATTGAGCATTGTTTAAACACCACGGCCTACCTGAGTATTGTCGCTGATCATGTCCATCCCTTTATGACTACAGTGTACCCATCTTCTTCTGATGGCTCCTTCCAGCAGGATAATGCACCATGTCATAAAGCTCAAATCATCTCAACACTGGTTTCTTGAACATGACAATGAGGTCCCTGTACTCCAATGGCCTCCACAGTCACCAGATCGCAATCCAATTGAGCACCTCTGGGATGTGGTGGAACAGGAGATTCGCATCATGGATGTGCAGCTGGAAAATCTGCAGCAACTGCGTGATGCTATCATGTCACTATGGACCAAAATCTCTGAGGAATATTTCTAACACTTTGTTGAATCTATGCCATAAAGAATTGCTGCAGTTCTGAAGGCAAAAGGGGGTCCAACTTGGTACTAGCAAGATGTACCTAATAAAGTGGCCGGTGATTGTCTATTTACCACTGCATATAGACAAGATTAAATGTCCTTTTTTAAACCTAATTAAATTAACAATGATACACCAAACTTTTTTTTGAGTTTTTTTTATGCGATTAATCGAAACAATAATTGTCCAACTAATTGATTATGAAAATGTTGCGCCATAAGCCTGGTTCATAGCTGTGTGATGTGTCATGTGAATTGACCGTTCCAAATCACATGACAAGTCCCTTATTGTCGGCAATGGGACCATTCAAATTGCTGCAACTCATGTAGCAGCGACTTTGAAAAAGCTTCCTGCACTACTTTTTACTGATTTAATTGCGACTTGCATAGACTTCTGTTAAACAAAGTCGCAAGCTGCAATGAAATAATAGGTGCGACTCGCACTGATCTTCGGCTTTGAAATCGCGATTTCAAAGCCGCACCAGTGTGAATCAGGAGTAAATGAAAGAAATTGGCAGAGAAGGGGCTGCAAACCATGCAGGGAATCCATGGGGGAAAGAGATGGCCAGCAGACAGGCAGCATTTCCAACGTGAAAGGAGATTTTCAAGTAAACTCATATTGGATTGTCAAATATATGTATTGTTTGTATTGCTTTTAGAATGCGGATGTTCTAAAAGAAAAGCGCATGCTGTGATCGTGGATCTCTTATAAACACACTTAAATCCTCTGAAAATGTTCAGTGTCCTGCATCAGCTATGACCTGACATCTGATGAAGAGGAACGTTAACTATTGCTTCATGGAAGCAGGTTAAACCCTATTCTACTATAACACCTGAAGGGGATTGAAGAAGTTTCCAGTTAGAGTCCTTTCACACTGGGGCGGTTTGCAGGCGCTATTATGCGCTAATAATAGCGCCTGCAAACCGACCCGAAAGTGCCGCTGCCTTAATTCCAGTGTGAAAGCCCCGAGGGCTTTCACACTGGAGCAATGCGCTGGCAGGACGGTAAAAAAAGTCCTGCTAGCAGCATCTTCGGAGCGGTGAAGGAGCGGTGTGTATACCGCTCCTTTACCGCTCCTGCCCATTGAAATCAATGGGACGGCGCGGCTATACCGCCGGCAAAGTGCCTCTGCAGAGGCGCTTTGCGGTGGTATTTAACCCTTTCTCGGCCGCTAGCGGGGGGTAAAACTGCCCCTCTAGCAGCCGAATACCGACGGTAAAACGCCGCTAATAAAAGCAGCGTTTTACCGCTGATGCCGCCCCCGCCCCAGTGTGAAAGGGCTCTTACTAAAAAGAAAAACAAACATATACTCCCTTCTATGCTGCAGCATCACAAAGATGCTGCAGCTCTTCCCAGCCGGCTCTAATGCCCCTTACACACGGTCGGATTTTCCGACGGAAAATGTGTGATAGGACCTTGTTGTCGGAAATTCCGACCGTGTGTAGGCTCCATCACACATTTTCCATCGGAATTCCTGACACACAAAGTTTGAGAGCAGGATATAAAATTTTCCGACAACAAAATCTGTTGTCGGAAATTCCGATCGTGTGTACACAAATCCAAATCTGATAAAGAGATGAAAGCTATTGGCCACTGCCCCGTTTATAGTCCCGACGTACGTGTTTTACGTCACCACGTTCAGAACGATCAGATTTTCCGACAACTTTGTGTGACTGTGTGTATGCAAGACAAGTTTGAGCCAACATCCGTCGGAAAAAATCCTAGGATTTTGTTGTCGGTATGTCCGAACAAAGTCCGACCGTGTGTACGGGGCATAAGACTGAGAACTGAGCGATCACATGACTGCTGATCGCTCAGTTCTTGGTTCTTCTCGGAGCAGTGACTCTCAGTTCTGCCCTTTCAACACTCTCACTGGAGTGCTGGGCTGGAGAGGTGGTGGGCGCACATGTTGTCGGCTGATTCTGGGTGACAGGAGGGCACAAGTAAGGGCACTCCTGTGACCCAGAAGAGAAGTATGGCCACAAAAAGCATTGGCCATACCTCTCTTTTAAGGTGTTCATGTTGGAGACACAGAAACCCCAAAAACATTTTGTTGTTTTCCAAACAAGGGTTTGTCTGTTTTCTGTAAGGCAACATATCACCGTACTTAGTCCAATACATGATAATCTCCTGAATGAGACTCGTCCCGTTGACTGACTGTGGGGATTATTAGGCACTAGGAAAATGTTTTAGAAGGAGAATGGTGTGTTGGAAAGTTTGCAGAAGATGCCATGGTCACACTGCAGTAATGGCAGCAAAGGAAAGACGAGAGAATCTCTTGTTATCCCATCAATTCTGAGACTTCTGTGTACAGAAGGATGTGAGTTGGACACCACCTTGGTCTTCATGCCGAGCCCGAGCAACTGCAGTGATTTGTGTCTTGAGGAAAGTGTAGGCTTCTTCATACGGAATAACTTTGAAGGCCTTGAAGTTCTCCTAAAGACTCGTGTACTTCAGGCCTGAGACAGTTGCTGTCCCCATACCTGTCTTTTGGGTGCTGTTGACCTGCAAGACTTGTCTTCATGTTAACGACTCCACTGGATCAATTGAAACTCCTTTAAATTTCTGAGCCAGTAAAATCTGAACTACAAGATTTCTGTTACACTTCAACAGCTTGGCATCTACTTAGCATCCTGTATTTTCACCTAGACCATGGTGGAAGCTCTAATTAGACAGGCTTCCATTTTTTCTTTTTACAGATTTTCATGGTTGAGTGGAGTGTAGCTTTAATATGTGATTGATGAGAAGAAAGGACTTTGTTATCAGCATGGACAGTGAGCAGGAGACTCTTGGAAGAAAATGGGTGTCCTTCATTTCTTTATTTTTTTGGATTGCACCCTCTTGAGCTGAGATCAGCATTCACAGTGCTAATGAGGGGTTATGTGAGAACGTATGGTGACAGAATATCTGCCTCTAATGGCCTTTGGTTCAGTCTCCATGGCGATGTGATTTCTCATTTCCCCTACACCTGCGCATTATTCTGAAGACGAGGAGACAGGGAACAAGATCCACTTCCTTTTTGGAGATGTTCATATTTGACGAGTGTCATGGAGTGTGTGATATGGATGTTTTCTCCTGCTGATTCTCTATGTACTAGGCCTTATTAACTAGTTGAAATTCTTAAAAGCGCTAAAACTTTCTTGCAGTGCTAAAATCCACTCTGAACTTCAGAAACCATTATCTGCTTGTGGCTATAATTTTATTTAAAATTGAAAAATGGATTATAGACTAAACACAGAATTCAGTAATAAGCCGTAAACATGGCTATTTTTTGTTTTAGTGAAGTTTGACAGAAAAGCTAATGATGCCACATCAGACTTCTGCCTCTAAAGCTGCCATTGCCATAGACATTAATGTGTGCAATATAGACTATGTAAGCATTGCAGTCAGCCGATGACCGACTCACATGCAATGACTGAATATCAATAGAGGTGCTAGAGCGCAAACTTATCTCCTAACCCCCCTTTAACTAATCGCTGGCACAGGAAGAAGAAAAAAAAAAGTCCCTTTTTTATAAATCCCAATCTAAATGCCACCGAAACCTATGGTCAAGTGACATCCCAAGTCTTCTCTTCTGTGTGCGGCAGGAGGGGTCCTTCTTTGTGATGTTGACCTTTCCTTTTGGCTGTCCAATGGCGGGGTTCTCTTAGAATGCAGGAGAGGAGTTCAGGGGTGATGTCACCATGAGGTGACTTCTGGAGACTGGCTGGCGGATGCCATTCCCCTTCACCCAGAAACAGCACCCACAAAAGAAATGTATAGCAGACAATGGTGAGTAAGACTTTCTTTACAAAGCAAAGAAAAAATACAACTGGGTGTGAAGGGGGTTTTATTTTTGCCCATGGATGGGGCTTTAAAGAAGAATTCCATGTATGGATACAGTAGTTACATTGGCTTAGTCAAATGTAGCTATGCATATACCATACCTGTGAAATTCCTCTGGAAATCATTGTAGTATGCACCACTCCAGTGATCTCCATTAGCTTCTGGGTCCCGTGCCAAGCAGTTGCCCTTCTGCATTGTGAACACAGGAGGTTGCCTGCTTGGTGGAGGCACCATTGAGAGATCGATTTGCATTTCCTCAATGGTTGCTAAGTTCTCTTGACTGGATGAGGTGGGCAAAAGGGATGGGGGGGGGGGGGGGGGGCGCGGTGGTGATGTAACAATCTCTGTCACATCTAATTAGCGAGCACTTTCCATTCTTGAGAAATTGAAAAGCGTTGTCTGAATGGCACCCATGATGATCAAGCCATCTCTTATGTTCAGTACACAGCAGGCAGCCACTTGACATGGGACCGAGAAGCCAGTGGAGATCACTGTAGTAGTGGTGCCTACTACAGTGATTTCTAGTTTCCAGAGGGCTTGGCAAGGTGTGGTACATGCATAGTTGCATTGGTCCAAGTTGGACCAATGTAATGTAAAAATATCCATACCTGGAATTTAGCGTTCGTTCCCTTTCACACAGGCGCTTCCGCTAAGTGGAATTCGCTTGCTCAGAGGGGGATCTCTCCACTGATCCCTGCTAAGTAGATGGATGACAGGTCCGTGTCCGCTCTGCACACACACAGTCCCGCTCTACTCTATGAGGCAATTGGATGGAAATGGACCGCCTGTCAGTTTCTATCCGATCTGTCAGACGGATGGGGAATAGGACCACCATCTGTCCGTTTTTGGCGGATGGAATCAGATTGGATGGTGGCGGGTGTCAGCGGACATGTGCCCACTGAAATCCACCACTCCATTGAGGAGACTGGAGGGGGTCCGATCAGGTCCGCCTGAAAAACTGACAGGTTGATCTGATCAGGCAGCCCCTGTGTAAAAGGGGCCTTAAAGTATAACTAAAGGCAAAACGTTTTTTCATAGGCAGCAGAATGGCTGAGCACCACTCAGACCAACTCTATTTTTTTCCGGGTATGAGACGAGAAGTCCCTGTCTCCCAGCAGTACATACAATGCATAGTGCTGCTGCAGCACCTAGTGGAGGAAATACTTTGTCTGGACCAGCTTGGTCCAAATGAATGATTTAAAGTGAAGGAAAACATGGACCACCAGCTTTAACCGAGTTGCTGGAAAAAGGAAAACAAGGAAAATTCCTGTGACCCAATGTTAACCTGTATTTAAAGCCACATTTTTATTTGTTTGTTTTGGATTGTGTGTTAGAACTAGGGCTGCAACTAACGATTATTTTCATAATCGATTAGTTGGCCGATTAGTGTTTCGATTAATCGGTTAATAAACTTAAAAAAAAAAGTGTGGAGTATAATTTAGTTAATATGTAAAGTTTAAAAAAAAGGCAATTTATTCCTAAATATTTCTATGCAGTGGTAAATAAAAATAGCCAACTATATGGTTAGGGTGCAAAATATCTAATCCACTCTGAGAATGACACAGAAGAGATATACTGTATATACTATAAGAGGAGATATACTGTATATACTATAAGAGGAGATATACTATAAGAGGAGAGATAAGAACGTTCGTTCGATTTTCTAATCGTTAGTGGGGTCAAATCAACGGTCATTTTTAACCACAGTGATGGGAAAATTTGGAAATAAAAAACTTGGTGAAAGGAATTATCAGACAGTATGTATGTGGTTTTCGTTCAGAAATTACAATTATTTTAAAAACAGAATGTTAAAAACAAGTGAAAATTTCAAACATTCTTTCATTCATCGAATGTACAAAGATTTTTCATCTGAATATTCTCATCTGAAAATTGATCGGTGTGGCCAGCATAAGGCTCGGTACACACCTATGCAGTTTGCTTTTGATCTGTTTCTGCAGTGCTCTTTGCTGTGCATTTTGATTTTTGCGCACGTGATTTTGCTGCAATTCGCGTTTTTGCATTTTTTTTGGCCAATTTGTTGGGCAGATTAAAAAACACAAATTGCTGCAAAAAACGCATTACATGCTTTTCTGCAGCTTCTCCATTGAAGTATGTTGAACCAAAAAAGCACTATTTTGCGTTAAAAAAAAGTCACTGACGCTTTCCAAATACGCAGTGGCTGAAAAAGCATAGATTTGAACGTGTCCCATAGGAAACCATGTAAATGAACTGTAGTCCGTTTCTGCAAAAAGCACCAGAAAACACTTAGATGTGAACCAGGTCTAAGACGTTTAGTAACATAATGGGGTTAAAAAAAAATGAATATTAGCCCTTTATAGTACAAAAAAAGCAAATAATCACTACTGTAAGGGGTTCATTTTTATTACTGTAGAACTGTGAAAGAAATAGTTACAGTAGCGATTGTTTGCTCTTTTTGTACTATAAAGGGCTCATTTTAGTTTTTTTTTTTAACCACATTATGTTACTGGCCGATTAATCGATTATGAAAATAGTAATCGATTAATTTCATAATCTATTAGTTGTCGATTAATCGATTAGTTGTTTCAGCCCTAGTTAGAACCACTGTCAGGTTCTTACTACTGACCCTGCTGGGGACATTTTGTTCCACTGTCACTAAAATTGAAAGTGAAGGGCAATCTAAAATTTATAGTTGTCACCAGAACAGGAATAAAGAGTAAATCCCCCAGTGGGGACATCCTTGACACTAATAACTGTCTAAGAGGTAGGTTCCCCTTACTTAGAAATGGCTAAGATAAGCATTCAGCTTATATACATTATGTAAAGTACTATTTATAGTGCTTGGTCCTGATTACTGTAGTTGGTTCTCCACTTTTTTCTACTTTTTTTTGCACTTCGAAGTGAAAAATGTGCATTTCTATAAACACAGGTTTAGTTTTACAGAGAAATAAGATGAGGGTCACAGATGAGATAACGCATCTGTCAAATCCACCGTGCAGTCTCTCCAAAATGCAGCTGACTTGTGTCATATTTCATGTACTGTGAGTCGGTGCTGAGTGTTTAGTCAACCTCAAAGTTCAAAACCAACTCAGGTGTATTTCAGGAGATGAACCAACATGAGGCAAGACGCATGACTTCTAAGTACTTTTTTAGAAAGGGTTCAAAAATTGTCAGCAGCTTGTTTTTTTATTTTTTTAAGGCACAATGATGTAGGTCCTGGAATTTGTAATGTCAAAACCTAGACATTGGTAGAACATGTAGCCAAAGACTGCTATAAGGAATAATGTAAAAAAAAAAAAGAAAAAACCCCTTTCTTAATGAGTTGCCTGTTAAATTGATTTTTTTTTTTTGTCATATTCTATATTGCAGACAGCCACCAATGAGAAGGAGACCTTTGCTTCTCTGCTTCATCATTCCCCACTTATTCAGATGGGTCCAGCAAAGGACAAGATAGTTGCTGGGACAATCTTCCTTGTTGTTGACAATGACCTGTACATCGATTTTGGGGGCAAGTTTCACTGTGTATGCAAGAGGCCTGAGCAAGATGGAGAGTGAGTAGAGACAAGCTACATCGTAGTGTGTTTTTTTTTTTTTTTTTTTGTGTTTGTTTTTTTTTTTTTTTTTTACCCTTTTTTTAGGTCCCCGGGGTTATCCTGCTAGCTAAAAAAAACGAAAGAAATGTAATGACCACAGTACTGATTGTTTGGTAGAAAGGTTCTCATTATGACTTTCCACTATCCTCCCGTTAGATCTTTTTTCAGCTTGGTATAAGAGAGTATTGATTGTGATGGAAAGTCATTTGGTTTACTTTATTCTGGAAATAGATTATGACCGGCTGTCTGGCTCTTCACAGAATGGAAAAAAGCAAGCTTGTCAGAGTTCAATTTTTGTGCTGAAAATGTTAATCCTTTTCAAGTTGTTTTTTTTTTTTTTTTTTTTTTTTTTACCTTAATGTACTCTTCATTAAAGGATAAGTTCACCTCTTAGAAAAAATAATTAATAAATGCACTTTTTTTTTTTGCAGGTAAAAAAATGTGCATTTAATTTTTTTTTTTTGTTTGGAGCCTGTAAAGCATTGCATCAGTGATCTTCTAATTGCTGGTGCCATGCAGGTCTCCTTCAGATCTGTCAATATATCTGTGTACCTATACATCCTGTACAGGCAGGCAGGCAGATACACTGACAGGAAGAATCAACTACCACGGCGCTCCACAGTGACATGGTTCATTGAGAACTACAAGCCAACAACTGCAAAGGATGCCGGGGCTCGTAGTTCATTCACACACAGAGCTGTGTGAATGAATGATGCAGCTGTGTGGGGGCAGTCCCACATGGCCGCGCTGTTTTCAAATTGTGACACGGAGTGCTGGGAGAAGATCCCCTACACACTGTCACAGAGAGGGGAGCGCTGGTGGCAGGAGGTGGGTAGATAGGTGAATGGTACATGTTACACTCTAAATATGGGTGAACCATGCTCCTAAGGCAGTGGTTCTCAACTCCAGTCCTCGGGACCCACTAACAGGCCAGATTTTAAGTATTACCTTGGGGAGATGCAGACTAGAATACTGCAATCACTGAGCAGCAAATTATATCACCTGTGATGTATTTCAGTTATCTTGCAAACCTGGCCTGTTAGTGGGTCCTGAGGACAGGAGTTGAGAACCACTGTCCTAAGGCCTCATGCACACGGACGTTTTTACAGCTGCTTTTTTGAGCTTTTTTTGCAGCTTAAAAAGGCCTGCCTATGTTAGTCTATGGCTTCATAGGCGTTTTTGAGCTGCAAATGGCATAGGCGTTTTTAGGCTGTAAAAAAACCCATGATCAGTGGGTTCTGAGAGACGTTTTTCAGCTGTAAAAACGCTCTAACACTCAAAAGCGTCATTTACCAACGTTTTTTAACGTTTTTGATCCATTGAAAAAAAAAAACGCTAAAAAACGCTAACGCGGAAAAACGCTAAAAAAAACGCTATTGCAAAAACGTTGAAAAAAGTTTAAAAAAATCACTGCAAAGATACTGGTGTTTTCATAACGTTATTTTAACAGCCTGTGTGCATGAGGCTTAAAGGTGAACTTATTCTTTAGAGGATTAGAGACTCTTCACATAGCAAAGTGAAACTCACTTTGAAAAGTGTATGTTTACTTAGACGTGTGAATCACTGTAAATAAGGTGAACCAGTTTTCACTTTACCTATTGTACGATAGGGGGATTAACAGAATGGATCTTTGCTTGCAAGCAGGTTGTTTAAGGTGAACACTGCCTATTCCTATTTACCAAGCTCAGTTAATTGTTCACTTTTTCAAAGTGAACGTTACCTTTTTGCTAAGTGAACAAAGGGGGGAAATGTACTAAAACTGCAAAATCTGGTGCAACTGTGCATAGAAACCAGCTTCCAGGTTTTAGCCCTCGTTCACATTGATGCGATTGCCGGCTATAGGAGCGTCTCAATCAGTGTGACGCCGCACTGATTTCCAAAAGTAGTTCCGGCACTACTTTTGGCAACTTCGGGGGCGATTTCAATAGACATCTGTGCATGAACCCGCACAGATGTCCTTCAAGTCACCCCGAAGTTGGGCTGAAATGCGGCTTTGAAATCATGCAAGTTCAGATGAACTCGCACAATTTCAAAGCCGTGTTTGGTGTGAACGGGGGGGCTTATTGTCAAATCTTAACTGAACAAGCTGAAGTTAGAAGGTGTTTGGCTACCATGTATATAGGGTTGTCCCGATACTAGTATTGGTATCGGCACCGATACCGAGCATTTGCCCAAGTACTTGTACTCGGGCAAATGCTCCCGATGCTTCCTCCGATACCTGGAAGACAGCTGTGATCGGCGCGTGGGGGAGTTACAAGATTCTCCCCCAGCGGCTTTCAGCAGCTTTAGTGACATACAGCGGTGATCGCTTACCGCTGACTGTCACTGCATCCTCCTCCATGCCCTCTCCTTTCCTCTGTCCCCCTCCGCTGTCCCCTCCGTTCCTCTCTCCTTTTCTGTCCCCCTCCGCTGTCCCCTCCGTTCCTCTCTCCTTCTCTGTGCCTCTCCGCTGTCCCCTCCGTTCCTCTTTCCTTCTCTGTGCCTCTCCGCTGTGCCCTCCGTTCCTCTTTCCTTCTCTGTGCCTCCCCGCTGTCCCCCTCCGTTGTCCCCTCCGTTCCCCTCTCCTTCTCTGTCCCACTCCGCTCTCCCCCTCCATTGTGCCGTCCTCCTCCTCCTCCTCCTCCTCCTCCTTCCTTTGTGAATGGATAGAGTCAGCTGACTCTGTCCATTCACATAACTGAAACATTGTAATCTCCTGTGATTACGATGTGTCAGTTTATGAATGGAGAGGAGCCGCTGTCTTCTCTCCATTCCTTTTCAGTGCAGCTGAGGCTGCAGAGAAAGGGACTGGGGAATCTCTATCCTCGGTCTCTTTCTCTGTCTCAAGGGGGAGATATCAGAGGTCTGTTAAGACCCCTGATATCTCACCAAAGCCCTCCAACAGGGCTGATTAAAAAAAAACCAAAAAAAAAAAACCACATATTGCAATAAAGAATAAAAAAAATTATTGTAAATAAAAAAAAACCACACACACATACACGGTTCACCCCCTTGCCCCCCCCCCCCCAAAAAAAAAGCACTGTTAAAAAAAAAACAAAAAAAAAAACCCTGTCACGTGACATTAAAAAAAGTATTGGTAATCGGTATCGGCGAGTACTTGAAAAAAGTATCGGTACTTGTACTCGGTCCTAAAAAAGTGGTATCAGGACAACCCTACATGTATAGCTGCACCAGATTAAGTGCTCCAGTTTTAGTAAATCAACCAACCCCCGTGACTATCCCTTTTAGTTAATCAACTCCATTGCAGTGAGATGTGCAGTCACCATCCTCAGATGTCTGCTTGCAAGTCCTACTTTCTAATGTACAGGTTGTCTGAGCATTTGCCTTTAAGACCTATGGAGAGGGATGGGTGGAGCACACTGCAACTTATAAGGTAGAAAACAACATCCAACAGTATTTTGTAATCGCAAAGTGCAACTCGCAGTCATGAGATCGCTCAGTAATGGCCATTCTGGTTTCATCTTTATGGGTAACTTTTGTTAGGGAGTAGCACAGTGCCTACTCTGTGGGATCACTTTACTGAATTGCTTGTGTAATAACGGGCTGTCTGCACTTGTTCTCAGAGGAGCCTTCCCTGCACGTCTTGTCTCTGCCACCTGAACCCTGATCTCTACAGACACTGCCAAAGGATTAGTTCTGTCAAGTGTCTGACACGGAAAGCGCCAGCCAGCCGTGCAATCTAAGACATTGATATTTACCTTTCATGTCACTATGGTTCCTGTGGGCTTTTTATTTATGTACACAAGGAAATATAACGCAATCACGTCCTTTTATAAGACGCTAATTTACACACGCAGATACGTGTAAATGTAAACCTATTTTTGCAATTGATGAATTAAATTGCAGTTGTGCACTTCAGACTAACAGTGCATTTTAAAGGGAGGCCATGTCTATTTGACTTCTGTGTAGGAAGGTTTCTGCACCTTGCTTCCTAAGCCTGCCTTGTGCCCTAGTGCAGCAGGAAAAGTAAGACCTCTTCAGAGACTCGGTGATGAAGAAACAAAACCTGCTGGTCATTTCTCCCCTCTTGAGTAAACTCAAAAAATTATATCGGCGCTATCTGGCCCTTTTTGATGTCGGACATTGTGATGACAACTTTTTTTTAGATAAGTAATGGCTGTGATGATTGGTCAGGGATCATGTGCACCTCTGCTGGTCTTTCACATTGATTCCAGGTGACTTTGTTCTGTGAGACAATGGTGGGGGATTAAAACTGGTGTACACAGAATCTAGAGTTGTGCATAGTAACCAATCGGCTTTCAGGTTTTATTGTCGAAGCCTAATTGAACAAGCTGAAGTTATAAGCTGATTGGTTACTATGTACAGCTGCACAAGATTCTGTGAGCTCCAGTTTTAGTAAATCTCCCCCAATGTATACTTGAGTACTGGCTGCAGGCGTGTATACAGAGCTCATGGCTTTCCCCCAGCATTTTAATAATGATAAATAATTGTGTATTTCAAATGATACGAGCGCACGGAGAGACGGAGGTATCCCGAGGGAGGGGTGAGAGCACATCTAGCAGCTGTACACCTCGGGTCCGCCGTGACCATTGTTATTGTTGAATCCACTGAGTTGAAGTTTGGAGTTTATCACAAGTGTTGAGCTTATTCAAGTTTTCTAAATGCGAGTGCTATGTATGAAGGTTTGCAGTGATTTTAATAAATTGTTGTTACTGAATTACACTATTGGAGCACTCCTCTTTTATGTGGATCCATTGAACATCATTCCTGTGAAACCTCGTATACAATATTTGCCCATGAGTGTGGTAAAGAAAGCTTGTTTTGCCTTGCATGAGAGTGCGGGCACACTATTTCGGTGAGTGCAGGTCTGGAGAGTGCGATTCACTAGCACAGTGGTGAGGTGGAAGAAACACGGAGCTTCTCAACAAGTTGATGTATTTTTTCACTGAAGAATCATTTGTGTGGAGCACTGGATTTATTATTATTTTCACCGTCACCAGTTTAGATCACCTACAGCCCACTGAAGGCTGGTTCTATTCATGGACTGTATTTAGAGTTTTGAACTTTGCAGCATGAACTGAACCATATGCATGATTGTCACATATTACATTGCTGTCACGTTAAAAAGTTTTGTGATTTTTTTCACAGTATAGAGGTAGATAATTTTCCTTTATTTAATCCTTTTATTTTTGCAGGTTTTTTTTGTGTGTGTGGTCCGCCATTCATTTAGTGTGCCGTACACAGATAACCTATTCATTAGGAGAGGGTATCACTATTATGGTAATCATATGAGTTTTATCTAGTCAATCTGCCGATTGATAGGGGTGTGATACACTCCGCTGATTGATTCACTAATTAGATCATATCACCACTATATATTTTGTGTCAGCACAGTTTTGTTTTGTTTTTTATATGCACTTCTGAGGCATGTTGTTAATTCAGCATGGCACATTCAGATCACTAACTTATTATTAGAGGGTGTCACCACTATTGTATGCGGTCAGGTATACATTTTTATTTTGCATATTGCTTGTGCTCATTAGAGGTGTATCACACCCAGGTGATTGATTCATAGATAAAGGGTATCACCATCACTTCACATTATAGATACACTGATATATATATTTCATATATATATATATATCCAGGGAACTTGCCTAATCACCAGACATTGTCATAAATGTTGGTACAACCTAGTTACATCTGAAGTGTTTTTGAGCGCCTTTTAATTTACCCTACATGTCGGCTCTCCATTTTTGGTATACAACCGATATGTGGGATTAAATTTTATTTACCATTGTTTTTTATTGCCATTTAAGGGGGCAGCTCAACATTTTCTATACCGATTAGTTCATTCTAGACCACTATCACTGGTGTTTGTATTGTTCTTAATAGTTTTTAGGAGGGCAACTTTGGCGCGGTGGAGGTGTTCCTCGTGCAGAGGGCGATAGCATTTAGGACACTTGGGTATTACTATTTCAAATGATTGTCTTTAGAATGCAATTGGACTTACCACTTATAGAACGGGCCTATTTTTCAGACTAATGCCGCGTACACACGGCCGGACTTTCCGTCAGAATAGACTCCGACGGTCTTTCCGACAGAGTTCCGCTGAGACTGACTTGCCTACACATGATCACACCAAAGTCCGATCGTTTAGAACGCGATGACGTACGACGGGACTAGAAAAAGGAAGTTCAGTAGCCAATAGCTGCCCTTGTGTCATTTTTGGTCTGTCGGAATAGCATACAGACGAGCGGTTTTCCCGATAGTAACTGATTCCGTTGGAAAAATTTGAAACATGTTATATTTCTAGGTCCGTCAGAATTTTCGAAAGAAAAAGTCAGATGAAGCCCACACACGATCGGAATGTCCGACGGAATGATTCCGTCGGACCTTTTCTGCCGGAAAGTCCGGTCGTGTGTATGCGGCATTACTGTTTACAAGTTAAAATCTGGGGTTTATTTGTTAGAAAATTACTTAGAACCCCCAAGCATTATTTTTTTTCAGACACCCTAGAGAATACAATGGTGGTCGCTGCAATACTTTGTCACACCATATTTGCGCAACGGTCTTACAAGCGCAATTTTTTCTTGAAAAAAACACACTTTTTTCACTTAAAATAAGACATCAGTAAAGTTAGCCCAATTTTTTTTATTATGTGAAAGATAATGTTACGCCGAGTAAATTGATACCCAACATGTCACGCTTCAAAATTGTGCCCGCTTGTGGAATGGCGACAAACTCTTAAAAATCTCCATAGGCGATGTTTAAAAACTTCTACGGGTTTGAATACCGTTTTCATATGTGGGCGCAACTTACGTATGCGTTCGCTTCTGCATGCGAGCTCAGCAGGACAGGACGCCTTAAATTTTAAATTTTTTTTTTTTACACTGTCCTTTAAAAAAAAAAAAAAATACAGGACCTCTTAACCACTTCACTACCAGGCACTCACCCCCCCCCCCCCCCCTCCTGCCCAAGCCAATTTTCAGCTTTCAGCGCTGTCGCTGTTTAAATGACAATTGCGCGGTCATACAACGCTGTACCCAAACAAAATTTGTATCACTTTCTTCCCACAAATAGAGCTTTTCTTTTGGTGTTTTTTAAAAAAAAGTTCTTCTTCTTCTGTTATAAAATTTTGTAAATAAGTAAGTTTTCTCCTTTCCTGCCGGTCACTGATGAGGCTGCACTGCCGGTCACTGATGAGGTGGCACAGATGGGCGGTACTGATAGGTGGCACTGATGGCATCTCTGATTAGGAGGCACTGGCAGAAATTGCTGGTGGGCACTGATTGGCATCATGTGTGGGCATACATTGCCACCCATGGCCACCAGGGATGCCATCCCTGGTGGTCATCAGTGGTGGCATCCCTGGTGGCCCTGGGTGGGCACCTAAGGGGGGGGGGGCTGCGCTGATAAACAATCAGCGCAGACCCCCCCACCCCCCCCCCCCCCGTCAGAGGAGCAGCCGATCGGCTCTTCTCTACTTGTGTCTGTCAGGCGCAAGTGAGGAAAAGCCGATAAACAGCTCTTCCTGTTTATATTGTGATTGGACACAGCTGATCACATGGTAAAGAGTCTCCGTCAGAGACTCTTTACCTAGATCGAGTTGCGGTGTGTCAGACTGACACGCCACAACAACGATTGCCACAATGCGCGCAGCGGCTTGTTATACTGACCACGTCATATGATGTCCGGTCAGGATATCGCAACCACTTTGCCGACGTCATTTTGCTATATGGCGGGCAGCAAGTGGTTAAATATGAGATCTGGGGTCAAACAGACATCAGATCTCATATTCACACTAAAATGCAATAAAATAAAAAATTCCCCTTTTTAAGACTGGAGGGCGGAAGTAACGTTTGACATCGCTTTCGCCCTCCATTGTTGTGGAGCTGAGCGGGGGCCATCTTTCTCTCACTTGGCATCCAGCCTGTGAGGGACGAGGACCCGATCGTCTCCACCGTTACCGACGCCTCCGGTAAGCGGCGGAGATGACTGTAGTGCAGCGGGAGTGGGTGTCCCTCTCCTGCCCCCAATAAAAGTGGTTTTGCGGTGAATATGCAGTGGAGACCACTTTTATCTGAAAGAGTACCGTCCGCTCTTGAAGAGGATAGCAGCTAGCTGCCATAACAACGATATTCCACTTCAAACAGCTGACGTACAACTGCGGCCTTAAGTAGTTAAAAACATGTTTTTGGACTTCCAAAATCCACTTGAAGCAGGGCAAGAAGGAGGTCAACTGCAGGTATAATGCTCCTGTCAATGAATTCTGTATGATCACCGAAGTGCCTCAAACTGAAGTGAAACTGATGTCTTGGACCCTAACCCAGAGTTCATCAGCCCTGGCCATTATACTCTTCTGAAGCCATTTTTTGTTCGCTTTTGAGGGTATCCAAGGTCCCTAAAGCAAATCTTCACTGCATCCAAGCACCACTAACCAAAAAACGCTATTTAATTCATTTTTACTATTCAAAGCAAACTCCCCCATCCATGTCTCCATGCTTTATTTTGCCTTATTTAAATCTTTAACAAACACCCGCTAGCATTTCTGGCCGTGGCCATCTTGAGTAAGGGCAAATGATTCATGTAGCATTTACTTCCTGCCCTTAGCTCAAGTATGCATGCAGGAGAGCGTGCTTAGCTGAGAATACCCCTCCTCCTCTCTTCCCCTCCTGAAGGCTCATGGGATGTGTGACATCATTTGCCTAGGCAGGAAACCAGGAAGTAACTGAAGAAATGTAAAACAAGTAAATATAATAGGAATTCTACATCTACATTCTATATCTTTTTACTAATGCTAGCAGCATGAGGATTAAAAATATTCACTGTTCATTAGGAGAGTGAAGTTCCACTTTAAGCCTAGGTTCACACTGATGCGAGTTTAAAATCGTGCGAGTTCAGCCGAACGATCTCAAACCCTCACGTCTGTCCGACTTCGGGAGCGATTTCAGAGACATCTGTGCCAGTTCATGCACGAATGTCTATTGAAATTGCCCCCGAAGTGGCCAAAGGTAGGGCAGGAACTACTTTTGGGAATCGGTGCGGCGCCGACCGATTTCGGACGGTGCCGTTGCTGGCAGTAGCTGGCGATTTGACATGTCAAATCGCATGTCAAAAAGTCCCAATGTGAACGTGGGCTAAACCATACAAACATCTCTTTTCGTACCTTGCAGGAAAGTAATAGGGCTCACCTAGATGAGTGGCATCAATAATTATCAGCAAATCTTGGTTTCCATTGGAGGTAGAGTCTGCATTGGCTTTCTTACACCAAATCTGAATTGCCTGGGTTTATCTTAACTGCAGTAGAAAAAGTAAGCTCACTGGACTGGCTATGCTGTCTGGCTAGGGACATGGATCACAATCTTGGCTGCTAAAACAGCTTGCATATAGGCAATTCAACTTTGTATTTAGCTGTTTGCTAGGAGCACAGCTTTCCTAAATGTTTTATATATGGCTGATTCTAGTTTCTCAGTAAAATGGTCTTGGGCTTAAAAGAGAAGTATAGGTTTTACAAAAAAAAAAAACTATTTATACTCCCCTAGGTGGATGTCAGAAACCATGAATCAGACTGAGACAGAAGTACAGTTAAATCACACTTGTTTAATAATAATAATAATAAAAAAGGTAAACAGAAATGTAGTCAAAACATAGCCAGAGTTCAGGAACCGGAATGGATAGTCAGACAAGCCAAAACGTCAGGGAGCCAGAGATGAGCGTAGTAGAACAGCAAGCAGGATCTGGAGCCAGAAGGAATGTCAGCCAAGCAAGTCTTTAACAGGAACACAGGAGAGCGTCTCTAGAGATGTGACCAAGGCAAAGGCAGAGATCATCTGGGCTGGACAGCTTAAGTAGGCAGGACTGATGAGCAGGATATCATCAACAGGCTAGTCACTCTGGAGAGAAAGGAGCTGCCAATTAGCCGTTAGCTGAGTGGCCAGCTTTGAGAAGGAAGGGCTGAGCTCAGCCCTGACAGTGGATGCAGCATTAATCTAATGCTGTATTTGTCCCCCGCCGCCTTTGCACTGAGAACTGAGCAATCGGAGTTCATTCAACTCTATGCACTGCAGTGTGTTGGGCCATGGTGCGATTAGTTGTGTTTCATAGAAATGCATAAATGCTGCATTTTTACATAGCAAACACCACAATTGTTCCTTAAGTTAAGCCGGTATTAATAATATATGCAGACCAACGCAGCTCCATGGGCATGGTGTGAACCGGACCTTAGGAATAAGTTTTAGGGCTAACATACATTTTATGTGGTGCATTAGTGCACATTTTGTGTTAGTCATAGCCTCGTTAGGGTTCACACTCGTGCGGTGCACGACATTGCATGTGATTCGGCTAGGAATAGCACTGCATTCCTGTTCAAGTCACATGCTATTCTTTGCAATGCGATTTGAGCCCATTCATTTTGTATTGGCTTAATTTGCACCGCATGAAAAAGGTGCAGGCATCTTCTCTTTTATTTTTTTTTCCCCGCAGCGGAATCAGATCGCATTTGGGTGTGAACACCTATGCGATCCAATTTTTGCAATCGCACTGCATTCTGTTTTCCCGGGTAGCAGGTGTGCCAGCTGTTCTGTGACAAGTCAAAGCACAAGTCAATAAGTGCCACCCGCTGATCGGCAAGGAGAAAGACAGGACAGACCTCTGTCCTATCAGCGGGGGTGTGTCGACTTTTGTTTCCGACACATCCCTTAGTAAAAGCAGCCTACAGTACACATATAAACACTGGCTAGTGTAAATTTCTTCGCACTGGTTCTGACAAAGTGTCAGTGTCAAATTGCCCACCATACTATTGCAGTCCCACTTTAAGTCGCTAATCACCATTACTAGTGTAAAAATTTCAGTATATATCTGCAGACACTATAACTTTAATGCAAACCAATCAATATACGCTTATTGGGATTTTTATTTTACCAACATTTTTGATTGTTTATGTTTTATAACAGAAAGTAAAAATATATTTATTTTTTCAAAATTTTCGTTCTTTTTTTCGTTTATAGCGCAAAAAATAAAAAACCCATTGGTGATCAAATGCCACCAAACGAAAGCTTTATTTGTGGGAAGAAAAAAATGTATATACGTTTAATTTGTGTACAGCATTGTATGATCGTGCAATTGTCCGTTAAAGTAATGCAGTGCTAAAAAGTAAAAAAATGGCCTGGTCATTAAGGGGGGTAAATCTTCAGGAGAGCAAGTGGTTAATTGAAAATTGACACTTGTGGCATATCGCATAAATGGAGTGCAATTTTTTAATGCATTGTGGGAAACGCTCAGTATTCAATGCGTTTTCCGCACCGCATATATGTGAACCAGGGCTTTAAGTGGTTGTACACCCTGTACTTGTACAACCACTTTTACCTACAGGTAAGCCTATATTAAGGCTTACCTGTAGGTGCTTGAAATATCTCCTAAACCTCCACGGTTTAGGAGATATTTACGAAAGACCCAAGCGCCGATGACTACGGCATGCGCACTTTAGAAAGGGCACATCGTTCATTCTAATAGGGGTCATGGCGTGACTGGCGTCTCTCGCTCACATGCGCGACGTCACGCGACTCCGGCCAGTCACAGAGCCGGAGTTTGCGGCCCCGGAAGGAAGAGGGGTGAAGATGGACGCTCCCTGCTAGTGGGGACAACGGTGACATCGCGGGCTTCGGTTTCGGTTCCCCGAGGGCTTTCACACTGGATCTGTGCGCTAGCAGGACGGGAAAAAAAGTCCTGCTAGCAGCATCTTCGGAGCGGTGTACACACCGCTCTTTCACCGCTCCTGCCCATTGAAATCAATGGGGCAGTGCGGCTATACCGCCGGCAAAGCACCTCTGCAGAGGTGCTTTGCGGTCGTTTTTAACCCTTTCTTGGCTGCTAGCGGGGGGTGAAACTGTCCCGCTAGCGGCCGAATACCGCCGCTAAAACGACAGTAAAGCGCCGCTAATAATAGCGGCACTTTACCGCCAACGCTCCTCCCGCCCCAGTGTGAAAGGGGCCTTACAGAATCTGGGAGTGCTTAACCCTTCCTGTTCTGCCACATCATTCATTCACAGGAATCTATGCATAAAAAAAGCACAAGACCCATCTGTCACAGCCAGCAGAGGGACTCGTAGTTCTCAATGGTGCACAAGAGTGAAGACATTCAAGTGTTACTAAACCCAGGACCCTGCATTCACTACATCTGTTCTCCCATAGTACACAGAACATTTATTTTATTAATAATAATAATAATAATAATAATTATTATTATTATTCTCATCAGCAGTATATGGCAGTCTTGTGACTTCTATCAGTGTCTGGTTAAAGCTTGTAGGAGAAGTTTTAATTCTCCTCTGACTGTCCCATTGGGCTGTAGGACCCCTGACCCCCTGTCTGGACAGTGCTGATTGGCCCTGTGCTGGTCACATGCTCTCTCCCAAGAAAAAAATAAAAATAAAATAAAAAACACTCTAGTAATAGACACCAAACTGAGCATGTGCAGCTTGTCCACTATCCTTTGTTCTATCAAGAAATGTATTGGGGACTGTGGAAGAAGGGGAGGAACAGAGAAGACCGAATCAAACAGCCTTTTTACACAATGCAGAGGATTAAGCCCTTATGTTCCACAGTGAGTATAACAAGCATGCTTTACTGCATATACAGGTTGATTTTACTGTTGTGAGTTTAGTAACACTTGTAGTACATTGATAATTCCTCCAGCACCATAAGTGAAGGTGTGTACAGTACATTGGTATGGACTTGTAGCTTGGGAATACTCTGCTGGAGCCAGAGCTTTGCCTTCACAATCCACTGATTAAGCTTGCAATGCTTTTCAGGCACAAAGGCAAGAAAATATGAGTGCTTTTTATTTTATTTTTTTTCTTTTGCATAAGGTGAAGTTGGCCTTTAAAATCTTAGTGTATCAAAATCCAAAACTCTACTCTTTCCAAAGCAAAAAGAAAAAAGTTTAGCCTTTACATACACTTTAAAATGGAGAACAGGTTCACTTTATGTTGTAAGGTTATGAAGAGGGCACCTACACACATCACAGCCAGGACTTGTTATCATCGACACTTTCACTGTATGGCAATCAGCATGCAGGAAAGTTATTTTTGCACTGCACAGCATTGCTAAATGAATAGCGCTCAAGATCTTTCAGCGCTGGCTGTGTACAATTAATATTGACAGCGGTTAATACATCTTTGGCTCAGGTTTTTGAGACCGAGCTACCTATGTTGGTTAGCACATACCGCAGCTGCTGCACGTCTCCAGCGAGTCCTATGGCACTTCTCCTTCTCACCCTTTGTATTGTGTGCCAAGGTACAAAGCAGCCGTTCTGCAACAGGCAGCGATGTAATCCTCCGGAGGCTTGTTTGTTGTGAAACCCGTGACACTGATTCTTCAAGTTAATTTTTCCTGAGAGGTTGCTGACAGCAGGCTGAACCCTGACTGATTCTTTCCCGAGTTTCCTAACAGAATAGAACATGTTCCTGATTAGAGCGTCTGTCGCCTGCTTGTTTTCTGGTTTGTTTACAGGGTTTCAACTTTGGCTGCCCTGTCTTAACGAGTTAGTTTTCCAGCACACGTGTGCGATAAAGGGTTGCTTTATGACAGGTGCCACATTTTTACAATTTTTGATGGCGTTTTATAGATGTTATGAATTTTATAAAGCATACGGGTGCTTTACACATGCAGGACTAAGCTACATGTATACTTCATTGCTCTCATCCCCAGCGGCAGACCCTCGCCCACACTTTACTTTTTGTATGACCGGGATGGACCAGCCATTAAAGCGGAACTGAAGGCATTTAACAAAAGAGTGCGAACAGTCTTCTGTGGCATGTAAACTGAGCTTTGCATGTACAGCTTAGCTTAGATTGCTGGTACGGTCCCTGTGTGCTGGGATGAGTGGCTCCTGCTCATATGCAGAAGTTATGTCATCCTGCACCAGCCAATGGAGATGGCGGCAGACCACCACCGAGGGTGATGTTGCCGGTGAGAGATTGTTAAAAAGGAAGTAAGTATAGTGCCTTTTAGCTCTGCTTTAAAGAATAAGTTTACCTTTTACTAACATGTTACGTCCGTATTCAGGTTGTAACATGTTAGTGCTGCAGCTGCCCTCATGCCCCCCTGATCCCTGCTGTGACAGCAGACCGGGGATCTTCTTCCCCTGTCTGCTGCCACAGTTCAAAAAAGACCTGGCCGTGCAGGACTACACCCACCCAGCCGCTTCACTCATTCACAGTGTTCTGTGGATGGGAAACTACAACTGTTGAGCGCTGTGGTAGTTCATTGAAAGTTCCTGTCAGTTTGTAACTGAATGCTCGTAGGAGGTACGAACGCACAGCTTACACACAGTCTGTAAGAGCCCTGCATAGCACCCACGATCTGCTGATCATAGGTGCAATGCTTTGCAGGTTCCCAATAAAAAATAAATGCACTTTTTTTTTTTTACCTGCAAAAAGATTTATTTTAATTATTATTTATTATTATTATTTATTATTATTATTATTATTATAATATTTATTTTTTTTAAAGTGAACTTAAACACAAACTCTATCTCAAACAAGAAACACGAGGGAGTCACATTTCACGTGATTGTGTAGCTGCGAGTACTGGGTATTTTCTTTGTATTTGGCGGTGGAGTAGCAAAGGAAATGTGAGTAAATTCTACTTAGGAGGGAGGCTTTGAACCCATTGGTATGCCCTAAGGTTGGAAAATTACAAGAATGGATTGATTGGATTAACTACTTCATCTTTATTTCTTGCACTGTGGAATTTGAGTTGTATGTTTTGTCCTAAAGCAAAATTCCAGTAAACAATAAAGAGATAAAAATGATTATCCCATTAAAGCAGTAGTAAAGTCTTGTGGGAAAAAAGAAAAACTTTTTTCTCCTGCAAGGCAGTATCAGAATGTGCTAGTTAAGGATGAGCTCCGGCGCGTTCGCAAGCTGCACGTGCAGAGCCCGCCAGGAAGTCGGCAATGCGCTGCGCTAATCACAGTCGGTGAGATATTTCCCGATCTCTGCAGCCGCACATCGGGAAATGTCTCACTGCTTGTGATTAGCGCTGTGCAGTGCCGAGTTCCTGGCAGGCTCAGCACGTGCAGCTTGCGCACACGCCAGAGCTCATCCTTGGTGCTAGTATGCAAATAAAAAAACAAATGACCTTGAAATGAAGCCCTCCAGCGGCGTGCTGTCACCTCTGCAAGCGCTTCTATCTTCACTCGGTCTTCCTTCCAGGTTTCGGGGACTCCGGCTGCCTGACTGGACGAGCCGCGATGACGTCACTCCCACGCATGCACGCAGAGACTTGGCCATGGCACACAGCTGCTGCTTGCCTGAATATCTCCGGAACGGTGCACGTTTAGGAGATATTTATTTTACCTACAGGTAAGCCTTATTATAAGCGTATCTGTAGGTTAAAATCACAAATGAGAGTTTACTACCACTTCAAAAGATAAAAATGAATATCCCATTAAAAGATAAAATAAAGGCACCTTTTTGTTACATTTTTCTCTTTCAAGATGTGTCCTTTTACAGTATTTCTTTTCTGCCAGTAGATGTCCTCAGTCTGATGGCCTACATCATTCAACCCAGTTCAGGCTGTACTAGACCTGCCTGTAAATGGGACAGTAATGGGAGAGGCATCACAATGATGAGCTTGTCTCTGCCACTCTGCTTTCCCCTCCTATCAGTACGCTTCTCATCTGCACATGAATTGATTTGCTCCTAGACTCCTAATGCACATTCGTCACATTCACATACTTATACTACATTTAACAAATTTACATTAAAAGCAGGCCTTTCAGTACATTGCAAGGTCTGCTTATAATGTGAAGACACCCCGTGTAATGAAGGAAAAAAAAAATGCACGTGCAAAAGGAACGTGTACAGAAAAGGTTAGATTTATACTTCACTTACCTCTGTCTTCCGCATCACTGCGTGATGTCATTGTCCTAAAAACATTCCTGGGGAATGTAGAGTGGCCCAGTTGGTAATAGAGACACTCCAGTCTATTGCAGGGGTGTCTTTCTGTGAAATTTCAACTGCTCTGTATTCCCCACGTAAGTACTAAGAACTAGGGACTAGAACAGGGGGATTTACTCAAGCATAACCGTGTACAGCCATACTTGCATTGGCTGCTGTACGTGACATATGCGGTTCCACAGTACAAATTCTGGATGAACCCTCTGCATACTGCTATACACCCTTTCCAGCAAACTATGCAATGAAAAACTAGGATATGCGGTTCCACAGCCCCCAGAAAGCATTGGGGATTTTACACCATCAGCACACAGGACCTACTAATTGTTTGTGTGCATGAGGCCTAAGCTAGGGTAATCTCAAAGTAGTGAGGCTACCTTTTTTTTTTTTTCCATTTTCACAAACTCTTGCTTCTCTTGGCAACAGCCAGTAGAGATTTTAGAATGGTTGGCTACCAGCAATTTTTGGCATGCAGACTAACTAAGGCCCAGGTCTGTCTAGCCCCAACAAGAAACCTCTACTAAGAGAAAGATGCTTGCTGCAATTCTTGACCTCTCATTCTAAAATGTTTGTTACCTGGCTCTTGTGCTGATCCTTTCCATTTGAATGCAAGCAGGCTTGGCCAAGAAGAAGCATTCAACCAGTGAACTCCTGTTCTGTGTCAGTGACTTATAATGTATTTACAGGATCATTTTGAAAGCCAAGCAACTAACATTTTTGGAAACCCGCCTGTTGCTTGCATTTCTCTTTCCTTGAAATGGTCAGTCCACCAAAAAGGAATTGATCAGTTTTTTCCGATGCTAGGGATTTAAATCAACCAACAGACTCATCTCACGGAAGCTCAGCATTTGATGCCTGGGTTTGCACTGCTGCTGCCGTCATTATGATGGTTTCCCAAATTCCCTGTTCGATTTTTGTTTTACGGCTTGTCTATGCCACGTCCGTTTGAATACATTGTTCTGCATAGAACGACACAGAATGAATGCAAGGACACATCAAAAACAGTTGTTTTATATGTGCCCTGTTCACAACCATACATGTGCAGTTGTGTGCGTATTGTAAAAAAAGCAACATGTTTGTATCTTTATGCAGCGCGTTTCACCTTACTGCACCTCTATGCATGTTACAGCACATTGCAAAATTCTGCAGTGCAGGGAGTTTAATGAAATGTCAACCAGTATGATGTGTTGTAACAGTGCATCACACCATCCTTAACAATGTACGTCACTGCGCATGCGCTATATGGAGCATGACGCATGCAGGCTGGTGTGACTGAGCCACCTATAGTGTGGAAAATACAAGTGGTGTTAGAACATGCAAAGGTGTAGAACACCTAACACACCCAGGCAGATAGGAACAGATCCAGGAATTACGGAATTTGCTATTAGTGTGTCCAAGACAAATAAGCCAGAAGCTGTCTCAGCCCACCGGTATCCACTTCTAAGTAAAACCTGACTTCTGGATAACTTGTCCCTTTAAAAATGACTGAATTGGGGAGTAGAAACCTCAAACCAACTGGCCACAGGGTACCGATTTGTGTTTTCTTTATTAACCGCTAATGCAGGATTTGACATTCAAGCCAACGTTTTTACGTATGGTTTAGATGTCTAAAATGCAGTCAGCAGCAGACTTTTGGCTCTTTGTGTTTTGGAAGACGCAACTGAAGAGACAGCCTGGTATTCTTCTTCTTCAGTCTGTTTGAGGATTCAGTATGCAGAGCATTGAGGTTAGGGAAAGTTGTTCTTCAGAGTACAGTATTTCTAACTTTATAATTCCCTCGGCATCTTCTTTGCCCAAACAATATGAATGGTGCCATGGTGTCTGCCAGGCCGCTTTTCCTTTAGAAATCCTCATTAATGCTTTCGGAGAATGGGTTAACTCTTTCTATCCTGTGGTGGCTCCTCTTGGGCTTCTGTGGACTGTCTGGTATTGCTCTCTTTAATCACGTTGCATTTAAAACTGAGGAATGGTTATTGGTTTGAAAAGTGAAATTAGGGCTCCCTGTGGAATATCCCATAACATGGGTCACACGGCCCAAGCCTTATACTGTCTACAAATAAATATTGCCTTAAAATCTGACTGTATTTGATTTAAAAATGATATTGCCATTAATTTTAACATGAAATGGCTATTGGCTCCTTTATGTTAGCAAGTGATCTCTGCACTGCTATTTTGAGATAATGCTGCACTCACATGTGATGATGCGTGCCTTCCTTATTTCATTATTTTTCCTTTAAAGGAAGATGCATTTTATTATTTGAACATATTGTCATATTTGTTAGAGTGGTTCTAAAGGCAGGACTTTTTTTTTTTTTTTTTTTACCTTCATACATTCCCTGCATGAAGGTAAAAAATGCTCTGCCTCTGTATTGACCCTTCACCCCCATAAATACTTGCCTGAGTCCTATCATTCAGCACTGTGCCCAAGTGCTGCTCTCTCTTGCTCTCCTCACAGGGACACATAGGCAGCAGCGAGAGCCATTGGCTGCTGCTACTGTTAATCAAATCCTGTGAGAAGGGCGGGGCTAAGCTACACTGTGTTTGTCTATTGATACACACAGCCTGTCTCGAGAGCAAGTCCGCAGTTGCACCCCCATAGGAAGCGGCTTCCTGTAGGGGGCACACCGAGAAGAGGAGGAGCCAAGATCATCATCAGGGGACCCCAGAAAGTGGGGGTTCTGGGGGGGCTAGTGGACTGACTGGGAGTATAGAGAGATCGCTACACAGGCATATCCCCGTTCTGCCTCTCTGTGGAGCGATAGCGGGAGGCCGGCGGGCATTGCGGCCGCCGGTCACACACATCGGCTCTGGCGCTGCGTGCATCTACTACACGAAGCATCTTTCCAGTACGACGATTCGTGCAATAGAGCCGCCCTGCCACAGTATAATCGCGGCGACTAGTCGGCAAGTGGTTAATTACTAATTAATTTTTTTACACTGTTGCTTTTAACTTTTTTTTTGATACTTTTATTGCTGTTACAAGAAATGTAAACATCCTTGTGCAAGCGATAGGCATCTGGCAGGTACCCTTTAGGGAGAGATCTGGGTCTATATTTTTTTTTTTTTAAATGGCAGTTGACAGCCAGGTAAACGGTAAGTGATGTCAGATCTACCAGCTACCATAGTGGAGTCCCGATCAAAGCTAAGCCCGGAGTTCTGTCAAAATAGCCAATTCATCGAGATCTCCAATCGCATCACTTCTCGATTACTGTGAAGCCTCAGTAATTGGAGATTTAGATGAGTTGCTGTTTTTACACAACACCAGAAAGCATGTACACTCCGGGTACACAATATTATAAGTGGACATTGTTAGTCTGCCCGATAATAACCAACAACATGGCCACCTCCAAGGCGGCGACAACTTTTTCGACTTAGCCACTGTGTACTGGAGTGTACACACTTGCCGGTGTTGTGTCAAAACAGTAACTCATCTAAATCTCCAATTACTGATGCTTAGTAACCAGAAGTTACATAATTGGAGATCTCGATGAATTGGCTATTTTGACAGAATACCGGCTTTGTTCAGCTGACCAGTCGGCAGACACTCGTTCCATTGGGACGGGAGAGCCTAAGCATGCCACAAAAGGTGTCGGGAGGGGAGGGACGTCCTCTCCTGCTGCTTGTAAAAGCAGTCCAGTGGCTAGTTAGCCGCTAAGATTGCTTTTACAAGAGAGCCGACCGCCGACTCTTAACAAAATGGTACCGGGATGAGGCAGGCATCATCTCGGCATAACCACCCAAAGTCCAGCATTTTGTTTGGCAGGACCTGTGGTATCTGAGGCATAACTTGTAACATTTATAGAAAGCGTTCATCGAAATTTATCATCACACCTCTATCTCCTCTATATGCAGAACAAAATTGGTACAGTATATGTCATCACAACTATGGATGATGTCACCTATACTTGATCATCCATGGAAGTAGCCTCCTGTGTAAACACATAAGCAGATAGTCTTTGAGTAATATGACTATCTTGAATCTGTTCACCAAGCATATCCCAACGGGTTAACATAGAATAAGTGATATAAACAGCCACACATTTTCCAAGCTGCAAAGATCCTTAGATCCTGTAAGGTACTTTTGCACATGTCTACCTTGATGAGGTTATTGACAGAATGTACCAGAGTCATGGGACTTTTTCTAATTGCCATTTTGACCTGGAAACAATGATTTCTGGAAATAAAAATGACTGTAATGTTCAGTGCTCATTTAAGCCTTTACTCAAAGATGTGTAAAATTAGAGTTTAATGAATATCTCCATATATTTTTTGGTAATCTTTCTGTGTAGTGGTTTCACTAACAGGTACTCTAGGGACAGTAAAATGCACTATATTGCCAAAAGTATTGGGACACATGAACTTTAACCACTTGCCTACAGGGCCCTTACACCCCCTTCCTGCCCAGGCCATTTTTCAGCTTTCAGCGCTGTCACACATTGAATGACCATTGCCTGGTCATGCCACACTGTACTCAAACAATTTTTTTTATAATTTTCTTCACACAAATAGAGCTTTCTTTTGGTGGTATTTAAGCACTGCTGGGTTTTTTTATTTTTTACTTAAAAAAAAAAAATAAAGACAAAATTTTAAAAACAAATATACATTTTTTACTCAGTTTCTGTCAGTAAATTTTGTAGCTAAGTTATTTTTCAACTGCTCTGATGAGGCGGCACCGATAAGCTCTGATAGGCTGAACTGGTGGGCATTGATGAGGTGGCATTCATGGGCACTGATGAGGAGGCACTAATATGTTGCACTGATAGGTGGCATGGATAGGCAGTACTGATGGGCAACAATGGGCATTGATTGACAGCAGCGATGGGCAGCACTGATAGCCAGCGCTCACTGGCATCGCTAATGGGCACTGATTGGCACTTGTGGGCACTGATTGCTGGCACTGGTGGGCAATTATGGGCACTAATTGGTGACACTGTCGGGGCTATATTGTAATGATGATCAGTGCCCTATTTACATGTGGAGATGCTGCTGATCGTCTCTCCTCGCCACACACTCTGTCAGTGTGAGGCAAGGAGCGCCGATTACCAGCATCTCCATGTTTACATGTGACCGGCTGTAATTGGACACAGCCGATCACATGGTTAAAGAGCCGCGGACGTGGCTCTTTACAGAGATCGGGGTAACTCCATGTCCTAGCAAAACGGCGCAGGTGCGTGAGAGCGGCCGCTCTGGGACGCCGTCATATGACCTTGTCCGAGAAAGAGAGCCGCACCACCCTGCCGTCGGTGGGCGGGTGGCAACTAGTGAATAGCATCCCTGTCCGTACGGTTCAATATTGAGTTGGCCCATCCTTATGGCTATAACAGCTTTAACTCTTCTCGGAAGGCTGTCCACAAGGTTTAGGAGTGTGTCTATGGGAATGTTTGACCATTCTTCCATAAGGGCATTTGTGAGGTCAGGCACTGATGTTGGAGAAAAGACCTGGCTCACAGTCTGCGCTCTAATTCATCCCAAAGGTTCTATCTGGTTGATGTCAGGACTAAGGATGAGTTCAGGTGTGTTCGCAAACAGCACGTGCAAAACCCGCCAGGAAGTCGGCACTGCACAGCGCTAATCACAGGCAGTGAGACATTTCCCGATCTCTGCAGCTGCGCATTGGGACAATGTCTCACTGCTTGTGATTAGCGCTCCGCAATGCTGACTTCCTGGCGGGCTCTGCACGTGATGTTTGTGAACACGCCTGAGCTCATCCTTAGGACTCTATGCAGGCAAGTCAAGTTCCTCTACCCAAAACTTGCTGGGGAGCGGGGATTCGTCATTTCTGGGTGCCTTATGTGACATCCAATAAATCTATTATATCCAGAACAAGGCGTGGATCACACGCCGCCACGAGTCTGATATATACATCCGCACATGCTGTAAACACCTTGGTGCCAGAATTTGCACAGTTACATACGAGTGCAAAATGTTGTAATTTTTTAAACCAATTTTTTATAAAACCTACTACACCATAAGAGCTCTCTTTTGTGTCCTTGGTGAAATCTATTCCCATATCCTCGGTTTCTGACAGTGGAGGTCCCACAGCGGAGAGATGTTGTATCCAGAATCTCACTGGTTTATTCAATAAAGCACATTTTGACCTACCTTTAAAAAGTGGTCAAACACTTCTGGTAAAATGCCATCTACCTACTGAGCTCTCGCGGTGAAGTTTTTATTTGAAAAATTTTGAAACCAGAAGAATCCATTTTATTTATGGTGTTGGGATTGTCACATTTGGACTTTAAAGCCCCATACACACTATCAGATTTTCTGCTGATTTTTGTCTTCAGATTTACCAAAACCATGTAGTGCAAGGGCCTGCCTGATTGCACACAAATTGAAACTCCTAAGGTTTGACCCCATATTATATGGTTTTGGTAAATCCGAAGGAAAAAATCAGCAGAAAATCTGATAGTGTGTATGGGGCTTAATAAGTTTGTGATTTACTTATGATTCATATCTATTGACTTTTATATTGAATTCTACAAGTTTGATTTATAGCGCCAACACCTTCACCATAGTTTTGTTTGTCATTGTCATTGATTATCATTCATATACACACACATATGTTTGCGCTTTGGCCTGTGCATACTTCTGTATACAATGAACACATCAGAATTCTTTTCTTTTTCAATATGATTTGACCCAATCTTTAGTTCTCTTTTGAGTAGAAACATTTCACCTTGAGGCTGCTTTTAGATGAGCATTCTGATCAGGCCTCCCTGTCAGTTTTTCAGGTGGATCTGATCAGAAGGTCAATGCATTCCTATGGACAGTCAGGTGTAAAGAGACTTGTGTCCATTTACACCCACCTATTTCTGGGTCTGATCGGGTCTACTAAAAAACAAAACAAAAAAAACAAAACAAAGAGGACTCTGTCCTCTTCCATTTAGAACAGGGGTCTCAAAGGGTCCTTTCACACTGGGGCAGTTTGCAGGCGCTATTGAGATAATAATAGCGCCTGCAAACCGACCCGAAAGTGCCGCTGCTTTGATTCCAGTGTGAAAGCCCCGAGGGTTATCGCACTGGAGCGGTGCGCTAGCAGGACGGTAAAAAAAGTCCTGCTAGCAGCATCTTTGGAGCAGTGAAGGAGCGGAGTGTATACCGCTCCTGCCCATTGAAATCCATGGGATGGCGCTGCTATACCGCCGTTAAAGCGCCTCTGCAGAGGCACTTTACGGTGGTTTTTAACCCTTTCTCGGCCGCTATCAGGGGGGTAAAAGCGCCCCCGCTAGCGGCCGCAGACCGACGGTAAAGCTTTACCGCCGACGCCGCCCCCGCCTCAGTGTGAAAGGGCCCAAACTGGCGGCCCTCCATATGTTGCGAAACTACAAGTCCCATCATGTCTCTGCCTGTGGGAGTCATGATTGTAACTGTCAGCCTTGCAATGCCTCATGGGACTTGTCGTTTCGCAACAGCTGGAGGGCCGCCAGGTTGAGACCCCCGATTTAGAAGGATCAGAGGTAGCCAGGTGTAAAGATACAGTAGAGTCCATTTACTTCCAGCCACCCATAGAGCAGAGCAGGCTCCATAGAAACTGAGGGGACATGGATGTGCCATTTGCCCGCTCTGCTCTAATAAGCAGGAGATCAGCTCAAGAACCCCTGCTGATCAGAAAACATAATCTGCCCTGTTGAAACGGGGCCTATTCTCTCATCTGTGAAGTTTTGACATTTTGATAATTTTTTTTAATGTAATCCAATCATTTTAGCATGTATGGTTAAATTTCAGTCCTGTGCAGTTGGTAATTGATGATCCTATTGAGTGTTTGTTATGTGTGACTATTCAGTCCTATAAAATACACTAATTTGTTTTTAATAGTGCGTGGGAAAATTTTATTTTTAAAATTTTTTTTTTTTGTTAAATCGTTTTAGCAAAAAGTCACGTGGCTTTATAAGGAAGGAATGAATGCATTCATGCATGGTTATATGTGAAAGTTTCAATCCAATGAAATAACTGTCAGATGTGTGTGGCCAGCATTGCAGACTCTTCTGGGAAATCCTGAATGATTTAGGTCTTGATAAAAGGACAGTTGAAGGATTTTCTGTATCCCTGTGCGAGTGATGTCTCTCACTTCCTTCATCTCCATTTCATTGTGATTTATTTACTTAAACGACCGCCAGTAAACTTTTACCATTAACTTTAAGCTTTGGGTTGAGCCGTTCTTTTCAGCAATTGACACACAGTACAGGAGTGAGGAGGAGTCATTCTTCCGCCTGCACTTCCCCGGCTCTCTTGCCCCCATTGAGCTGGAAACAGTGACGGAGGACAAAAGCTGTATACACTGTACAAACAGGGCAGCAAAGCGGCAGTACACTGACTCATTCTTCGCTCTGTGTGAGAACTGAGGGGGACTCTATTCACTTGCTTTGTGCTGGTGTCTGTCAACAGCACTGTTTGAGGCGAGGCCTATTGTGCTGGCCAGTGTTTCTTATTGACCTAAGTCTGTGCCTGCAATGTTCCCAGGGTCGAAGTTAGGAGCAAGGGAATGCGTGCAGGGGGAGAGGGGATGGAAGAGGCCACAGTGATCACTATAATACTTAATATATTGTCATCCTATTATATCTAAACTGGGACCCACAGTACAGCAAACAGCCATCTAGTCACAGCTGCATCCATTGACATCAGACCGGACTTAAAAGAGCAAGGCTTCATGAGACAGGCTTTGTCAGTAGTACTGCCTGCGCAATGGTGCAAGAGCTTTGCTTTTAAAGGCAATCTGTCCATTTTAAATATGGAAGTCATTACTGTATATTTGCTTTAAGAGTACAAGCTCTTGGATTTTTTTTTTTTGGTGCAATAGGGTGTCATACCGCTTGTGGTCATGTATGCTTTTGCCAAATATATGTCACTGTGGACCATACACTGCACCTGTAATTGATAAAAATATCACTTTTTTTTTTAGCTGTGTATTATACACACATACAATCCATTGGCACTTGTACAAGCTTGATAATATTAACATTTAAAATGGGAAAGTGTGACACTTAAGAACCATCATTATTTCTCCTTCTACTAAACACTGTCTTTCCTACATGTTCCGATCTACCATGGGAAGGTCAGAAGGTTCTCCAGGCCCTTTTTTATTTTTTTATAGCTGTGTATTATTATACACACATACAATGGTAAGTCACTGACCTGGAACAGATATGCAGGTTGGGAGGTTCTGAGTTTGTGGTTGAATGCTTGTTCTGGGTCAGTCATTATAGAGGAGCTTTAGCCAGGCCAGCAACTACAAAAATTGTAGCTGCTGACTTTTATTAAACAGACGCTCACCTGTCTCAGGGATCCAGCTCCATCCTCACCTGGGCCGGTTCTTCGCCGGTCTTGGGGTCCCCAGTGTTAATTCTGGGAAGCCGGCTGTGACTACTTGTGGCTTCACAGCTGGCTTCCCACTGCTCCCTGTGAATGGTCCCGCAACCCCCTGAGACCTGGGACATGACCCAGAAGGTTACAGGCAGGCAGTGGAGCCAAATTTCCACATGGATCACCTAAGCCAGTGGCTCAACTTCTGTCCTCGGGACCCACTAACAGACCAGAAGTATTACCTTGGGGAGATGCAGACTAGAATACGGCAATCACTGAGCAGCAAATGATATCACCTGTGATGTATTTCAGTTATCTTGCAAACCTGGCCTGTTAGCAGGTCCTGAGGACAGGAGTTGAGAACCATTCGCCTAGGCGATCCTGCCAAAACTAGTTATCCGGTACCCTCCCAAATCCAAATATGATAGAGGATGGGGAAGGAGGAGTGGAACGTCTGTTTTTGGGTGGTCAGGCAATGATGAGTTTAACAAACTCGGAGCCTGTACTTTTAAATGCTAGTGTTGGCCCTTGTATATCTGGCTTGACAGATTCTGCTGCGGACGTCTTATGGACTGCTGTTGCAACAAAGTTATATTGATTTTTGGTGGAGTTTTTTGCCTTTTTTTTTTTTTTTTTTTTTTTTACCAGTTGTTTTAATTGTCCAAGTGAAGATTTAGGTTAGCGTCACACGTTTCAATTGGGCACACTTGCCAGATTCAAACATTCATGGGTGAAACAGGGCTAAAAGATTTGTTTTGTGTGTGTGTGTGTGTGTGTATGGAAAACTCTGACCACAATGTGTATGGATATAGCATACAGTTATAATTATTCTTTTACCTTTTTCAGCATCAGAAGAAAAGCAGTTTGACCTTTCACAGCTTATCTGATGTTCATGTATGCTTGAATAGGGTGCCATACTGCTTGTGATCATGTATGCTTTTGCAAAATATAAGTCACTGTGGACCATACACTGCACCCGTAGTTGATAAAAATATCTCCTCCTTTTTTTTTTTAAGCTGTATATTATACACAACATACAATCCATTGGCACTTGTACAAGCTTGATAATATTAACATTAAATATGGGAAAGTGTGACACTTCTACTAAATACTGTCTTCCCTACATGTTCCGATCTACCATGGGAAGGTCAGAAGGGTCTCCAGGCCAACATTACTTTTTTCTCTGCCTTTCTTGCACTCTGGTGTTCTAAAGCAAAGTTCACACTGGTATTGAAAGCAGGCGTTTGAGGGGCATTTTTAACGCTCCTCAAACGCCTATGCAAATGCATAGTGCTGTGTACGTTATTAATATATGAAGCGTTAGCGTTGCTTCAAAATTGAAGCCTCATGTCAAGTCTGAAGGAGTCTGAAGCCTTTCAACGCCTCCCATTCAAGTCTATGGTAACCATTCCTAAACGCGTTGGCAGGCGTTTATGGCTCATTTGTGGTGCGTTTGCGTCACGTTAAAATGAATAAAATACAGCGATGTGTACAGGAATGTGGTATACTTTTGTCACTATGGATTACTTACTGCAGGGTGACTAATAGGCATTCTTCTGGACGCACTGGAGGCCTCAATCTGGTTCTGCTGCATGTCAACCACGGTCCAAGAATCTCCAGCAGTGCATCAAAGGATGTGATTTTCATGTGGGCATAGTCGTAAAACTTCTAAGGGTAGGTGCATAAATTATGACACACGGCATGAAAGTGCCCTTAGAATATCTCTGAGACACGGATGTACCCAATAGTGCCTGGATGCCCTTCTGTTCAGCCAATTGCTCGTACATCAGCATCATCTGTAGGAGGCCAAACATGAGATAAAGCATAGTAAAGGGACCATGCTGCTGCCTTCCCTGCTAATGGAGTATTTACAGGAAACCTTCACCAAGACCAACCACACCTCAAATCCTTTATTTCCCGTAATGTCACTTCCCTTTAAAAAAAAACATTTGTGGAGCGGTTTTATCACGCCTTAACATGCATCAAATGTATCAAAACCGCGCATAGGGCGCGCATAGGGCGTTAGGGGGGCGTTTATAACTCATCATTAAAGTTTGTAAACACCTGTCTAACAACCATACTAAAGCGCATTAACCCTATCGGAGTGTTAAAGAATTAGAAATGTAGTCAAGTGTGAACATGCTCTTATTCAGCAATTCACCTATAGGCAGCCATTTGTGACCCAACCTAATTTTTTACCCCTGTCTGTGATTCTGTTGGGAAGATTTAACCTATTGGTCATGGTGGGGATTGTCACTAGGGTGGAAAATGAGAAAAACAGAATTATGGGTTGTCACCAGAATAGGAATAGATGGTTAACTCTTCCAAAACTGTTTAAAGTAGAACTAAAGGCAAAACTGTTTGTTTTGGATAGTGTGGGGGGGGATCGGAAAACACATGCAAAAGATTTTATTGCTGTCTGTGTCCTTACTTGGGAGATTGACCTTATCACTGAAAGGGAAAGTAAGGCTGCATTCATCCCTGAGCGTTTTGTAGCTTGAAGCTCTAAAACGCTGGAGGAGAAAAATAATCAATGATTCTCTTTGGAGATAGTTCACATCTCCACTCCATGTCGCCTGAAGCCTATACAAGTTCTGGAGCTTCTTTTTTTTCTCTCAAATCGGGCAGATTTGGCCTGTTTCTATTCCCATAGCAATGAATGGAAACGTGCCATACGTATTTGCATGTTTTGTTGCACGTTTTTGATTTTCTGCTCAAATTAATTATTTTTTTAAATAAAAAGGTAATATATGAATAAATGTAAAATAAATACACAAATGACTAAAAATCATAAATAAGTAAAATGTAATAATCTGTAATAATACATTAATTAACCTCTAACCTTAAAAAATAATATTATTAAAAATAATATAACAAACCCCCCAAACTCGAACAAAAAAATATATTATCAATAATAATAATAATAATTTATTTTGTGTTGGTATTTAGTTATTTATTTTTTTATTTTTTTAAGGGGTAAGTGCCGGTTCACACAGGGGCGACTTGTCAGGCGACCTAGCCGCCTGACAAGTCTCCTCCCGTTCTGTACAATGGAACCGTTCTAATAGGAGCGACTTAGAAAAAGGTTCCTGTACTACTTTGGGGGCGACTTGCATAGACTTCTATACAGAAGTCCATTTGCAAGTCGCCGTGGAAGTCGTGTGCAGGTCGCCTTGGTGAGGCAACCTGCAAGTCGTGCCGCCCCTGTGTGAACCGGGGCTAAGGGTTAAAGTTAAAGGTTAATTTATTGTTACTTAGTATTAATTGATTTTTTTTTTTTTTTATTTATGATTTTTATTTGTGTATATTATTTTACATTTATTTATTTATTTTCATTATTCATATAATAAATTAATATAAAAACCCTTAATCCTAACCCTAACCTAAACTGAACTCAAACACCTTACCCTAACGAACAAACATTATAACAAATTAATAATAATAAAAGAAGAAATAAAAACTAATGGAAAAGCTAAAAAAGCTGAAATACCTAGCAACAAATTGGCTAAAAAGAAACCCGCCAGAGCCCAAAAACGCTGTATACAAAAGTACTTAAAGACGCCACGCTCAGGTGTGAATGGAGCCTAAAATTAAATGCCAAAATTTGAGTGGTTTCCAGAACAGTTATAGAAGGGGAATATTCCAGACGCTAGTTCTGGTGACAAGCAAATATTCCTTCACTTTGGAGAATTTCCTCTCACTTCCTGTTTTGGCTATGGGAAGTGAAGATAATTCTCCCCAATGGGACGCAGATGGCCAAAAAAAAAAACTCGACAGGGGTTATAGCCCTCCCTTACGCTATCCAAAATGGAAAAGTGTTTAGTTCTACTTTAAGAGAAGGTTTCCTGTCACTTCATGTTCATGTACAGGACAGACGTGATGGCAGAACTAAAAAAGCCTGGCAGGGGATTAATCACTATTCTGGCCAAAACGGCAGAATAAAAATCTAAACTGGCATTTCCTTAGCCTAGTTTTGGAGGCCATCACTCCATAGGACTGTATGTGCAGGGCTAGCCTGGAATGTGACCTTTCGGGAACTGTGGCACTTTCCAGATCACCATATACTGTGTTGGGGAGAAGGAAGTTGTAGAGGTCTGTTCAGTGTAGGCGCCCCAGTGACCCAACACCAGACTAGTTGAGGGTGTACTCACCGTTTTGGAATTCCACTGACAGGCAGTTACAGTCCCTTTTCAAACCCCGGCTTTAAATGTCTGAGCTGGTGGCCCTCTGGCCTATTTTGGTGGTAATTTGAATCTGTCAAACCGTGTGAGAATGGGTAGATTATCTTGAAAGGGATCCTTACACCGATAGGCCGCTGTTTCATAGACTGGCTGGAGCAAATTCCTGGATCCTTGTACTTTAGTTGCAATGGTGTGTTACAGGCAACTAACTTGTGTCTCGCATGGGACTGATGTCTGTACAGTTGCAGAGAGTAATCAGGCTGCGTAGTTGGGCCACCTGATACTTTATCCATGTTGCAGTCTGACTTGGATGACCTTCGAGGGACCGCCATGGAGGGACACAGGTTCTTCCACTTTTTTTTCCTTACTTTTAGTAACCCTTCTACACAAAACTGAGGCATGCTGGGTAGAGGAGGATTTATAAAAGGCTAGCTTACAATGTTTCTGTTCACCAGTGTCCCAACCCTCTGGCAGTATAACCCTAATGCCCCGGATTTTCCGATGGAAAATATCCGATTGGAGCGTGTTGTCGGAAATTCCGACCGTGTGTAGGCTCCATCCGACATTTTCCATTGGATTTTCCGACACACAAAGTTTGAGAGCAGGATATAAAATTTTCTGACAACAAAATCCGTTGTCGGAAATTCCGATCGTGAGTACACAAATCCGATAGACAAAGTGCCACGCATGCTCAGAATAAATAAAGAGATGAAAGCTATTGGCTACTGCCCCGTTTATAGTCCCGACGTACGTGTTTTACGTCACCGCGTTCAGAATGATCGGATTTTCCGACAACTTTGTGTGACCGTGTGTATGCAAGACAAGTTTGAGCCAACATCCGTCGGAAAAAATCCTAGAATTTTGTTGTCGGAATGTCTGAACAAAGTCCGACCGTGTGTACGGGGCATAACTGTTTCTGAATTCCTGTGTCCCTCAGTGAACTCCAAGACATAGATTTTGCAATGAGTACTCAACTCTTAAGCTGGGTATACACGCAGAGTTTTATTTTCGTTCAACCAGTGGGTTTAACGGAAAAAAAACAACCGATGGATTCCTGCATCTACACAAGGGATGTGGATGCAGGGATTTCTCCTGCTGCGCTATTGTATTCTGACAGCGAGGACCCCCCCCAACATCACAATTAGTAGAATACACTCATCAGCCAATGGCTGAAGCGGCTGATGGAATGTTTGTTTTCCAGCAGGACCATTCGTCAGAAGCTGGTCTAAGGATTGGCTTCTGTTGAACACAAAGGAGTACACACAAATTGAAATTCATCCCTGTATGCCCAGCTTTTTTTTTTTTGGCTTAAGAGTACACCATTTATTGATTTTATTGATTGTTTTACGCTGTAGACAAATATGATATCCATACTTAATGGCACACTAATAACCTGTAGACAAATTAGTAGAGGTCGACCGATATATCGGCCGATATTTGGTGTTTTTTACTTAATCGGCATCCGCCGATTGTGCTGATAAAAAAGGCCGATATCAGCGGACTTGCAAATGACTTCTGTAATAGAAGTCAATACAAGTTGCCTGAAATCTTCTGTGAAGCACTTCTCTCCTCCTCTGGGCAGCCTGCCAAATCTGATAAAAAGAACCTGAAGTGATGCAATGTTTACACTTATGAATGAACTAAATTCCCTGTGTAGAAGCTCTCAGTTTAACCATTTAAAGACTAAATCTTTTCTGACATGTGTTGCTTACAAGTAAAAATCCTGTATTTTCTGCTAGAAAATCACTTAGAACCCCCAAACATTATATATATATATTTTTTAGCAGAGACCCTAGGGAATAAAATAGCGGTTGTTGCAATATTTTATGTCACACGGTATTTGCGCAGCGGTCTTTCAAACGCAATATTTTTTGAAAAAATATACTAATAAATCTTAAAAAAATCTAAGCAGTAAAGTTAGCCCATTTTTTTTCATCCAAAAGTTTTGATTGCCTGTTTTTGTGTATTTAATATTTTAAGATATAGTTTTTTTTTTTAGTTTTTTTTAATCTAAATTCTACATACAAGTGAACTGATTGGAGGTTTGTTTTGTTTATTAAATGTTTAAATGTAAAAAATTTTCTGTATCACTTAAGGTTGCTTTCACTCTGGAGCGGGCATGCGTTGACGGTAAAACGCTACTAGTTTTAGCGGGCCTTTACCGTCATTTTAGCGGCGCTATTCGGCTGCTAGCGAGGCGCTTATAACCCAGCTAGCAGCCGAGGAAGGGGTTAAATGCGCCCCTGAAGCGCCGCTGCCGAAACGCTTTGCAGGTGCTTCGGCAGCAGTGCGCATTCATTTTAATGGGCAGGAGTGGTGGAGGAGTGGTATACACCGCTCCAAAGATGCTGCTTGCAGGACTTTTTTTTTAACATCCTGCCAGCGCATCGCCTCAGTGTGAAAGCACTCGGGATATCACACTGAGACTGCAGGGGAGCCGTTTTACAGGCACTTTACAGGCGCTATTTCTAGCCCAAAAGCGCCTGAAAAATGCCCCAGTGTGAAAGGGGTCTAACTGTTAGATTTTATGAGATGAAGGGAAAAGAAAAAAAAAAAAATCTGCCTAATATATCGGCCCAAAAAAATTGGCATCCCATATCGGCCATCGGCCACCGCAATTTCTAAATATCGGCATCTGCATCGGCCAGAGAAAAACCCATATCGGTCGACCTCTACAAATTAGACGGGCATTCTTTTTATATCACCCTGGCTGTATTGGAAATTGATTAGAACGGGTGCATATTTTTGCGCACCATTGCAGGGTGTAAATGACAGTGTTGATACCGCATTGTTTGCATTTAGAACATCTGTTTTATGTAATTACTGTAACTAACACAGCTTGTAATTGGGATTTTATTTTTCTGAGCTTTTCTAAGTGTACCTGTCACTGTTTGAACTTGTCTCTTGTATATGTGTGTATATTAGCCTGAACACTTAGTCTGGGGGTTTTGTTTATTCAACCCAAATGTCGACACTCCTCCTGCATGGAATGTGGCGGCTGTTTGCTCCACATATTTCCTTTCTGTCACTGTATGAAATAAACCACTAAACTAAATGACATGTTTTGGTGCACAAGCAGATGTTTGGGCAGGCAGTTGGAAAATTAGTAGGACATCCTTCTTAATTACCCTTTCAAAGGATACGTTTTACATGTTGTAATTACAAATAACGAGGAAGGAAAGAGCGTCTGAGCCATATTGTTCTCAGAAATCCAGTATAAGCCAATATTTGGCAGACCAGATCACTCCAATGGGATTCCATTAAAAGACTCTGTAGCTGCTATTTCTGTGTGTCACACCCCAAAACGATTAAAAGTCTTGTAGGCTTAAAGTAGCTAAATCATATTTTTTTGGAATAGCGTAAGGAAAGGTTAGATTCTTTGTCCCTTCTAGGGAGAACCACCCTCATTATTGGTGCCCACTGACACTGGGACAATAAATAAGGGGAAATACAAAATGTTATGGATGTCACAGGTCAAGGGATACATTTCCCATAGGGTTACCTGCAGATGTAGGAATTGCCTTTATTCTTTTGGGAGCATCTCATTTTCTTGTATGTCTTTTAGACCAGAAAAAAAAGGCAAATTTTTTGCCATGGGGACACATGGAAATGAAATCCTCAGCAGATTTCTATGCACGCTCTGCCAATCGGCTGACCTCTTGTGTTCAGTAATGTAGCAGGGCAGCTGCTCAGCACAGGACCTGGAAACAAGTGGAGGAGACTGGATGGCGGTGTCTACTACAGTAATCTTCAATTTCCTTGGCCATCAGGTGTAGCATTATTACTATAAAGAACTCGTATAGCGCCAACAGTTTGTGCATCGCTTTGCAATATGCTTAGGTTCTTTGGTTCAAGCTGGACCAATGTAACTGTAAAAAATATCCATACCTGGAATTAATCTTTAACCACTTGCCAAAAGGCCAACAGTAATTTTACTGCTGACTGGCGACTTGAGCAGACACCACGACGTACCAGTATATTACTCTGTTCATGCGCACTGAGCACGCCCCCTGGTGCATGCAGTGGCACAATCTGGACACAGCAAATTGCGGTGCTCGGTATCACCCCGCTGTGACCATGTCACCTAGTAAACAACAGTCATGAATATAATCCATTCTTGACATCATTGTTTACTACTGTGTGTGATCTGTGATTGGTCATCAGTGATCACATAATACCTGGGCCATTTACAACACCCTGTACAATGTAATAGCTGTGGCCAATCACAGCATCATAATAGTAAACAATGAAAGTCATTCATGACGGTTTAAGTTGTTGTGTTTTTTTGTTTTTGTTTTTTTTTTTAACATACTGTCACTAGTCAGTGTCCCTGATCACTGTCACACAAGTCATATGATGACACTTTACTGCACTGGTGACAGTATGTACAGTTAAAAAAAAAATAAAAATGTATTATTCAAAAAATGGTGGCATAACATTAAGCTAGATTTTCATGGCCACTGTTGGTCCTCTAGTGTCATGTGATATGATTTTTTTTTTTACATAGATTGTTTCCTGATCATAATTTATAGGAACACTATTTTGTCTTTCCCTTGGTGAAACCAGTGTGCCTGCCAGCTAAGTCACCCCAGGACACTATTTATTCAAGACACACACACACACACACAGTAGCAGTACTAACATTCAATAAAAAGACCTTGGTTCTCTTAACCAATATAATGGTACCTTGGATTACGAGCACAGTTTGTTCCAGAAGAATGCTTGTAATCCAAAGCACTCGTATTTTAAAGCGAATTTCCCCATAGGAAATAATGGAAACTCAGATAATCCATTCCAGTGGCACTGCTAGTGTATGCAGTACCGCACGTAACCAGAGGTGGGGAGGCGCCGGAGAAATTCAGAAACACTCGGAGCCGCTTGGATGCAACTCGAGGTTGAATCGTGCTCGTTTTACGAGACAAAGCTCGCAAACCGAGTCAGGATTTTTTAAAAATAATAGCTTGTATAGCAAAACTCTCGTAAACCGCGTTACTAGCAATCCGAGGTATTACTGTATAGTGATATATCACAAGATGAAATGGCCATCCAGGGGGTCTTCCACAGGAGTATAAGGCCCTATGCCCAGCTCTTCTAAACATCATGCGCTTGGGCGCTTATTCATTTAATTGGTCAGACTATGAATTCATTCTGGTTATTGAAATAAGTGAATGCTCAAGCGCTTGACATGCCTACCATTTACACGTACGGTATTTACGCACATTGGGCGTTTTTGGGGGTTTTTTTAGCAGCAAAACACTCTTCTCCTGCATGCGCCGGCCCTGGGTTCTATTTTCTGCTTCCAAACGCCCCTGCTTATAAACGTCTGGAAATGCCTGTGTACATGATCACATGGGCTAACATAGAGGGGCGTTTAGAGGCAGGAAAAAAAGGCGTCCGATTTCCTTAAAAGTTGTGTTTTTGATGCCCAGTGTGCATAAGCACATTTTGGGATGGCCTGCCAAAATGTTGGTTGAATAACCAACCTTTTTGTTGTACTTCTGGGGAGACCCTCTTTCTTTTGTTCTCTCTTTCGTTCTCGCTTTCTCTTTCGTTCTCGCTTTCTCTTTCGTTCTCGCTTTCTCTTTCCCTTATTATTTCGCTCTTTCTCTCCTTCTCGCCCTTTCTCTCCTTCTCGCCCTTTCTCTCCTTCTCGCCCTTTCTCTCCTTCTCGCCCTTTCTCTCCTTCTCGCCCTTTCTCTCCTTCTCGCCCTTTCTCTCCTTCTCGCCCTTTCTCTCCTTCTCGCCCTTTCTCTCCTTCTCGCCCTTTCTCTCCTTCTCTTCTTTTTCTAGCTCCTTCTTTTTATATAGATAGATAGAGATGTGTGTGTAGATAGATAGATATATGCTATTGCTTTAACCACTTGAGATCCGTGCTATAGCCGAATGACGGCTACAGCATGGACCTGCTTTGGCGGGACTACATCCACTGACGTCGTCCCGTGCACGAGCGGAACGCTCTGTGATCAGCGAGTCTATGAGACTTGCCTGATCACAGATTGGAGTAAGGGGTCGATCCTGACCCCTTAACACGTGATCAGCTGTCAGCCAATGACAGCTGATCATGTGATGTCGACAGAGCCGGTATGCGGCTATTTTTTCTCCTCGCGCTGACAGCGTGAGGAGGAAAAAAAAGCCGATCATCGGCAGCCGTGAGAGGGACATCAGTCCCGATCACAGAGATCTGCCGCCAGATCACCAGTGCCCACCTGTGCCCCCTGCCAGTGCCACCTAGCAATAGGCAGTAGTGCCGCCTATCAGTGCCCACAGTGCCACCCATCATTGCCTCAACAACAGTGCTGTACATCAGTGCCACCTATTAGTGCCCATTTGTGCCACCCATCCGGGCCCATCTGTGCCCATCAGTGCCGCCTTAACTGTGCCTATCCGCGCCCACCAGTGCCGCCTCATTAGCGCATATCAATGAAGGAATAAAATTATCTGTAAAATGCAAAATTTTATAACAAACTATGAAACATGATTTTTTTTTTTCAAAATTTTCCATCTTTTTTTGTTTGTTTAGCAAAAAATAAAAATCCCAGCTGTGATTAAATACCACCAAAAGAAAGCTCTATTTGTGGGAAAAAAAATTATAAAAATTTAATTTGGGTATGTTGTATGACCGTGCAATTGTCATTCAAAGTGCGTCAGCGCTGAAAGCTGAAAATTGGTCTGGGCAGGAGGGGGGTTTAAGTGCCCTGTAAGCAAGTGGTTAAAAATAATGAATTATGTAGACAGTTGTTTAAAATGACTGCCTGCCTCATATATGTAAGATTAATAGCTGAAAATTTCCAGGATGTAATGCAAACGTGTTGACATACTAATCAAGCTCTAGCCTTTGTGATGAAACTTTCTCTGTACATATGAATGTTTGTCTATTTGATAGCCCTGGTTAATAGCAGTTTCAATACATGTTTACAAACACTAGAGGGAGCTGTGCCATTAGTCAGGCACAGGGTGCTGAAAATGACATGACCCAGGGATGTTTGAACTAGAAATGTTGTCTGTAGATTATCTTTCTCCCCCTTTTTCACATTTGCAGTGAATTTGGCTTCTTACTTTACCATCATTTAGTTTGTTGTGACTTTTGTAGGACTTTGCTGGTCAAATACAAAATTCTAAAATATTTTACCAGCTTACCTGATGTAATAGGTATAGTTACTATTCTTTTATGACTAAATTGTTCTGAAGATTTAGAGACAAAATGAATGATTATCAGCAGAGAAGGCATAAAATTAGCTTACAGAGCAGACCATTTACTTATGTTTTGGCCATTTGCTTTATACTGGCATTGGGTACCTTCTTTGTCTACTTTGTTTTACAGAAGAATTTTACTGCTTGTGTTGTCTTTTTTTTCTATTTAGTTAGTTATTTAATATATAGCTAAGGCCAAAACATATATATATATATATATATATATATATATATATATATATATATATATATATATATATATATATATATATATATATATATATATATATATATATATATTTATATAACCTAAATGCATGTTTACCTGCTATGCAGTAAGGTAAAAAACCTTGTGCATGCTGCTACCCCCCACTCCAAGCTTCCCTGAGCCTGATCTGGATCCAGTGCTGTGTATGAGGGCAGAGGCTCTCTTTGCTCTCTCCCTTCTCACTGGCTCAGAAACAGCTGTCAATCACAGCCAGTGAGGAAGGAGCAGGGCTGAGCCATGCTTTGTGTGTCTATGGACACACAGAGCCAGCCCACATGAGTACCCCAAATAGCAAGCTTGCTTTGGGCACTTAAGGGGGGAGGAGCCAGGAGCACCAGCGGGGGGAACACAGAAGAGAATTGGGGCTGCTCTATGCAAAACCATTACACAGAGCTGGTAAGTATGACTTGTTTATTATTTTTTAAAAAAGAAAATTTACAATCACTTTAAAACCCCTGTCAAGTTTTCCTTTTTTTTTTTTTTTTTTTCCCTTCATTGCTATCCTACACATTTTCTTCTCTTGAGTAGAGATGAGCTTTATATTCAGAAAGTCCAGAAATCCAAGTAGAGAGAGAGTATCACTGCTCCATGTGGGTCAGATCAAAGTAAAAGGCATCTCCTTCAGTCTGGAAGTCCAGGTGCTGGCAATGCTGTAGCAGTAAAACATCAAAATAATCCTGTAAAGCCGCACTCCAAAAATATTTGTATTTATTCAATAAAGTGTCATCCAAAATACAGGTCACAGCAGAGTGGAACAAAGCGTACGCGTTTCGCACTACACAGAGTGCTTAGTCATAGCTTAAATGCGTAAGCTTTGTTCCACTCTGCTATGACCTGTATTTTGGATGACACTTTATTGAATAAAGGCAAATATTTTGGAGTGTGGCTGTCCAGGATTTTTTTGTTGTCTAGCTTTATGTTCGGGTCGAACATGAGTTCGACCGTTCGGTGAAAACCAAACATTATGGGGCGTTCGCGCCAAATTCGAGCGCCGCGTAATACCCCATAATGCACTACGCAAGAGCGCAGTGCATTGTTGTATGATGATTGGCCAAAGCATGCACCATGACCTGCATGCTTTGGCCAATCCCAGCGCCCTCAGCTAAGAGAGCCATAATTGGCCAAAGGCAGGGTGCCTTTGGCCAATCATGGCTCAGTGGGGCTAAGTCCACGCCCCACACTATATAAGACTGCCTGCACGTTGGCCCCATGTAGTGTGTTGTTGGCGTGGACGGACAGAGAGTGTCATTTAGATTGAGCAGGCAGGTGTTTCAGTTAGCTGCAGTGTATTTAATATAAATATAAAAATATATATATATATATATATATATATATATATATATATATATATATATATATATACACACACAGACAGTCTCTTGTGTGTGTGTGTATATATATAATATAATATATATATATATATATATATATATAATTACACACACTGCATCCAGTTTAGCTATATCTGACTGCAGACCATTCCTAGTGTACTTTTTCCAATATACTTCAGGCAGGTTATTCAGTTAGCTGCAGTGTATTTAATATACATAAATACATATATGTGTGTGTGTGTGTGTATATATATATATATATATATATATATATATATATATATATATATAAAATCTGTGTATATATATATATATATATATATATATATATATATATATATAATCTATATCCTATAATCTATATCTCCACTGCATCCAGTGTAGCCAAACCTATATCTGACTGCAGGCCATTCCTGGTGTACTTTTTCTAATATACTTCAGGCGGTGTACACAGTACCGTGCACCCATAGTGCAGTTGCTACTACTTTTCTGGTGGTGTACAAAATACATACATTGCACCCATAGTTGTTACTACACTTCTGTTGGTGTACACAGTACAGTGCACCCCTAGTGCAGTTGCTACTACTTTTCTGGTGGTGTACACAGTACATACAGTGCACCCATAATTATTACACTTCTGTTGGGGTACAAAGTACCGTGCACCCCTAATGCAGTTGTTACTAGTTTTCTGGTGGTGTACACAATATATACAGTGCACCCATAGTTGCTATTAGACTTCTGGTGGTGTACACAATACCGTTTACCCCTAGTGCAGTTGCTACTACTTTTCTGGTGGTGTACACAATACAGTGTAGTGTGGTTTTGCTAAACAAAATTTACAGCATGTCCGGAAGGCCACCAAGGAGAGGCTGACGCTCACAGGCCACTAAAAGAGGGCAAGCAGGCTCTGTGTCTACAGTCAACAGTGCTGGTCGTGGACACGGTGCATCCTCAGCATGTGGCCGTGGGGCATGCTTGTCCTTTTTTTCTGCAGCTGTTATTGAGCCACAACATGCAGAAGAGTTGGTGGAATGGATAACAAAGCCATCCTCATCCTCCTCATCCTCTGTCACCCAGGCTCAGAGTAGTTTGCCTGCCAATGCAGCATATTCCATCGGCCCCATCTCAACAGTCGCTCTTTCCCTAGCCCCACCATCATGCATGGAGGAGTCCTCCAACCTATTCGACCACAGTGTCGGGTACATGCTGCAGGAGGATGCGCAGCGATTTGAAGGCTCGGATTATGGTACCCAGGTTGAAGAAGGGAGTATTGTGAGCCTAGAGAGAGGGGTGCCCAAGAAGGTCAAGAAACTGGCAGTCATGTTCCTCCAGCTGGAGCATACTGCCATGTTTGCTCCAGTGACGAGGAGGGAGGGGATGATGAGATCACTGACTCTACTTAGGTGCCTGATAGAAGAGAGGAGGAGGAGGCGGCACATCTCCGAGGCAGGATGCCCTCCAGGGGGGCAGCTTAAGGGCAGCCACCCTATTGCATCACACCGCAGAGCTAAGCAGGTGCAGGGTGCTGCTGACTCCCCGCATATTTCGAAAAGTTCTTTGGTGTGGGCCTTTTTTTACACATGTGCAGCAGATCGCACCGTTGCTGTTTGCAACATATGTCTGAAGCGTATCAAGCGTGGCTAAAACAGCAGCCGCTTGGGCACCACATGCTTGACCAGACATGACGACCTCCCATGCAGTCCATTGGTAACAGCACTTAAAAGACCCACTTCAAAGAACAAGGTGGACCTCTCCTTGCTCCTCATCAGCTCGGATCTCCAACCCCACTATACCTCCAGTCCTCTCAGAAACCTGCATTGAGAGGAATGAAGGTATAGAAATAGGTGTCCCAAGTACTTGCGGCCAATCTGCTAGCGGTACACCAACATCGGATTTTAGCAGGCAAATTTCCCTACCCCAGTTGCTAGACCCTCAAAAGAAATTCAGTCCCAGCCATCCACGTGGTCAGCGTCTGAATGCTAGCTTGGCCAAATTGTTAGCACTGCAACTGCTGCCTTTTCAGCTGGTAGACTCTGCCCCCTTTCGTGAATTTGTGGAATGTGCAGTACCTAAGTGGCAGGTTCCCAAACGCCATTTCTTTTCATGGAAGGCCATTCCGGCTCTCTACCAGCCTCGTTGGACAGGGCGGTCAGCAGTAAGGTGGATATTACCGCTGACTCATGGTCCAGCAGGCATGGACAGGAACGTTACCTTTCTTTTACGGCACACTGGGTAACTCTGCTGGCAGCTGGGAAGGATGCAGGACAGGGTTCAGTATTGTTAGAGCTTGTTCCACCACCACGCCTCCAAAATGCTAGTAGTGGTGATTCTGCCACAGCTCTCGCCTCCACCCCCTCCTATTCTTCTTCCTCTATGGCCTCTTCCTCTGCAGATTTGTCCTCTGAACCAGCGGTGCTCCGTAAGCGTTCAAGGGGCTACGCAAGCACTCAGGCAAAAAGATGCCATGCAGTGCTTGAGTTGGTCTGCTTAGGGGACAGGAGCCACACTGGGGCAGAGATTCTGGCAGCTCTGCAGGGGCAGGCTCAGAGGTGGTTGACGCCACGCCAGCTTCAGCCAGGAATGGTTGTATGCGACAATGGCACCAACCTCCTGTCTGCCCTCCGACAGGGACACTTGACCCATGTTCCCTGTTTGGCTCACGTCCTGAATTTGGTGGTGCAGTGGTTCTTGAGCAGGTACCCGAGCTTACAGGATCTCCTGAGGCAGGCCAGGAAAGTCTGTGGTCATTTTCGCCGCTCATATAATGCCAGTGCTCGGCTGGCTGACATTCAAAGAGAATGCAACCTGCCCAAGAACCGCCTCATTTGTGACATGCTCACCAGGTGGAACTCAACATTGGCAATGCTGCAGCGGCTGCACAAGCAGCAGAGGGCCATCAATGAGTACCTGTGTGAGTATGGCACCAGGACAAGGTCAGGGGAGCTTGGCTTTTTTTTGCCATGCCAGTGGCTACTGATCAAGGATGCATGCACTATCCTGTCACCATTTGAGGAGTCCACGAGGATGGTGAGCAGTGACAGTGCATGCATCAGTGATACTGTCCCTCTTGTCTTCCTGTTGGAGCACACGTTTCGTGGAATAATGGACAGGGCACTTGAGGCAGAACAGTGTGAGGAAGAGGAGGACTTCCTTACCTCTCAAGGCCCCCTTTATCCAGATAGTATTCCTGCAGGCCCGCCGATCACACAGGAAGAAGAGGAGGATTCTGTCAGCATGGAGGTGGAGGATAACACTCGGCATCAGCAACAGTCTTCAAGGGATCGTTTTCAGTCCCCAGAAACCCATGGAGTTGTACGTGGCTGGGAAGGAGGTGGTTGAGGATCATGTGATCCTTGGTGACCCGAGAGTTTGCTCAATATGCAATTAAGCTACTGGCCTCTCATGCATCCAGCGTTCTTTCTGAACGCACATTCAGTGCTGCTGGAGGCTTTGTAACGGATCACAGAGTGGGCCTGTCCACAGACTCTGTTGATCGGTTCACATTCATAAAAATGAATCGATCTTGGATCACCAGCTACCAAGCACCTGATGCTGATGTAACCGATTGATTTTTCTATGGATGTGGGATCCCTTGAAGACTGTATATGCTGAGTGACTATCCTATTATGCTGAGTGACTATCCTATTCCTGCTCAATCTTCATGATGATAGCTTCTAAGAATATTTTTGGTTCAAGGCACCACCACCACTGCCTAAGGCCCAATTTTTCTGCCCCTGTTTAACAGGGGCGCGTTATTACAATTTTTGCTCTAATATTTCACAGCAGGGCTCGTTCCTGCACTCAACAAGAGAATCTGTGAGGGGTTGCAGTGTTGTGGCACCACCACCGCTGCCTAAGGCCCAATTTTTCTGCCCCTGTTTAACAGGGGAGTGTAATTACAATTCTTAATATAATATTTCACAGCAGGGCCCGTTCCAGCGCCCACCAAGAGTAACTGTGAGGGCTTACAGTGTTCTGGTACCACCAACACCTAAGGCCCAATTTTCTGCAGAGTGTATAGGGCAGGCCGTATAGTGTATATATAGGCGGTCCCCTATTTTCAAACATCCGACTTACAAACGACTCCTACTTACAAACGGAGGGAGACAACAGGAAGTGAGAGGAAATCTACCCCTAGGAAGGGAAAATTTTCTTCTGTAAGAGTTAATATGGGAAAAAGGTGTCTCCACTAATGCTTTATCACCAATCCTAGTTTCCCTAATAACCCAAAATTTTTAAAAATCCAATTGACATTGGGACAGAAAGTGAGGTGAAATCTTCTGAAGAGGTGCATAGACAGCAAAACAAATGTTGCAGGGGTCATGACCCTTCCCCATTTTATCCAAAAAGCTTAAAAATAGATTTTTTGGCTGGAGCTACACTTTAACCGGTTCAATACAGGGCAATTTCACCCCCTTCCTTCCCAGACCAATTTTTAGTTTTCAGCGCTGTCGCACTTTAAACGTCAATTGCGCGGTCGTGCGACGTTGTACCCAAAAAAAATTGACGTCCTTTTTTCACCACAAATAGAGCTTTCTTTTGGTGGTATTTGATCGCCTCTGCGGTTTTTATTTTTTGCGCTATAAACAAAAGAATCGCGACAATTTTGAAAAAAACACAATATTTTTTACTTTTTGCTATAATAAATATCCCAATTTTTTTTTAAAAAACAAAATTTTTCCTCAGTTTCGGCCAATACGTATTCTTCTACATATTTTTGGTAAAAAAAATCGCAATAAGCGTATATTGATTGGTTTGCGCAAAAGTTATAGCGTCTACAAAATACGGGATAGATTTATGGCATTTTTAAAAAAAATATATTTATTTTTTTTTTTAGCGGCGATCGCCATTTTTTTACATGACTGCGACATTATGGCGGACACATTGGACACTTTTGACACATTTTTGGGACCATTCACATTTATACAGCGATCAATGCTATAAAATTGCATTGATTACTGTGTAAATGTGACAGGCAGTGAAGGGGTTAACCACTAGGGGGCGGGGAGGGGTTAAGTATGTTTCCTACGGAATGATTCTAACTGAAGGGGGAGGGGACGCACAAGGGGAGGGGATCGATCAGTGTTCCTGTTCTGGGAACACAGATCGCTCTCCTCAGAGCTGACAGGCTGTGGATCTGTGTGTTTACACACACAGATCCACATGCCGGCCCGGTTAACGGGCAATCGCGGGTGCCCGGCGGACATCGCGGCCCCCGGGCACACGCACCGGGTCCCGAGCAACGTGGCGCGCGTGCGCCCCCTAGACGGCCGGGAATCCCAGGACGTCATATGGCGTCCACCCAGGATGGGAGATATAGCTGTGACTATAGCTGGGTATTGAAGTGGTTAAAAATGTACCTGTTCCAAATTACAAACAGATTCAATTTAAGAACAAACCTACAGTCCCTAACTTGTTTGTAACCCGGGTAATGCCTGTATACTGCTGTTCAGAGTATATAGGGCCTAGGGGCCCTACGCCTTTTTTTTTTTGTAATTTTGGGTGCGGGGTTTCCCTTAATATCCATACCAGACCCAAAGGGCCTGGTAATGGGCTGGGGGGGGACCCATGCCGTTTTTCTCAACTATTTTCATCTATATTGCCGGGACCACCCGACATTACATTACAGCCGCAAGCGATTTTAAATGACTTTTATTCCTTTAGAAATGTTATTTTGTGCAGGGACTGTTCTAAACACGGGAAAAATGCGCCACTTTACAGGCATACTATAGCAACCCCCAGGCACGATATTTAAAGGAATATTTTACTTCTATTGTTTCACTTTAAGCATTATTAAAATCACTGCTCCTGAAAAAACGGCCGTTTTTAAAACTTTTTTTTGCATTGATCCATGTCCCCTGGGGCAGGACCCAGGTCCCCAAACACTTTTTATGACAATAACTTGCATATAAGCCTTTAAAATGAGCACTTTTGATTTTTACCTTCGATTCCCATAGACTTTAACGGTGTTCGCACAAGTTTTTTGCCTGTTCACATGTTTTGCCGCGAACCAAACTAGGGGCGTGTTTGGGCTCATCCCTAGTCTTGAGTCACAACAGGAAGTGAGAGGAGATCTTTCCAAAATGCTGTAAGTAAAATCTTCTCTAAGGCTCGATTCACACTAGCGCGTTTTTTGATGCATTTTGCATTTTGCAGAAATGCACGGGAATTTTTTAACATGGGTTCCTATGGAACATGTTCACATCAATGCTTTTTTGTTTCTTTGCGTTTTTGGAAAGGGTCGGGGACTTTTTTTCATGCAAAATGCAGCGTTTTGCATGTAATGGATTTCAATGGACAAGCATCAAAAACGCAAGTGCACTGTTTTTGCACCATTTTTGCACCGTTTTTGCACCGTTTTTGGTGCGTTTTTGGTGCGTTTTTGCCGGGTTTTTTTTTTTTTTTTTTTTTAATTTTTTTTACATTTTTTTTTTAGACTGTAAAAAAAAATGTAAAAAAAAAAAAGAAAAACGCAAAACGCAAATTGCGGCAAAAACGCGGTAAAAACGCGGCTCAAAAACGTGGCAAGCATGAAAAAAAAACCTCCAAAAACGCTCAAAAGCAACATGCATAGGTGTGAATCGAGCCTTAGAGAGTGGTCAACTTGATGAATAGAGGGGAAAAATTACTCAATCTGGATCACATACAAACAATAAAATGCTGACGGGTTAGAACCCTTTCCTACGCTAAAACTAGAAAAAAAAAGTTTGACTTTAAATTCTCTTTAGGTATATACGATATTGGGCTTGTTTAATGTAGAACTCCAGCCAAACTTTTTTTCTATTTTCTTTCTTTTTTTTTTTTCAGTTGTGGATAGAGCAGGAAAGGGCTTTTATCCCTGTCAGGTTTTTATTCATGTAAAAGAGGAGATGAGGCTCTGAAAACAAGTCCACAATAGTTAAATAACTTGGGACCAATGGCTCCAGTACGGCATCTCCCCACGAACCACGAGGCCCTTGGGAAAAGAGGTCACCCAGATTGGGAATCCACATGTAAAAATAATGAGTAAGGCCCCTTTCAGACTGGGGCGGTTTTCAGGCGTTATTGCGCTAAAAATACCGCCTGCAAACCGCCCCAAAACAGCTTCCGCTGTTTGTTCAGTGTGAAAGCCCGAGGGGCTTTCACACTGAAGCGGTGTGCTGACAGGAGAAGAAAAAATCTCCTGCGAGCTGCATCTTTGGAGCGGTGAAGGAGCGGTGTATTCACCGCTCCTTCACCGCTCCTGCCCATTGAAATCAATGGGACAGCGCGGCAATACCGCGGCTATAGCCGCGCTGTACGAGTGGTTTTAACCCTTTTTCGGCCGCCAGCGGGGGGTTAAAACCGCACCGCTAGCGGCCGAATACCGCCGTAAAACAGCGCTAAAAATAGCGCTGTTTTACCGCCGACGCCCCCACCGCCCCAGTGTGATAGCAGCCTAAGAGCTCCAAACAAGGTCCAACATGAGTCTGATATTTTTAATGGTGAAATCCATTTAGAGCAGGAAGATCTAAAAACAGCCAACATGTTTCAGGGGTTTGGAAATCTCCCTACATCAAAAAATGAACAGATCTAAAGGACGTGAAATGCTCTTTTGCAAGAGGGACCGGTTTGAGATCTATTTGGAAGAGTTAAAGCTCCCAAAGGGAAAAGTAAAACTTCTCACTTACAGTGGAGACACAGAAAAGATCTACCGTACTTACCTAATACTTCCGTTAGAATGGTCCCTGCAGCATTACACACACACACAGGATTTTTTTTATTTTTTATTATTTAACTATCGGGTTAAACAAAAAAAAAAGAAATTGCCGGATTCCTGCATCAACACGAGCAATGTTGATGCAGGGATCTCTCCCAGTAAGACATTGTACTCTGACAGGAGGGCTCCCATTGGCTGCATGCGCTGATCAAATGCTGGTTTTCCAGCTTGACCGCTCGACAGAAGTCAGTTGTTCGACCACTTTCTGTTGAACACGCAGCTGAACCTATCTGTTTTCGGTCCGTGTGTACCCGTCTAAAGGTCCAGATGTCCTCAAGACCAAAGCATTGGACATGAGAATACCGAGGGACTGCCCACTGCTGTAACATGGGGGAGCGCCATCTGCTGGGGGAACTGAGGATTAGATTTGCTGTTTGCTTCTACATTGGAGAGAATTTACTTCCTGCCCCAGTGACATGACATGATGTAAGAGGCATCACCTCCAAAGATAATATTGAGAGTACAGCAAGGAAATCCTGCAGGGAAATATGTATATTGAATGCTTATGATTGTTATGGGTTATTGCACATTGCTCTTTCACAGAGATGACATTGCTGTATATTTATATTGTTATTCCTTGGCAATATCTTTTTGTTCTCCCATCCCCAGTACAGATTTGCTGGCTGCTGACTTTTTGGAGCAGTTTATCTACCACTGGCTTAAAGCTGTCTAGCTTTTTATATACAAGTAATGTCGCTGTATGGAATGTGATCTATGACATTCCTGTTTTCCTGGAGATTTGAAAAGATGTCAGTTTTGTTATAAATAGTTTGTGAGTGTGTCTTAATGTTTGTCTTTGGAGCTGCCTGCGGTGGAAACATATTTTGGAGGAATGATATTTCAGCTGTTTGGTGGACATTGGGCTTAGCTGGGCCTCAAATAGGCACTTGTCAGCAATAAACTGACAAATAAATTATCTTCTTGGGAACGCATGGTCTCGCTGCCTGGTGAGATTAACACCTAAGCCAGCTGAGAATGACGGTGATGCCCTACTTCTCAGTCAATTACTGCTTCTTCTTTCCTCATCAAGCTGACTTTAAAATGCCTTTATGTCAATTATGACTCTTTTGTCTTTTGCTTCTTACAGTTCCAACTGAGGTGAGTTCACTGGCTTAAAGATTCAAATATAGATTCACAGAATCTCTATAGAATGATATGGAATACCTTTGTGTTTGTTAAACATTATCTATTGAGGGCCATTGGTGTTCATATATTCATATGTGCCGTTCCTTTCAGGTTCCCTACAAATTTAAAAGTAGTCTAAAGCCGCGTACACACGAGCGGAATGTCCGACAGAAAAAGTCAGACGGAAGCTTTTCATCGTATATTCCGATCGTGTGTATGCCTCATCGGACTTTTATTTTCGAAAATTCTGACAGACCTAGAAATGGAACATGCTCTAAATATTTCCAACGGAACCAATTCCTATTGGGAAAAACGCTCGTCTGTATGCTGTTCCGACGGACCAAAAACGACGCATGCTCTGAAGCAAGTACGAGATAGAAGCTATTGCCTACTGGCTATTAAACTTCCTTTTTCTAGTCCCATCATAAGTGTTGTACGTCACCGCGTTCTTGACGGTCGGACTTTGGTTTGACCGTATGTAGGCAAGACCGCTTGAATGGAATTCCGTCGGAGAAACCTTCGGAGTTTATTCCGACGGCAAAACCGGTTGGGTGTACGCGGCATAAGAGGTTTGTATATAAAAATGTGTCAAAATTTTAAATAAAAAAAAAGCCTAGTTTTCCATACTAACCAACCAGAATCCATGTTTCTTATCCTTGTATTAATGCCAGTTGAAAGTTGATTGGTTTCTATGGGCAGCATTCTTCTCATGCACAAGCTCCTGTTCTGGACCATCTATTTGTCTTTTTTTTTGTTACTGCATTAAGCTGTTACTATTCCATTGTATAAAGATAAAGTAGGTAAAGAGACTTGACTCATATACTAGTGTTCAATGCCTATAGGTTATAGGCCATAAATTGAGAGTGACTGCACTCCAACCCCAAAAAATGAGCAGTAAAAAGTATCCCAAACAGATGGGGAAAAAAGAAAAACAGGGCTGAATGGAGGAACAGTGACCAGGTTTAAATAGAAAAATCAAACAATTTATTGACATGAACACTTATTGGCAGGTAGCTGGGTAGTGACCCAATACAGCACTGTTATAGTAAAAATGACGCCGATCACCTATGAAGGTAGATCTGCCGCGTCCACAGACAGGGGGAACAGACTGACAAAATACATAAAACATAAAACTAAACAAAAACAGCGTCCGGACGCAAAATAGGTTGATGTCAGTCCTATAGTGCAATGGAACGTGAGGGAGCAAATGCTCTGTGGGTTACAGGGCTGACATCAATCCCAGAGGTGGTGGGGCACGGGGAAGAGGGAGGGGAAGGGAAGGAGGAGGGGGGGGGCTGACTGGGGCTGGAATGAGATGTTGAAAATGTCCCGCAAGCATCTGAGAGTTAAAGATGGTGTCAGAGCTGTTTAATTCACTGAAATATATCAGACAGTATGTCCATGTATTCTATCACCACGGGACATGTAGCACCTAGGTGTCCTGCTGTGTGGAAAATATCTCACAATCGTAGCAGCAAGTTTGTAGAAAACAAATGTCAGCTGGTAAACAGTTCGATACTCCAGGCTATGTGGGCAAGATGTAGGAATGACCAGGTTACATTACCCTCTCATACGGATGTCATCATGCCTGTAAGGAAACTGGCGTCCTCGGCGTGGAATCTCCGCATCACTGCGTGACATGTATGGCCGTTGCGCTGAGTGCCAAGTGCATGAAGTCCGGTATTTCGGGGAGGCTCAGCAAGTCGGCTGGTCCTGTATAGTGTATAGTCTCAGCGTTCCCCTGCTCCGTTCCGCCTCAGTGACGAAAGTCACATGATCCAAGTCCTCCCAGATAGTCATGTGCCTCTAAACACCAATAGGGAATAGTGCCTGGGCATGGCGTCCGGGCGGAAGTGACGTAACGCGTTTCACAACTGGGAGTGTGTAGCTTCGTCTGACGTAGTGGGTGATTCCCGAGGGCTCCTTTTGTAGTGATGTTCCCGCTTCGGTTACACCCACCAGAGAGGATTAATAGAGAAGGAGGGGCTATCCCTGTACTGTGTGCTGCTCAGATTGCTGTAGATTGCTCGGCATTTGCTTATTTGGAAATCTCTTGATTGTGGTTAATGCTGTTGCAAGCATATAGCCAGTTCCAGACTCATAATTCTTTTGAAAAAGTTTAATTGGATTAAAAGGCCCGGGTATGGTGTGAAAAAAGGGGGATGCAATTCACACCATTATTAGGCATGATGTATTTTCCATCATTCATTGTTAACAGGGGGTAAGATTATTGCATGTCCAAGTTGAGGGGAAAGGGAAGGGGGGGGGGAAGGGGAGGAAGGGAAGGGAAGGGGGGGGAGGGGATGAGGGGGGAAGGGGGGGGGGAGGAGAATGGAAGGGAAAGGAAAAAGTGGGAACAGCAAGCTTAGACATGTCTAAATAGGAAACAGGCCATAGTGTAATATGAATATAGATATGCCAGATCCATTGAGGTGCCCATCCACCCATCTATGCATATATGTCTAGGGTGGAGAATGGTACATTCGGCATTAAAAGGTCAGGCATAGGCTTATGTAAGGTTGATGAAAAATCTACCCTCAGGGGTATATGGATTTAGGTCAACAGAAAAGGCTACAAATTTAGTTCAGTATTGAGGCCCATAGGCACCAGACAGCCTAATCGGAAAATCCAGCGTTTTTCCTGTTGCTGGAGTATCTGGTCAAAGTCGCCTCTTCTAGAGGAGAGGTTGAGGACATAGATACCCTTCACCTTCATGCCAGGGGTTTTGCCCTGGTGGAATTGGGCAAAGTGCCGAGCTACCGGTTTTTCCGGATTTTTTTTCCTCAATTTCTCTCAAGTGTTCACCAAGTCGGATTCTAAACTGTCGTTTTGTTTTACCTATGTACATTTTATTACATGGACATGTAATCATGTAGATCACCCTCTTGGTGGCACAGTTGATTAGATTTTTTATGTGAAACTCAGTTTTATTCTGGGAGTCACTAAAAACCGCAGTTCTATGAACAAATGGATATACTTGGCAATGCCCACAGGGGAACATCCCCTTGGTTCTGGGAAACTGGGAGAGCCAGGTGGTGTTTTGGCTCCTGACATGTTCTGAGTGAATGAAATGGTCACCGAGGTTACGTGCCCTCCTAGCCGTCATGATTGGGGAGGGTCCCACTATTTGTGCTAGGCCTGGAGTGTTGGTCAAGATCCCCCAGTCTTTTTGTAATATAGACCTAACGGTATTCCATTGGGTACCGTACTTTAGTTTTGTTTAGTTTTATGTTTTATGTATTTTGTCAGTCTGTTCCCCCTGTCTGTGGACGCGGCAGATCTACCTTCATAGGTGATCGGCGTCATTTTTACTATAACAGTGCTGTATTGGGTCACTACCCAGCTACCTGCCAATAAGTGTTCATGTCAATAAATTGTTTGATTTTTCTATTTAAACCTGGTCACTGTTCCTCCATTCAGCCCTGCTTTTCTTTTTTCCCCATCTGTTTGGGATACTTTTTACTATTCCATTGTATGTTGACAGCTAGTGATGGTTTAGGACCACTACAATTTGTTGGTTTAGTATGTGATTTAGTATCTTCCTCTGTCCTATGCCCCGACCCCCCTTTAGTGTTAGGCCTGTTTCACATGGGCTTCAGTTTGTATAAGAGCGGTGAGAACAGCAAGCTTTGCAGAGCTTTCAACAATCTTTGTTGAAGCTTTAAGGCCTCATGCACACGAGACGCCGGTGCAAATTCTGCTGAAAACATGTTTTTAAAAGCTGAAACGCCCGTTTTGTCGCGTTTGCATGCTGCGTTTAGCCACGTTTTACCATGTTTGCGTCTAGAAGCGTCTGCAGAGCAGAGAATTACATTTTGCGACCCAACTTTGGGGCCCCATATCTGGTATGCTAATACAGTGGAACTAGCACTACAACATATCCAAATTTGGGGTTCCTAGCACCAATTGGCCCCGAGATATGGGGCCCCAAAGTCCGGTCGCAAAATGTCAAGCACTTCTGCAGCAGAGAACGACATTTTCCAACCTGAATTTTGGGGCCCCATATCTCGGGGCCACTTGGTGCTAGAAACCCCAAATTTGGTTATGTTATAGTGTTAGTCCAACTGTGTTAACACACCAAATTTGGGGTTCCTAACACCAAGTGGCCCCGAGATACGGGCCCCAAAGTCGGGTCACAAAGTGTCAAGCACTTCTGCAGCAGAGAATGACATTTTGTGACCCGACTTTGGGACCCCATATCTCAAGGCCACATTTGGGTTTCCTAGCACCAAGTGGCCCCAAAGTCTGGTTGTAAAAAACACTTCCGCTCAGAAAATAGCGACAAACTTTTACCCTTAAAAATCTCCATAGGCAACGTTTAAAAACTTCTACAGGTTACCAGTTTTGAGTTACAGAGGATGTCTAGTGCTAGAATTATTGCTCTCGCTCTAACGATCGTGGCGATACCTCACATGTGTGGTTTAAACACTGTTGTCATATGCGGGCGTGACTTCTGTATGCGTTTTCTTCTGTGTGCGAGCTCGGCGGGACAGGGCGCTTTAAAAAAAAAAAAATTATTTATTTATTTTACTTTTTATTTTTTATTTTGACACTGTCCTTTTACAAAAAAAAAATTGGTTCACTTTTATTTTCTCGGGCAGAAAGAGCAGCATAAAAATGCTCATAGTGGCTCATATTGCACAAGAGTTTATGGGTATTTTGCTTTTACAAGTGTGTGTGTGTGTGTGTGTGTTTTTTTTTTTTAAAAACATTCCCTTCTGTTTATTTTTCACCATAATCAGTGTACACTTGAAAACGCTGAATGCTCCCAAACGGCGCTCCTAAACACATGTATCCTCTGCAAATATGCCTGTAAACATCCAAATGTGCATGAACAAATAGACTAACATAGAGTTGCTTATACAGGCTGAAGAAAAAAGATACTAAAAGCCTGTATAAGCAGCATATTTATACCTGGTGTGAATGAGGCCTAAAAGACTGGAAAAACACGTTTCGCAATTATCTGAAGTAAAATGGCATTGGATTCAACTTTCTTTTTGAAGAGTTAAGCTGCCTGTGGATGGTGCCAAGTCAATAAGTGACAATACTTTTTTACAGAATGGGGATGATTTACTAAAACTGGAGAGTGCAAAAATCTGCTACAGCTATGCATGGTAGCCAATCAGCTTCCAACTTCAGCTTGTTCAATTCGGCTTTTGTTAAAAAAAAACCTGAAAGCTGATTCGTTTCTATGCAGAACTGCACCAGATTTTGCAAGCTCCAGTTTAAATCAAAGGAGTTTTAAAGGCAGAAGGTTTTTTTTACCTTAATGCATTCTAATCATTAAGATAAAAAGCCTTGTGTGTGTGTGTGTGTGTGTGGCAGCCTCCCCAGCACCCCCTAATACTTACCTGAGCCCCATCTCTGTCCAGCAATGTCCATGCGTCCCTCGGCCCTCCCTGACTCCTCCCCCCTGATTGGCTGAGACACAACAGTGGCGCCATTGGCTCCCACGGCTGTCAATCAAAGTCAGTTAGCCAATCAGGAGACCTGCAGTTCCGTGTCTGAATGAACACAGAGCTGCAGCTCAGCACGGGTGCCCCCATAATAAGCCGCTTGCTGTGGGGGGCACTCAATAGGAGGGAGGGGCCAGGAGCAATGAAGAGGGACCTGAGAAGAGGAGGTTTTCGGGTTGCCCTGTGCAAAACCAACTGCACAGAGGAGGTAAGTATAACACGTTTGTTATTTTGTTATTTACAATCACTTCAACCCCATAGAGTCTAAGGAGGCATGCCAGTACATAAAGGCGCAATTGACTTTTGTGTTCTATTCCATGTCAAACCCTCTTGTGTGACAAAAAGGGAATTTAGCTGCATGGCTTTATAAACAAGGCCAGCCAGGGAAATGCTTGTTTTGCAAGTGCATCATTCCAAAATGAATGCAGACTGCTAAAACCTGTCTGTGGTCTCCACTGACTTCAGCAGATTTCATTGTGTCTCCAGTACCTGGTAGATTCTACATCGGATTTATCAACTAGAGCTGAAGAAGGTGAGATTTCAGAGCCCATGGTACTCTACAGAAAACAATCATTACCAGGCAAACTACAGTGAGGGGGAAAAGTGTTTGGTCCCCTGCTGATTTTGTAAGTTTGCCCACTGACAAAGAAATGATTAGTCTATAATTTTATTGGTAGGTTTATTTTAACAGTGAGAGACAGAATAACAACAAAAATATCCAGAAAAACACATTTCAAAAAAGTTATAAATTGATTTGCATTTTAATGAGTGAAATAAGTATTTGACCCCTTCGCAAAACATGACTTTGTACTTGATGGCAAAACCCTTGTTGGCAATCGGAGGTCAGACGTTTCTTGTAGTTGGCCACACATCTCAGGAGGGATTTTGTGACTCCTCTTTGCAGATCCTCTCCAAGTCAGGTTTCAAGCAGGGTGGATTTGATTTAAGTCAAGTCTATTTTAATTCACAATTTAAATCATGATTTAACCTCCCTGGCGGTATGATTATGTTAGATTTTTGCGTCTCAAAGCGATACAATTGTTTTGCATAGAAATTTGGCGTTTTTATATTGTAGGCCTGTCATTCTTAGGAATAACTCGCCTAAATCTGTCCAAACAAGAGTCTAGTAGACATCCCGGGTATGATGAAGTTTGAAACACAAAATCATAATTATTTATAGTTATTTATTATAATTTATCAAAAATAATAATATAATAATGTATTCAATAATGTAATCAAATCAAAAACCCTGAAATTTGCTCAGTTGCAGAATTGTCACTGTCGTTACTTTTAGTGTTTGATGACGAATTTCCCCACAAATCATTATTGCTCATTTCTGCAAGTGTTCTAATTTACTATCACTGTTTTCTAGCCAGTCTAATGTAATGTAATCTTACAGAATACAGTGTACTGTATGTGTTATGTATTTTTCACCATTTGAATTTGCCACTGGGCTCCGCCCCCCGTGCGTCGCGGCGCTCACAGGGAACGGAGCCCGCCACAGTGATGAATCGAGCGGAGTACACAGCCCGCGGACACAGCGGGGGGGACATCGCAGGATCCTGTGGACAAGGTAAGTAACTTTGCCTGGATACTATGATGCAATCACGAGTGTGGCTTTTGTTATGAAAATTCACCCCGAGCCACACTCGGGATTACCGCCAGGGAGGTTAAATTACTAGTAAAAAGGCTTGATTTAAGACCCCTTTCACACCAGGGCCACTCGTTTTAGCGGCACTTTAACGCTGTTTAGCTTTTCAGCCACTAGCGGGGAGCTTTTAACCCCAAATAAGGGGTTAAAAACTCCCGTGTTGCGGCGCTTCCGAAGTGCTGCCAATTCATTACAATGGGCAGGGCGTTTTGGGAGTGCTAAATACAGCGCTCCCAACCCACCCCAAAGATGCTGCTTGCAGGACTTTTCGGAACGTCCCCCAAGCGGCCACCCGAGTGTGAAAAGTCACACTTGAATGAATGGGAGGCGGTTTTCAGGTGTTCAGCAGAGGCGCCTGAAAACCACCCCAGTGTGACAAAGGGTCTTTATCAACCCGATTTAAATCATAATCTTCAAAGAGCAACTGTCATCTCTGTCCCTCAGCGGCTCCTCCTCTGACCCGCTGCTGACTCACCAACAGTCTCATTCACTTTAATGGGACGGCTGGTGATGTGGCAGTGACACAGCAAGGTGAGGGACGTGGTGGCAGCAGGTGAGTGGATTCCCGCTAACAGGTGCTGCCATGATGGATCTGAAATGACAGGTGCTCTTTAAATGTAATGTCATGGTTTCTGTTACATTGTGTGAATAAATCTATGTAGTGCATGTTATCTCAGCTTGCAGAGCTTGGAGTCATAGAATGAGTTTACCAAAAATGTAAATATTGCAGAATATACAGCCTCATGCTACATAACTAAGCTCCATTTCATGCTGAATAAACTAAATTATTAATGTATCTTAAATAGAAAACTATCCTTTAGATAGATTTTTACTCTAAAAACATTTTATTAAAATAAATTTGACAACAATAAAAAAAAATCAGATTTTTTTGGATTTTTAAGAAAAAATCATTGATTTTTATCCACCCTGGTTTCGAGGCTGATGTTTGGTAACGCGAACCTTCAGCTCCCTCATGATCATTGATCACTTGTGGTGGAGAGCACTCATTCTTGTTTGCACTGTTCAGTGAATTGATTTATGGCAGGATCCTCTTCGATCAAATATTTTTCACATGAACTTTCGTTTTAGATGTTTACACTTATAGATTTGCGTATTATTATTATTATTATTGTATTTATTCAATAGTGCAACATTTAAATACATTGTATTTACAGTTTATTGTTCACAGATTATGTATGGTTTTAAAGAGGAAGTAAACCCCTCTTTTGCTCCCTGTATAGCCTGCAAATTAAAAGCATAATGGGCTAGTATACATCGCACTTACCTGCAAAAGAATCCAGCGATGTCCCCTGTGTAGCCAGCGTCCATCTTCAAGCCCCTCTTCCTTCCGGGCTGTGGACTCTGGCTCTGATTCGCCGGAGCCACGTGACGTCACTCCCGCGCATGGGCACAGTCACGGCACATGCTAGGGAAGAAACGGCACGGAGTTTTGTTTCTTCCCCGCGCATGCGGCGTTCACTTTATCGGCGGACTACAAGTGAAATATCTCCTAAACGGCGAACGTTTAGGAGATCTTTCCACTACCTATAGGTAAGCCTTATTATAGGCTTACCTATAGGTAGAAGTCCCAAAAAAGGGTTTACAACTACATTAAGTAGCGCAGCACTGTTTTTTGGCACATTATATTGTTTATAAGTAACAGCGGCTACTTTCATTATTATGTTTTCACATTTATTTTCACAGTATATTGCACTGATTTGATTTATTCAACTAAAATGCAAATCAATTTAGAACTGTTTTTGAAATGCATTTTTCTGGATATTTTTGTTGTTATTCTGTCTCACTGTTAAAATTAAACCTACAATTAAAATACTAGACTGATCATTTCCTTGTGAGTGGGCAAACATACAAAATCAGCAGGGGATCAAATACTTTTTCCCTCACTGTATATAACTACTAGGCCACACATAACTCCTTATTTGAATTCTTACAGCCACGGCCAAAAGTTTTGAGACTGACACAAATATTAATTTTCACAACGTCTGCTGCTTCAGTGTTTTTAGATCTTTTTGTCAAATGTTACTATGGTATACTGAAGTATAATCACAAGCATTTCATAAGTGTCAAAGGCTTATGACAGCCCGTTCTTGCATAATCAATTCTTGGAGTTTGTTAGAATTAGTAGTTTTTTTTTGTTTTTTTTTTCACCCGCTTCTTGAGGATTGACCACAAATTCTCAATGGGATTCAGGTCTGGGGAGTTTCCTGGCCATGGACCCAAAATTTTGATGTTTTGTTCCTCAAACCACTTGGTTATCACTTTTGCTTTATGGGAAGGTGCTCCATCATGCTGGAAAAGGCATTGTTTGTCACCAAACTGTTCTTGGATGGTTGGGAGGAGTTGCTCTCGGAGGATGTTTTTGTACCATTCATTCTTTATTCATGGCTGTGTTCTTAGGCAAAATTGTGAGTGAGCCCACTCCCTTGGCTGAGAAGCAACACCACACATGAATGGTCCACACATGCTTTACTGTTAGCATGACACAGGACTTACAGTAGCGCTCACCTTTTTCTTCTCTAGACAAGGTTTTTTCTGGATGCCCCAAACAATCGGAAAAGGGATTCATCAGAGATAATGACTTTACCCCAGTCCTTAGCAAGTCCAATCCCTGTACCTTTTTCAGAACATCAGTCTGTCCCTGATGTTTTTCCTGGAGAGAAGTGGCTTCTTTGCTGCTTTTTTGACACCAGGCCATTCTCCAAAAATCTTCGCCTCCTTGTGCATGCACATGCACTCACACCTGCCTGCTGCCATTCCTGAGCAAGCTCTGCACTGGTGGCGCCCCGATCCTGCAGCTAAATCATCTGTAGAAAGACAGTCCTGGGGCTTGGTGGACTTTCTTGGGCACCCTGAATCCTTCTTCACAACAATTGAACTTCTCTCCTTGAAGTTCTTGACAATCCAATCATTGGTTGATTTAGGTGCAAGCTTAGTATCAGCAATATCGTTGCCTGTGAATCCCTTTTTTGTGCAAAGCTATAATGACTTCACGTGTTTCCTTGCAGGTTACCTTGGTTAACAGAGGAAGAACAATGATTTCAAGCACCACCCTCCTTTTTAAAGCTTCCAGTCTGTTCTAACTCAGTCAGCATTACAGAGTGATTTCCAGCCTTGTCCTCATCAACACTGACACCTGTGTTAATGAGAGAATCACTGACATGATGTCAGCTGGTCCTTTTGTGGCAGGGGTGAAACGCAGTGGAAATGTTTTTTTTGGGATCAAGTTCATTTTCATGGCAATGAGGGACTTTGCAATGAATTGCAATTTATCAGATGAATCTTTATAACATTCTGGAGTATATGCAAATTGCCATCATAAAACTGAGGCAACAGACTTTGAGAAAATGTAATATTTGTGTTCTCAAAACTTTTGGCCAGGGCTTTTATTAAGCTTCAGATCTATAAAAGTCGGCATTTGTTTGTTTTTTTTGTTTTTTTTAAATTGGTTGTTTAGTTTTCTGAACTAAGCTAGGGGTTAATCCATCATTATGGCTGAGACTTTTCAATTTTATGAATTTACAGCCAACCTTCATTTTATAAGAAGTTCCCATCTAATATGCCTGCCAAAATTCCCTGTAATCTAAGTTGGAATTTTGAATGTTTTACAGTTAAGGACTAGTGCTTCCACATGTCTCTGGATTTGTTAATCTAATTCTATGAAATCCATTTATTTAAATGGCACAATTAAGCCAGGTGTGAGAGGGAAAGCTGAGACTCCAAAAATTCCATTGAAGAGTATGTAATTCCCAGACATGCAGATAGCATGGATTCCTTAGGTTCTGTGTTACTCTGAGCCCTGATTAGTGGTGGATACTTCTCAGAGTTTGTGGTACGTTTTACAATGCACTTAACGATAGAGGTCTTCTGTCTAAAAATAGCCTTGTTTGACTGTAAAAAATCTATTTTGGCTTGAGTCTTAAAAGGCAGAAATAGGATTTATATTTCAGTATAGTATACACAAAATACGGATTATGATGTATAAAGGGAAAAATAAAAGCTAAGTTGTACACAAAAGCCTAGTCAAATAAATCCCTGGTGTTGGGTTTCCCTTTAAAATGGAGTTTCCTACACAGTCAACACCTGTGCCTGAACTATAATTGCCCTGTTAGGCCCCTTTCACACGGGCTTTCCGATCAGGTCCACCTTTCAGTTTTTCAGGCGGACCTGATCGGACCCTCCAGTCTCCCCTATGGAGTGGCAGATGTCAGCGGACACATGCCCGCCGTCATCCGATCCGTCCCTGCCCGCAAAATCCAGGCTGATGGTGTTCCTATTTTCCATCTGTCTGCCGGATCGGATGAAAATGGACGGGCGGTCCGTTTCCACCGGATATCCCCGTAGAGGGGAGCGAGACTGTGTCTGTGTCTGCTCTGTCGTCCGCCTGCTCAGCAGGGATCTGCAGAGCGATCCCCCGCTGAGCAAGCAGAATCCGCTAGACAGAGGCACCTGTGTGAAAGGGGCCTTACACTTTACAATGTTTCTTGTTCTTAAAGTGGTGTTGTGTTTTTTAGCAGAAAATAGTAGTATATACATCCACATTGTCCCATTATGTGCATTTTTATTTGTTTGCAGTGAAGCCTCTTGCAGTGTCTTACCCCAGCCTCAGGTCGGTGTCTGACAATGGCCAGTGCACTGGTGCCAGTGGAGTGGTGGCACTGCTCTCGGAATTCCTCACCAGCTCTCGCAGCAGCCACCCTGGATCACTATTAGCTAGGCTGTCATGGTACTGCTAGGAGACAGATTAAAAAAGAAAAAAGTATCTCTTACTGCTGCTTATTACAAATGGTGTGTCTGGGAAGGTAGAGGACACTCAACATTAAAGTGTTACTAAACCTAAAAACGTTTTTTACCTTTAATGCATTGTTTGCAATAAGGTAAAAAAACATTTTTAGTTTCCCTGCCCCCCCCCCCCCTTCCCTGTGTGAAGAGAAAGAGAAGGGAGAAGAGATCAGCGCTGTGCATGGCTGCATCTATTCTCCCCTTACTTCCTCTTTAATTGGCTCTTGCTGCTGTCAATCATTTGCAGTAAGGAGGAAGTGGGGGGCGAGCCTAAGTCCCGCTGTAAGTCTATGGAGCGCAGCTCCGTAGATACAGGTCGGGAGCGCGGGGACTATGCTCTTCCCATAGCCAGCTACGGTAGTCCCTCAAAAGAAAGAGGAGGAGCCAAGATCGCTGCCGGGGACCCCAGAAGAGAAGGATCGGGCACTGTGCAATACCACTGCACAGAGCAGGTAAGTATAACATGTTTGTTATTTTAATTTAAAAAAAAATGAGTGTATTAACACTTTAAAGCCTCTTGCACACAGGAGTAAAAGAAAAATGCCTTTTTTTTACTGATCTGAAATGAGATGTATTGTTTTCTATGGGACAGTGCACACAGTAAAGATCAGTAATGCAGTGTTGAGTACAGAGCAGTAGAACAAAAATAGAACATTTTTATATTTGAATGCAGTAATTTACTTGTACACGGGTATACTCGTCTATAAGCATGTTTTACGTGAGTATAAATGAGTATATGACAATACTGGAAATGAAGAAAAATGTTACGCGTCTATACTGTTACTCACCTTTACTCACCATTACTTGGGTCTTTACACACAGTTTTTGGCCCCCTTTTGGCACACAGGCGTCACAAGTTCCTGAGTAAACATCAGTAAATTATGATGCCTCTGTGCAAGAGGCCTCAAAGCTTGCTTGTTTTTTTTTCTTTTTTAACCATTCTACATATCATCATGAAGTTGTCATGTTGGTAGGTTATGAAGAAAAAGTAAACCTGTACAGACGTGATCAACTTTTAATATTTTGAATTTCAGCTTACATGGATCCTAAGATTAAAAATGACCTCTTCTTTGCATCGCTGTCAGTTTTAAGATGACACTAATGTCCATAGCCTGGCCACAAAATATTTACGTAACCACCAGTAAATGAGCTTTTAAAGAAGACCTAAAGTTCAAGCATGAAGTTCAATGTGTATAGTTTGCCTCAGAGTACTATACAGGTCCAGGGTCGTGGTCCATTTCTATGATTCCCAGGCCCTTAAGACTCCTTCATGGGTACCACCATAACAGGTGAAGCCTGTACCTCTAGTAGTCATGGACAAGGTTCCGCTGTATGTTCATACCGGTTCCTGGCTTTTAATATAGGATAAAACACAGTGTGTAGCACACTATCTAGTCATTTATACAGAGGAATGGGAAGTTCTCCACTTTACTGTAGTGTCCCTAATATATTTGACTATGTTTTCTTGGTGCAAGCAATTTGAACATTTTTTTTTCCTCCTATCTGGACTTAGTCTCAAAAGAATGCGGTAACTGCCTTGGCCTCCTAAGTGAGGCATTCCTATCGCCTTTTCCACTGAGAACTCCCACAGCATGTTTCTGCACTCCTGCTGCCTTCTACTACAGAGACCCAGCCACAGGAATATGGTCAGCACTTGGGTTATAGTGGCTCCTGCAAGGGAGATGGAACAGAAGGGCTGCCTACAGGAAACGAAAAAAAAAAAATGCCCATGGTGATGGCTGTTCCATTGAGTCCGGGCAGTGCCCCATTATTGCACCGCTCTCCTCCTCTGACTCTAGCTCCCCCTGAGAAATGCACCGTGTGGTCTGTGACAAAAGCAGTTTTCTTTGCCCCTATGTCTGAATTCTTTGGAAAACTTTCACCATTTCTAGAACCTTCAGTTTCTAGAGGCCTGAGGTGTTAAACCTCCTCTATTTCCCCTGACTATAGGAATCAGAGGTGGAGCCCTCTTTACTTGAGGATTTAATGAAGTCAGGTATTGATGGCCCTGATGCTCTAGCGGAGCCCACAGAGGATTTTCCCTCCCCTGCATTTTGAGGTACAAGATAAGGCTTCACTCCAATTGCTTTCTACTGTGGACAACACTCATTGGTATAGTGAACCTATTAACTGAGCCAAAAGAAGCTCCTTTGGGCACTAAGGCTGGCTAAGTCAGAAAAGACTTCCCATACAAGCACAGTGTATTGTGCACTTTGAGGACAAGACAAATGAACAGACACTGGGAACTTATCTTTGATAATCCTGCCCTCTTAGAACCATTGCAGGTGATACCCTCAGACCTATTGTATAATGTAATTCTCTAAGTCTCTAGAATGCCCCCTATCTCCTATGCAGGCATTTGTTGCTAAAAGCTTGGTCTGTTGAATCCGCTTGTAAGAACTGTCTTCTAAGCATGTCTTTAACAGTGGATGCCTGTTTGGTAAATTATTCAAGGAAGTCCTGAGGGAAAGGTATTTCTGGCCCACAAGAAGAAGCCTAAAGCCAGCCATACATGAATTAAAATGTGTCCGATTCAGCCGGGACTGGTGGAATTTCAAACCGTATATGGGCAGGGTGGTTGTACAGAAGTCTGTCTACTGATCAACTTCTGTATAACTGCCCTATTGATTAATTTCTGCTTGATCAGCGCTGACAACAGCTCTGATCAGTGTATTCTGAATGTGTAGAGGGGGGAATCAAGTCATTTTTCGTTTTTTTTTTTTTTTGTTGTTCAAACCATTGAAGGCAGTGAAAGAGATCTCCCCAGGCATTATCCTCAAAACCAATGCTTAGCACTGACTTTTGTCAAAAGCCCTGGACTCCTATATCCACCAAGAGAATGGATAAGTTAAACCTTTTCTTGTCACCTCTAATAGACGGTATTGCGTGGCATGCAGTTCCACATTCATTCACTCTATGGCAGTCCATAGATTTGTTCAGTCAGAGCAACCCTGTATATGTACTGACTTCAGTGTCGCCAACTCCTGATTATAAACCAGCATCTTTCAGGAATGTTGAGAGTGCAGTGTAATTACAGTGAAGTGGCAACCTTCCCAGTGTGAAAATATTTGCATTGCATGACATTGTTGCTAAGAAATGATTACCCTATGCCCCCCGTAATGAGATAATTGGGGGTTGTGACCTTCCCATGCGTAGTGTCATCTTGCTAGGATTTTGTTCTAGAATTGTGTTCCTGCATTTTCATTGAGTCTCCACCAACCGTGAGGTCCAGCACATTGCCTGAAGTCCATGCTCATAGATGGATGTGTTCCTTTGTCTTCCATTCACATGAAGTCCAGGGAAAGCAGATATGCCAGATAGAGAGGAGTCTTACACTTTGCTGCTTTCATGTGTGACACGGGGTTATCATTATTTGTATTGCCAGCATGTTTAAAGTATTAGTAAAGTCTTGCTGATCATAATAAAAAATAGCCCCCCTCCTGCAGGTTTAAGTCAAAATATACTAGTATGCATTGCATACTAGTATATTATGACAGACCTGCCTACAAACTGAGCTCTCCAACACTGTGCTGTCATAGCTCTCCCTGATCCCCAGTGCTTCCATCTTCACCTGGTCTTCCTTCTCAGTTTCGTATGTTCGGCCACTGTAATGGCTGGGTCAAGGTGACGTCACTCCATGTGCATGGAAGTGACAACTGTGGCACACACAGAGGGCTGTAAATGTAGTCTGAGCTGCGCATGTGCAGCTCAGGTGACGTTACGTGCTGACAGGCAGGGTGTAGGTCTATGTCCGAAGAGACCTCTAGGGTCTATTGCTGATGTGAATACTTCCTAAACCGTGCACGTTTATTAGATACTCACTGGTGGTGTTTAACTAAAACTGGAAAGTGCAAAATCTGGTGCAACTCTGCATAGAAGCCAATCAGCTTACAGGGTTTTTTGTCGAAGCTTAAAACGGAGTTCCACCCATTTCTGTGTTTGTTTATTAAAAGTCAGCAGCTACAAAAAGTGTAGTTGCTGACTTTTAATAAACAGACACTCGCCTGTCCCACGGTCCAGCGATGCGGCCGCCCGAAGCCTTGCGTCTCTCCTCTTCTCCGCAGCACCAGCTTTGCAGGTGTGGGCACCCGGCTGTGACAGCTTGTGGCTGCACAGCCAGGTGTGCACTGCGCGTGTGCGAGCCGCGCGTTCTGAATGGCCGGGCAATCTTCTAGGACCTGTGACATGTCCCAGAAGATTGCAGGGAGGGGGGGGGGGGGAGGAGAACTTCTGCTCAGCGCCATTAGCAAAATTGGGAGCTGGGTACCTGTCCAAACCCCCCCCCCACACACACACACCCATGACATGCTAAATATGGCATGTCAGGGGGTTAGGAGTGCTTAAAGCAGAAGTTCCACTTTTGGGTGGAACTCCGCTCTTTAATTGAAAAAGCTGAAGTGTTAGCTGCTTGGCTACCATGCACAACTAAGCCAGCATTTTTAGTAAATCAACCCCCTTGCAATCAGGCTCACTTGTAGGTAATGTAGGCAAGTTAAGGTAATGAGTTTACTACCCCTTTAAGCCCTTGCTCACATTGGAGCGACTTGTCATGCGTTTTGACAGGTTAAATCGCATGACAAGTCACACCGTATTGTCAGCAATGGCACTGTTCAAATCAGTGCGATGCTGACTTTGCGGTGCCGCATCGATTCGAAAAAGTATGTCCTGCACTATTTGTGGCAATTTCGGGTGCGATTAGCATAGACATCTGCGCATGAAGCCGCACTGACATCTTCAAAGTTGCACTGACATGCGGCTTTGAAATTTTCAGATGAAGTCGCACGTTTTTTAAAGCCACATTCAATGTGAACGAGGGCTAAGAGTCTTCAGCAACCGGTCATATTCCTGGTTCCATTTCAAAAATGTAATCTATTTGATGATTCTAGAAGAGAACTCTGCTGTTTTGTTCCCCTTCTAATTCTCTGAAAAAGAGCCAAATCTTATGTTGCTTCCGGTCGCTGTACTTTGTTTCTCCATCATCTATCAATATTATTGGTTGTTAAAAGCAACAACAAAGCTTTTTGTCCTTTTGTCATAAATCTTTGCTTTGATTTTCTGGTGGCTCAGAGAAAGTTAAGCATCTAGTCCCCATACACAGATATTTTATAATGTCATCTGAGAATAATGGATGTGAGGAGCCTGTGGCCTCTCACCTTGTAGGATGCCCTCTTACTGTACGACAGTTTGCATGCAGCACGCAGTTGGCATCAGTGTAATGACAATAAAAGAGAAGCCTTTAAACATCAGCGGCTGCAGCTCACTAAGCCCCAGCAGCTGCTGTGTGCTGTCTAGGAGTGTGAGAGCACCTTCCTGACAAGTTCTCAGGCTCAGCTCTAAGGTCAGCAGAGGATTAGGACAGGGAGTCCACTTTACCCGCAATGACAGCTGCGCTCACGGTAACAGCGGCCACAACCTCAGAGCAGCAGTGTTATCGGAGGGGACATGTTCAGTCTGTGGCCTTTAATTTGCATGTCTTCTCCCTTTGCTCATTTAGACTTGGCCAGAGGCCCCTTGCTGGGAAGAAGATGGAGGAGCACAAGGGGCCATTTAGCAGGCATTTATCTGTAGCTGGTCACCTGTTGCACAGCTCTGTAGTATTGCCTTTCATGTCAGGAGGTTAATGAGCACACGAGAGGTTAAAGTGCTGAGCTCATCATGTGCAGTGTTGTCTGACCATAAGGTTAATGACTACTCAGTTTACCACCATCTTGTTTTACTTAACAGTTTCTTCAGTATTTTTGCATTTAAGATCTCCTTGTAGTAAAAAAATTGCATATGTAAATCCAGCCACAAAAATCTTGTACAGTATAAGTAAGCTATAACATGTTAATGGAATTTTCAGTATTTTTCTAATCTGCAATTTTCTTTAAAGTACACTTGTCGCAAAGGTATTAGGGGGAATACTCGCTCTGTCTCCCAATTTTTTATTTGCATTCTCATCTTGTCGCATGTTTTTCCAGTGGAGACTACAAGTTTCTGTGCAGACTCACGTTGCACTGGTATCATGCACTGTTAGGCCCCTTTCACACGGTCGGACCGTTCAGGTCCGACTGTCAGTTTTGACAGCGGACCTGAACGGGCGTCCATGCTAGTCTATGGAGCGACGGATGTCAGCGGTGACATGTCCGTTGACATCCGACCCAGTCAGATCCGCTAAAAGCAGACGGATGCCTCTACGTTCAGATCCGTCACTATCGGATCGGGTGAGATCTGATGAAAACGGACATGCTGTCCGTTTTCGTCCGATCTCTCCATAGAAACCAGCGGCGCTCGACAAGCCCCTCCTCGCTCAGTGAGCAGAGAGGAATCTGTTATCCACCAGCTCAGCGAAGATCAACGGAGAGATCTTGTGGGGCGGCACAGTGGTGTAGTGGGTAGCACTTTTGCCTAGCAGTAAGAAGGGTTGCTGGTTCGAATCCCAACCACGACATTGCCTGCCTTGAGTTTGTATGTTCTCCCTGTGCCTGTGGGTTTCCTGCAGGTACTCCAGGTTCCTCCCACACTCCAAAGACATGCTGGTAGGTTAATTGGATTCTGTCTAAATTGTCCCTAGTATGTATGAATGTGAGTTAGGGACCTTAGATTGTAAGCTCCTTGAGGGTAGGGACTGATGTGAATGTACAATGTATATGTAAAGCGCTGCGTAAATTGATGGCGCTATATAAGTACCTGAAATAAAATAATAAAATTTCTCCCGCTAAGCCGGCGGCCCGAGGCGGACTCGGTGGAAGCGGATCCGCCTCGTGAGAATGAGGCCTTATTTGTCTCTGTCTGAAAACCCATCCTGAAAAGTGATATGCAGCATTTGGTAAAGTGCATGTATGCAGATATGAAGTAGCAGCAAATAGGATGAAGGAGATAAGCAATGCTGATTTATTATTTAACAAAGCATGAAAAAAAGTGGAAAGAATAGTTATACGTATGTGTTTATCTAGATATCTATATATAGTTGTGCTCATAAGTTTACATACCCTGGCAGAATTTATGATTTCTTGGCCATTTTTCAGAGAATATGAATGATAACACAAAAACTCTTCTTTCACTCGTGGTTTAATATTTGGCTGAAGCCATGTATTATCATTCAAGTGTGTTTACTCTTTTTAAATCCTAATGAGAACAGAAACTACCCAAATGACCCTGATCAAAAGTTTACATACCCTGGTGATTTTGGCCTGATAACATGCACACAAGTTGACACAAAGGGGTTTGAATGGCTATTAAAGGTAACCATCTTCACTGTGATCTGTTTGCTTTTAATTAGTGTGTGTGTATAAAAGGTCAGTGAGTTTCTGTACTCCTGACGGACCCTTGCATTTTTCACCCAGTGCTGCATTGACGTTTCTGGATTCTGAGTCATGGGGAAAGCAAAAGAATTGTCAAAGAATCTGCGGGAAAAGGTAGTTGAACTGTATAAAACAGGAAAGGGATATAAAAAGATATCCAAGGAATTGAGAATGCCAATCAGCAGTGTTCAAACTCTAATCAAGAAGTGGAAAATTAGGGTTTTTTTTTTTTTTAAACCAAACCACGGTCAGGTAGACCAACTAAAATTTCAGCCACAACTGCCAGAAAAATTGTTTGGGATGCCAAGAAAAACCCACAAATAACTTCAGGTGAAATACAGGACTCTCTGAAAACATGTAGTGTGGTTGTTTCAAGATGCACAATAAGGAGGCATTGGAAGAAAGATGGGCTGCATGGTCGAGTCACCAGAAGAAAGCCATTACTACGCAAATGCCACAAAGTATTCGCTTCTAATACGCCAAACAGCACAGAGACAAGCCTCAAACCTTCTGGCACAAAGTCATTTGGAGTGATGAGACCAAAATTGAGCTTTTTGGCCACAACCATAAACGCTACATTTGGAGAGGAATCAACAAGACCTATGATGAAAGGTACGGAGGTGGATCGCTGATGTTTTTGGAGAGGTGTGAGCTACAAAGGCACAAGAAATTTGGTCAAAATTGTTGGCAAGATGAATGCAGGATGTTATTTAAAAATACTGGAGGAACATTTGCATTCATCAGCCAGGAAGCTGCGTATGGGACGTATTTGGACATTCCAACATGACCATGATCCAAAACACAAGGCCAAGTTGACCTGCCATTGAATAAAGTGAAGGTTCTGGAGTGGCCATCTCAGTCTCCTGACCTCAATATCATTGAGCCACTCTGGGGTGAGCTCAAATGTGCAGTTCATGCAAGACAGACCAAAAATGTACAAGAACTGGAGGCTTTTTGCCAAGAGGAATGGGCAGCTTTACCATCTGAGAAGATAAAGAGCCTCATCCACAAATAACACAAAAGACTTCAAGCTGTCATTGATGTTAAAGGGGGCAATACACTGTATTAAGCTTTTGATCAGGGTAATTTGGGTAGATTCTGTTGTCATTATTATGATTTAAAAAGAATAAACACAGTTGATTGATAATAAATGGCTTCAGCCAAATGCTAACCATGAGTGAAAGAAAGGTTTTTGTGTTATCATTCATATTCTTTGAAAATTGGCCAAGAAATCATAAATTCTGCCAGGGTATGTAAACTTATTAACACAACTGTGTGTGTGTGTGTGTAGCCGCACTGCCGATTTCATTGTGGTTTGTGACTTCATTTAACAGAAGTCTATGCAAGTCACAATTAAAATTGCTAAAAAGTAGTGCAGGAACCTTTTTCATAATCACTGCCACATGAACGGTTCCATTGCCAGCAATAGGTTAAGATTTATCATGCGATTTGGAACTGCCAAATACTAAAGGTGATAACCATTTTGGTACTCTGTTAAGATGTCGACATACAGTGCCTTAAAAAAGTATTCATACTCCTTGAAATTTTCCACATTTTGTCATGTTACAACCAAAAACGTGAATATATTTTTATTGGGATTTTATGTGATAAACCAACACAAAGTGGCACATAATTGTGAAGTGGAAGGAAAGTGATAAATTGTTTACAAAGTTTTTTTTTAAAATATCTGAAAAGTGTGGCGTGCATTTGTATTAAGCCCCCTTTACTCTTGATAAAAAAAAAAATAGTAAAATCTAGTGGAACCAATTGCCTTCAGAAGTCACCTAATTAATAAACGGAGTCCACCTGTGTGTAATTTAATCTCAATAATACCAATAATCTAAATACAGCTGTTCTGTGAAGCCCTCAGAGGTTTGTTGGAGAACCTTGGTGAACAAACCACACCAGACAGGTCAGGGATAAAGTTGTGGAGAAGTGTAAAGCAGGGTTAGGTTATAAAAGAAATATCCCAAGCTTTGAACATCTCACGGAGCACTGTTCAAGCCATCACCCGAAAATGGAAAGAGCATGGCACAACTGCAAACCTACCAAGACATGACCGTCCACCTAAACTGACAGGCCGGGCAAGGAGACTGTTTATCAGAGAAGCAGCCAAGAGGCCCATGGTAACTCTGGAGGAGCTGCAGAGATCCACAGCTCAGGTGGGAGAATCTGTCCACAGGACAACTATTAGTCGTGTACTCCACAAATCTGGCCTTTATGGAAGAATGGCTAGAAGAAAGCTATTGTTGAAAGAAAGCCATAAGAACTCCCATTTGCAGTTTGTGAGAAACCATGTGGGGGACACAGCAAACGTGGAGGAAGGTGCTTTGGTCAGATGAGACCAAACATGAACTTTATGGCCTAAAAGCAAAATGCTATGTGTGGCGGAAAGCTAACACTGCACATCACCCTGAACACATGATTGCAATCGTGAAACATGGTGGTGACAGCATAATGTTGTGGAGATAATTTTCTTCAGCAGGGACAGGGAAGCTTGTCAGAGTTGATGGGAAGATGGATGGAGCCAAATACAGGGCAATCTTAGAAGAAAACCTGTCTGCAAAAGGCTTGAGACTTGGGCGGAGGTTCACCTTCCAGCAGAACAACGACCCTAACATACAGCCAGAGCTACAATGGAATGGTTTAGATCAAAGCATATTAATATGCTAGAATGGCTCAGTCAAAGTCCAGACCTAAATCCAATTGAGAATGTGTGGCAAGACTTGAAAATTGCTGTTTAGATGCTTCCCATCCCAGGCCTCGTTCACTTGGGGTGTATCATTGCGTACATCTGTGCGAGGGCTATCTTTGCCCACACAGGATGTACAGGTGTTCAATGTATCCCCATACAGACAGCCCCATTGATATCAGTTGGGATGCAGAGGCTGCACAGACACAGCCACTGGTCTCAATTTGACATCTGTGTGGGTGCGTGTCCCTGAACACACATGGTCTGCATTCAGGGATATGCACCTGCATGGATGTCAAATTAGGACCAGTGGCTTTGTCCCTGCAACCACTGCATCCCAGTTGACATGAATGGGACTGCCTGCACGCAGATGCATGGAACACCAGTTCATCCCTTGTGGACAAAGATAGCCCTCGCAAGGATGTACAAATGCTGTTATCTCATGCCAACCAATAGTTTTCAACTTACTGGAGTAAGGCTGGCCATGCAGAGCAAATTTATTTTCTGCAACCACTGGAAATTCGCTCGATTCCCCCATCAACACAGTGTTGATGCGGGAATCTTTCCTGCTGGGCCATCGTCTTCTCCTGGCAGGGGAAGCCGTCTCTACCAGGGGAAGACAACGATTATCGCTAGCTGCTATAGCAGCCACTCGCAAGCAAATCCGGCAGACTGGTTGTACCTAAGTTGATCGATCTATCAACTTGGTATATTCAGCCTGCCCATTAATGGTTTGGTTCCTGCTGAACCGGCCATGATGCGAACCGTGTATGGCTGGTCTAAGATTTCTAATTGCCATATAGACTATACCAGTGTTTCTCAACTCCAGTTCTCAAGGCGCCCCAACATGTCATGTTTTCAGGCTTTCCTTATTTTGCACAGGTGATTTGATCAGTTTCACTGCCTTAGTAATTACCACAGCCATTTCATCTGAGGGAAATCCTGAAAACATGACCTGTTGGGGCGCCTTGAGGACTGGAGTTGAGAAACACTGGACTATACAATCTCCTTTAGATCTACCAACAACTAAGTACAGTAATACCTTGGATTGCGAGCATAATTTGTTCCAGAAACATGCTTGTATTCCAAAGCACTCATACAGTATCTCACAAAACTGAGTACACCCCTCACATTTTTGTAAATATTTTATTATATCTTTTCAACACTGAAGAAATGACAATTTGCTACAATGTATAGTAGTGCGTGTACAGCTTGTATAACAGTGTAAATTTGCTGTCCCCTCAAAATAATTCAACACACCGCTATTAATGTCTAAACCACTGGCAACAAAAGTGAGTACACCCTAAGTGAAAATGTCCAAATTTTGGGCCCAAAGTGTCCATATTTTGTGTGGCCACTAGGGCTGGGGAAAAATCGATTTGAATCTCGAGTTGAGAGGTCAAATTGATTCAAAATTTCAGCAAATCGATTTTTTTAGATTTTTCTTCACCAGGACTGGCGCTGACACCGCGCCGGTCCTGAGGAGCTACGGGTAGGAGTTTTTAGGTGAGGCCGCAGCTTCGGCCTAGTCCGTGAGGCCGAAGCCGCGGCCTCGCCTAAAAACTCCTGCCCGCAGCTCCTCAGGACCGGCACGGTGTCCAAAAAAAAAAAAAAAACTTGATTCAAATGGCAAATCGAGTTTCTTTTTTTTTAAAAATCACAGATTTTTTTTTTTTTTTTTTTTTGAGAATATCGCCCAGCTCTAGTGGCCACCATTATTTTTCAGCACTGCCTTAACCCTCTTGGGCATGGATTTCACCAGAGCTTCACATGTTGCCACTGGAGTCCTCTTCCACTCCTCTATGACGATATAACGAAGCTGGTGAATGTTGGAGACCTTGCGCGCCTCCACCTTCCGTTTGAGGATGCCCCACAGATGCTCAACAGGCTTTAGGTCTGGAGACATGCTTGGCCAGTCCATCACCTTTACCCTCAGCTTGTTTAGCAAGGCAGTGGTTGTCTTGGAGGTGTGTTTGGGGTTGTCATCATGTTGGAATAATGCCCTGCAGCCCAGTCTCTAGAGGGAGGGGATCATGCTCTACTTCAGTATGTCACAGTACATGTTGGCATTCATGGTTCCCTCAATGAACTGTAGCTCCCCAGTGCCGGCAGCACTCATTCAGCCCCAGACCATGACAATCCCATCACCATGCTTGACTGTAGGTAAGACACACTTGTCTTTGTACTCCTCACCTGGTTGCCGCCACACACGCTTGACACCATCTGAACCAGATAAGTTTATCTTGGTCTCATCAAACCACAGGACATGGTTCCAGTAATCCATGTCCTTAGTCTGCTTGCCTTCAGCAAACTGTTTGGGGGCTTTTTTGTGCATCATCTTTAGAAGAGGATTCCTTCTGGGATGACAGCCATGCAGACCAATATGATGCAGTGTGTGGCGTATGGTCTGAGCACTGACAGGCTGACCCCCCACCCCTTCAACCTCTGCAGCAATGCTGGCAGCACTCATACGTCTATTTCCCAAAGACAACCTCTGGATATGATGCTGAGCATGTGCACTCAACTTCTTTGGTCAACCATGGCGAGGACTGTTCTGAGTGGAACCTGTCCTATTAAACCGCTGTATGGTCTTGGCCACCGCGCTGCAGCTCCGTTTCAGGGACTTGGCAATCTTCTTACAGCCTAGGCCATCTTTATGTAGAGTAACCATTCTTTTTTTCAGATCCTCGGAGAGTTCTTTGCCATGAGTTGCCATGTTGAACTTTCAGTGACCAGTATGAGAGAGTGAGAGCGATAACATCAAATTTAACACATCTGCTCCCCATTCACACCTGAGACCTTGTAATACTAATGAGTCACATGATACCTGGGAGGGAAAATGGCTAATTGGGCCCAATTTGGACGTTTTCATTTAGGGGTGTACTCACTTTTGTTGCCAGCGGTTTAGACATTAATGGCTGGGTGTTGAGTTATTTTGAGGGGACAGCAAATTTACACTGTTATACAAGCTGCAGACTCACTACTTTACATTGTAGCAAAGTGTCATTTCTTCGGGGCTGTCACATGAAAATAATAAAATATTTACAAAAATGTGAGGGGTGTACTTACTTTTGTGAGATACTGTATATCAAAGCGAATTTCCCCATAAGACACATGGAAACTCAGATGATTTGTTCCACAAGCATTTATTCATAAAAATGATTACAGCAATACAAAATACAGTATAACGTGTATGGTGTATACAGTACGTGGCCAGAGGTCCGGGGGCAATATGAGCAGTAGAAGGATCCTAGTTTTAATGTTGAAAAAAAAAAAGTGGAATTACACTCACAATGTATATCCTGTGTTGAAGAGTCTGGTGCTCATCCATGTAAAGCCGCTAGTGTATACAGTAAAGCCTCTGGTGTATACATTACTGTATGTGGCCAGAGGTCCGTTGGCACTGGTGGCTCTCAGCGCTTTCTGAAGACACTCGGAACTGTTGACACTTCCAGGTGCTCCGAATGTGCGTTACGCTTCCCAGCTGGGAGCGTCTCAGAATTCTCCAGGAAGCACTGGGAGCCACCAGCGCCCCCGGACCTCTGGTCACATACAGTACGGTATACACCTGCGGCTTTACTGTATACACCAGTGGCTTTACAAGGATAAGCACCAGACTCCTTAATGCGGGATATAAATTGTAATTCCCCTCCTCCCCCCCCCCCCCCCCTTTTTTTTTTTACATTAAAATTGGGATCCTTCTACTGCTCGTCTTGCAAGACCGCGCTCGCATATCAAGTTACAATTTTAAAAAAATGTTGCTCGTCTTACAAAACGATTGTATGCCACGTTGAATACTGTAATGGCGACTGAATAGAAATTTGATCATATAAGTGTGCCCTCATGTTACATAGTTTTGGTAAATGTAAATGACAATCGGATTGTAGTGTGTATGGCCACCATCAGGCACAGATCTCATCAACAGTCCCCCAGAGGTATAAGAAATCGTCAGGTAATTTAACTCTATAGCATTTACCAAAAACTAAAATATATGTTTTGAATCGACTTGCTCTATACCAGTAACAATGGGGGACTATAGTGACATTTTGGAGAGGTGGAAATTACCTGCTGAGTGTCCCATTTTTGATAAGTTCCTATTTGGCTGTAAATATGAAATCCAAAGTAAATTAAAAAACGCACACAGGAGGGCTTAAACTTCTAGTGCATTACCGCCATACAACTTTATTTAATAGAAAGACTATTGCATACTCACAAACAGAAGTACCAACAGGCGTGTCACATAGAAACTCCAGCCGTATGTGGTCACCTGTCCCATGTAGCACATGGTTGGAAGGCTGACGTGTTTCGGGGGGCATGCCCACTTCCTCTCTGCACAGTGTGCCCTGAAACCAGAGTAAGCAATTTCAGTGCAAGACTAAAGGTAAAGCTGGAGTACAGCTTTAAGTTGGCCTATATTAATATACTAACACAGTTCAATATAGATTTACAGAGAACTTTTGTTCACTTTAAAGGTCTGTGTCATTTGGATTTTGGTTGTTTAAAGTGGGTTTTACATCCCCATATCAGTCTATGGGAATGGAAAACCACCTGGAAGCAGGCCAAATAAATTTTGTGAAGGAGGTCAGAAGCACCTGTCAAGGAGTTCTAAAGTGTGTCAAATTGATGCCATTGACACATGCTCAAAGCCCGTTGACACAGGCCTTTAATCTCTCATACCAAAGTCAGGGAGGTGCATCGAGTACCTCCTATTGTAAATAACCTGCAAAGCTTCCTAGGATACCCAAAGCCAGGGGTGCTTTAGTATGAATTTATATTGGTTATAAAAGTATACTTGCTCCTGGGCGCTCCACAGTCTGACTTCTGTATTTATTGTGGATGTGTGGCCATTTGAGTCCAATATTCTAAATGACGCAATAAAACTGCTCACCATTTCCTTATGTTTGTATTCCTTATTATGCAATTCAAATAAAGCAGTGCAAGACTGCCAAACAGCAAGTTACTTTTTGATCTTTATTTGTCCCATGAAATTTTTAAATCCAAGAGAAATCTGGTGAAATCTTATTTTTTTGTACAGTAGCTCACAAAAGTGAGTACACCCCTCAAATTTTTTACATTTTTATTATATCTTTTCATGTGATAACACTAAACAAATGACACTTTGCTACAATGTAAAGTAGTGAGTGTACAGCTTGTATAACAGTGTAAATTTGCTGTCCCCTCAAAATAACTCAACACACAGACATTTAATGTCTAAAACACCGGCAACAAAAATGAGTACACCCATTAGTGAAAATGTCCAAATTGGGCCCAAAGTGTCAATATTTTGTGTGGCCACCATTATTTTCCAGCACTGCCTTAACCCACTTGGCCATGGAGTTCACCAGAGCTTCACAGGTTGCCACTGGAGTCCTCTTCCATTCCTCCATGACAACATCACGGAGCTGGTGGATATTGGAGACCTTGTGTTCCTCCACCTTTCGTTTGAGGATGCCCCACAGATTCTCAGTAGGGATTAAGTCTGGAGACCTGCTTGGCCAGTCCATCACCTTTACCCTCAGCTTCTTTAGCAAGGCAGTGGTTGTCTTGGAGGTATGTTTGGGGTCGTTATGTTGGAATACTGCCCTGCGGCTCAGTCTCCGATGGGAGGGGATCATGCTCTGCTTCAGTATGTCACAGTACATGTTGGCATTCATGGTTCCCTCAATGAACTGCAACTCCCCAGTGCCGGCAGCACTCGTGCAGCCCCAGACCATGACAATCCCACCACCATGCTTGACTGTAGGCAAGACACACTTGTCTTTGTACTCTTTACCTGGTTGCCGCCACACACGGTTGACACCATCTGAACCAAATACGTTTATCTTGGTCTCATCAGACCACAGGACATGGTTCCAGTAATCCATGTCCTTAGTCTGCTTGTCTTCAGCAAACTGTTTGGGGGCTTTCTTGTGCATCATCTTTAGAAGAGGCTTCCTTCTGGGATGACAGCCATGCAAACCAATTTAATACAGTGTATGGCGTATGGTCTGAGCCAGTGTTTCTCAACTCCAGTCCTCAAGGCGCACCTACAGGTCATGTTTTCAGGATTTCCCTCAGATGAAACATCTGTGGTAATTATTAAGGCAGTGAAACTGATCAAATCACCTGTGCAAAATAGTGGAAATCCTGAAAACATGACCTCTTGGTGCACCTTGAGGACTGGAGTTGAGAAACGCTGGTCTGAGCACTGGCAGGCTGCCCCCCCCCCACCCCCACCCCTTCAATCTCTGCAGCAATGCTGGCAGAACTCATACGTCTATTTCCCAAAGACAACCTCTGGATATGATGCTGAGCACGTGCACTCAACTTTTTTGGTCGACCATGGCGGGGCCTGTTCTGAGTGGAACCTGTCCTGTTAAACTGCTGTATGGTCTTGGCCACTATGCTGCAGCTCACTTTCAGGGTCTTGGAAATCTTCTTATAGCCTAGGCTATCTTTATGTTGAGCAATAATTCTTTTTTTCAGATCTTCAGTTCTTTGCCATGAGGTGCCATGTTGAACTTCCAGCGACCAGTATGAGAGAACGATAACACCAAATTTAACACACCAGCTCCCCATTCACACCTGAGACCTTGTAACACTAACGAGTCACATGACACCGGGGAGGGAAAATGGCTAATTGGGCCCAATTTGGACATTTTCATTTAGGGGTGTACTCACTTTTGTTGCCAGCGGTTTAGATATTAATGGCTGTGTGTTGCGTTATTTTGAGGGGACAGTAAATTTTACTCTGTTATACAAGCTGTACACTCACTATTTTACATTGTAGAAAAGTGTCATTTCTTCAGTGTTGTCACATGAAAAGATATAATAAAATATTTACAAAAATGTGAGGGGTGTACTCACTCATATACTTTATACTGACACAAAATATGGACACTTTGGGCCCAAAATTTGGACATTTTCACTTAGGGTGTACTCACTTTTGTTGCCAGCGGTTTAGACATTAATGGCTGTGTGTTGAGTTATTTTGAGGGGACAGCAAATTTACACTGTTATACAAGCTGTACACCCACTACTTTACATTGTAGCAAATTGTCATTTCTTCAGTGTTGAAAAGATATAATAAAATATTTACAAAAATGTGAGGGGTGTACTTGTTGGGAGATTTCGGCTTCTAAGACCACCCAGATAGGTTCAGGTAATGCAGGAAGACCTCCGTAGACCCCCAGGCCTGGAGATATCAATAAAGTGACACAGGAGACAGGTTTGCTTAGCCACTTAATGACATCTCATTAGCAGTGGTCAATGATACAGTATTTATGTTGTTTGAGGGGATGGGAGGAGTTTTACTAACCTTATACATGTCATTGAAACAAAAATAGGTTCAGTTAATATTTAACTATTAGCTGGTGTTATAAGACAAAATCTTGCATCATTTCTATTAGAATATTCATTAACAGGTGAAGGACGCACTTTATCTTATCAAGAACAAACATGAGCTAGGCCAAACTCCATATTCTAGCTAAAATGTATAGGTAACCTTGAGAAGGTTTTCTATTGATAACAGCTTAAAGATAATGTGGGTTTCAGTTAAAACTTCAAATATGAGTTTTCTCAATTTTCCTGTAAAACATGAGATGGTGTCTTAGAACTAAAATGGAGTCCCTCATGATATGTGCTATGTTCTTTACAATCCCCTCTTTGAGACATTATTTATATGGCTCACTATCTTTCACAGTTATGTAAATTTTCTTCTATCATAATACATACTCAGATAAATTCTATTCGCAGCAGCAGGATCAGGGGTTCGGGATGCCTTAACAATTATGCACATTATAAGCTTATAACAGGCATATAGGAACAAGACAAAAAGAGTAATCATAATTATAGTTATGGCAGCACTCTTTATCCATGCCAAAATTCCTATCCCAGAACTTAGGTTTGCAAAAGGATCCCATGTCTTAGCAATGTTTCTAGCTTCATCTTGTAATTTGCTTACTTCTTTCCGGTGTTGTGCAATTATATCATAATAATCTGGTACTTCCATACTTGTGTTATGAAACCAGGTACAACACTCATAATCTTCTGTGTTTTCACATAACCCAGTTAAGGCAGCACTCATGCTTTCTATGGCTAACTCGTGTAGTTCTAATTGTTTTCTAATTGCCCTAGTTTCTATATTTAATTTAGTAATGTCATCAGAATTCTTTTCCATTATTTCATCAATGATTCCAGTGTAATTATTCAACCTTTTCATTAAGTCTATTCCCCACCCAGTCCATGAGGGAAACCAAGCCCATGCCTTATCCTTTGTAAGAAATAACTCCCTTTTATTGCGGTGTTTGAGGGGGTACCTAGGATGCATGCTAGCTTCAAGGAGGTGTCCTCCCTTGCTATCTCCTACTACGCCCATGATGGGGACTAGGGATGCAAGATAACACCATCCTTGGGGTTCGGTGGGGATCCAAGGGTGACAGATTTTTCCACAACAGATATAAATACTGTTTCCTAGAGCTAAGGATCGTTTGTTGAATATTGTCATCATTTCATCAGAAAAACTGGAAAAAGTTAAACTCGACAATAATTGTCCTACTGTGGAAGTGGAACTGGAGTTAAGAAAGTTTATTAGAGTGGTGTTTAGGGCAGGTTCTGAAGTATGAAAGAGAGGGCTTTCAATTGAAGTCATTGAAAAGTTAATATTAGCTTGTTGGCAAACTTCAGCTCCATTTGTGGAGTTTCCCAGCCTAAAACACCAGTCTGGGGAATGACTTCTACCAGTAATTTGGAAAGTAAGGGTATTATTTGAAAGTGTTCTTATGACTTCTGTAAGGACGACAGGAGGTGTGCCATTAAGGAGTGGGGTGAAGTTTAGAGGTACTGCCATTAAGGGGATTCTAGCAGTGCTAGGATGGAGTTTACTACATATCCAACATTTTTCAAATCCAGATTTCTGGGCGTAGCTATATTTAAACTTCAACAATAACATTTTATCTGTAAAACTTTCTGAGTTTTCATTTCTCTTGTGTCTGTCATGTGTATTATTCTGTTGTAGAGTGTTAGAGGCCCCACAAATACCCTTTATGAGTCCCAAATCTTCAGAATAATAAATACAGTTAGTTATCAGCCAAGTTGGCAGGAACACAATCAGGGCAGCCCAGCATAGGAGGCACAAGGCCTTCCCAGAAGTCCGTGGTGAAATAAGCGACGTCATCTTGTTCAGAGTCTTGACCACCTGCTTCACTCTGTTTTCGAGGATTTATATCACCTGCTTCACCTCTCTGTGCTTTATCTTTGCCTTGCTTCTTAGGGTCCTGGTTGACCTTCTTTACGCGACTTGCATGAATCCAGGCCTGTTGTCCTTCTACCAAAATAGCTGTGCGGGTGACTGCGATCACTGTGGTTGGGGGTCCGAAGGGAAACTCTTGTTTCTTGGTGCGGTTCAATCTCTGGACCACCACGATGTCACCCACCTGGAAAGGGTGTGTAGGTTCCTGTGAAGAAAAAGGAGAGGTGCGAGCAACATTCCTTTCAACTTTATCCAAAGTTTCAATAAGTTTTTTTATATATTCTTCCTGAATAAGATCTAGGTCCCCTCTTTCTAACATAAGTGGCTGTCTGGCCCATGGGGTGGGGAATGGCCTACCCATTAAGACTTCAAAAGGAGAGTATCCTGTCTTTTTAGAGGGTGTCATTCTTACCTCGGCTAGTACAGCTGGTAGGACCTTCTTCCAATTTGCATACGTACCTCCAGTGGCCTTCCTGATCTTATCTTTGATGGTTCTGTTCATCCTTTCCACTATACCTGAACTCTGGGGGTGGTAAGGAATATGAAACTTCCATTCTATTTTCAGTGTTTTTACCAGGTCTTGACAAACTTTGGCCACAAATGCAGGACCATTGTCAGAGTTGATCTGTAGTGGGCAACCCCACCTTGGGATAATTTCTTGTATCAGAATCCTCACTACTGTTTGTGCATCTTCCTTTGTAGTTACAAACAATTCTATCCATCTTGAGAACATGTCCACTATTATTAGCAAATATTCCTGTCTTTTACCTAGTTTGGGCATGTGTGTAAAATCTATCTGCAGATGAGTGAATGGTGTAGATGGATATATCAGATGTTCGTGTTTTGCTTTGTGAGGGTTGCTAGGGTTATTCCGAATGCATGTGATGCATCTGGAAACATATGCCTTAACGAGAGAGGGAAGACCTGGAATGTAAAAATCCTTATCCAAAAGTTCACATGTGACTTTCCACCCTCTGTGACCTATCCCATGGTATTGTGAAATAAAAATGGGTGCACTGGCTACAGGGATACATGGTCTCCCCTCTTGGCAGACAAGGTCAGTTTCTGGGTTTGTCTGCACACCTATTGAGTTCCATTGCTGGATGTCTTGTTCTGTGGCATATGCTTGGAGATCACGCAATGTTTGATCCAAAAGAGGAATTTCTGGTGAGAGTAATGGCATTTGTATGTTTGCAGGCTGTGTGGATGCTGCTTCTCTTGCTGCTTTGTCAGCTAAGGCGTTGCCTTTGGCTATGTCATCCTGTTGCCCTGTATGTGCCCTACAGTGTAGTATAGCTATGGACCTTGGTAATTGTATAGCTTCTAACAGACTTGTGACAAGCGTGGAATGTGAGATGGATTTACCGTCTGCTGCTATATAGCCCCGCCTTTTCCATATGACTCCAAAATCATGCGCGACACCGTACGCGTACTTGGAGTCTGTGTAAATGTTTACATCCTGCCTTTCAAAAAGCTGACAAGCTCGAGTAAGGGCTATAAGTTCTGCAGCTTGTGCTGATTGGAATGGGACAGGGTTTGCTTCCAGTATTTTATCAGGCAGCTGAACAACAGCATACCCTGCATGGTATGTGTTATCATTTGGTCTTGAACAAGACCCATCCACAAAGACATTCTGTGCTCCAGGGAGAGCAGTTGAAGACATGTCTGGTCTCGGGGATGTGTCTTGGTGGATGAGGTCCATGCATTCATGTTGAGGCACTACCTCATCTTCTTCACCTTTCAAGCCTAGCAAGGCATTCAGGATTGGAGCTGGGCCAGAAGTGGGAGAGGCATATTTGATCTCAAGTTTTGGGTTAGAAAGTAAAATTACTTCATAACCGCTCAGCCTCTGGGCTGACATGTGCTGGGTATGGATGTTCTTTAGTAGACTGGATACATTGTGAGTGGTGTGTAGTGTGGTGGCATGTCCTAGAGTGAATGATGTAGCCATTTCCACCACCATCGCACAGGATGCCAGAGCTCTGAGACACGCCGGCATTCCCTGTACCGGCATCGGCACAACTTTTGAAAAAAACGCAATTGGGCGGAGTTTCCCCCCATGCTCCTGAGCCAGGACCCCCGCCATTGTTTTACAGTTGTCCCTTGCAAACAAGTGAAACATTTTACCATATTCAGGTAGTCCAAGTCCAGGAGATGTGACCATTGCAGTTTTAAGATACACAAAAGCATTGTACATTTCATCATTCCATTTCACACAATCTGGCATGTCAGTACCTGTGGCTTGCCTCAGGAGATTATCATAGTAGGAACAATCAGGTATCCATTGGCGGCAGTAACCAATCATTCCAAGAAAGGATAGCATGTCCTTCTTAGTAAGTGGGCGGGGCAGACCCACGAGAGCCGCAGCTCTCTTGTGACTGATTTTCCTTTCTCCTTTGGAGAGTACAAAACCAAGGTATTCAACAGTTTCCTGACACCATTGTAGCTTTTTCTTAGAAACCTTGTGACCATTGTCTGCTAACCAATGTAACAGATCTAAACCATCATTTTTACATGCTTTCTGGCTTGGACTACACAACAACAAATCATCAACATATTGAAGTAGGACGGAACCATGGCGGGGTGTCCAAGACCGCAGGGTTGCCTGGAGGGCCACTGTGTACACTACAGGGGAGTCTACATAGCCCTGGGGTAATCTACACCACGTCATCTGGCGGTTTCTGAAATTGAATGCAAAGATAGGCTGTGTCTCTTCGTCAACAGAAACTGAAAAAAATGCATTACAAAGGTCAATGACCGAAAAATACTCTGCATCGGATGGTATGGAGGTTAAGAGTGATGGCACATCAGGCACTATAGGAGCAATGGGTATCACTAGGTTGTTTATAGCTCTGAGGTCTTGTACAAACCTGTAAGAGCCGTCCGGCTTCATTACTGGGTTAATGGGGGTGTTGTAGGGTGACAGTGTCTCTTTAAGAATTCCTAGCTGCAGGAACCTTTCCACCATTGGGGCCACTCCTTCCTCTTTTTCTTTTGAAATGGGGTATTGTTTGTGATAAACCGGCTGTGCCCATGATTTTAAAGCTGCCTTGTATGGGGTACAAGAAATAAGACCTACATCCAAGGAGCTTTTTGACCAGACCGGATCATCTGGTGGAGGGAGATCACTATCCTCAGTGTAATATATTGGTATTACCTTGGAGTGTACGAAGACCCCTCCTTCAGTAGTCATTTTCAGTGTTATACCCAATTTTCCCATCAAATCTCTACCCAAGAGATTCACAGGACAATTTGGTATAATCCTGAAACAATGATGCAAGAATGTTGCACCTCCCCTTTCAACATCACTTACTGGTAAAGGTGGTGTTTTGTATGTTTTGGTAAGTATCCCATTAATTCCCATAGAAGGTTCAGCAATTTTAGTCTCACCTCTGTAGTAGTCCTCACTGAGGGTGCTCCGAGTTGCCCCTGAATCGGTTAAAAACGGAACAGGCCTATTTTTGACATATAGGGTCACAATTGGTTGTTCATCGTAAGAGTGTGAGATCAAAGGAAATGCTGGGATACTACCTTCCGGGCAGCTTCATTTTAGTTGCTGTTGATTCCACTGTATAGGGAATCGGGGACCCTGTTGCTTTGGGGCAACTTGATTCGGTTGGCTTGGGGTCCCTGTGTATGCATTTGATCTTGATCTTGAGTATTTGGGTTATTCCATTCATAAGGACATTGATTTCTCCAGTGACCCTGTTGTCCACAGTTAAAACAACATGTGCGGGACTGCTGGGGTGGTCTGGAAAAACCATGCCCTCTCCCTTTTGTTCTTCCTCTTCCTCTGCCTCTGTTTCCACTGCCCCATTGTCCACCATTATCTGGGGGAGGCTGAGCTTGCACTCCACCCTGATAAAGGCTACTCACTGCTTTCTCTTTTATTACATCAAAACACCCTGCTGCTTCTTTCTGTATTAAGGTTTCCTGAAATTGGTCAATCGTCTGTGTGGTCCATTCAGATATCATCTGTTTTACCACCAAGGCGAACTGAGGTTTTAGATTATTCATAAAAGTTTGAATAAACAAAGCTCCCACATCAGTAGTTGTAGCTAATCCAGCTTCTGTTGTCCAATTTTCATGAAACCTTTTCCAGAATTCAACTACAGTTTCTCCTGACTTTTGTTTGCATGCTATGGCAGTAGGGAGGGAACTTTTATTTTTAAATACTCTCATCATTTCAGTCTCTAATTCTGTCCACATGGTGTTCCTACCTGGTACTGTGTTTAACCCATATGCTCCCGCATTTCCAGTGTCAATAGTGTTTATACTTGGAACATTTGCCCAGCTCCAGGAACTGGTGTGTCCTATGATACCATCAATGATAAGACGCATGTCTTCCTGTGTGTAATTTCTACCCTTACAGGCCTTTTTTAAGTAAATTAAAGTGCCACCTGCAGAGGTGGTGGGTTTGGGGCAATGTTTTACTATCCTATCAATGTCCTCAATGTCTATTACCTTTTTTAATAATTCATTTCCAATGGTCATGAAAGGTGCTTGAAGGTTAGTGTTACTATATACAGTTCCACTCTTTGTTTTAGGGGGACTAAGTATTCTATCCCCTTTAACGTCTTCTTCCTCCTGCTCTTGGCCAGGTGGTGAAACTACCCCTCCTATAGCTCCCTGATCATCTTCTGGTTCCCCTACCTCGACTCGGGCCCTCTGTGGGTGTTGTCTATCTTGTTGTGGAGCGGGAGGGATCTGCTGTTGTGGTTGTGGAGCGAGGGGGACCTGCCGTTGTCTGGTTGCATAATGTCCAGCCAGGAGATCAATATCTTCCTTTCTTAAACTTGGATAGACATGTACATATGCGGGTGGAGGATGACTGACTATTGGCAGGGGTGGGGCTATTGGGTCAGGGACAAATCTCTTTTTATCGGCTTCTTCTCTATGTTTCTGGTCATAATCTTCCTTACTTAAACATTTGGTGGGCTTTTTCTGTTTCTTATTATCCCTCTGAAACCAATATGGGGCGTATTTTAACCAGTTCTCTCCTCCCTTTTCCATATAATCCATATCCCATTGAGGATCCCCGGGGTACCAAGGGAAAGCTCTCTTATCTCCTAAACACAATCCTTTTATCATATCTATGTGAAATTCATCATTAGCGCCATCCCGGGGAAAGGGGTCTACACTGTGTATGGCTTCGGTCCATCCCGCTAAATTTGAAACCCATGGGACTATGAATTCATAATTAGTACCACAAATTCTGGCTACAAAATCCTTACACGTTTCTCCTGGATTGGGAAGAGGGGGAGGATCTTCTTTACCTTGTTTCTGACCCATATTGACAGTGGGAGTCGACTGTTCTTACCACCCAGTCTTCTGACCCACACACACACAACAGATTATCTTATAACTTCTAATGCGATAGATAAGAAAAAGCAAAGGATTTTGGGGTCACCGGAGTCTATTTCCTCATTAACCACTTCATATCCCTTCCCAAAAGGAATGTCTCTATATATGTGTATGCAGTACTGCTTATCTTTGTGGGTTTCCCAAAAACCCTCCAATATTAACCTCTGGCGTGGTTCTTATCCCCTACTAATTTACGGGTCTAAAAAGCTTTAATCAGAGCTGAGGCAAGAAATATTTCGTCAATAAAGACAAAATGAAGACTTACCTTCAGATATGATTTTATTTGGCTTTTTTTATCCCGGACGAGCCCCCAGATCTGTTGGGAGATTTCGGCTTCTAAGACCACCCAGATAGGTTCAGGTAATGCAGGAAGACCTCCGTAGACCCCCAGGCCTGGAGATATCAATAAAGTGACACAGGAGACAGGTTTGCTTAGCCACTTAATGACATCTCATTAGCAGTGGTCAATGATACAGTATTTATGTTGTTTGAGGGGATGGGAGGAGTTTTACTAACCTTATACATGTCATTGAAACAAAAATAGGTTCAGTTAATATTTAACTATTAGCTGGTGTTATAAGACAAAATCTTGCATCATTTCTATTAGAATATTCATTAACAGGTGAAGGACGCACTTTATCTTATCAAGAACAAACATGAGCTAGGCCAAACTCCATATTCTAGCTAAAATGTATAGGTAACCTTGAGAAGGTTTTCTATAGATAACAGCTTAAAGATAATGTGGGTTTCAGTTAAAACTTCAAATATGAGTTTTCTCAATTTTCCTGTAAAACATGAGATGGTGTCTTAGAACTAAAATGGAGTCCCTCATGATATGTGCTATGTTCTTTACAGTACTCAGTTTTGTGAGATACTGTATGAGTGCTTTGGAATACAAGCATGTTTCTGGAACTAATTATGCTCGCAATCCAAGGTATTACTGTACTTGTTTGTAGATCTAAAGGGAATTGTATACTTCACATCATCTGAAGGGAAGAATATTATGGGAGAGATTTACTAAAACTGGTGCACACAGAATCTATCAAAGCATAAAGTAGAACTATAAGGAAAACCTTTTATCTTATAACTTTTGGATGAGCAAGGGAGGATTATCAGATTTATTTATTTATTTTCGCCATCTATATCTCATTGGGGAGATTTCTCTTTACTTCCTGTCCAATAACCAAACAGGAAGTGAGAGGAAATCCCTGCAAATTAAGGGAATTCATTGGGGACCCTATAGGTGTCCCCATTGGAAGATTTCCCCTCTATTGCTTTTGTGGGGACAACCCAATGTTTTGGGTTTTTCTTTTACTTTCGCTTTCAACGATAATGGTAAACAGGACAAATAGAGAGAATGAATCTTCTTAATGGAGGCAGAGACAGCAATAAAAACAGACACGTTTTTGAATCCATCTCCACTCTATCCAAAACAAAAAAAAAAAAAGTTTTTTTTTTTCTTTAGTTATATTTTAACCACTTGACTTTCATAAGACTTACCCCCCTTCATGACCAGGCCATTTTGTGTGATACGGCACTGTGTTCCTTTAACTGACAGTTGTGCGGTCAGCAACGCTGTCCATAAATTAAAGCGGAGCGCCGCCGAAATTTTTTTTTTTAAAAGTCAGCAGCTACAAATACTGCAGCTGCTGACTTTTAAAACGTGGACACTTACCTGTCCAGGGCGCCCGCGATGTCGGCACCCGAGGCCGAACCGTCTCTTCGTCCTCGGGTGCTGCTGCCTCCATCTTCGGTAAGGGAATCAGGAAGTGAAGCCGTGCGGCTTCACTTCCCGGTTCCCTATTGCGCATGCGCGAGTCGTGCAGCGCAATACGGATGGTCCCTGCTGCCTCTGGGACCCGTGTGTTTCCCAGCAGGCAGCGGGGAGGGAGCAGGAAGTGGCGTAAATAACCGCAGATTCTGCGGCTATCTATGCCGGAAGTGAGTACAGATACCTGTAATATACAGGTATCTGTACTCCCCTCCCCCCTGAAAGGTGCCAACTGTGTCACCGGAGGGGGGGAGGAATCTGATGAGTGGAAGTTCCACTTTTGGGTAGAACTCCACTTTAAATTTGTCCTTTTTTTTTTTCCCACAAATAGAGCTTTCTTTTGGTGGTATTTGATCACCTCTGCATTTTTTTTGTGCTACAAACAAAAAAGACCGCCAATTTTGAAAAAATAAACAATATTTTTTACTTTCTGCTTTAATACATATCCAATAATAATAAAAAAAAATTAAATTGAATTCCTTCACACGTTTAGACCAATTCTGCTACAGTTTTTGTCCAAATATCACTGCAGAGGGTTGAAATTTTATTATATTTTGTTTATTTCATCCATGTCTACTCTGTGTTGATGTTTTTGATATTTTTGTACATGCCTCTATTGTGATATTTTTTTCCATAACTGAACCATCTCTAGCTCCTGAAGAAGCGTTCTACAACGTGAAACATGTTGAGCATATAGAGCACACTCAAAGTGGACCATCATACCTGCAACTTAACTCAACTCTATTCCCACATTCATAATTGCTACCCTCTGGGGAAGGTTTTTCCTTTTTTAATTGAATGTTGGACTATATGCATTATGAACAAGGGAATGTTAAATGCAGGATAGGTTCCACCCGATACATGTAATAAGGTTGTTACACGCATGCTGTATTGTTTTTAAACCATTATGTCTTTTTGTAAAACTAATAAAATTTAAAAATTATTTTATTGTTTCATAGTTTAAATACCCATGTGCCCTCAAAGTCCCATTTCTCTAGTTTCCAATTTCTGCAATTCTGCTACATGTTTTTGATAAAAAAATCCCAATAAGCGTATATCGATTGTATTGCGCAACAGTTATAGCATCTACAAACTATGATGTGTGTATATATACTGGAATTTTTAATTTTTTTTACTAGTTATGGTGGTGATCAGCGACTTAAAGCGGGACTGTGATATTGCGGTGGACAATTGGACACGAACTGACACTTTTCAGGAACCAGTGAGACTAATACAGTGATCAGTGCTAAAAAATATGCACTGTCACTGTACTAATGACACTGGCTGGGAAAGGGTTAAACATCAGGGACAATCAAAAGGGTTAAATGTGTGCCTAGCCAGTGTTTTGGTGTACTGTGTTAGGTGCTTTTACTAAGGGAAGTAATGGATTTTATTCCCTGCTTTGAAGGGAAAGAAAATCCATTACTTCTCTGCTGACAGGATAGCGCTCTGCCTTGTTTACATGGGCAGTGCTCTGTCCTGTGTGTCTTCCTGAGGATCAACGGGGGCCGGCAGTCATCCATTGGCCGGCACCCACTGATCAGCATCTGCTGTGTATAATCATAGCACAGCCAGGTCGCTGGTGCCGCATGTACCCCCATACCCAGAAGTCCTGGATTGCTTTCCTAGCAGGGTATACTGTAACTGCTGACTTTTAATATTAGGACACTTGCCTGTCCTGGAATTCAGCGAAGTCGGCACCCCAGCCGATGGTTCCATCGGCTGTCGGGGGCTGCCGCCGTCATTGCTGGTATAAGTACCCGGCAGTGAAGTGTCACGGCTTCACCGCCGGGTCCCTACTGCACATGCACGAAGTTCGCTGCTCTCGCTTACTGGCCCGGTAGGAGGAGGATGGAGGCCAAACTTCTGACGTACCTCGCTGCTGCAAGGTCCGACGGATGTGGCGACGCTACCTGTCAAAAACAGGTGGCCGCTCCCCCCTGAAAGGTGCCAAGTGTGGCATCGGGGGGGGGGGGGGATCGGATACACAGAAGTTCAACTTTTGGGTGGAACTTTGCTTTAATATCATTGACTCTGTGTGCACCAGTTTTAATAAGACTCCCCCCTATGTTTAAACAACAATTTAAAATGTGGGTATAAAATCAATTTTCCTCTAATTTTATACTGTACAGAGTATCTTTTTTTTATGTTGAACTTGCTGTTTGTTACAGCATAATCTGAAAGCTATGTATGGCTTCCTTTTTATGATTAATTACTGTGACACATACAATTTGATTATACCAGCAGTGTCTGACAGCACTGGGAAAATGTATTAAAAAATGACAGTTTAGATGGGAGCGTGACTAGTAGATGATGAGGTAAAGGAACCCTTAAATCCAGGATTAGCATTGAAGCTCATTTGTGCACCCTTTTTCCCCCAGCTGTTGACAGGAGCTGACAAGTGCAACTGGCCCTTTCCCAGTAACTCTTACTGTTTCCTGCAGAGGCCAATGGCCTGAAAAGCCCTTTTTATCTTTCTTTCATGGTAACCAACTGTCCTCTAGCTTGTCCCTTTATTTATTAGGCCCCAAGTTTGGTAGTTTGGTGTTCTCATTTCATTGGGAAGTGCATTGACACGTTGGCTGAGTTCATTGGGGGCTGCACCTGTACAGTCGAGTTTGAAGGAACAGCAAAGCCATTGTTCAGGGTAACTCGAGAAGCTGCAGAGGAAACAAACTGTACTGTATGAGTAATTGATAGCCTGCCTCACTGATTCTCATTGTAGTTGAGAGGGAAAAAAGCCTTCATTTACAGCCTACTCTATATTTCTGACACGTGGAGTTTAACCTCTTCTGTGAATCAGTACTTTACAAAACAGGTAGAATAAAGAATACTTCTAAACAGTATCCGTACAAATACTCTGTTGCTTTGCCTTTTCAAAGAGAAGCAACAGGTTCTCTTAAAAGTATAACCCCTCGTCATCCACTAATACCTTCTCTCTCCCCTGTTCTCTATCGGAGCCAATAGTCCAAACCTTGTGTGCAAGTTCAATGTTGGAAGCCTCGAATAATTTGAGATTTGAGTGATCGCAAGCCACATATACTTTTATGGTGTCTTCATCACACAGGAGTAAGTTGGGTGCCACTGCTAGGACATTTCCGAGCATTAGTTGTCACTTCCCAGACACAGTAGGCATAGATGTAGGTGGGCGGTGAGGTTCTTAGGTGGCCCATGTCACCTTGAAAAGGAGTACCAAGACCTGAGTAAGACTGGGTCAGGGTCGTTCAAGAATTAAAACAATGTATTCTTGCCCACAGCAACAAGTTGGTATTCATTTCTCATTTTCAGACTGCAGAGGACCTTTGAAAGCCGATTGATTGATATGGGCAACATGACTTTTTTTTTTATATCCATGCATTTTTCGTACACAAGCTCTTGGTTTGTACTGCCTGTCACTCCACTTCGAGTTCAGCCCAAGGATGGCTCTTGGATCACTACACTTTCTATTTCACACAACCAAGAAGCAGTATTACATGAAAGATTTATTAATGGTTAAAGACAGGTCAGAGTCTCTACAAGTAATAATCCATACTTTTATTGGTTGTGCTATGGGAATTTTTTCCAGGTTGACAACCCAATACCAGACTTTAATTTTGGACTAGGGTTCAATTTTATTTTTTTTAAATCCCGATCCTAGAACTTTTCTAACTGATTGCTTCTTCTGCTTAGTCAGTAGACCAGATGTGTCCGTTCATAAAGCAATTCAAAAAACTTCCACCTTTTAAACAAAATCGTGTTCTAACGCACAGAAGCTTGTAAACTAAATCTCCAGGGAAGCAGTAGTCTTTGTGACTTTGGAGGTTTGAACTGTTAGAATTGACTCAACTAGCAGAAAGATTGTGACTTAGATCTATTGAAGATGAATCCAATTATAGATAATTGTTGTTCTGAAGATGTCTGAAAATAATCTGATTATATGTAAGTGTTGGGTAGCACTGGAATGTGTGTCTGGATGTCTATGTGCCTTGTTAGTAGTAAATGAAGTAGACCATGTAATCCGAAATGGTGTTAAATCCAGTGTGAATCTTGTCATGGCTTGAAATTATTTTGCTTATACTTAAAAGTAGTGGATCCCTTCTCAAAAGCCAGCCATACATGGAGTGAAATTTGGTTGGTTCAGAAGGGACCGGGTGAATTTCGATCCATGTATGGGCTCGGTGGTTTTGCATAAGTTGATCTACCGATTGACCTATGTACAACCGCCCTGTCGGATTTTCCCCGCTAGATCAGAGCTGCAGGCTGTAGCCTGCAACACTGATCAGTGTATTCTGACAGTGGCAAAAGTCTCCCTGCTGTTAGAATACAATATTTCAGCGGGAAGGAGATGGATGGGGGGAAGCTGAATCATTGTGGTTGCACAAATAAAAAACTGACTCAACTATGGGCCGCCTAAAACTCCTAAGGATAAAGCTCCAGTATCAGCTGCACATTGTTGTTCTAGACCAGCTTTCAGATTGTGACAATGATTGATCTGCAGCTTTCATTTCAATAATATCTGGGCATCCTGCCATAAAGTTCTTGTTTAGGCACTTCCTCCTAAAGAATGACAATGCTCTGGTCTTTTCTCCCAACTGTGCTCCTGCATTGTCACCTTGCCTCAAAGCCTTCCAATGGAGCCTACAGGTGACCGTTGCAACACAGATTTTGCAGACATGGTCCATTGAGGTCATCCCCCTGAGATATGCCATGCAGCCATAAGTATTCAAAATAAAATGGCCATTGTTTGATGGACACTGCTTAAATTTAAACCCCTGTCACATTATCCCCCCCCCCCCCCCCTCCGCCTGAAGCTCTCCCACTGATATATATTATATTACCTAACTTTTTCTTGCAATCTTCTTATTGATCGTTCGTGATGTCACCAGGACTTTTTCTTTCTTAGTCTGAAAGGGACAGAAGGCAGGCATTCTTCCAGTACTGATCACTTGTTGGCGCTCATGAAATGACCTGTGAGTACCGCCAGTCCTGGAGTACTGTAAGTCAAATCTTTGTGATGATATGCCCCTGGGAATAAGATGAAAGATGGGCTGAACTCACAGGAAATGAGTAACAGAATGTTGTTGTTTTGTCCTGAATTGGGGTCTGTAGCTGCATGAAATATTTGGGACTGGCCTGAAAATGCTGGAATATGGACAAAAAGTGATATGCTGTCTTCGGTGGAGCTTAAATAATGCCACGTACATGTTAATTAAACATGACCCATTTGCGCTTAGTGCCATTCTGCAAAGCAGCTGAAAAGTGTACTGCGTATTTGTTAGAACAAACCCGTGAAACCTGGATCTTTCCGTTGTTTAGGGCAGTGGTTCTTAAGCTCAGTCCTCATGTACCCTCAACGGGCCTTGTTTTGGGAACTTCCCTTAGATAAAATAGCTCTTATCAATGCCATGTCATTGATATTGATTTAAAGCAGCTGTGCAAAGTAAAGGAAAACCTGAAAACATGGCCTGTTGGGGATACTGAGGTTGAGAACCACTGGTTTAGGAGACCCTGTCCCCAACAGATAACTTGCTAATAAAGTGCTTACTTGCATTGTTTTACTTTCCATAAATAATTTTCATAAAAATTTGATTAATTTGCATGCCTTTGAAATCCCTAGCCTTCTTCTCTTCCGGGAATGTCTAATTACCATCTCTGGCCCTCCTTCAAAACCTTTTATTTTGCTTCTGGGTGAGGAGTGAAGGTGAATACTATAGAGTGTCACTTGAGTGGCCGCTCAGCCTGCTGGGGCTGCTGACATCATATCCAAAATGGCGGTGTTTAGTAGTAGTGCCAGAGCTTTTGGCTGTCTATGCAAGTAGAGATGCAAATGTCAATTCATTTTGAATTAACAAAGTCCTTATATCCTGGGACCTCAGGTTCATTAACCCCTTACTGACGAACGTCCGCATATACAGTATGTGACCTCACAAACGTAAGTCTTTATCAGTGGGGCCACATATATGCGCTGCTGTGTTTGTGCTGGGAGCGCACAGCACAGCGACCGAGCTGTCAGTGAACAGTCTGTTCCGAAAGACCTGTGCATTAAAGGAATGGCTAGATCAGGGGTTTGATCTAAGTCAGTGTCAGGGTTAGATTAAGGCCCCTTTCACACTGGGGCGGTGGGGGCGTCGGCGGTACAACAGCGCTATTTTTAGCGCTGCTGTACCGTCGTTCTTGCAGCGGTAAAACCGCACCGCTAGCGGCCGAAAAAGGGTTAAAATCCCTCGTACAGCGCGGCTATAGCCGCGGTATTGCCGCGGTATAGCCGCGCTGTCCCATTGATTTCAATGGGCAGGAGCGGGGAAGGAGCGGTGAATACACCGCTCCTTCCCCGCTCCAAAAAAGCGGTTTGCAGGACTTTTCTCACCGCCCTGCCTGCGCACCGCTTCAGTGTGAAAGCCCTCGGGCTTTCACACTGAACAAACAGCGGAGGCTGTTTAGGAGCGGTTTTCAGGCGGTATTTTTAGCGCAATACCGCCTGAAAACCGCTCCAGTGTGAAAGGGGTCTTAGAGTCAAAGGTTGGGGTCAATTAGTGTCAATGTGTTTGTAGGTAAAAAAAGTAGCAAAATGTGCACTATAGTTTCTGGACCCTACTATGGGTACAAATAACATACACATATATGGTATCGCTGCAGTTGTCAGTAGCAGGAGAATTTATTTTTGGGTAGTTCTTTGGTGGAGGGTTATGGTATTACTGAGAAATATATACTTTTTTTTACAGTATATATATATTTTTACAGTTGTGCTACTTTTCCTCTGATTAAAAAACAAAAAAAAAAAACATATCAGTTATCTTTTAACATCAAATGAAAGTACAATTTGTCCTAAAAAAAAAAGAAAAAAAAAAAGGCATAATTCACCTGGATACACTAAGTAGTTGCATTAACACTTTTACAGTTTTACTAACACATGTCAGTTGCAAAACTGTGTCTAGGCGTTAAGGTTTGTTTTAACTGTCATGATGGGAAACTTTTTTTTGCAGATGATTTTTTTTTGTTTACATATGTAACATAAGTGTTAAATGCACATACAATCTTATGGGAAGATTTTTGTTGAAATGAATGCTTTGATGTAGAGATGCACGATTCTGGCCAAAATGAGAATCATGATTTCGAATGAAAAGATCACGATTCTCGCAATGTAAAATCTTTCACATTATAAAAAAAAAAAAATTGGGCTAACTTTACTGATTAGTTTATTTTATTTTTTTTCATTAAAGTAACTTTAAAAAAAAAAAATTGCATTTGAAAGACCGCTGCACAAATACAGTGTGACATAAAATATTGCAACAACCAACATTTTATTCTCTAGGGTCGCTACTAAAAAAAATATATATATATATATTGTTTGGGGGTTCTAAGTAATTTTCTAGCAAAAAAAATATTTTAACTTGAAACCAACAAATGTCAGAAAAAGGTTTAGTGTTTAAGTGGTTAAACTTTCCTCATTTACACACAAAGTCTATTCCTTTGACAAATTGTTACAATGTTTATACTTGGTTCCACTGCTAAGGGTCGGTTCACACTGGGGCAACACGACTTACAGTGCGACTTTGCAAGGCGACTTCAGCGCGACTTTGAGCAACTTACAACGCGATTTAAAGTTGCCTCCAGGACAGGCGACTTTGGCTGTGGCCAATCACAGAATAATCAGCTCTCTGGGAGGGAGGGGTTTGCCTGGGTAAACTTTTTTTTTTTTTCCTGTAAAGTCGCTTCAATATAGATGGGAGATCCGACTTGGAGGCGACTTCCATTGAAATCTATGGGTACAAGTCGCCTTGAAGTAGTACAGGAACCTTTTCTGAAGTCGGAGCGACTTCAGTAGTGTACATTAAGACGGCTCTCATTAACTATAATGGAATTTCTGATGTCAAGCAACTTGGGGCGACTTGAGATCTGACAAGTCGGATCCCAAGTCGCGGTAGTGTGAACCGAGCCTCAAGAATGTTGTGATTCTTGGCAGACTGCCGGTTCTTTTCTTCCTTTCTTTTGATGGCTGTATCTTCAGAAGAGCAGAGATAATTCTTTGCATAGAAAGAATCGTGAAACACTTTTGTCAAGATCGCAACGGGGAAAAAATCGCGATAACGATTCTTGACGATTAATTGTGCAGCTCTACTTTGATGACAAGGTCTTGTTAATGAATCTGAGATCTCAAGATCTAATTACCTTTTTAATTCAAAATGAATATACATTTGCATCTGTACTGTGGCTCAATAATTGTTTGGAACTTGCTTAATATTGGCACTTTCATTATGTCTGAGGGAAGATCCTTTTGTTCCCAGTATTATGTAGCCCAACCTAGTGTTGGCACTATAAGAGGCTCTTTTATTGGCCAGTTTGTGTATTTATGCCAGGTACCTGTTCAGCATTGACAGTTTGCTGCTCATCATTCACGTAAATAGCGCTGCTTAAAATGCACTTATCTGTTGCTGCCACTTGGCCTTTTCCTAAGTGACCCAGGCCCTTTTGTTGAGTTTTCAAAGGACTAAATTCCATGCATCCTCTCCTCAATAGTGATGATGTGTAGGCAATCATGACTACTTCTATGTATACTTAACAACATCTTGCATACAGCTGCTTTCTCTTGTGCAAGTACATGATAATCCGTTGGAATCAGATCTAAAGGGGGTGTAGCTGGCAGTGCAGCATTTTGGCTTCTTCAACACAAGTGGACAATGTGCCTGGTATTTGTTTGTTTATGATGGAACATAGACTGTAGGTTTTACTACTTACAGAATGTATGCTTCACTCACAAAGTAATATTGCACAAAACACTTTCACTTTGTGGAGTTCAGTAGGGAAATATGAACAGTATAACACATTCATATGTAGACTTTTGTTCATTTGGAACAAGGGGGATATGGGACATCTGTGGGCAGATACAGAACATTATGGGATTTGCTTCCTGGGATTTGTATCTGATCACTAGTACTAAGCTTGGCACAGAGACTAATAGAAGCCTTTACTGCCTCTCCTGAGGTCAACTTTTGAAAATGCTAGTTTCTTGGCTTTGCTAAAATAAAAGTATATTTGTCCTAGGTCAACTACATGATGTAGCGAAGCCACTGGCAACTAGCTTTTTCAGATGGAGGCCAGCAATGGCAGTCTTCATAGTGCTCTTAATACAGCTTTCCTTTAAAGCAGTGGTCTCCAAACTGTGGCCCGGGGCCCTGGGGTTCTACTACTCTTACGGACACCGATGGGATATCAGTTCTCTCACTGACACAAATGGTGAGGCACTATTTCTCCCACTGACACCAATGATGGGGCACTATTTCTCCCAACAACACCAATGGTGGGCCACTATTCCTACAACCAACATCAATGGTGGGGCACTATTACTCCCACCGATGCCAACAATGGGGCACTATTTCTCCCACCGATGCCAACAATGGGGCACTATTTCTCTCACCGATGCCAACAATGGGGCACTATTCTTTCCACTGACACCAATGATGGGGTGCAATTCCTTCCACTGACACCAATGATGGGGCGCTAGCCCTTCCACTGACACCAATGATGGGGCGCTAGCCCTTCCACTGACACCAATGATGGGGCGCTAGCCCTTCCACTGACACCAATGATGGGGCGCTAGCCCTTCCAATGACACCAATGATGGGGCGCTAGTCCTTCCTCTGGCACCAATGATGAGGTGCTAGTCCTTCCACAGACACCAGTGATGGGGCACTATTCCTCCACCTAATACTAAAGATGGGGCATTCTCCACTCCTGTTGGCCATAGTCTGCTCCCCTCTAAAGTCTGAAGAACAGTAAACTGGCCCTTTTGTTTGGAAAGCTTGGAGACCCCTGCTTTATGGCTGGGTTCACACTTATGCGAATTGGATGCGAATTTCTCTGCATCTAATTCACATGACAGGAGACTTTGACCGTCTCTCAATGGAACCGGTTCGTACATCTCCAGGGTGTGCGTCTTTAGCTATGTTTCAGGTCTGAATTTAGGCAAAAATTCAGGCTGATTCATCCCTAAAACGGAGAACAGGGATGCACCGGACCCCTGCTGTGAGCCGCATCCGAATTCGGTGTGAACCCAGCCTAAAGGATAAATTTGCTTTTCAGGAATTTGGGACCTAAGACTGTTTTGTCTCTGAAGGCTTATTGTGCAGTGTATGTGTGACTAATGGTTCCCAGACATTAGATGATGGCTATTGGTTAAGAAACTGTCAAACCATGGAATAATCTTTCATAAAATCAATACAAAATCATTCATAAAATCAATACAAACATACTGCATGGCTCATATCAAGTTAGGGCAGACTCCGGCATTGCACATGTGCAGTATGTTCCCATGGATCATTTCCAAACTGCCTTTTTTGTCTGACTTGGTTTTTCCAAGGTTGTGGTTGCCATTATTCGGTATTGAGTCACTATCCTAGGATAAAAATATTTCTGACCTGTAGAAGGTAACATATGACTTTGGTTTATACTTTCCTTCCTTGCTTGTCAGCCTCCTTTTAACTTTCTAGTATGTAAAGTGGACTTCTGACCCAACAGCTGTAATATATTTTTGGAAATCCATATACGTGTAAACTATGGGGGTTGTTTACTAAAACTGAAGAGTACAAAATCTGGTACAACTCTGCATAGAAACCAATCAGCTTCCAGATTTTATTGTCAAAGCTCAATAGAACCAGCTGAAGTTATAAGCTGACTGTCTACTATGCACAGCTGCACCAGATTATGAGTGCACTAGTTGTAGTAAATCTGCCCTTGTTCCCTTCCAAAATATCTGCGATTAGAACACACTGCACTACCGGCCACTCCTGTTTCACTTTCAGCCAAGGAGTGCGGTGGTTCTACCTCCGAGCTCCCAGATTACAGGACTCTAATCAAAATACAGTGTGAGATATTTGTACTAGCTGTATGTTACGGATCTGGTTCAATGTAAACTTTGAAATTCATACACAGCCTACCTGTTCAGTACACTACTTGAAGTACACCTGTCTTTACTCATAACTTTGACCCTATGAGGTGCTTTTTGGAATCCAGCTGCTACTGTGATTTGAATAGACACTCTGATTTAGCTCAGTTGCAGTGTTTGATGGTTTGCGTTAAAGGGGTTGTAAACCCTTGTGTTTTTTTTCACCTTAATGCATTCTATGCAGAAGGTGAAAAACCTTCTGTCACTCAGTAGCCCCCCTGAGCCCCCGTTATACTTACCTGAGCCCTGTGTTTCCCACGGCGGGAACAAGCACACCAGCTCCAGCTGGTGTCTCGTGTCCTGATTGGATAGATTGATAGCAGCAAAGTCATTGGCTCCTGCTGCTGTCAATCAAATCCAATGACACGGGGGGTGGGGCAAGTCCTGCTTTCTGTGTGAATAAGACGGGTGTCCACGAAGGAGAGCGCTTCTCCGACTGGGCACTCGAGAAGAGGAGGAGCCAGGAGCGCCGCTGAGGGACCCCAGAAGAGGAGGATCGAGGCCAGTTAAGTATTACGTGTGTGTTTTTTTGTTTTTTTTTAAAAACCCTGATCCTTTAAAACCACGTTCAGGTGCCTATACAGTCAAAATCTAAAAGGAAATGTTCATTTCCACATTGTATTTCAATTATTTCTAGCCTACTCCTATTAATAGGAACAATTTTTGAAGTTTGTAAACTTACTTTATGAAGATCCGCACACATTCACTAAGCTCTGTGAGTAGACACTGCTGTTTCGCAGAATTCACAGGGTCTGCCTTTTGAACTACAGAGGACAAGCTTGAGAAGGTAGTGTCGGTGCAGGAATCCCTGCTTGCCGTCAACAAGGTACCATGGGATATGTAGTCCTTAGAAATTGAAAGTAAACAGAGGAGAAGTTTCAAAGAATGCAGGGAATCCAGGAAGTTGTGGAAAGAGATGGCCAGCAGACAGGCACTACTCACAACATAAAAGGCAATTTTTCAAGTGAGCTTATAGTGGGATGTCAAAAATAACTATTGTTTAATTGTTACTACTATGCTGATGTTATAAAGTGAAAGTGTATTCTTTGAACATGGATTTCCTTTATAGCTTGTGTGGAATTGGTCTGTAGCCTCCCTGGCGGTTTTCCCGAGTGTGGTTCGGGGTTACATTTCAGCACCATTAGCGGTAACCCCGAGCCACACTCGGGAATACATCGCAGGATCCTGGGGTGGCTTTACTTACCTTGTCCCCAGGATCCTGCGATGTCCCCCGCTGTGTCCGTGGGCTCTGTCCTCCTCCGAAGCCTCTCCTTGCCAGGCTCCGTTGCCTGCGAGTGTCGAGACGCACGGGGGCGGAGCCTGGCGGCAAATTCAAAAAATTGTGAAAATCAGAACACATACAGTACTGTATTCTTACAGATTACAGTACTGTATGAAATGATTTCACATCCCTTTTGTCCCCAGTGCTTTGGCCCATGCCCTGCATGCAGTTTTATGTTATATATACTGTTCTTTCTGCCTGGAAACTGGAGATTGTCCATAGCAACCAAAAAGTGTCCCTTTACGTCAAAAGTGGCTTTAGACCAGCTAGAAAACAGCGATAGTAAATTAGAACGCTTGCAGAATTGGACGATAGTGAATCGTGGGGAAATGTATTTTATTATTATTATTTATTTTTTTAATTATTTATTTTTATTTATTTTATTATAATTTATGTTTTTGTGTTTCAAACTTTATCATACCCGGGATATCTACTAGACTTTTGTTTGGACAGATTTAAGTGTGTTATTGTTAAGAATTACAGACCTACAATATAAAACGCCAAATTTCCATGCAAAATAATTGTACCGCTTTCAGCACCTAAAATCCGAAATAATCATACCGCCAGGGAGGTTAACAAAGCAAAACCTAGAAGGTGTTTTTTAATGTTTACCTGGAGTTGAGGGTTAAAGGGCTTATGTCAATGGATGCTCACTAGAGGTCGACTGATATAATTTTTTCAGTGCCGATGCCTTTAAGGCCAATAGCCGATATCAGGTGCCAATATTCTGTAGATTTAACGTTTTTATTTTTACACTGTCCTTTTTTTTTTTTTTTTTATCACTGTTATTGCTGTCATAAGGAATGTAAACATCCCTTGTGACAGTAAAAGGCAGTGACAGGTACTCTTTATGGAGGGATCTGGGGTCTATAAGACCCCAAACCTCTCCACTGCACTTAAAAGTATTCAAAACCCCAAGATCTCATTTTTGAGTACTTTCTTTTTAAAACTGGCGCTTTTAGGATGAGAGTAATCCGGAAGTGATGTCAGGACATCGCTTCCGGGTTACTAGATCCGAGACCCAAACAACTCGATTCAGCCAGAGGACGTGCCGGTTGGTTGCTCGGGCTGAGCGGTGGGGCGGGAGACCCCCATCGCTCGAGGGTCTCTCGCCGGGAATGGATCAATATTATTTCCATGTCTGACTATTGTAAATGAAATGTAAAGTATGTGGCAAATAAAAAAAAAAAAATTCTTAAGTGAGAATCATTGGGGATCAAATGGGATCAAAGACAACCGATTAAAGTGCTTTACAGACTGATCCCGTTCCATGCTTAGCTATCTCAAGCTTTTTGGCACCAAAAACAAAAGCTCTTCTTAATATATCTTCTTATACTTTGATGTGGATTGGGCAGCTTGGGCAAGAATGTAAAGAATGGTTCCTTCCCTCACCTCTTCTATGTCGTGTCCTAGGTTACGTGTGTTTATTGGCATATACTCACAGAAAACCTATAATGGTTTGTGGGTCAATTTTATATATTCTTTTGCTTAATATACTTTATTAAAACATAAAATCAGAGTTGCACACTGTTTACATCGCCCCATTACTACTTTATTCAGCCAAAATTGAATAATGACATTGGTTTATTCAGTTCAACCTGAGTTTGATATGAAAAGTAGAATTCCAGCCAAAACATTTTTTTGGGTAAGTGATGAAATGTTTCTGTTGTGGGTGTCCCTAATGAAAAGATTTCCCTTCACTATTGTCCCAAAGACAGTGGTCACTAGGTTGGCAAATAAAAAATTCTCTCCAATATGAACATTTACAGCAATACAAACATCTTTCATTATATATTTTTTTATTACAGGGTGGAAAGGCTTAGAATATGTGCCAGACATTTGCAGCTGTCTGTATCACCACTAGGGAGACTGCTTTTACCTTCTGCTCCAGAGACAGCGTTCACTGGGACCAAGAATAGGCAACATTTCTCCAATAGAGCAATTAATCTTGCATGCTTACTGCATACGTTTACTGTAGTGAAGCTTTTTTTTTTTCTATTTTGTCATGGACAACTCAGCTTTCTAATATCCACAAGAAAGCAAAATAAAAATCTAATGGAGTAGGTGGCTTTGTAGATGAGTTACATTCTACATAACATCTTTAGCAGAAGTAAAGTGTGAATTTTAGAAAGCAAGTAGAAATCTGCAGATGTTTAAAAAAACTCCAATGCCTCTGAGGGTTCATGTAGACAGGCAGGGGACACAGGAGTCACCCCACCTGTAGGAAAGTCCAGTGACCCCAAGCAGTACGTTAAAGGATAAGTTCACTTTTAGAGCATGTTACACCCATAATTTTGGTGTAGTGTGTAACATGCTCCATACTTGCCCCCCACACCCTTGACTCCCCCCGACAGCAGGCAGGGATCATCGCTCCACACCCACTGTCACATTTTGAAAATAGCTCCTCCCACACAGTTGTGGTGTTCATTCCCTGCGATCTTTGCATAAGAGAACTACAAGTACCGTCGGCCATTGTGGCTGACAGCTTGTAGTTCTCAATGAGCTGGGAGGGCACTGATAATCCCACTCGTAGTTCATTCACAAGCCCTACAGCTTGTAAACAGTCAGCCCATATCGGTGGTGCAGGCTGAAAGCTGCAGGGCTTATCTGCAGGAGCCTGACATTGCACCCATGATCACGGGTACAATGCTTTGCAGGCTCCTGAGGGAAAAAATAATAAATGCACATTTTTTTTTTCATGCAAAAATATGTGCACATATTATTTTTTTTCCCCAAAAGGTGAACTTGGTATTTTAAAGTGTAACTATAGGCAACATCCAAATGTTACAGCCTCCCACAATCAATTAATCCCATAGAACCGAAGGAGGAGGCCGTGCCTCCAAAACATCTTGTCCTCGCAAGCCTTCTGGCAGACTGCTTGCTTGTTACTTCCGCCACATCGTGGCCGGCATTGACGTCACATGGCGCCGGATAGTCCGGGTGCAGGCGGGCTCCCAGAGCTGTTCAGTGGGACACTGCAGCTAGGACTCTGAGTGTCATCCCCCGCTTGTTCCCCACACCATTGGGTGATATCCTAAGGGACAGGCCATGAGAGGGGGCATAATTGTGTCCATCATGTGAACACCAAGTCTTCCGCTGTGAGCACAACTTTGTTGGTTTATATGTACCCCGTTAAACGTTACTACACTAGGGTGGCTGTGCGCTCTCCTTTCCTCTATTTTCTGCTTATGGTGGACTACCCATGCAGACCCCATACCATACTGCTCAACACATTTCCTAGATATAATCAGGCTAATGCAGATGATTCCCCCTGTCCAGACTACTCAGTTGTCTGAAACATATGGGAGCCCTAAATGTGGTAGGACTATATCACCACACAATAGGATATGTTTTGTTTGTATTTTCTTTGTGATTGCTCATGAAAGTCGGGCTTTGTCCTCGGCACTGTAGCCTGTTGTTGTTGTCAGGTGTCCCTCTGTTTTGATAGTATGTACGTCGCCGAGCTAAGTTTCCTATGCGCCACTTTCCCTCCGTTTTATTTTTCTGTGAGAAAACTTTGCTAACAATCCCTTCCACCCTCGAGAGGGCTGTGGATTGCTTGCACTGTCAATACATCTCAAGAATCCTTTGTAGGACACAATAAACCTCCCTGTTCTTTTCTCAGGAGAGGCGGTGGAATTTCAGCCACTATTTCAAACGCAGATAATACCTTGTTTGGAGAAGAAGTTTGAAAAAAAAAAAAAAAGTGGTTTAAGTTGGAGTGAATTATCACCTAGGCTGGCTGGCTGCGTGCGTGTGTTTGTGCCAGCAATACGATACTGTGGGAAAGTGTGGAGCCACCTTGGGAGATGGTGAGAAAGGGACTTATGCTCACTCATACAATGGGTTATGCTCTTTGGATTGCTTCTTAATGGGTTACTTTGACTCTTTGAGCCGGTTGATGCAGTAAGATGCCTGTTCTGGCATCATGGAGGTCCCATGAGGAAGAGATGTCTCAAGTGTTACTTTCCTGTCTTATAAAAGACATGGAAGAGAATGGGCTAATGTCATGCTTTTATTTTAAGTGGGTAAAGACTGGGAAAAGGTGGGGTGATCATATGTGAGAAAACAAGAGTAGCTATGGTAAATTCCGAAAGGGCACATGGTGCCCAAACTTTTTTTTTGGCTAGTGAGGAAGGTTTTTTTTAATGCCATCTGTGGGCATAGGGAGATTTCCCATCCCTTGCCCTCATTTCCCCTTCTATATTAATGTGTCATGAGAGCAGGAAGCAAGGAGAAATTTCCAAGCAGAAAGTAGACTTTTTGCTTTAGTAGTGTAGGGAAGACTAGAGCCCACAATTTAAAGTGGGGTTCCACCCAAAAAAAACAAACCTACCTGAAAAATTCTAAAAAATAAAACCAAAAAAACATTTGGATATATTTTTTTTTTTTTTTTACTTACCTCTAAATGCCTGTTGCTAGGTGGTCCCTCGTAGTCTGCCTCTTCCTTTGCCTGGGCTGGTGACATCCCTTCCCCCTCGGCACAGGAAGGGCTCGGCTCTGCTCCCTCCCTCCTGTCAATCATCTGGGACCCATTACAGGTCCCAGGTGATTGAGCGGCCAATCACGGCGCGCGGCGCCGCTCGCGCATGCGCAGTGGGTGCCAGGCTGTGAAGCCACAGCCCAGCGCCCACAGTTGAAATGCCGGCGCCGACGAGTGGAGGGGGGGGACGAGCGGGGCTTCGATCCCCCACATCGCTGGACCCAGGGACAGCTAAGTGTCCAATTAAAAGTCAGCAGCTGCAGTATTTATAGCTGCTGACTTTTAATTTTTTTTTTTTTTTATGGACGTTCTGGGTGGAACTCCTCTTTAACTGTATCTGAGAACCATAAACTGAAAACGCTGTTTTGAGAGAGTTTAGTTCTGCTTTAACACGACTTTTTCAAGTAACACCAACCAAAACTTTTTTATTTCTATAGTGGTGTTTAAAGATTGAACAAAAGAATATATGTCAGAGAGTCCGCAGCACTGTCACCTAGACGGTGAGGAAAAATCTCTCATATCCTATGAGTCTTCATGGGCATTTTTTCATTTTTCTTTCAGCTGGAGGGATTTTTTCAGCTAAGCACATTCGCTTACCTTCATGCCTGAGCTAAGGGCATGTGGATTCCTTGAAGTAAGTGTTAAGTACTTTGATCATCTGCCCTTACTCAAGATGGCCATGATTAGCAATGCTAGAGGGGTGCTTATCAAAGTGATTTCTCGACAAAGTAATTCATGAACGCATGGATTGATTAGTTTGAATATTAAAAATAAATTAAACAGCATTTTCCGTTTATGGTGCTTTAACCATTTGACCACTGGGCACTTAAACCCCCTTCCTAAACAGACCAATTTTCAGCTTTCAGTGCTCTCACACTTTGAATGACCATTACTCAGTCAGGCAACATGCTACCCATATGATTTTTTTTTGTCCTTTTTTTCACACAAATAGAGCTTTCTTTTGGTGGTATTTGATCACCACTGGGTTTTTTATTTTTTGCGCTATAAATGAAAAAAAAATGAAAAATTTGTGTGAAAATGCATTTTTCTTTGTTTTTGGTTATAAAATTTAGGAAATTAGTCATTTTTCTTTATAAATTTTGGCCAAAATTTATACTGCCACATATCTTTGGTAAAAATAACCCAAATAAGTGTATATTATTTGGTCTGTGTGAAAGTTATAGTCTATAAGCTAAGGTGCCAATCACTGGAAATTGATCTCACCTGATCACACCTGGTATACTGACGGCCTATCTCATTTCTTGAGACACTACGGCTCGGTTCACACAGGGGCAACACGATTTCAGCGCGACTTTGTACGGCGACTTCAACGCGGCTTCAACGCGACTTCAGCGCGACTTTAGCAAATTACAAGGCGACTTCAAGTCGCCTCCAGGACAGGCGACTTTGGCTGTGGCCAATCACAGGACAATCAGCTCTCTGGGAGGGAGGGGTTTGCCTGGGCAATCGAAATTTTTTGCCTGCAAAGTCGCTTGACTGTAGAGAGAGATCCGACTTGGAGGCGACTTCCATTGATTTCTATGGTACAGGTCGCCTACCAAGTCGGATCCAAGTAGTACAGGGAGTACGCTCTGAAGTCGGAGCGACTTCAGTAGTGTCTATTAAGACGCTCCCATTCACTGTAATGTGAATCTCCTTCTGGGGCGACTTGGGGCGACTTGAGGGCTTACAAGTCGGATCCCAAGTCATCCTAGTGTGAACCGAGCCTACCAAGCCAGGACAGTACAAATACCCCCCAAATGACCCCTTTTTTGGAAAGTAGACATTCCAAGGTATTTAGTAAGGGGCATTTTGAGTTTTTTGAAGTTGTAATTTTTTCCCACAATTCTTTGCAACATGAAGATTTTTTTTCTTTTTTTTTTTTTGAATTGTCATATTAACAGGTTATTTCTCTCACGCAGCATATGCATATCACAAATTATACCCCAAAACACATTCTCCTACTTCACCTGAGTATGGCGATGCCACATGTGTGAGACTTTTACACAGCCTGGCCACATACAGAGGCACAACATGCAGGGAGCATCATCAGGGGTTCTAGGGAGATAAATTACACATTTCATTTTTTGACTACCTTTTACACTTTTGAAGGCCCTGGAGCACCAGGACAATCTAAACGTCCACAAAATGACCCCATTTTGAAAAGTAAAAACCACCGACGTATATTTTATAAGGCATAATGAGTCTTTTGAACATGTCATTTTTTCCCACAAGTTTTTGGAAAATGTGGAAAGAAAATGAAAATGCATTTTTTGTCCATTTTATAAGATATATTTATATTTTTATAAGATATTTCTAACACATATTTCTGTACATAGGAAAAATGACACCCCAAAATATATTCTGCTACTCCTGAGTATGGCGATACCACATGTGGGAGACTTTTCCACAGCCTGGCCACATACAGAGGCCCAACATGCAGGGAGCACCATCAGGGACATACATTTCAAATCTAATTTGACTACCTATTACACTTTTGTGAGACACTAATGGGCACTGTAGTGGCAGGGATGCAGCATGGATGAGAACTGCTGTGGCACGGATGAGCACTGATGTGGCATGGCTGTGGCAAGGATGAGCACTGCTGTGGCAGCGATGAGCACAGATGAGGCATGAATGAGCCATGAATGAGCACGGATGGAGCATGGATAAACATGGATGAGCGTGGATGGAGCATGGATGATCCAGGGATAGACGGAGCATGGATGAGTCAGGGATGGAGCATGGATTAGCACGGATTGAGCATGGATGAGCCAGGGATGGATGGAGCATGGATGAGCCAGGGATGGAGCATGGGTGAGCCAGGGATAAATGGAGCACGGATGAGCCAGGGATGGAGCATGGGTGAGCCAGGGATTGAGCATGGGTGAGCACGGATGAGCCAGGTATGGATGGAGCATGGAAGAGCCAGGGATTGAGCATGGATGAGCACGGATGTAGCACGGATGAGCCAGGGATGGATGAGCCAGGGATTGAGCACAGATGGAGCACGGATGAGCCAGGGATGGATGGAGCATGGATGAGCCAGGGATTGAGCATGGATGAGCCAGGGATGGATGGAGAATGAATGAGCAGGGATAAGCCAGGGATGGATGGGGAATATCCAATACAACAAAACAAACACTCTTGCGCATAAATGTGTAAGCCCGACAGTTCAAAGTTCAGGATGGACGGTAGCTTTCAGCCTTGCTGCCCTCAAGGATAGGGATATCCTAGCAATCAGACAAAAAACAAAAGAGAGAGGGTGCACCGCCCTTGTGCATTATCCTAAAAAAGTTTATTAAAAAAGAACACGTAAAAACTACTACTCACAAGGGTAGATGAAAATCACACTTAAATGATCTTTAGGCTAGTGGTGATCTATCCACTGGTGGCAGTCTCCAGATCCTACGGAGAAGACGTGCAGACCGCTGCTGGCTGACGCGTTTCGAAGGTAGCAACTTCTTCAGAGCCTCCGAAGAGGCTCTGAAGAAGAAGGTGCTACCTTCGAAAGGCGTCAGGAAAGGTATAACTTTGTTGTCTTGAAAGAAAAAAAATATCTCTATAATATTATATATATATATATATATATATATATATATATATATATATATATATATATATATATATATGTGTGTATATGTATGTTAGTATTCGCTTAAGACTTCTAAAACTGCCAGTAGTTTAGCTGTCGTACTGATCCAATGGTTTCAATATTGGAGTCAGTAACCTGTAACAAGTATGTAGAATGATTTTAATGTTGTAGTCTTCATGCTTATTCTCAGTTAGTGACTCAGGAAGAACTGATGACAGATATCCGCTATATTCAGGGGGTCAGCAATGGCAGCCACAAATTTGCTTATTGCCCTCAGAATTAAACATTTTTAAAAGTTTGCTGTTGTCCTAGGCCAGGGTTAGAAATTGCAATATTAAAGAGACTAAACCGCGAGACTCTTCTGCAGGGTGTTGTGAGGGGTTTGCCACCTATGAAAGTTTTATTATTTGTAGTACTATTTATTTTCACATTTGCCCCCTGACACAATACCTGCTCTAGAGGTCACAAGGTCTTCAGTGATACTTCGTATCCAAAGTTTTCCCTAAAAGAGTTCTTATGAATGCTTTCACATTATTATTACCGTCATTCACCTACACATGTGGTGATTTTAGCTGGAGGTGATTGTACTGGTTTGAATGACATTGTGCTATAATAGAGTGGGATGAAAGGCTCTTTCACTTTATTCTGTTTGCCAGTGTGATATTCATCAGGATGTCCACAGACAGTTGGATCTGTCATGGAAAATGACGGGTTATCTGCCCATCTTCACTTGAATGCAGAATTGGCATGAACCGTTCTGATCCTTTTGACTAATGTTTCAAAGCAGATCATACATAGTAAAAGGACAGTTCCTTGTCAGTGGAGGCGAAGGATCTATACTGGACGTAGAAATATTACAGTATTTGGAGAAAATTCACTTATTGCTGGCTATTGACCCCTACGTTGCCTAATGCACAAACCTTTTGCTATGCTTGCATTTATAATTCCGATGTTTGTGATTTGGTTACCTACCAAAAATATGGTACCATATATATTTTTAATTACAGTACTGTGCGAAAGTGTTGGGCAGGTGTGCTGTAAAGTAAGAATGCTTTCAAAATATATATTTTTTATTGTATGAATTTTGTAAATTTATATAAAAAAAAGTGAGCGGACTGAAGAAAAAGCTAAATCAAATCATTATTTGGTGGGATTACCCTTTTGGCTTCAAACCAGCATCAATTCTTCCAAGTACACAGTTTTTGAAGGAACTTGGCAGGTAGGTTGTGCCAAACATCTTGGAGAACTAACCACAGATCTTCTGTGGATGTAGACTGCCTCAAATTCTTCTGTCTCTTCATGTAAATCAGACAGACTCGATGTTCATCAGGGCTCTGTGGGGTCCAAACCATCGCTTGCAGGACTCCTTGTTCTTCTTTACGCTGAAAATAGTTCTTAATGACTGGCTGTATGATTGGGGTCATTGTCCTGCTGCCGAATAATTTTAGGGCCAGTCACGTGCTTCCCTGAAGGTATGGCGTGATGGATAAGTATCTGCCTGTATTTCTCAGCCTTGAGGACACCATTGATGACCCCATTGATCAAGCAAAGTTGAGGACTGTAGACAGTGGTCGGCCAAGGAAACTTAATGCAGCAAATAAGACACATCATGCTAAAACTCTCCTTCGACATCGAAAGATGTCCAACAGTGCCATCAGCATAGAACTGGTAGAAACCTTTGGGAACCAGGTACACCCATCTGCTGTCCAGAGAAGTCTGACCAGAAGCTGTCTTCATTGAAGAATTTCAACCCAAAAAGTTGTACCTCTGACGTGGAAACAAGGCTAATCGACTCAAATATGCACAAAAGCAGAGGACCTGGGGTGCAGAAAATGGCCGCAAGTGCTCTGGACTGAAATATTTGGCTGTGGAAGGAAGCAGTTTGTTTGCCGAATAGCTGGAAAGCTGTACAATGCGTGCCTGCAGGCATCAGTGAAGGATGGGGGAGGTCCTTTCCAAGTTTGCATTTCTGCAAATGGAGTTGGAGATTTGGTCAGGATCAATGGTGTCCTAAATGCTAAGAAATATAGGCAGATACTTATCCGTCATGCCATACCATCAGGGAGGTGTGTGATTGGCTCCAAATTTATTCTACAGAAGGGCAACGACCCCAAACATGCAGCCCACTGAACTATCTTCAGCGTAAAGAAGAACGAGGAGTCCTGGAAGTGATGGTTTGGCCCCCAGAGCCCTGATCCCAGCATCGAGTCTGTCTGGGATTACATGAAGAGACCGAAGGATTTGAGGCAGCCTACATCCACAGAAGATCTGTGGTTGGTGTTCTATTCCTCTAGCTGTCCAGTGGCTACCAACATATTGTAATCCTTTCACCAGCTCTGGATCACAAATTTGTTGGTGGCTAAACACCATGGATTTAATAATAAAAACACCTCCAGCTTTAAAGCTTCCACCTTTTTAAATGCAGGACAGGCTGAGTTGTGTTAAGGATTAGCGCTTTGGTGCCAGGGTATAATGACAGGTTTATGTATGATTACCATGCCTACAGCAACCTATCATTTATGTTTCCCTCTAAACGCCTGTGATGGGAGCCTGTATAAGCAGCATCCACATTTCCGCTCTTCGCTCTTTCTCTCTATTGATCTCCCGTCCGCAAATGTTTTAGCTGCAGGCAACATCTGTCATAAAGGGCAGTGTTTATACCCCACATTACCTGACAGACATGTCAGATGCCTTTCATGAGCACCATTTTCAGGATATCTTTATATGCAGGTGCGACAAGGCTGTTGAAGAATTTCTTTAATAAATTGGATTAGGCATGATTAAAGTATCTGAGGGTTTGTGTTCAAATTACAAGGAGCAGCAGTTAGAGCCTGTGACACTGGTATCACACGGTAATTGCCTGTTCTTTTCATTGAAAATAATCTCCCCTGCAGGCACACACAGACAGCCGAACAACTTTCACCACCATTGTTCCATGTTTTGTTGTTACAACAGTTTGGGGGATTTTTTTTCCTGGTCAGGGAGGGGGGGGATGAGCCGTAAAACCACACTCATTATAATATTTGGATCGCTTCCAGGTAACTATAGAATGACATTGAGCTCCTTTAAGTAGTTACATATCATAACCCCTTTAGCACTTTATACAATTGTAACCCTTTCCGAAAAAAAACACATTTTGTGTGCACATGCCTCACATTCTGCTGTGAGTGGGGGGCTTCCATAACTTCTGCTGAACATATAGCTGTGTAGGTCTGAACGAGGAAATGGAAAAAGTCATACTTTATTCCCTTCTGCCCAACTGGCAGCCTAGAGGCCACATGTGGTCCGTTGGCTCTTACTGTGCTGTCCTTGGCACCCCTAAACACAGTCTGACAACCCACTCAGTTCAGTAAAGTAAACTATTCTAGACTCCAACTAGCGGTTCCTGTAACACCAGAACTGGTCCTACTTGGGATCCCTGATGATGCCCAGTGATCCCATCATAGCAAATTATTGATATCTTACTTAATATTTTATGCTAAAAAAGAAATTCTGTGTAAGTAGTCATCTTCTACTCTCCCCACCATATTGTCCTGGGAAAACATGATTGGATGCTGTGTTACCCCTATATAAGTTGACGTATATCAACCGTGGATGTCCTTGGAAGTTCGATTAGGTATGGCAACTGTGGATTTCCCAGTAGAAAACTTTGCCTAAGTATTGATCAGTCCTTTGGCTATATTTGAGAACGTTGATTATACCCGTTACTTGTACTGCATGTTTTTTCTCTATTTTATACATTGATTTAAGCTTATGTTATGCCATGTCAATAGTTTATCTTTTCTTTTATTGTAATGTGTTCTACTCTTCTTTAACTTAAAGACCGCCTACTGCAGATATACTGCGGCAGGGCGGCTCTGTTGCATGAAACAACGTACCTGTTTATCATTTCGTGCAATAGACAGCAGGGGGCACGCACGCTGATTATCCAGAGGGGGAGTGGGTCTGGTGACAAGGTTGAACGGAAGCTGACCTCACATGTTTCCTGAGAGTGTCCATGTTCCCAGTTCCATGCCTGTTTGACTCTGTGCCGCTGATGTATTTAGATACATCAGAGTGAGAGCTGATTGGAAGAAAGGGATACACCCCCTTTCACACACAGCACATTGGAGAAGTGCTGAGGCTGTCAATCAAAAACTATGCTAACCCTGTCACCATTTTTCTCTTGGTGTCAGGGAAACGCATCAGAAGTGATTCATGCTGATAGCAGAGGAATGAGGCAATGAACAGAAATGACACTTGGTGCTTTGTATTAAGACAAGTACACACTATAGATGGATGTGCTTTGTTCATATTAGGTCTGAGGTTTACAACCACTTTAATAAAGATGCCAAATAAAGCCAAGTGTTGCAAAAGTGATTATAGTTGGGTTGAAGTGCTCTAATGTGCTAGATCCATTAGGTAGCCTAGGCATGCTAGGGCTGTAGATGAGAAGCAGTCAAAATGCACAACCGACTAGAGCATAGTTTAGGCCCCCCTCATGGGTCAGCACACCCAAGGCTAATGTTAGGCACGTTATACCAGTGGGGTCCAGAGGATCCCAGATGTAAATAAGAAAGTACAAAACAAGGTGGTCTCAGTAGGAACAAATGTTTTTGTGTGCTGGTTTACCCATGGGGGCCCAGAAAAGAAAAATAGTGAGTTACAGGAGTAGGATATAGAGCACAGTAAAAGTGTGGTGTCTGATAACTACTATAAACTGGGTATAATCTCACAATGAAAAAGCAAAAGCACTTAACATGAAAACAAAAGCAAATAGTGTATTGCACAGACTGGTATCACCTAAGTAACCCAAAACCATGGAAGTTGGCATAGGCAGGGCGGTAAACTTGCTGGGCTAATCAGCCTTTGCCGGTGGCATGAAAAACTTCAGAGGTCAGGTGCACCAAAGTTTGAGTCTGGAAAGGTAGGGCATGCAAAGATGGAACTTTCCAGACTTTTGGTGACCCTTTGGTCCAAGGAAAAGCTGTTAAGAGGCTTGAGAAGGAGGTTCCTGAGCAGAGGCTTCCGAAGAGGTCAAGTGTGTAGGCTATTGGAGGTTGAGCTCTCTAAAGCAGGCATAGATATCTTCAGATGTTTGAAGCTGATATGACTTGCCTTCATAGGTGAAGTAAAGTTTGAAGGCAAGCTCCATCGTTTGATGCCCGCAGAATCATGAGGTAAAGATGGAGAACATTTAAGTATAGTGTAGCGAGCTAAGTCCCTGTAGAGACCATATGAATGACCCTGGAAAGACAGATGTGAAGAGTCTCTTGCAGCTTGAAGAAGCCGCTCCCACAGGCAAAACAGGAGTTTAACTATGATATCCCGCAGTGAGCCTTCAGGTCTCCTGGGACCAAGGGCATGATGAACCTAGTCCATCTCTCAGCTGTCAGCACCAGCTCCTCAAAGAGGGCTGTGATGGAGCCTTGGAGGTCTTCTATAGTCTGAGTGGGCTCGGTTTTCATAGTCCTCTAGCTGATCCCTGAGGGAGGACAGCTCGTTCTGTGCATGTTCCAGATCTTGTTCTTGGCCATCTAGAACTGTTGTAGCCTACTCCATACTCCACGCTAAAGAGGCTGTATAGTGGCCTAATTTGTGGATCTTGCTGTGGAGCTACCTCATGACGGTGGTGAAGGCTTTCGCCAGCTATTCCCAAATAATGTCCCAAACCTGGATGAACGTTGTGAGTCTTCTTGGGGATCAGAGAGATGCTCCAAAAGATTCTGCCTGTGCTCTTGACAACTCACCCTTTGTTGTCCTGGGAGCCAATTTGGTTGAAGTATGGGAGGGCCGAGAGGCCGTGGAGTGAATGCAGTGCTTGGTAGAGTGGGTGCATTGCATCAGTATGTTGGGGGGCCATTCCAAATGAATAGTACTGTAACAACATTGTGTGTATTACCACAGCGTAATTGTGTGAACTTGCCTTTAGACAACCCTTGTAATAATTGCGCTGCTTTACAGAGTTCATGGCTTATGCCTCAAAGGATCTTACAGTGTAATGTCCCTTCAAAACATTTACTGAAAACCCACAGACCTACCAGTATGTTTTTGGAAGAAAGCCTGGACAAACACAGGGAGAGCCATGTTGATGGTATCCTTGGAAGGGGCTTATTCCTGGACCCCTTCCACTGCAAAACAAACTTGTTAACCATATCACCACTACATTGCCCATTGCTAGCCTTATGAACTCTGCACAGAATATGCCTTTGTTAAGATAAACAAATGATAATATTTGTGTAAAGGGGGTCCAAATAAATTAGGGTGTGTTGGTACTTGCTGGATACAGTATAGCAGGAATTCCCGGATCCACACTCTATAACAAGATCAAAAGTTAATTTATATATATTTTCAAAGTCAAGTAACTTTTTTCTGTAAGATCAACCTATAAGTCCTGTAAGACTCCAGGGTGTTGAATAATCTCTTAATGCACACTCTATTGCATGTTATTCCTTGTTTGTGGATCAAAAGGGAACCGCTAAGCAGCACTTTGATCCGCTCCTGCTAAAAAGTACAATCTGCTGGGAGATGTGAGCATAATTGTCATTCATGTTCCAGAATTGTGACGTACAGCAAAACAGGCCTGTTTTGATCCCTGAATAGTGCAGGAAAATGTTTTACAGTTGAGTAAGGAGATGAAAGACTGGCATTTATCAACAGAGAAAAAAATACTTTGTGTACATATTTGTGAGCAACATTTATGCCATTCAAAACTTTTTCAGATCTAAGCTATTTGTCTGGAGTCCACATCGAGAATGCCACAGATTTGGTAGGATAGGCATGTTATCAGTAAATTTTGTTAATACTCGTATACTAATTTTGAAAAGGCTCTTGTATTATATTGTACTAATGATAAACTTCTCAACTGTACATTACAGGACACAGGTTGAGTATTCAGGTACATATGGCTATGCTGCTGTCTTTGGTGATTGGAACAGCCTAGTATAACCTTTTTCCACTCCCAGCATCCTGAAGTTTTTTTGTGTTTGTCTAAGATTTCTATCCATTTTTTGACTCTGTCATCCTGAAGGTCCCCTTAAGGGACAGCCTGCTTCTCGTTCCAGTATCTCTAGGTGGTTTATCATCAAACATTATGAACTGAAAGACAGGGTTCCCCTTTTCCTGGTCAAGGCGCACTCCACTACATGAGTACTGTTTCTCAGATTCACAACGCTAATCCCACAAGATCTTAAGTGGCTGCAGGTTTCCCTGGATCTAGGCTAAATCCTATACTAGCTCCATATGGGTTGGCAGACCCTGAAGCTCTATTCTCTGTCCCCCCTGGCCAGAGGAAAGAGGCAACTGCACTCGACATTTGTTTCCACCTGTAAGACGACAAAATTGTGCCACCACACATACCATACTGGTTTCATATGCTCTGATCTCAAAGTGATTGCGTTGGACTTACTCTTTTAATAGATTTTTATGTGTTTTATTACTACACTAGATGCATTTTGTGCTTGGTCTCTGCTGCCTCCTCACTACCCATCGCCACAAAAGCATGCAGGCCTCTACAGTGCTGTGGAGCAGCTCCTAAATTAGGGCATTCTTGCCATTATCCCAGAAGGGGAACATTTATAAAGGTTCTACTCAAACCTGTTCACTGATCTAAAAGCCAACTGGAGCATTTGTAAGCTTGGATTTAAGGGCCTCAATTTCATCGTGTGGGTAACCGAATTCTGCATAGAATAAACAAGATCTGTCTGCCTCCTTAAAGCCGGGGGATTTACTAGCCTCTGTGGACATAAAGGATGCTTATCTACGCTTTTTGCATTTTGATGTGGTCGCTTGGTACTACCCGTTTGTGGCCCTCCCCTTTGACTGTCCGCTGCACCTCGTTTTCACCAGCCCCTGTGTTTGCCCTGCTTCACATACAGGGAATTTCCAGTGTAAGATACCTGGCTGACCACCTCCTTCGGGAACAATCAGCTCAGGCATTGTCTGCTAATGAGGTTCAGATGGCTTCTGAACCTCCAGATGTCAATGCTCAAACCAAGGCTTCGATGACCTGAGCCCTCCCCCTGGATACAGTTCAGTCCGAGAGCCGTCCCTCCTTCCACTTTTGTATAGGGATGTCTTGGATTTGATGGTAGCCTTCTTTGAGGCTGTTTCCTGTGCCCAGTTCCACTCCAGGCTATTTCAACTCAATAACAGCTCAACTTGTGGTGCAAGAAGGCTCATTCCTAGGGCCAATTGATTCACCTGTTGCTGCGAACCCGCTTAGCTTAAATCGCAGCCAGTGAGCAAGGAGGAGAGGGTGGGGGTGGGGCCAAGCCATGCTCCTTATGTTAAATTGATACAGAGCAGCGGCCTAGGAGCGAGCCTGCTCAGGTGCCCCCCATAGCAAGCTGCTTGCTTTAAAGGCACTTGGCAGGTGGCAGGGGCAAGGAGCAGGGGACCCGAGAAGAGGAGGATTGGGGCTGCTCTGTGCAAAACCACTGCACAGAGCATGTATGACATGTTTGTATTTTGTCTTTAATCTGTCTTTAATATCACTATAAAGTGGTCTTAAAATCCCAAACCAAAAGTGTATTATATTGCAACTTCCCAATCATTAGATGTGGTGGTGTATTTTCATCTGGTGATCTGGCTGGTAACACACCTCCTGTGTTAGATTGCCCCCACTCTGGATGAAGGAGCACAAAGACACCAGATACAGCAGCATTGTCAGTCTGGGGGGGGGATTTTTAGATGTACTAGCAGATTTAAATACACTAACAAATTGAAGCCAAACTCCAGTTAACGCTTTATAAGCAATTACAGCAACAATTTTTTTTCCTTTTGGGATAATGTGTCTACAATAAACAGCTTATATTTATGTAAACACCCCCGTCACTGTTAAAGGGGTTGTCTCAACCCTGTAACTGCTGCATCTGCAGGACAGCTTGTTCTGTTGAAAAAGAACAGGCTTACTGGCTGGATTACCAGGTGAAAATAAAAGAATGAAGGCCTAAAAAAGAAAAAAAAGCCACCACAACGAAGAATCTGTAAGCTGCAATTGGTTGCTATGGGTTCCTGCACTTGGCGGTCTGTTTTACTGTAAAAAATAAGGCAGAAATTGCTATTATTGTACTTGGCTCTGTGAAGGTCTTGATGACATTGGAGTTATGGTACTTAGACTCCCAGGTTTTTCTTATTATTATCCTCATCATGGATAATTTGTTTTCCAGCTAAATACAGTTCTGTGTTAATTGCGTCAAATGAAGGAAAGTGGACCTGACTGGGCCTGTAAGTTAATAACTTGTATATAAATGAACGATAGAGCACTGACGGTGGGAACGTCTTGCTCCCTACAGTAAACTGTTGGCATTAAGGCCAACTTGAGGGTGGGAGCACATAGAGTATAATTACATTTAGTGATGCATGTAGAAAACTTAAAGGCTTACTACATCATAGACAAATATAAGAACAAATATGTGTAATGCAACTGTGCCCTGGGCTAAGTTAAGCAGATAGGTACCAATTATTTTACTGGGATTGGCGTTTGTTGTATTTATTTTTGTTGCTATGAATAATGTGTCTAAGATATCTAAATCCAATAATAAAAGATGTATATATTGCATCTTATCAGTCCTTAAATGTAATGGCTGCATTAGCTTTCTTTTTTTAAGCTAAACATTTTTCAGCAAGTACCTGTTGATCTTCCCAGAAATGGAATGTCCTTGGTGCATCAGGTGCATTATCTATGGACTGGTAAGCTGCAATACATTTTTTTTTGAGGGGGGGGGGGGGGGTAGATACACTTTAATATCTAGAGATTATTTATTTGAACCTAGATAAATGATACATTCACGTTTTAAAAAGAATAATAATAATGCACATCTTTTTACTTGTCAAAAATGTGCATTTATAATTTCTTTTATTAGGAGCCTGTAAAGCATTGCACCAGCGATCAGCAGATTGCGGTTGCAAACTCAGGCTCCTGCAAGACTGTCCATGTAGCTGTCTGCCCATACCTTGTACGGGCAGGCAGTTACTGAATGACATAAAGCATCAATGGACTACCTAGAGTGCTCAACAGCGCCCTGGTAGTTCATTGAGAACTACAAGCCATCAGCCGCAATGGCTGATGGTAGTTGTAGTTCTCCCATACACAGAACTCTGTGAATGTATGATGCAGCTGGGTGAGCGGAGAAACACACGGCCACTTTTTAAAATTGTGACAGGGAGTATGGGGAGAAGATTCCCAGCCTGCTGTCGCAATGGGGACTATTGGGGAGCTGCTCAGTAACTTGTTATTTCCTAAATATTGGTGTAACATGTTACTAAAGATGAACTTATCCTTTTAAGGCTCCTTTTCACCTAAAGGTATGTACATGTATAACATTTGGTAGGTATAATCACTTGGGCTTGTTTCAGTTTTGGTTGAGGCCTATGTCGTCAAACACCTTCTACCTTTTTGGGTCTCTAATCAAAGATCTCCCTGCTTTGCTGAGTCTCACTCCTCCTCATGTAGCAGGAGTCTTAAAGAGGAGCTCCAGTCCCCCCTGAAAAAAAAAAATACAAGGACGCTTACCTGTCATGGGATCCAGCGGTGTCTTCACCCGAGCCAATTCTTCAAATGACTATCTGGTGCTGGCGCCGCTATCTTGAAGGGAAATCGGCAATAAAGTGCACTTTGCTTTGTAAATGGGCCACAGTCTTTGGGGACCTGTGATGTGTCCCAGAAGGCTGTGGGGAAAGGAGGGGAGGCAAATTTCTGGCTCACTTCATGAACTGAGGCGGGAGCGGGTGTCTGTCAAAACCAGGTACCTGCTCCCCCCCAAAAAGGTGCCAAATGTGGCAGTGGAATGGGGGAGGAGTCTTAGAAGCAGAGCTTCCATTTTTGGGTGGAGCTCCGCTTTAAGGTTCCTGCTGTTTTCTTTGCCGATTGAAATTAAAAAAAAAAAATCACCAGGAGGCAAGAGATCTGGTAACAGCAGGTGGATCTAAAGCGATGCTTCAAATTGTTGGGTGCCCATGCCTGGCAGTACCTACTCAGAACCGCATTGTCAGTTTTGGTTAGAAAGACTCTTTAGAAACCAGAAATATTTGGATCACAAGGCACTTCAGTAATAGTAATTATAGTTGTGTTAGTATTTATTATTAACCATCAGTGAAGGCCTTCTGAGGTTTATTTGCCATACTAACAATCCCCTCTTTTTACTCAATCCTCCTGCATGTGTCAATGTTTGTAAAAGGACAACCTAGTCTCTGCTGCTCATCACCTGCTTGTGTAGATTGAAGCAATTTAACATTCCATGGAGAGATACAAAATTCTGAAAGCTAAACAGCGCATTATATCAGTGATTAACACTGGTGGATTTCTGGAAGTGTTGAGGGTCAGCCCACTCAGAAGTGATATTTTCAGTTTTGGATAGAGACTAAGGGGCTGAGTCCCACGCTGTCTGTATAGAACATTCAGGGACCTAAGTAGCCAGATATTCCTGCCAAGCTTTTTTTGCCTCTACTCCCACCCACCTTAGTCTGCCTCTTCCCATTACAGCAGGTATGTGCACACTCCTTGTTTCATTAACCACAATACAATATAAATGAAAAATCCTTCAAGTAAAGTAAAACCCTTTTGTATTGTAATTGCTACAACAGGTGTGCAGACTGAGGAACAAGTCAAGCCATCAAAGACCTTTCACCACCAGAATTTCTAAGACATAATGGTGTCTATCATCTACCAAAATCTGTGATATTGATTTTGTTTGGTATGATGCTTTAAAGAAGTAGAAGAATCATACTAGAAGGTCATCAGCAGAGAAAGTGTTTTTTTGTTTTGTTTTTTTTAAAGTAACCCTCCTGTATTGCTAACCTTATGTCCTTAGAAATTCATTAGAGCAAACCTTACCCCACCTTAGGCCGGCCATAGATGGTTCGAATCTCAGCCAGTTGAGATTCGAGAAGTTAATGGGCAGGCTGAATTTACCAAGTCTATCAATCGATGAACTTTGGTACAACCAGCCGGCCAGATTTGCTTGCTTGCTGTCGTCTCTCGGTGGGGATGGCTTCTCCCCCACCCATGGTTGCAGGAAAGACATTTTCACTGTCTATGGCCTGCCTTAAACTGCTGCAGCTTGCCTGTGTCAGGATAATGATTACAGCCGGTTTGAAGTGGAGCACTATTTGTATATGCATAGCTGGTGAATGGCCTGACCAGGTGTACTTTTTATTTGATCAGGTTGCAAAAAGGGTCATATGGGGGCTTTTTGTTATAGACACCATTTGGGTACTTTTTGGCAGATGTTATATCCTGCACTGAATTTCACATTTTAGGTGGGGTTTTCTCGGTTTGTCACACTCACTATATTCTTGACAGTAGAGACATTTTTTTTTTAATACAATTCCAATACAAATAGAATTATGTACAAATCTTTTTTTTTTTTAATGCAACTAGTGTAAGTAGCTGGATTTTACCTTGCGTCAGCCTATTATTTCCTGCACAGCACACTTATACTGGAAGATGCAGGGGTAGCACCAGAAGCCACTGGCAGATTGGATCAGATGGCAGTCGGCTGTAAACAGACAGGAGGTTTGTTTACATCCGCGTGCCCATAGAGGAGATTGGGCTGTGTCTGCACTGCATAAGCAGAGCAGACATGGACCAGCCATCCATCTGCCCAGCGAGGATCAGCAAACAGATTCACCGCTGAGTAGGTGGACTCCAACAGATCCCATCCTGTGTAGAAGGGGCCTAAGGTGGGTGCTGCCTGTTAATCACAGACTGAGGGCGGGGAGGTGACTTGGCTGTATTGATTACCAGAAGTAAAGAAAAGCCACGTCCCCAGGCTGACAGTACTGTCTCATAGGGTATGTATTTATTAAGACTACAAGGAAGGAAATACTACAAGGAAGGGAATACAAATCCATTGACAGGTAAAAGAGTTCCATGATACGTGTTTGGGCGGTGTATTAAGCCATTAGCTTGAAGTTCACTTTTAAGATTGTCATTATTTAAATGTAATCTTCTCGCAGTTTTTTAGTGTAATACCTATTGATTCTCTTGTCTTTTACAGAAAATATCAAAAAGGGACTAAAGTGCGCCTGAAGCTTATTGACCTGGAGTTAACTTCGAGATTCCTAGGAGCTGTTACAGATACGACTTTGCTTGAAGCAGATGCTGTTCTATTAGGAATACTGCAGCAGAAAACACAAGAGTAGAAATAAATAATAAAGTATTATGAATGTTTCCTGTTTAAAGTGTGTCTGTGGGATTGAATATATGTAGCTGCTGGGCGATCGCTTTAAAAGGTCAGTCCACTCAACACTCATATATTTTAGTCCTGTATAATTTGCTAAGAGAAACCGGAGACAACCCCCAGATGTCCCCAGAAGGAACAATAAGAAAATGGGCTATCTCGGTACCCAAAGACTACCTAACATTTTTTTTATAGTATAAAGTAGATTTTATTGGGCCTGCATATTTCGAGGACTTCATTTGGTGAGATTTTCTGTCTCTTTCCTCCACTGCCATGTAGAATTAAAATTAAATGGCCTCCTTCTGCATTCTCAGTAATGTGAAATCAAGACTTTCAATGGAAGTGCTTAGACCCTGCTAATGGTTGTGTGTCAGATCTTTGAACAAGAAAGATGGATAGAGCTGTAATGTTGTACAGAAAGTAAAGTGGAAATACCAAATAAGGTGGACTGGCCCTTTAACTTTTTCATGATTTTAGCATAATCATTTTTTTCCTGCTGAACACACATGCATATAAACAGTATCTCACAAAAGTTAGTACACCCCTAACATTTTTGTAAATGATTTATTATATCTTTTCATGTGACAACACTGAAGAAATGACACTTTGCTACAATGTAAAGTAGTGAGTGTACAGCTTGTATAACAGTGTAAATTTGCTATCCCCTCAAAATAACTGAATACACAGCTATTAATGTCTAAACCGCTGGCAACAAAAGTGAGTACACCTCTACGTAAAAAAAGGCCAAATTGGGCCCAATTAGCCATTTTCCCTCCCCAGTGTCATGTGACTCGTTAGTGTTACAAGGTCTCAGGTGTGAATGGGGAGCAGAAGGAATCCCAGAAGGAAGCCTCTTCTAAAGATGATACACAAAAAAGTCCACAAACGGTTTGCTGAAGACAAGCAGACTAAGGTCATGGATTACTGGAATCATGTCCTGTGATCTGATGAGACCAAGATAAACTTATTTGGTTCAGATGGTGTCAAGCGTGTGTGGTGGCAAACAGGTGAGGAGTACAAAGACAAGTGTGTTTTGCCTACAGTCAAGCATGGTGGTGGGAGTGTCATGGTCTGGGGCTGCATGAGTGCTGCCGGCACTGGAGAGCTACAGTTCATTGAGGGAACCAGGAATGCCAACATATACTGTGACATACTGAAGCAGAGCATGATTCCCTCCCTTTGGAGACTGGGCTGCAGGGCAGTATTCCAACATAACGACCCCAAACTCACCTCCAAGATGACCACTGCCTTGCTAAAGAAGCTGAGGGTAAAGATAATGGACTGGCCAAGCATGTCTCCAGATCTAAACCCTATTGAGCATCTGTGGGGCATCCCTTAAACGGAAGGTGGAGGAGCGCAAGGTCTCTAACGTCCACCAGCTCCATGATGTTGTCATGGAGGCGTGGACAAGGACTTCAGTGGCAACCTGTGAATCTCTGGTGAACTCCACGCCCAGGAGGGTTAAGACAGTGCTGGAAAATAATGGTGGGCACACAAAATATTGACACTTTGGGCCCAATTTGGACATTTTCACTTAGTTGTGTACTCACTTTTGTTGCCAGCGGTTTAGACATTAACCACTTCAATACAGGGCATTTTCACCCCCTTCCTGCCCAGACCAATTTTCAGCTTTCAGCGCTGTTACACTTTGAATGACAATTGCGCGGTCATGCAACACTGTACCCATATGAAATTTTGATAATTTTTTTTTCCCCACAAAAGCTTTCTTTTGGTGGTATTTGATCACCTCCTGCAGTTTTTATTTTTTGTGCTATAAACAAATAAAGAGTGACAATTTTGAAAAAAACACAATATTTTTTACTTTTTGCTATAATAAATATCCCAAAAAAAAAATTTTTTTTCCTCAGTTTAGGCCGATATGTATTCTTCTACATATTTTTCGTAAAAAAAATCGCAATAAGCATATATTGATTGGTTTGCGCAAAAGTTATAGCGTCTACAAAATAGGGGATACATTTAAGGCATTTTTACTGTTAAATATATATTTTTTTTATACTAGTAATGGTGGCGATCTGAGATTTTTTTTTTTTTTATCGTGGCTGTGATATTGCGGCGGACACTTTGGACACTTTTGACGCTATTTTGGGACCATTCACATTTATACAGCGATCAGTGCTATAAAAAATACACTGATTACTGTGTAAATGGGACTGGCAGGGAAGGGGTTAACACTAGGGGGTGATCGAGGGATTAATTATATTTCCTAGGGAGTGATTCTAACTGTAGGGGCGGGGGCTCACAAGGGGAGGAGACCGATCGGTGTTCCTCTGTACTGGGAACACACCATCGGTCTCCTCTCCTCTGACAGGATGTGGATCTGTGTGTTTACACACACAGATCCACGGTCCTACTGTGTTCACCGGCAATGGCGGGTGCCTGGCAGACATCAAGGCCACCAGGCACACTCATCGGGTGCCTAGTGACCATTAGAGGCTCGGAAAGTAAAAGACGTCATATGACGGCGGCCCAGAGGGACAAAGGGTTCCTGCCACCGTCATATGACTATGTGTGTTAGGGAAGTGATTAATGGCTGTGTGTTGAGTTATTTTGAGGGGACAGCAAATTTACACTGTTGTACAAGCTGTACACTCACTGCTTTACATTGTAGCAAAGTGTCTTTTCTTCAGTGTTGTCACATGAAAAGATAGAATAAAATATTTACAAAAAATGTGAGGGGTGTACTCACTTTTGTGAGATACTGTATATATGTGTGTGTATATATATATATATATATATATATATATATATATATATATATATATTATGAAAAGTCTTTACACTGGCTTAGATTTTTCTAATTTTGGGAGAACTACTTAGTCAGTTTTTAATTATATAGGGGAAGATGACAAGTTCTAATGGCTGTCGAAAGCACTCCGTATGACAAAGCTGTTCTGTAATTTCAGTGAGCAGGGCCTGATCCTTCACTGCTCTATGTAGAACTTTGAATAGTCTCAGTCTCAGGAGTGTACCACTGTAAGGCACACAGAATGTTTTGCTAACTCGGGCATAGGCGCCATTCAGAGAATGCACTGCATTTTCTGAATGAATGCGAAGTGTTCTCTAAATGGATGCGATGGTAAAGCGTGATGTGACCGCTCCTCCTCACTACCTTGTCCAGTCAGAGAATGCTTGGGTGGTGGAAAGGACCAAAAAATCCTTTTTTATGGGGAAGAAAACATACACAGTGCATTAGCAGTCTAAATGTCATCCAGTTAGGGTTTTATATCTGCTTTCAAGCAAAGATATTAAACCTTAATTTCCAGAAGGCTAAGGACCGTTAGAGGTTTGTGTTTTTACTAATGCGTTGCTTATTCACTAACATTGCATATAATACACCATTCTGCTTGATGGGACATCTCAGTAGACATTGTCTGTTTTGCTATAATCATACCTTACCTGTTGCTGTTCCTGTACTAATAAGCTGCAGGTCTGTACTTTGAGGTCAATAGATCACACAATCCATAATTACCTTAATTGGTTTATCTAATTGGTGATTTTTTTAAACAACTGCTAACAAATATTCATGGTGAGAAACAGCTGGACGAGGTGTCCCATCCCCGGTGTCGTCTGTTCTATACATATACTGACAAGGATTTACAGTGGAAAAGCAATTAGAGGAGAAAATTCCAGGTGGAAAATATTGAGATGGGAATTCTTATCACACCTTCAGCCATAAAACCCCTCAGGATGTGAGTGTCTGGTATTTGCAGCACATGGTCATTTTTTTGGACTGTGTAAATGACTATGAACGATCCTCAACTTATCCTACCTTAAGTATATCTAATATGGGTGCATGTATTCATAATCTATGAAATAAATAATTTGTTATTAATATTAAGTGGTTGTAGATAATCCCTCCTATGGACATCTATACGGGAACCATTGTTCCATGATTTTTCCATGCACAATTTATGTAGGTTTGCTATACACTCTTAGCTTTTTCTGCCGCGTTGTTGATAGCAGTAGAATGAGTGAACAGGAAGTCTGCAGCATTGCAAGAGAAGCACGCAATGGTGATGCCATGCACTCATAGGAAAGGGCTTAAATAACTTGGTTCAAGTTTGAAACCAATAAAATTACAAGGATAGTCCCAAATTTTGAGTCAGTGGGGTTAATTTACTAATGGCAAATAGGCTGTTCGCTTTGTTGGGTAATTTGAACTGTGCAAGAGAACTTTCCCTTAGCTTAGTGAATGATGTGAATACTGTATTCACTATGCAAAGACTACCCAATCACAAGCAAATTGAAAAAAAAAACAAAAAACAGGATTTTTCTTTGCACATGATTCGCAGATGGATGTGCAGAGATCTTCACCAAGTTCAATTAGCCATTTGCCTTTTAGTATATCAACGCCAGTGATTGAAGCCAACACAACATGACAGCCAGGAAGCTTGCATATCCTAATCATAAACAACAGTGTGAGGAATAACCCAAAGTAGTTCTAAGAAAAGGACAAACAGCAGTCTCTCCTTCAAAAAATGTAAATAATTATAGAAAAAAAACCAATTCAAAAACCAATAGTGGCCTCCAAAAAACATAATAAAAATTACAATGTTGCGACATCTAAAATATACCCGGGGTCACAATCATGCCATGACTCACACACTTGGCTGGCTGATATATAGAGAATGGGGTACAGTATTGTCCCATTAAGACCTAGGAAACAGCTGTAAGGGTAACCACACAGCTGACATATAGGCTCAATAATTTGACCCAATAGAAATGACTGATAGACTGACAAATGTCAATTAAGGAGTGGTACTTCCGTATCGTAATCTATAGTTGGCCTGCTGTCCATTTGGACATGAAGGGCAATTTTATTGGGAAGTCCCAAATATACCTGGATAATATGTGACAACAATAGAACAGTTCTTAGTCCATCAAATTCGAAGGGACAAATACACTAGTGGACTGAAGTGACTGGCATTTAGAGTCCACTAGTGTATTTGTCCCTTTTTTCAGTTCACTCTGTCACATCAGTCATTTTTGTAGCCCCTCCCCTATCTCCCCTCCCCCACTATCCCTTTATCACAGCGCAACTACCATCTTTCCCCACTTTTGCCCCACCAGGGATATGCCCACTGTGATGGGTATAGCCTGTACCCAAGGAACAAGAAAAATCCAGAATTTGCTGCACTTCTTCAATATTTTATTGAATCTTCTTACAAAATCATCACAGATGATGCTTCCCTTTCACCGGAGCATTATCCTAATTTTTAACAATGCATTCAATTCTAGCTCTCTCTCAGGCACACTACAAGCAGCCTATCTGACCAAGGTGTATTTTCTGCAACCATGTCAGAATTTTTCAGACAACTAATGGCCTTAATATAGCCATCTCTGTTCAAAACAAAAATGTATAAAGCCTCCTCATTAAGAGGAATGAAGGACCCAGCATCAGTGTTGGATGGAAGCTGGAGAAGATTTCTCAGCCTTTCATGCACCTGATGTTATGGCTTCACTCAATATGCTTGCCAGTGTTTGTATGCTCACTTCTCCAGTACACAAAAATCTTGGCATTGTTGCACTCGGTTTACCCCTCTGAAAATTATTGCCGATCTCTTTCCAGTGGAAAAAGAGTTCACTAGAAAGTGGTCTGTTACGTTAGTAGACCCTGCCATCTTGGTCTTAAACATCTTACTGTGTCTACAGGAGTAGTTTCTTCATTTAAAAATTCTGTGGACAGAAATTTGAGTAATTTTTAATGGCTCTCTTTAAACTTGCAGGCCCTGCTCTGCAACCGGCTATTGTTGCTAATTCTGTTTGTCAGACCTCAGCTAATCGTACTGGATCTGGCCTTTGAAGATTGAACCTTGTTGGAGCACTTGTAGACACTGCCCTCTATCTTACTCTTTTGCATTCATGCCCTAGAACAAGTCATCTCACTCTTATGGGACTTCTGCCTCCTCTAAAAGAAGAGTAACCTATCGCTCTCTTGGTACTTCATCATCAAAGCCCAAATTCAGCCCTTCCTTTTGGTGCAAGGTGTGGAACACTACAACTACCATGTCCACCCCAAAAGCCTTCTCACAATGAAGGGGCACCCTCACTCCTAAGAGTAGGGGATGTTTGTCTTTCTCTGGGTCCTAGACATCCCAGACCTGTGGGTTTAATTAGTGGTTTCAAAGGGGCATAAAACAGACTTCAAAACTACCCCCTCGTGATATTTTTTCTCCTAAAACAAACCAAATCTTCTCAAGAACAGCCAGATTTGCAGATCGCCCTGAAACATCTCTTGTCCCAGGGAGTCATTGTTCGGTTCCTCTGGAGGACAGGTTCAAGGAATTATATTCAAACCTGATCACATTGCCAAAACCCAAAAGGAGTATTTATCCTATCCTGGACCTAAAATCCTTAAACAAGTACCTTCACATCCCAAAGTTTTGCATGGAATCCGCAAGGTCAGTCACACCTCTCTGGGACAAAGGGAATTCTTAGCAACAGTAGTCATCCAAGATGCTTATTTTCATATTTCTATTTAACTGCTTCATTAGTGCTTCCTGCACTTCGCAATAGGAAACAAACCCTTCCAATTTGTGCACTGCCATCTGGGCTATCCTTTTCACCCAGAGTATTCACAAAGGTACTTGCACCTTCGTATGTGCCTCTCCAGCCAAGCAAGAAACTACATAGCTTGGTGGATTTCTAATCCAGCCTTGATAACATGGAAATAATTTCTATCACACTCCTGGACGGTGAAAACAAATGTCAACCTTTCAGGCTGGGGAGGAGTGTTATGTATCGATATGGCTATTTGCTTACCACCTATGTAAGTTGCCAGTTGGCTTTCAATAAACCCGGTTCAGGTCCGCCTGTCAGTTTTTCAGCGGACCTGAACGAATGCTCCATTCACCTCTATGGACCAACTGATGTCAGCGGTCACATGTCCGCTGACATCCGATCCGCTAAATGCAGACGGATGAAAACCCTATTTTCCATCCGTCTGGCGGATCGGATGAAAACGGACAAGCGGTCCGTTTTCATCCGATCCCCCATAGAGGAGAGCGGGGCTCTGACAGGTCCATCCCTGCACAGTGAGCAGAGACGGTCCTGTCATCTGCCGGCTCATCGGGGGTCAATGGATCGATCCCTGCTGAGCAAGCGGAGTCCGTCAAAAATGAACAGCCCCGTGTGAAAGAGGCCTGAGACTTGCATACTAATGAGTTTATGGGCTCACCATTTATGGATTCTTTACTCCCGGGACTTTTAGTCTGCCATTAGGGCATATCCACCTTTTCAGTGACAGTCAATTATTTGTTTCACATATTTAATCTTAAAGTATTTTTCTGAGCCACATCTCGATCAATCGATGTTGCACGCTGGCTGAGACAGCAGCAGGGTGCCATTGGCTCATGCTGCTGTCAATCAAATTCAGGGAGCCAATGAGAGAGGGGCGGGGCCAAGCTGCTGCTCTGTGTCTGAATGGGGAGGGGCCAGGAGCCCAGACGAGTAACCTGAGAATAAAGAGGATCTGGGCTACTCTGTGCAAAACCATTGCATAAAGCAGGTAAGTATGACATGATTTTTATTTATTTTTTATTATTTAAAAATAACAGAGTTTAGTATCACTTTAACCACTTACAGACCGCCCACCGTCGTTATACATCGTCAATTTGAAGAGGAATATCGTTGTTATGGCAGCAGCTAGCTGCCATAACCCTGGTATCCTCCTCTTCAGAGGGCGGTCCGCGTTCAGATGAGAGTGGTCTCCGTGGCAGATTTGCCACAAGATCACTTTTATCAGGGGCAGAAGAGGGGCCTCCCGCCACACTCCAGTTGTCTCTGATGCTTACCTCTGAGCCTGGATGCCGAGTGAGGGGAAGATGGCCCCCGCTCGGCTCCATAGCATTGGAGGGCGAAAGCGACGTCAAACGTCACTTCCGCCCAATGCTCTTAAAGGGGATATATTTTTTTTTTTTTTTCAAATGACATTTTTTATTGCATTTTTGTCTAAATATGAGATCTGAGGTCTTTTTGACCGCAGATCTCATATTTAAGAGGTCCTGTCATGCGTTTTTTCTATCTATTTTGTCCTATTTTTTCTTGTAATAGGAATAAAAGTGACCCACATTTTTTTTTTAAAAGGACAAATGTCAAAATAAGAAGTTAAATAAGAAAAAAAAAAATGAAAGGGCCCGTTCGAGTTTGCAAGCAGAAGCGAGCGCATATACGTAAGTCGCGCCCGAATATGGAACCGGTGTTCAAACCACACATGTGAGGTATCGCCATGATCCTTAGAGTGAGGGCACTAATTCTAGCCATAGACCTCCTCTGCAACTCAAGACTGGTAACCTGTAGATCTATGGAGATTTTATAGGGTAAAATTTTGTCGCCATTCCACGAGCGGGCGCAATTTTGAAGCGTGACATGTTGGGTATCAATTTACTCAGCGTAACATTATCTTTCACAATATAAAAGAAAATGGGCTTATTTTTTAATTCAAAAAAGTGTATTTTTCACAAAAAAATTGCGCTTGTAAGAACGCTGCGCAAATACAGTGTGACAGAAAGTATTGCAACGACCGCCATTTTATTCTCTAGGGTGTCAAAAAAAAAATGATTTTACCTTGTAAACACTGAGTTTGAAAAATAGGCCTGGTCCTTAAGTGGTTAAGACTGCTGCTAAGGTAACATATACATGCAAAACTAGAGAGGTAGGTCTTAAAGCAGAGTTCCACCCAAAAATGGAACTTCCGCTTTAAGTGCAGGTGACCCCCTGACATGCCACATTTGGCATGTAATTTTTTTGGGGGGTGGAGCGGGTACCCTGTTTTTACGGGCACCCAGCTCCCACTTCCTCCCCTGGCTATGCAGCTCCGGAAGGGAGTTCGCCTCTCCCCCCTCCCTCCCTGCAATCTTCTGGAATACATCAAAGGTCCCAGAAGATTGCATGGCCATTCACAGTGTGGCTCGCGCCCAGCTGTGAAGCCACATCCGGGCGCCCACAGTTAGAATGTCGGTGCCTCGGAGAGGAGGGGGAGAGGAGCGAGGCTTCCTGCACCCACATCGCTGAACCGTGGGACAGATGAGTGTCTGATTATTAAATTATACAAAAAGTGTAGCTGCTGACTTTTAAATGGGTGGAACGCCGCTTTAAATACCAATCAGATCCCAACTTGAAGCCACTGGTTTGAATCTCCTTCCTGCCTCAGTTTTTGGTAGACTGTAATGTAGAGTTCACCCTAGGATATTTTGTGTCACTGCCCCTCCCGCAAAGTCTTCACAAGACTTCCACCTTCCTCTAGCTGTATTTGACATGGATTTTTTTTTTTCTTCTACAATAAATCATGAAGAACATGCTGTAGGACCACAGTGCCATCTTTGGCTTTGTATCAACCATCGAGTCCTTTAAAATTAGATTAATTTTGGGGTTAGTTGGCCATTAACCATGACATTTTCAAAAATCATTAAGGCTTTAAACATTTATAGAATGACATACTGTATCTGCTTCCCCTACTTGGTTCCTCATAAAATTAATATTATGAATAGAAGTATTTTTTGAGCTGTCACTTTTTCATTTATTGCAAGTAACATTCAATCTTCCTCACAAGGCTTTTGAAAGTCCAGGTTGTGTAGCCAATCTAGCTCTGCTCTTAGGTTCTTAAGTAAGGTTAAATAAATTCTCATGGGAAGCGGCTGGCTGTGTTTTGGGTGCGAGAAATGTAAATAGCAGCTTCACGTTATCCACTTGTGTCCCCTCCATCTCTACAGGGGTTAGAGAGCAGTCTGTGATATCCCGCTCTGAGCCACACTCTCCATGTACACTCTCTTCGGCAGGAGAGAAGTTTCATTTACAGACTCGCTGGCTTTGGTAAATAGAGGAGGGGGTCTCCCCTTCCCCAATTAGTGTTGCAACTTGTCCAGATCAATGTCGGGTTAAACTGAGCTGCCCACTCAAGTGGTGGGCGTTGCATTTATTAGAGATGGTGGGAGCAAAGAAGGGGGCTCCTTCTCTTTCAACAGGCTGGATTCTTTCAGCTGAACTGCAGTGTGCAGGAATTCTTGTGTGAAAAACAACTGGCACAATGCTTCAGTCCTAACCTCCTCACCCCTGACGGCATGGGAAAGTGCACTGCTCAGCTGTAAGTTATAGAAAGGCTGCTCTAGTCATGAGAAATGTTGATAAAATGTGAAGGAGAGATTTCCCTCCTAGGCACATGTCATATTGCTTGTCAACCAGCTTAATTGGGGAAATTAGACTTGCCTTTAATGATGAAAGCCTGGGCGCCGCTAGCGTGTCAGAAGCCACCCCTGGGCCAGAGTGTTAGCCTTCCAGCTGAACTAAAAAAAAAAAAAAAGAGACTATCTATCTATCCTATCTATCCTATCTATCCTATCTATCCTATCTATCTATCCTATCTATCCTATCTATCTATCTATCTATCTATCTATCTATCTATCTATCTATCTATCTATCTATCTCTACACTCACCGGCCACTTTATTAGGTACATCTGTTCAATTGCTTGGTACCACAAATTGCTAATCAGCCAATCACATGCCAGCAACTCAATGTATTTAGGCATCTAGACGTGGTGAAGATGACTTGCTGAAGTTTAAACCGAGCATCAGAATGGGGAAGAAGAGATTTAAGTGACTTTGAACGTGGCATGGTTGTCCAAATTGGGCCCAATTAGTCATTTTCCTTCCGCTGTGTCATATGACTCGTTAGTGAAACAAGGTCTCAGGTGTGAATGGGGAGCAGACATGTTAAATTTGGTGTTATCGCTCTCACTCACTGGTCACTGGAAGTTCAACATGACACCTCATGGAAAAGAACTTTGAGGATCTGAAAAAAAGAATTGTTGTTCTACATAAAAATGGCCTAGGCTATAAGATTGCCAAGACCCTGGAACTGAGCTGCAGCACAGTGGCCAAGACCATACAGCGGTTTAACAGGACAGGTTCCACTCAGAACAGGCCTCGCCTTGGTCGATCAAAGATGTTGAGTGCACGTGCTCAGCGTCAAATCCAGAGGTTGTCTTTGGGAAATAGACGTATGAGTGCTGCCAGCATTGCTGAAGAGGTGGGGGTGAGCCTGTCAGTGCTCACACCATACACCGCACACTGCATCAAATTGGTTTGCATGGCTGTCATCCCAGAAGGAATCTTCTTCTAAAGATGATGCACAAGAAATCCCGCAAACATGCTGAAGACAAGCAGACTAAGGACATGGATTACTGGAACCATGTCCTGTGGTCTGATGAGATCAAGATAAACTTATTTGGTTCAGATGGTGTCAAGTGTGTGTGGCGGCAACCAGGTGAGGAGTACAAAAACAAGTGTGTCTTGCCTACAGTCAAGCATGGTGGTGGGAGTGTCATAGTCTGGGGCTGCATGAGTGCTGCCGACACTGGGGTGCTACAGTTCATTGAGGGAACCATGAATGCCAACATGTACTGTGAGATACTGAAGCAGAGCATGATCCCCTCCCTTCAGAGACTGGGCCGTAGGGCAGTATTCTAACATAACAATCCCAAACACACCTCCAAGGCCACCACTGCCTTGCTAAAGAAGCTGATGGTAAAGATGATGGACTGGCTAAGCATGTCTCCAGACCTAAACCCTATTGTGCATCTGTGGGACATCCTCAAATGGAAGGTGGAGAAGCACAAGGTCTCTAACATCCACCAGCTCTGTGATGTTGTCATGGAGGAGTGGAAGAGGACTCCAGTGGCAACCTGTGAAGCTCTGGTGAACTCCATGCCCAAGAGGGTTAAGGCAGTGCTGGAAAATAATGGTGGCCACACAAAATATTGACACTTTGGGCCCAGTTTGGACATTTTCACTTAGGGGTGTACTCACTTTTGTTGCCAGCGGTTTAGACATTAATGGCTGTGTGTTGAGTTATTTTGAGGGGACAGTAAATTTACACTGTTATACAAACTGTACGCTCACTACTTTACATTGTAGAAAAGTGTAATTTCTTTAGTGTTGTCACATGAAAAGATATACCGTATTTATCGGCATATAACACGCACTTTTTTCCGCCGATTGCCGCCGACATACACAGCCGTGTGTAAATTCAAATATGGCGCCGAGACTGCAGGGACTCGGAGGAGCCGAGATACACATACCTGAGAGTTCTCGGCGCCGCTCACAGTCCCGCCCAGTCCCGCCATTGGACCTGTGTTATGTCCATCATAGGGCGGGACTGGGCATGACTGTGAGCGGCGCCGAGGATACTCGGGTATGTGTATGTCGGCAGGGATCGCGGTGATCACGCAAGGCTGCATTGGGGCAAGGCTGCACTGGGGCAAAGCTGCAATGACATGGCTGCACTCACAAAGCTGCACTGACAAGGCTGCACTGGGGCAAAGCTGCACTGACATGGCTGCACTGGGGCAAAGCTGCACTGACAAGGCTGCACTGGGGCAAAGCTGCACTGACATGGCTGCACTGGGGCAAAGCTGCACTGACAAGGCTGCAATGGACACTGGGGCAAGGCTGCACTGACGCTGACAAGGCTGCAGATGGACACCGATAACACTGCATTGATGGGCATTTTAATGTAGGTTTTTCGTCCTTAAACTTTACTCCTAAAAGTTTTTTTCCTTAAAATTCCCTCCTAAACTTGGGGTGCGTATTATACGCCGATAAATACGGTAATAAAATATTTACAAAAATGTGAGGGGTTTACTCACTTTTGTGAGCTATTGTGTGTGTGTGTGTATATATACAAAAATGTACAATTGTAATTGGCTAAAATGTATTTTCCAATAACTCTGTTAGATTTAATTAAAAATATATATTAAAAAAAATGTTTTTAAAGCATATGTCAAGTGTCAATGCAAATTTTAAAACAAGTATGTAGTAACTCTAAGGCCATAGATGGAGCAAATTGTTTTCCTGCAACAGCGGGTTGCAGGAAAGAAAGTAGCTTGATTCCCCCACCAACACACAGTGTTGACAGGGAAAACCGTCCCGCCCAGCCATTGTGTGCTCCCGGGGTGGGGGAAGCCGTCCACCAGGAAAACACAGTGATTATTGCTAGCGGGTATAACGGCCGCTAGCCTTAATCACATGTAAAATCCAGCAGGCTGGTTGTAGCGAAGTTGGTCGATCTATCAACATGGGTGCATTCAGCCTGCCCATATATGGTTTGAATCTTGGCCGGTTCAGCAGGATCCAAACCATCTGTGGCTTGCTTTACAAACATTTTTTTCCCAGTGTTTTTCCCTTTAAAGACCCTTCAAGTACAGAAGAATACCTAATGAACTTTCCGAAATATACTCAGCTCCTAATTTCGCGTTGTTGGCTCGGAAAGTATAAGCATTTTTGAGGACTGAGCAGTGTCAGCCCTACTCGGTTTTCTCTTGTTAAACTACTCAATCTATCCTGCTGTTTCATCTCCAAAACTTAGGCATAAATTGACTTGTAGCCTCAAGTTGAGAACTACCAAAGACAACTTTAATGGAGTACTTTAGTCAAATTCATTACATTAGGTATTAATAAAGAGCATTAATCATCGACTCAAAATGCTGTATTAGTAGTGTTGACACTTTTTCTCACTTTGAAAATGTGTGGATATTCTTAGTTCATCCCTGTAGCTGCAGCAGCTCTTTATAACAGCATGGAATGGCAAGTAAAGAGAATGGATGCATCTGCTAACTGATGTTTGCACATCTTCCATGGTTCCTTGCACTACCCCTGGTAAAGCCCTGTACACACGAGCTGAATGGCGGGAGACATCGGCTGGTTAAAAAAAACATCCAACATTCGACCTGTGTGTATGCCACCCTGGCTGACAGAAGCTGGGAGTTTGGCCAGCTTCTGTCATACGAGCATGCTGAAAAACCAGCAGCCGACCGACTACTGATCAGCGCTCTCAGCCAATGGTAGGGTTAAACGAAAATAAAAAAACTGTGCATCAGCCTTTGCTGTACGGTTCCATCTGAGGTGTCCATTTATGAAGCAGTGATCAGCAGTTATCCCGAGGATCGCCGCTGATCACAGTCCATAAACAGTTTATGAAACAGAGATAACCGGGGGAGAACATGTTTGAACTTGTTCTCCCCCGATTATCTCTACACACAGAGAATCCTCATTGAATAACACAGTAACGGCCAGTTTATGAAGCAGTGATCTCACCGCTTCACAGGCGATCTGTGTCAGAATTCACACTCCCAGGTTCACCAGCTCAGAGGTGGTGAATCGGGGGGGGGGAGGGAAGAGGAAATCTGGGGGGATCTGAGGGGGAAGGAGGAAGATTTTTAACTTCCTTATGCCTCGTTCAGACCCCCCAACACTGTAACCATGTCCCCCTGTCATATTTATGTGTATACATATATATATATATATATATATACATATAGTGTGTATATGTGTGTGTGTGTATATATATATATATATATATATATATATATATATATAATATGTGTGTGTGTGTGTGTATACATATGTATATAATGTAGAGAGACTCATTATTTTATTAACATTAATCCACGCCGTCTGTCCGTGTATTGAGCGGTGATAATTTATCACTGCTTAATAAACTGACATCTCGGTATTCTGGTGCTGTAATCTCGTAAAGTCTCACGAGATTCCAGTATCAGGGGCCGTTCTCCACTGTTGGAAGTGTTTGTAGATCTCTTCACTCCTCCAAAGGTAAAGCGATCTACAAAGCTTCATAAACTGGCACACAGAGGAGAAAGATCTTCACTGTGAATGCCGGAGAATGAAGCAGTGAATAGATTTCACTGCTTCATAAACGGACACCTGAGCCAGAGTCAAAAAACATGGGCTGGTGTAGACTTTGGCTATGCACTCTGCCCATCAGTCAGCTCCAGGCTCCCTCCAAAAAATGTACTCAGCAGCTGCAAATACTGTAGCTGCTGACTTCTTTACTATGACACTTACCTGTCCAAGGATCCAGCGACAACCTTACCCCGAGTCGATTCTTCTTCTTCGGTTTAAGGTGCAGGCTCTGGCATCTTTAGTAAGGGAAACAGGAAGTGAAGCTTTGCAGCTTCACAGCCTGTTTCCTACTGCGCACGCACGACGAGATGCGCCTGTTGAATGATCCTATAATCTTTTGGGACCTTTAATGTGTTAATCTGAGCCAGAAGTGGGAGTGGGTACCTGTCAAAAACAGGTACCCGCTCCACCCTAAAAAGTGCCAAATGTGCCAGTGGAGGGAGGGGTGTTCAAACAAGCAGACAGGAACACTAGGTGCAGCGCTCTGAGTGAGATCCAGATTGTGATGGTGAAAAACAGGCTGTACTGACCAAATGATGATGAGCAAAAATATTTATTCCATTATGAATGTGATGGGCTGACAAAAGTCTAAAAGTATAAATGAAATTGGGACATGAGAATAAAAAAAAAACTAAAAACAATATAGTCAATTATGCAAGTAAAATTGAATGATGAAATAACGTTACCGCAGGTGACCTCAGAATGGGAAGAGGGGTTGACAAACATCCGGAGGGCTCGCTGGTGTGGCATGGATAGTGCCAATAGCCATGCCAGAGAGGATGGAGATCCAATCCCAAAGAAAGACCCAGATGCTGATTGCTGGTGATGGTAATCCAGCCGGCTTCAAGTTGAATTGTACTGCTGCAAGCAGGAGGGCAGGAAGCCATTGGTATCTGGACTGGAAAGGGTGTTGATTGCCTGCAGATGGTCAAAAGCTTGGGAACAATGAGTGGAGCGGATGGAGCCTCTGGCAGATGAAACAGAGATCCGGGGGAACCGGAAGAGCCGAGCAAAGCCAGGTACAGTCAACGCGCCTGTGATGACGTCAGTGCTGAGGAGTCCTCCTATTCCACCGCACCGACAAACACAACAAGCTGGAAACAAGCAGAGCTTCCTCTTTTAGGTGGAGCTCCGCTTTAAGTTACTTGATTTACATTCTAACAAACCTCCTTTTGGAACTGTAATCAAGCAGCGGTTCAGCATAACTTAGCTAAAGTCTGAACCATCTTTTGGCCAGCAGTGAAGAACATGCTCGACTAAAGGATATGGGGGACAGTCAGGGGGTGATCATGCGACACTGGGGAGGAGTTACAATTGCCGATCTCCCTGTATAGATTTCAATAAAGCAGCTGAAAGCTGCGGGAGGGAGAGGAGGAGAAGCAGCTGTCAGCTGCTTTATTGAAATCTATACAGGGAGATCGGTGATTGTAACTCTTCCCCAGCGTCGCACCAATCACCCCTGACTGTCCAGGTATCAGATTAAGCATCTGAGCATTTGCCTGAGTACAAGTACTCGGGCAAATGCTCGATATTGGCACCGGTCCTAGTATCGGTATCGGTGCAACCCTAGTGTGTGTGTGTGTGTGTGTATATATATTACAGTGCATGTGTATTCACAGAGCTTCACTTTTTCCACATTTTGTTATGTTACAGATTTATTCCAAACTTGTATTGGATTAAACTTATTATTTTCCTCAAAATTCTACAAACAATACCCCATAATGACAACATGAACGTTTGAAATCATTGCAAATGTATTAAACATAAAAACAAAAATATCACATGTACATAAGTATTGACAGCCTTTGCTCAATACTTTGTTGAAGCACCTTTGGCACCAATTACAGCCTCAAGTCTTTTTGAGTATGATGCTACAAGCTTGGCACACCTATTTTTGGGCAGTTTCTTCCATTCTTCTTTGCAAGAACTGTATAGGGAGCGTTGGTGCACAGCCATTTTCAGATCTCTCCAGAGATGTTCAATCGGGTTCAGGTCTGGGCTCTGGCTGGGCCACTCAAGGACATTCACAGAGTTGTCCCATAGCCACTCCTTTGTTATCTTGGCTGTGTGCTTGGGGTCATTGTCCTGTTGGAAGATGAACGTTCAACCCAGTCTGAGGTCCAGAGCACTCTGGAGCAGGTTTTCAAGGATGTCTCTGTACATTGCTACATTCATCTTTCGCTCAATTCTGACTAGTCTCCCAGTTCCTGCCACTGAAAAACATTCCCATAGCATGATGCTGCCACCACCATGCTTCACTGTAGGCAAGGTGATGAACGGTGCCTGGTTTCCTCCAGACATGGCGCTTGCCGTTCAGGCCAAAGAGTTCAATCTTTGTTTCATCAGACCAGTGATTTTTGTTTCTTATGGTTTGAGAGTCCTTCAGGTGCCTTTTGGCAAACTCTAGGTGGGCTACCATGCCTTTTACTGAGGAGTGGCTTCCATCTGGCCACTTTACCATACAGGCCTGATTGGTGGAGTGCTGCAGAAATAGTTGTTCTACTGGAAGGTTCTCCTCTCTCCACAGAAAAATGCTGGAACTCTGTCAGAGTGACCATCGGGTTCTTGGTCACCTCCCTGACTAAGGCCCTTCTCCCCGATCGCTCAGTTTGGCTGGGCGGCCTTCTCTAGCAGAGTCCTAGTGGTTCCAAACTTCTTCCATTTACAGATAATGGAGGCCACTGTGCTCATTGGGACCGTCAATGCTGCAGAAAGTTTTTTGTGTCCTTCCTCAGATCTGTGCCTCGATGCAATCCTGTCTTGGAGGTCTACAGACAATTCTTTGGACTTCATGGCTTGGTTTGTGCTCTTACATGCACTGTCACCTGTGGGACCTTATATAGACAGGTGTGTGCCTTTCCAAATCATGTCCAATCAACTGAATTTACCACAGGTGGACAACAATCAACTTGTAGAAACATCTCAAGGATGATCAGTGGAAACAGGAGGCACCTGAGCTCAATTTTGAGTGTCATGGCAAAGGCCGTAAATACTTATGTAATTTTTTTGTTTTTTATTTAAAATACATTTTCAAAGATTTCAAACAAACTTCTTTCATGTTGTCATTGGGGTATTGAATTTTGAGGAAAATAATGAATTTAATCTATTTTGGAATAAGGCTGTAATATAACAAAATGTGGAAAAGGTGAAGCACTGTGAATACTTTCCAGGTGCATTGTAATTCGTCACAGCACATGCTGATCACTGGGTCCCCGCCAGTGATTGAAGGCTGACACCCAGTGACTGGCTCTGAGCTTCCCCGAACACAGTTCTGTGAATGTAAACAACACAAAGCTGTGTTCAGTGACAGGGGATCTCGTTGTTTGTTCATTCCCTGCTAAGCAGGGAATGAAAACAACTAGATCCCCAGTAAAAACAGCACACAGTACACTTGTTAGGCACGCATTTAACCCCTTCCTGTCCAGTGACAGTGCATATTATTAGCACTGATCACTGTAATAATGTCACTGGTGATGTCAGTGGCAAATAGTGTCAGATTGCCTGTCACCCTATCGCAGTCCTATTAAAGGTCGATGGCTGTTGCCATTACTAGTATAAAAAAAGAAAAAAAAATCCAGTATATATTCCACAATTTGTAGATGCTACAACTTTCACACAAACCAATCAATATACACTTATTGGGATTTTTTTACCAAAGACATGTAGCAGAATACATTTTCGACAAAATATATTAAATGATTTTTTTTTTTTTTATTGGATATGTTTTATAACAGAAAGTAAAAAAAAATTATATATTGTTGAATTTTTTCATTTATATAATAAAAAAAACCCAGAGATGTTCAAATACTACCAAAAGAAAGCTCTATTTGTGTGAAATAAATTATATCAATTTTGTTTCGGTACAGCATTGCATGACCACGCAATTGTCAGTTAAATTAGCACAGTGCCGCCTAGTGGCCCAGTCATGAAGGGGGTAAAACTGACGAGCTGAAGTAGTTAAATTGTAGGAAGTGAAAGTAAAAAGAAAAAAAGTCTTTCCTATAGTTTGCTTTTAAAGGAAACCTGACATAAGGTAAATACAGGGGCTGCCATTTGTAATCACTGGTGAAAATTGTAGTTTGTCTGGTTTCAGTACTTTGACCCAAAACTGGTTTTCAACAAGTGAAGTTAGAACTTCTAATCGCCCTGCTTGTTTTGGGTCAGTGACTTAGCCAGAGAAAAAGTATGAGAGCCAGGAAACTGGGATTTTCAGATGTATATTAGCAATGGCAGCCTTTGTATTGCGCTCCTGGTAGTTGGTTCATGTGGGTGTAAAGGCAGGCGTCCCAATACTTTTGGTAATATAGTGTATATAAATCTGTGGCGCCTCCCTATGTGTTGCTGATATAGAGCATAGGAGAGACAGTGGTGGGAATCACTAATCACTGTGGCATAGTGTCTATATTCATAGAAGATTGCATTGAAAATATTTTTTGTCACTGGATGAATACACATCTCCTTTGGTCACAATTACGTTGATTGACTGCACAAATAGAAGAGATCTTTATATACCATAGTGGAATATTTGTATCGTTTATTTAATTTGTCATTGCAATCAATTGAGGATATGATTTGTCTCCACTGAATTCAATTTATTTGTGGGAATATATATTTTGCCATACGGTTTTTATTTCACTAATATCAGCAACACATAGGGAGGCGCAACAGATTTATATATATTAATTCGGTAATAGATGTGGGAACACGTTGCTGTTTGCAGCCTCCCATACACTATAAGAAGGAAAATTGTTACAGGTAGCACAGGGAAAATATTTATTTTTATTTTTCACTTGATAGAGATAAAAGTCATTTGTTTTTTTGTCAAATATTTCATTCTATAAAGATGGCTTATTGAGATGTGTTATAAGTGAACCTTTACTTTGCCCATATTGGATGAAGTTACAGTTTTAGTTTTTAGCAGGCACTATAAGCATGTTTACCTCCCCCAGGCTCCTCTGCTTTTAGCCTCCCAAGAAATACCTGGTACTAAGGGGAGAAACCATGACATTTTCTTTGCCATTCACATTGCCTTTCAATTCTGGGTTCTTCGACAGCCAATGTCCAGATATTTTCCATAGCTGATTTATCTGGCAACTGTTAGAATCTTTGGGCAAATAGTCACAATAGACCACCAAATCTGACCTTTGAGGATAGGCAGGTCACATGACAGACAGGGAGATCTGTTATACATTTTAGTCAATCAGCACATCCCTTTTGATAGCATTGGCAGTGACAGGTACGCTTTACTGAGAGGTCTGGGGTCTATTAGACACCAGATTTCTCCTCTGCCCTCAAAAGCATCTGATCAAACTGAGGTCTGTTCTATAGATGCTTTCTAAACCAGTGACGGCTTGTAAACAACAAACAAAAACTGGAAGTTACAAAATCCTTGCCGCTTCCCGTTTCTGATGTCACAGTGGAGGGATGTTTATGGATGTACCTGCCTTTTCTCTGTGGTCACCAGGCTTGACAGGTTGCAGCAGTGGCAGGAGGGAGAGGCACCCCCTTCCATGTCCTGGCTGCTCGGATCATTTCTCTAGGAATGTCCATCGCACACACACACACACACACATATATATATACACATACAGTCATAGCCAAAAATATTGGCACCCCTGCATTTTTGTCAGATAATGCACCACTTCACCCAGAAAATTGTTGCAATTACAGATGTTTAGGAATTCTCGTGTTTCTTTCCTTTGTTTGTATTAGTATGACACAAAAAAGTGGAGAAACAAAAAGCCAAATCTGACACATTCCATGCATAACTCCAAAAATGAACTGGACAAAATTATTGGCACCTTTTCAAAATTGTAAGGAATAATTGCATTCCAAATTTGTGATGCTCCAGTAATTTGTAATTAAACTCACCTTGCGAGCACTGAACTTATTCTCTCTGGAGAAGAGACGCTTGAGAGGGGATATGATTTCAATATACAAATACCGTACTGGTGACCCCACAATAGGAATAAAACATTTTCGCAGAAGAGAGTTTAACAAGACTCGTGGCCACTCATTAAAATTAGAAGAAAAGAGGTTTAACCTTAAACTACGTAGATGGTTCTTTACTGATATGCCCCGTACACACGGTCGGACTTTGTTTGAAAATTCCGACAACAAAATCCATGGATTTTTTCCGACCGATGTTGGCTCAAACTTGTCTTGCATACACACGGTCACACAAAGTTGTCGGAAAATCCGATCGTTCTGAACGCGGTGACGTAAAACACGTACGTCGGGACTATAAACGGGGCAGTGGCCAATAGCTTTCATCTCTTTATTTATTCTGAGCATGCGTGGCACTTTGTCCGTCGGATTTGTGCACACACGATCGGAATTTCCGACAACGGATTTTGTTGTAGGAAAATTTTATATCCTGCTCTCAAACTTTGTGTGTCGGAAAATCCGATGGAAAATGTGTGATGGAGCCGACACACGGTCGGAGTTTCCGACAACAAGGTCCTATCACACATTTTCCGTCTGAAAATCCGACCGTGTGTACGGGGCATAAGAGCGGCAAGGATGTGGAATTCCCTTCCATAGGCGGTGGTTTCAGCGGGGGGCATCGATAGCTTCAAGAAACTATTAGATAAGCACCTGAATGACCACAACATACAGGGATATACAATGTAATACTGACACATAATCACACACATAGGTTGGACTTGATGGACTTGTGTCTTTTTTCAACCTCACCTACTATGTAACTATGTATCAATTAACAGGTGCTGCCAAGTTAGAAATCACACCGGCATTCAGTTAAAATGGTGAAAAATTTACTCAACCTTTCTGTTGTGTGTCTCTGCGTGCCACACGGAGCATGGTGAAGAGAGAGAGCAGCAAATAATTGTCTAAGGATTTGAGAGCAAAAATTGTGGAAAAGCATGGACAATCTCAAGGTTACAAATGAATCTCCAGAGATCTTAATGTTCATGTGTCCACTGTGCGCAACATTGTCAAGAAGTTTACAGCCCATGGCACAGTAGCTAATCTCCCTGGACGTGAATGAAAGAGAAAAATTGATCAGAGTTTGACAAAACTTACCTGAAGAAGCCAAAATTCTTTTTGGGAGAATGTGCTGTGGACAGGTGAAACGAAATTACAGCTTTTTGGTAAAGCCTATCATTCTACTGTTTTAAGTAAAAGAAGCTAGGCCTTTAAAGAAAATAATACAGTCCCTACAGTCAAACATGGTGGAGGTTCACTGATGTTTTGGGGTTGCTTTGCTGCTTCAGGCACTGAATGTCTTGACTGATGTGTGCATGGCAGTATGAAATCTGAAGACTCCCCACAAATTCTGGGGTGCAATGTAGGGCCCAGTATCATAAAGTTGGCTCTACGTCAGAGGTCATGGGTCTTACAACAGAACAATGACCCAAAACACACGTCAAAAAGCACCCAGAAATGGTTTAAGACAAAGCACTGGAGAGTACTGAACTGGCCAGCAATGAGTCCAGATCTCAATCCTATAGAGCACCTGTGGAGAGATCTCAAAACAGCAGTTGGGAAAAGGTACCCTCCTAATCTGAGAGACCTGGAGCAGTTGGCAAAAGAAAAGTGGTCCAAAATTCCAGTAGAGAGGTGTAAGACACTCTTTGATGGTTACAGGAAGCAATTGAATTTCTATTATTTGGGGTGTGCTAACAAATATTAAATAGAGGGTGACGATAATTTTGTGGAGTCAGTTTGTGGAGTTTTACATGGAATGTATCAGATTTGGCTTTTTTTTTTCTCTAACTTTTTGTGTCATACCAATAGAAACAAAAGAAATAAACATGAGAATGCCTAAACATTTGTAATTGCAACAATTTTCTGGGTAAAGTGGTGCATTATCTGACAGAAATGCAGGGGTGCCAAAAGTTTTGACCATGACTGTATATAGCAGTCAGAAAGCAGTTAAGAATACATGTTTGAATAGAATTGACTGTTTCACTTTTTAATGTTACACTAGTAGTTTATGAAGGAGGGGTGCGTTACACTGTAACCCACTACTGAGCCGTCTTGTGCACTGCATTGCTAAAAATGGAGCATTTGACTCTATTTCAGCTGGGGCAAAGACCCCACTGTGGTTTCCAACTCTAGGCCCATTTTGCTCCTTTAACATGGACATCGAATTATATGGCAAAAGTATGGCAAACAAACACTGCCCTTACTGCTAGCCCCCGCACTCCCCAGCGCAAGTAGGTATTGTCCTGGGCAAGGAGGCCAGGGACAAGATCCCAAATGCATTGACCTCACAAGATTGGGCCCCAAAAAAAGCAGAAGGCAGGATCTATATTGCCTGAAACTATGTGAAGAAAGTCCTTATCTCAATAGGAGTTAGACCACGGCAGCTAGGATTTTAGTTCTGTATTCTAACCTCAATGCCAGTGAAGATGAATTGGCACCTTTCAAATGCCTTCACCATACAAAGCAGCACCCATCAGGGGTGTCTGTTATTCTCGCTGATCTTTATACTTACTTTGGAGCCCTTTCTTAGCTGCCTTAACGCGGATCTGGACATCAAGGGTTTAATATTTTGGAGAAAGAACACAAGCTTGCAGCCTTCACCGAAGATATTCTACTGTTCAGGAACCCTATATTACGATTCCAAAGTTTCTATCTGCTTTTGACGAGATTACACCAACTTTATGATCTAAAAAATAATTACTCAAAATATTTTGCCTTGAACATCAACCTCCCTCAAACTGAAATGTAACAATGCCAACAACATTTCCCATTCACATAGAAGACAGGCGCAATCTGATGCCTCTGAAGCAAAAGGAAATATATGAACATATTGCTCACTCAAGTCATTCTCCAAAACTTGAACTCCCGGACAAAATTACACCTATTCTGGTTCATTAGCGCGGCGATACTAACGATGAACATGCTACCAAGGTTACCTGTATGTTTTTCAGGCCCTCTCAATACTTCTACCAAAGATGTTTTTCAAATCACTGCAAAAGGCCTTATTACATATTACACAAAACCACTTGGAAAAATACAGTACATTCAAATCTGGACATGCTGGATCATTCCAAGTCCACTGATGCCTACATATAATGTCCCTTGATGTATGATTTGGAAGTGAAGCAGAACTTACACTTCCAACCCGGCTAATGCATAAGGTCATCAGGCTGAAATAGGAATGCATGGACGCTCATGCTTGACTGCAATAGCATCTCCACTTTTACCAAAACCCTGGATTTTCAGCTACCACATGATGTCCTCCTCCCCTTTCTAATTCCAGCAGTGTCGATCTCCATGGCTCATAATGGTGGTTCCTTCACCCACATATAATACCATTGAGTTTTTTCATACCCCTTTTCTCCTACATCTCTTACACCCCCCCCCCCTTTTTTTTGTATAATTTTCTTTTACCCTGTGCTACATTTGCTCCCTTCAGCACCACTTCCTGGTATATGCCTGCACCCTATGAGGTCACACAGACACCACAGTCCACCAAATGGCGACTGTAGCAAGACCCAATCAGCTTTTGCAATCAAGCTCTGTACCCTGGAGCTGAGATTATTATATACTTCAAAGTTCCTAGGCACTTTGCAACCTGCAACTGGATGACCACTGATACCACTCTTTGCACATATTTATATATACTGTACTTCACATACACGTCCTTTCTGCATGACTTTGATAAAACCCAAGGAATGATCCGAGAACTTGCATGGAGATTACCACCTGTGTCTCTAGTGCTGAGGAAAATATAAATGACTACTGTATACCTTTCAGTCTATACAATGTCAAAAATGTTTACTAGATAGTCGTGTCATACCGGGAACATTTTTTTGAATCTTCCTGACTCGTATGTATTGGACTGTTTTTTTTGTTCTAGCTTTTTTTGAAAATCTCGTTAAAAGCTATTATGGAAGAATACAAATTTTCATTCACATTTTTTGTGCATTCTAGTGCATTAGGCAGTCCGTTTCAATGAATTAATCACCTTTAAGTGATCCTAAATTCATACTGTTTATTTTACATTGTCCCTTCTTTTTCTGTATGTGGATGATAGCACTGTGATTGTTTTAATAAAAAAACATTTAAGTACTTTTTTCCTAATCGATATACAGCTGTCAAGCTGTCACATGACCCAGATCTTTCCCAGCCTGTCTGTAGGGAAACATATACACAGGAGGAGCTTCTAGTCCTCTGCTGCTGGTCATATGTTAAAAAAAAAAAAAACAGCCTTTGGATTACAGAGTATAAATAAGTAAATAATATCAATAAACTGTTTTAAATTGTCATACAAATATCTATTTAAAATCAAATCTTTATTAGTTGTAGATATAACAAGGTGTGGGTGGATTTCTGCCAGTCACAGGCTGTGTCACGCCCCTCCAGCCTGTGTCTGAGCCTGAGTTCACACATGTGCGGTGCGAATTGAAGCTCAGGTTTCACTGGGAAGATAAAAATCTACTGTTCAAAGGAATCACTGCGTTGTAGTTGCGGATCAGTGAGCAGGGGGAGGGGGAGGTGTAGTGGGGAGAAGGAGAAAATCCTTGTTCAGAACGCAATGCATCTGCGAATCAGATGCGTTCCCATAGGAGATGATAGGCTTGTAGTTCGCACCGCAATGCCGAAAAAACGCACACGTTTTTTGTGCAATGCGCAGTGCAAATGCAACGCACATATGTGAACCAGATACATTCAAATTAATGTATTTTAAAATGTCCTGCGAATTGGATGCGATTAAAGCCTCATCTAATTCGCATAGGTGTGAACCCGGGCTTAGAATAAGAGGGAGGTGAAGCCACTATTAATCGACATTAATATTCCACCACTATTGTGTTTAGCTGGTTAGTGGGCATAGAGGGAGTGAGCTGTCATTTACCACTGTGTAAATGCCCACATGTGTGACTCTATAGTCACATGGGCTGCTCAGATGTGATAGGGAGGAAATGCTCACCATAGAAACTCACTGAAAACTGAGCATATGCAGAGCTGCAACCACAGCTGCAAAATCCCTAGCTGAACTGGGAACATGAATCAACCAGGGTTTTTTGCACAATACAGAAAAGGAATATCATAGTGACTATATGAACAGAATGTAATACACAAATTATTGATAATTCTTTAGGATAATGGTTCAGTAACACTTTAACCAGTTGCCGACCAGCTGCTGTTGTTATACAGCGGCAGGTTGGCTCCCCTATGCGAATCGCCATAGCTGTACGGAGGGAGCTTTAAGGTGTATATGGGGCAGGCGTGCATGCCCGCTGTGTGACGTAGTAGCTGATGCACGTGCCCTGTGGATCGCTCCTGAGAGAGACAGAATGGAGGTCTGTCAATGTAAACAGACAGATCTCCATTCTGTCAGGGGTGAGGAGACAGATCTGCTGTTCATGCTGGTTATGAACGGAAATCGGTCTCCTCCAGGCAATCACGTCCCCCACAGTTAGAAACACTACCTAGGACACACATTTAACACCTTGATCGCCCCCTAGTGTTAACCCCTTTTCCTGCCAATTACATTTATACAGTAATCAGTGGCTATTTTTAGCTCTGATCGCTGTATAAATGTCAATGGTCCCAAAAAAGTGTTCAATCTGTCTACCGCAATGTCACAGGCCTGCTAAAAACTGCAGATCACCGCCATTGCTAGTAAAAAAATAAAAATGCCATAAATCTATTACCTATTTTGTAGATGCTATAACTTTTGTGCAAAGCAATCAATATACGCTTCTTGCGATTTTTTTTTTTAATCAAAAATATGTAGACGAATACATATCGGCCTAAACCGATGAAGACATTTTTTTTTTTTGGATATTTATTATAGCAGAAAGTAAAAAATATTGTGTTTTTTTCCAAAATTGTCATTTTTTTGTTTATAGTGCAAAAAATAAAAACCGCAGAGGTGATCAAATACCACCAAAAGAAAGCTATATTTGTGGGAAAAAAGGACATCAATTTTGTTTGGGTACACTGTCGCATGACCGCGCAATTGTCAGTTAAATTGACGCAGTGCCGGATCGCAAAAAATGGCCTGGTCATTAAGGGGGCAGGTCCTTCTGGGGCTGGAGTGGGTAATGCAACACGTTAAACTTCACATACGTAAATGGTGAAGTTAATTTTTACAGTTTTCAGAGCTGACAGGAGAGCAATAAGGAGCCTAAAATAGCTTCCTGTAGAAGTAGGCAGTAAATGTTCGCCTTTTGACTCTGCATCAATCACTAGAACTGGTCCACTGGGAAACCAACCATCGATCACTAGAATTGGTCCCCCAAAGTCCACTGGGAAACCAACCATCGATCACTAGAACTGGTCCCCCAAAGTCCACTGGGAAACCAACCATCGATCACTAGAACTGGTCCCCCAAAGTCTACTGGGAAACCAACACTGCCTGGAATGTCGATCTCCATGGCTCATAATGGTAGTTCCCCACGGCTCACACTGGTTCGCTGGGTCTAATGATCACAGTGGTATTCAGTGTAGGGTTGCCACCTTATCCCTTTACCCGAACACATATGAATTACACAGGTTTTGAGGCTAATTTAATGCAGGCAAGGTACCAAATGAGTATAAATACCACCTTAATCAGCCACAGAACCTGTGTAATTACTATGTGTTCTGTTTTCAAGGGATGAGGTGGCAACCCTAATTCAGTGGTGCAGACCCCCAGGAAAGGTGAGTATTTACAACCTTCTTTTAAGAGGGTTTTAAAAAAGGGTCTGGGTCACAAAGCAGTTCAATTGTTTTAGGTTCCAGTTTAGAGGACTGACTAATTTGCATATTAGCAGAATTCTAAGCTTTGGAAACTGATGCAAATTTGATAATGGGTCATTTGAGAATTTCTGTGAGGAGACACCTTGTAAGTCCTATTTTACCTATCTCTGGTGCATCAGATGTCTGCCAGTCTGCTATACAGCATGGAACGTGATCATCTTTTGATTAATGTATTATTCATTCATCACACACTTCAGACAAGTAAAAATATGAAGCATAAATGGAGAAGAAAAAGTGAGACTCAGCCTTTTAGAAAATCCCAGTGAGCAAAGTTCAAAGCCCCCTGCCCCACAACATCCTCTCTAGAATGCTCCTTTATTGGATAATTAGCCTGAATTGCTTGGAAAGGTTCCCTTTTGATCCATCTCATTCCAGCCTCTGGATATAGGTGTAGACAATAATCTTTACAAGTTGTGAATAGGGATATGTCTTGTGATACAGTAACTCTTCTACTTACGGCATTATGCAGCTTATGATTGTAGCAACAGAAATTGGGTGGTGGTTGGGTGTTATCATTGAACCCATGACAGTCTATGGCACATACTGACTTCCAAAGTGCTATTTATATATTCAAATCCAATTGCAGGCTCTATAATATTACTGTAATACAGGCTGCATATACAGCCATAAACATGCTCATCTTTCTGTTTCTTTTCTTGCATACCAAGGTTTAAAGTAAAACTATAGGAAAAACTTTTTTTTTTTCATTTTGGATAGAGTAAAGAAGGGTTATCACCCCTATTGGATTTTTTTTGCCATATGTAGCCCATGGGGGAGGTTCACCTTCACTTCCTGTCCTATAGCCAAAACCAGAAGTGAGAGGAGGAAATCCCTGCAAATTAAGGATATCCTTTACCTGCCAATTAAATTATTTGAATTAAAATGGATGGCTTTGTTGTAGATAAGTATTCACATGATTGCTTTGAAACCCCTAAATAAGATGTGTTTAAACGAACTAACTTCAGCAGTCCCATAATTAGGTAATTACGTAAGGTCCACTTGTGTGCAATCGAAGTGTTCTGTCACATGATGTCAGTATAAATACAATGCACCTGTTTTGAAATGCCCAAGTTGGCAAAACCACTAAGCAAGCAACATAAAGACCAACGAGCAATTTAAACAGGTCAGAGACAACGTTGTGGAGAAGTATAGATCAGGGTTGGGTTTAAAAAAAAAAAAAAATCCAATGTTCGAACATTCCACAGAGCACCAATAAATCCATTTAGGCCAGTTTCACACGGGCTTCAGTTTCTATAGGAGCAGTGTGAACAGCAAGCTTCAACAAAGCATTTGCAGAACTTTCAGAAAGCTTTGTTGAAGCTTTTAAAGTACCAGTCCCCTCCAGCTTGTAAATGCTGAACACAGATCTAATGGGAATGCTGATTGCCACTTTAAACAAGCTGCTAACAGGCTTAACCAATTCTTGAAGCTTGTTGAAAGCCTGCGGAAGCCTGCCAGCAGCTTGTTTAAAGTGGCAATCAGCACACTCATTAGGATTTCTGTTAGACATTTACAAACTGGTACATTAAAAGCTTCAACAAAGCTTGCTGAGAGCTCTGCAAATGCTTTGTCAAAGCTTGCTGTTCATACTGCACTTCTACAAGCTGACGTTCGGTGAAACAGGCCCAAACAAAATTAAAATAATATGGCACCACTACAAACCTGACAAGAGAAGACCACCTCACCAAAACTCAGACTGAATAAAAAGGGCATTATTCAGAGATGCAACAAAAACACCAAAGATAAACACAGTGGAGTTGGGAGAAACTGTCTAAAGAACAATTTTGAGCCTGGGTTCACACATGTGCGTTGCGAATTGAAGCTCAGGTTTCACTGGGGAGATAAAAATCTCCCGTTCAAAGGAATCACTGCGTTTTAGCTCAGGAGCAGGGAGAGGGGGAGGTGTAGTGAGGAGAAGGAGAAAATTCATGTTCAGAACGCAATGCATCTGCGAAGCAGATGCGTTCCCATAGAAGATAAGGGGCTCGTAATTCGCACCGCAATGCCCAGAAAACGCACACGTTTTTTGTGCAGTGCGAATGCAACGCACATATGTGAACCAGATGCATTCATATGAATGTATTTTAAAATGTCCTGCGAATTAGATGCGGTGTAAGCCGCATCTAATTTGCATAGGTGTGAACGGGGGCTAAGCCATACATTCCACAAAGTGGGTCTTTACAGAAGAGTGGGCAGGAAAAAAGCCATAGCAAAGGACAAAAATAAGAATAAATGTTTGGAGTTTCCCAAACAGCATGTGGCAGACCCTACAAACACATGGAAGAAGGTTCTCTGGCCAGATGATTCTAAAATGGAATTTTTGGCCATCTTCAGAAACAATAACACAATGGGGTTAAATGTAGAAAGAGTGAAACACTGCTCAAGGTGAGTCTTTACCTGTCCCACCTCCACTGCATACTAATAGGTGCTGGCTCTAGAGCAATGAATAAGCACCTAGGTTGGCGTAAAACGCTTTAGCATATGGCTATATTCCCTTGTCTGTGTGAATTATGAATCGATAAAGGGTGATTTTATGGAAGCGCAGCTATCCGGATATTTCTTCACATCGTAACATAATGGGGTTGATTTACTTAAACTGGAGGGTGTAACATTTGATGCAGCTGTGCACGATACCCAATCAGCTTCTGACTTGTTCAGTTAAGCTTTGACAAAAAAAATGTAATGCAGTGGCGGCTGGTGAAGTTTTAGGATGGGGGGGGCGCCCGACCCCGTCCTTCCTTTTTGACCCCTCCCACTTTGTGAAAATGGGCATGGTTTCAGTGACGTCGTGGGCGTGGCTCTAAAGTGGTGTGGTTAGCGCCTGAGATGAACGAGGGAGAGAGGGATGGAGGGACAGCAGGCCCAGATCCTGCACAACAATAGAAATATGTGTATTCTAGAAAGTTTAACAATCAGCAGATAAAGATACTCCAAATACCTGGTGTTAGCACTTCAATCATCCCGGCACCATGGTTGTTATGGTGTCAGGATGATTGAAGCGCATTATTTCTATTATTACATTGTAAAATAAGATGAAATCATTCAACTCGCCATAATGCAGAATCAGTGGGAGCCCTGAGCGTGTCACTAGCCATGTCGCCTGCCACCAGATGCCATCAGGTGTCCCCAGCGGAGTCCGTCCTTACATCAGGTGCCCCCAGCGGAGTCCCTTCTTACATGCAGCCTATGTCCCATCAAATGCAGCCTGTGTCACATAAAATGCAAATTGTGTCCCATCAAATGCAGCCTGTGTCACATAAAATGCAGCCTGTGTCCCATTAAATGCAGCCTGTGTCCCATTAAATGCAGCCTGTATCACATAAAATGCAAATTGTGTCCCATGAAATGCAGCCTGTGTCACGTAAAATGCAGCCTGTGTCCCATTAAATGCAGCCTGTGTCCCATTAAATGCAGCCTGTGTCCCATTAAATGCAGCCTGCGTCACATCAAATGCAGCCTGTGTCCCATTAAATGCAGCCTGTGTCACATTAGTATAGTAGAACAGGGAGAGGGGGATTATAGCGGTGCCAGAGACAATTTAGAACACAAATATAAAAAATATCAATTCTTTATTGATATACAATTCTAAAAAATATACAATCAATACATATAAATTATACGTTTATAAAAATAGACTGGGAGCACTTTACAATTTTATATATTGACCGACACCAGAGATGTTGAAAGGTAGTCGAAGGTCAATTCATCCCTACTAGTTTTGCCAATACATTGGCTTCATCAGGGCAATAAACAAATAGTAGAAAAGAGTAAAGACACTGAGAAAGAGAAAAGAAAGTCGGTCATAAAGCACAAATATCATAATACATATTAAATGAGCGATTGAACTACAGGGGAATCACAATTTTGTCTGACCTAGACCTCAAGTTTCCCAGACCCCATGTCATAGACATACCGTGTCAAACTCCCAGGACAATAGAGTAGACACCACCAAGCAACCGGGGGGCAGTAGTCGAACTTAGCCCTGTAATTGGCTACAGGGGGCCCAGAAGGGTGCCTGTAAAAATTGATACATTGGTAAAAAAAAAAACGAATTAAATGAGTTCATTATTAATCACATAGGCTAATACGCCTCAATTACATACCAAGGGTAATTGAGGCTTATTAGCCTATGTGATTAATAATGAACTCATTTAATTCGGTTTTTTGTTTTTTTTTACAGGCACCCTTCTGGGCCCCCTGTAGCCAATTACAGGGCTGAGTTCGACTACTGCCCCTGGCTGCTTGGTGGTGTATACTCTATTGTCCTGGGAGTTTGACACGGTATGTCTATGACATGGGGTCTTGGAAACTTGAGGTCTAAGTCAGACAAAATTGTGATTCCCCTGTCAATCGCTCATTTAATATGTATTATGATATTTGTGCTTTATGACTGACTTTCTTTTCTCTTTTTCAGTGTCTTTACTCTTTTCTACTATTTGTTTATTCCCCTGATGAAGCCAATGTATTGGCGAAACTAGTAGGGATGAATTGACCTTTGACTACCTTTACACATCTCTGGTGTCGGTCAATATATAAAACTGTAAAGTGCTCCCAGTTTATTTTTATAAACGTATAATTTATATGTATCAATTATAAATTTTTTAGAATTGTATATCAATAAAGAATTTATATTTTTTATATTTGTGTTCTAAATTGTCTCTGGCACCGCTATAATCCCCCTCTCCCTGTTCTACTATACATATCTGTTTAGGGATGAGGTGCCGTATCTATTAGGACATTCCACCCACTACCTTTTTTCTGTGTCACATTAATTGCAGCCCGTGTCACCTAAAATGCAGCCTGTGTCACATAAAATGCAGCTTAGGTCCCATCAAATGCAGCCTGTGTCACATAAAATGCAAATTGTGTCCCATAAAATGTAGCCTGTCCCGTTAAATGCAGCCCGTGTCCCATTAATTGCAGCCCGTGTCCCATGAAGTGCAGCCTGTGTCCCATCAAATGCAGCCTGTGTCACATCAAATGCAGCTCGTGTCCCATTAAATGCAGCCTGTGTCACATCAAATGCAGCTCGTGTCCCATTAAAAGCAGCCTGTGTCCCATCAAATGCAGCCTGTGTCACATAAAATACGGCCTGTGTCTCGTTAAATGCAGCCTGTGTCACATCAAATGCAGCTTGTGTCCCATTAAATGCAGCCTGTGTCACATCAAATGCAGCCTGTGTCACAATTAATGCAACCTGTGTCCCATGAAGTGCAGCCTGATTCCCATTAAGTGCAGCCTGTGTCCCATTAAATGCAGCCTGTGTCCCATTAAATGCAGCCTGTGTCCCATGAAGTGCAGCCTGTGTCACATTAAATGCAGCCTGTGTCACATTAAATGCAGCCTGTGTCCCATGAAGTGCAGCCTGTGTCCCATTAAATGCAGCCTGTGTCACATCAAACCCCCCCCCCCCCCCGTTCTTCACGGGAGCACAGCTGTACTTACCTTGCTGTGTGGTGTCCTCTCCTGCGGTGTCTCCTTCCACTGGCAGCGGTGATGGTGGAGTCCGCTCCTTATACTTCCAATTTTCTCTCTCTCGGGCGCAATGGGAGAGGGAAAACATGAAATGGCATCTAACTCAGATGTCAATTAAACTGCTGGGCCATAGTAATAGATACTACGAGCGCTGGGCGGAAGCTACTCGGCTCGGAAAGCGACGCAAGGCGGGACAAAAGCCCGCAAATGAAGCGCCGCGTCTCGTGATTGCATAGACGTGGCGCTTCCCATAGTGCACTGTGTCCAGTGTCTGAACACAGTGCACTTAAGGATTAAGGACCTTTTTTTTGTATTTTTTTTTTAAAGGACCAGTTTTAAAAAAAAAATTTTGTGACTGCCTGGAAGGGGGGGGGGGGGGGGGGGGGCTGGCGCCCATGCACTCCCTATGGACGGGCTACCACTGATGTAATGGATTGGTTTTTTTGCAGAGCTGCACCAGATTTTGCACTGTCCAATTTTAATAAATCAACCCCAGTTTGTGGTAGAAACTCAACACTTCCCATCACACCATCCCCACAGTGAAACATGGTGGTGGCAGAATCATGCTGTGGTAATGCTTTCCATCAGTAGGGATTGAAAAACTAGTACGGATTCAAGCAAAGATGGATGGTATTAAATCAATTCTTGAAGAATTATTCTTGAAGAAAACCTGTTTTAAGGCCCGTACACACTATCAGAAAATCGTATGAAAAATACAGATTTTGAAGAGATCATATGATAATCTGATCGTTGGCACACTGCTTTCGATTGTACTTGATCGTACTATTTTTGTTTAACCACTTCACCCCTGGAAGGTTTTACCCCCTTTACGATCAGTCCATTTTTTTCGATACGGCACTGCGTTACTTTAACTGATAAATGCGTGGTCGTGCGATGCTGTACCAAAATAAAATCCTTTTTTTCCCACAAATAGAGCTTCCTTTTGGTGGTATTCGATCACCTCTGCGATTTTTATTTTTTGCGCTATAAACAAAAAAAGCAACAATTTTTTGAAAAAAAAACTATATTTTTTACTTTCTGCTATAATACATATCCAATAAGGAAAAAAAATCTAATTTCATAATCAATTTAGGTCAATATGTATTCAGCTACATATTTTTGCTGCAGATTAAAAAGGAAAGGTAATTTTTACTAACATTAAATTACAATATGACTTGTGTCGCAATTGTTTACGCTATATTACTTTTTTTGTATTTGCTATTTTTTGCTAAGTAGAGTTACTCTTTACATGTCTTGAAATGGCTTATTCAAATCCCATACCCCAATCTAACTGAGAATCTATGGCATGACTTGAAGATTGCTGTGCACCAACTCATCTAACTTGAAGAAGCTGGAGCAGTTTTGTAGATAGATGTGCTAAGCTTATAGAGACAAACAATGTATTTCAATGAAAGCTGCAGAATTAAAAAATATAAAAAATGGCTTATGAATTTACATTATTACTATGTTAAAGCTTATGAGATTTTAGCAATTACGTTTATATATACAGTAAAACCTTAGATTGCGAGCATCATTGCGAGAAACATGCTTGTAATCCAAAGCACTTGTGTATATCAAAGCGAATTTCCCCATAAGAAATAATGGAAACTCAGATAACTCGTTCTACAACCATTTATTCATAAGTCCTTCAGTCTATAGTCCATATAAAAAGATTCTAGCAATGTGACCAGGTTGTGTAACCATAAAATCACCATCCACAAATGGAAGCCTCCACAAGGGGATTAGAAGCAAAATCCATCAGGAGCTACAGAGTATAAAGAGAGGGGCCTCTAAGTGTAGCAATATGCTTACATTTAATGAAGGTACAACATTTAGCAACTCACATGGTTGATGATTAAAAGAGGCACATATAAGTATGCAGACATTCGGGGTAAAGCTGTCCACATAGACCATCCTCAGCACCGCCGGCTCTCACTGTTGTCAGTCTGCAATTATGATCAGGAAGACTACCCTGCAGTAGAGCGATCTGAAAGCGAGGCTTGAAGCGCTCGTGGAGCGCAGTGTGGAAGGGATGACGTCAATGGTGGTGCGGAGAACTTAGATGTGCCTCTTTTAATCATCAACCATGTGAGTTGCTAAATGTTGTACCTTCATTAAATGTAACCATATTGCTACACTTAGAGGCGCCTCTCTTCTCTTTTATACTCAGTTGTGATGTGACGCTACTTGTATATCAAGACATTGCTTGTTTATCAAGTCAAAATTCATTAAAAAAATTGCTCGTCTTGCAAAACACTCTCAAACAAAGTTACTCTCAATCCAGGGTTTTACTGTACTTCATAACGTGTTCAACACACGTTGACCGCATTGCTGCAATCCCAGTTCCTTTTATTCTCCCATCTCGATTTTCATGTTTGCACTGATGAAAGTTGATGCTGGCTGTTAAGAACGCTCCCCTTTTGATTGCGTACTCGCGCACCTTGACATTTAATGGAAGTCTGCGGAAGTATGCCATTATCTCAAGAACAATAAACAAATGCTACACGCTTTTCTAATTCCTTCCCAGCAGGATTGGGTGTTGCAGCGGTAGCAGCTGGGCTCGCAGGCATTCATAACCTGTGTATTTATGCACATTACCTTGTCAAGACTGTCATTGACAATCTGACTGGTGAAATTCCAAGAGACTGGAACTCCTAGATGGTTCTTTAGTGACAGCACAAACCCCGAAATAAACATAGCCAATACCTTCAGTCACTGCACTGCCCCGCTGATCTATTATGACCCATGTGATTAAATCTCTCATAGGCAGTTTCTAACAAAAAAAAAAAAAAAGTTTTTTTTGGCAATGACAGAAGAGGAAATGCACCAATCAGCAATATCTTTATGACCACCTATCTAATATTGAGTATGTCACAACAGCCCTGACTCGTTGGCATGGATGGCACTAGCGGTATGCTGTAGAAACTGGCACCAAGCCAACATTACAGCACAGCGGCTGCTATGCAGTGCCATCCGGAACTCAGCTTAGTGATGAAGTGCTAAGATCAGCGGATCACTTTTTCCTTTTTTTTTTTTTTTTTTTATCAACTTTAATGAGATGTCACACAGACAGCTCATAAAGTTCTAATGTCGGCCGCACTACTGCGCTGATAAAATGTATTGCATGCACTGCAGTTTGATTTTCAGGAGGGCTGCAAACATTGCTGCTAGTGTGAAAGGAACCTAAATCTCTATATTTAAAAAAAGCTAAAAAAAATTAAAAGAGGAAACCTGTTAAACCGAGAAAGTAATACCAAAATTTTTTTTACTAAGGAATAAATATTGTTTAACTAAACTTGAGCTAACTGCCCACTTTGCTTTCCCCATCCCATCACCCAAAACTTCCCTTGGATCTTTCAGTAGCCTCTCCCACCAGCCATGGCCTATGTCAGCTCAGCCAACCCTGGTTGAGAGTTTGAGCCAGCCACTCCCGTCCCCTTCCTAGCCTGGCGCTCCAGTAAGTGCTGGTGACTCACTGACAGTCACCATTCTGTGCTTAGGACGGACCCGAGAACTTAGCAATCAGTAGTCTTTGATCGCTCAGTTCTCAGTGTAGAGCCAGCGGGGGACAGCTGCAATATTGGACTGATGCTGCAGCCATCAAGGTGTGTATGTATGTTTGGGTTTTTTCTGTCATTCCATACTTCTTTTTCAATTTCTTCAAATATTTATGAAGTACAATATCTATACAATTTAATCTTTTATACTAGTGAACTTCAATAAACACAAGCATACCATTGTTATTACTTTGAATGGGTAGCCCTTGGCTGACAGCTCTTTAAGGGGTGGGACCTGCTTACCCTGGGAATTTTTGCATCTTTTCCACAAGTTATCCCTCTCCCATACTGGAGATGGACTTGCGGCAGGGACAGGGGAGGGAGGAGGACAGGGATTGGCTGTATTGGCAGTTAGAAGGGGTCACATTCTGAACTTGGTGGGAAGGAACAGGGAGAGCACAGTCTGCGGGGAGGGAGAATGGGGGGAACAGACTAGCCACCAGAGAGGCCTCAAAATTGCAGCCCAATCCCTCTCTGCCCTCTGTGAAACAACAGAGATCACCTGGGAGAGGTGGCCAGGAGGCCGGTATCCAGTTGGACTTATGCATTAGGGCAACACCCACTTGAATTGTGTTAATCCACACCTGCTCGCCAAAGGCCCAGCCTGTAGGAGCTGCTGGCAGGAGACTGTAATCAAGAGGACAACCTTCAGAAGTCGAAGTGGTGAGAATTCTTTGGCCACCCATTGTCAAGTTGAACTTTCCTTGCATTTGTCTAGAATTCTACTACTGTGGGCAGCATTTCCTCCAAGGGACCCACCCTGTCCTTATACTGTCCGCTGTTTTGAAGCCATACATTGGAGGGCATACTACCCTTGTAGCTTACAAATACCTTCACCTGAAGGTTGAGCACTCCACTGTTGAGTTTAAAGGACCCCATCACAGGCACACTTTATGGCAGCTTTACCCATTTGCCAGTGGTTAGTTATAGTCTGATAAAGTACTTTAGACCCCTGTACCCCTGTTACTTCAGACCGGGGATATGTGGTTACATTGAGTGTTGTTTATACATGTTTGCAGTGTCGTTCTCTAAATGGCCTGTGCGTCGAGACAAAGCCCCTTGTAGCCAGGTTGCCTACAGGTATGTAGCTAGTGGCTGGCCCAGGCTGGGGAAAGAGTTCATTTGTGTGCTGCTGTTCCTGGACTTTTTGTTATGTCTGTCCACCTGTGGTATAAAGAGGATAACTAACGAAGTATGGTTGGATGTGCCCCATGACACGCCTCCATCCACATATAATATACAAAGAAACATGACTTGCCGTGGGACTTTAAATGAGGCGCAACACACTCAATAATAAAATCAATAAAGTAAAGATTTATTGGTAAATACAATTTCCAACAGAACAACAGTGACATAACTGCCATATAGTCAAGCAGATTGGTCAATATATAAATATTAATTATGTAGCCAGGTACAGTGTTTCAAAGATCAATCCTTAATAGGTGTGAACTTGCATCTATGTAACTTGATGCATTTCATGACATAATGTCACTTCCTCAGGGGTTGATGCACAAACAATTGTCTATAAAGTAGAAATAGTTTAGGAATATATGACACACATAATACAATGTATTCTGTTATTGCAAACATTGGGTATCAATCAAAAGGGGACCCATACTTACAAATCTGCAAGACATCAAGTAGTCGCCTGGAAATGTCTGACCTGGGAACTGTGGGTATGGGATTCGAAGGGCCCAGCAGTGCAAACAGGACAAAATGGAATGGCGGCCATGGAGAACAATCCAACAAGTCCTCCACAGTAATGGCTGTGAAAAATGTGTCTTATGTGTTAGTATACATGACATAAAACTATCACATAGGAGTTGACAAAAAGGAATAATGTGTGTAAATAATGTGAGATGTACAGTATCTCACAAAAGTGAGTACACCCCTCACATTTTTGTAAATATTTTATTATATCTTTTCATGTGACAACACTGAAGAAATGACACTTTGTTACAATGTAATGTAGTGAGTGTACAGCTTGTATAACAGTGTAAATTAGCTGTCCCCTCAAAATAACTCAACACACAGCCATTAATGTCTAAACCGCTACTAACAAAAGTGAGTACACTCCTAAGCGAAAATGTCCAAATTGGGCCCGATTAGCCATTTTCCCTCACCGGTGTCATGTGACTCATTAGTGTTACAAGGTCGCAGGTGTGAATGGGGACCAGGTGTGTTAAATTTGCTGTTATTGCTCTCACTCTCTCATACTGGTCACTGGAAGTTCAACATGGCAAAGAACTCTCTGAGAATCTGAAAAAAAGAATTGTTGCTCTACATGAAGATGGCCTAGGCTATAAGAAGATTGGCAAGACCCTGAAACTGAGCTGCAGCACGGTGGCCAAGACCATACAGCGGTTTAACAGGACAGGTTTCACTCAGAACAGGCCTCGCCATGGTCGACCAAAGAAGTTGAGTGCATGTGCTCAGCATCATATCCAGAGGTTGTCTTTGGGAAATAGACATATGAGTGCTGCCAGCATTGCTACAGAGATTGAAGGGGTGGGGGGGTCAGCCTGTCAGTGCTCAGACCACAAGCCGCACACTGCATCAAATTGGTCTGCATGCCTGTCGTCCCAGAAGAAAGCCTCTTCTAAAGATGATACACAAGAAAGTCCACAGTTTGCTGAAGACAAGCAGACTAAGGACATGGATTACTGGAACCATATCCTGTGGTCTGATAAAACCAAGATAAACCTATGTGGTTCAGATGGTGTCAAGCGTGTGTGGTGGCAACCAGGTGAGGAGTACAAAGACAAGTGTGTGTTAACTACAGTCAAGCATGGTGGTGGGAGTATCATGGCCTGGGGCTGCATGAATGCTGCAAGCTCTGGGAGCTACAGTTCATTGAGGGAACCATGAATGAAAACATGTACTGTGACATACTGAAGCAGAGCATGATCCCCTCCCTTCGGAGACTGGGCCACAGGGCAGTATTCCAACATAACAACCCCAAACACACCTCCAAGACGTCCACTGCCTTGCTAAAGAAGCTGAGGGTAAAGGTGATGGACTGGCCAAGCATGCCTCCAGACCTAAACCCTATTGAGCATCTGTGGGGCATCCTCAAACGGAAGGTGGAGAAGTGCAAGGTCTCTAACATCCACCCGCTCCGTGATGTCATCATGGAGTAGTGGAAGAGGACTCCAGTGGCAACCTGTGAAGCTCTGGGTTAAGGCAGTGCTGGAAAATAATGGTGGCCACGCAAAATATTGACACTTTGGGCCCAATTTGGACATTTTCACTTAGGGGTGTACTCACTTTTGTTGCCAGCGGTTTAGACATTAATGGCTGTGTGTTGAGTTATTTTGAGGGGACAGCAAATTTACACTGTTATACAAGCTGTACACTCACTACTTTACATTGTAGCAAAGTGTCATTTCTTCTTCTGAAAAGATAGAATAAAATATTTACAAAAATGTGAGGGATGTACTCACTTTTGTGAGATACTGTGTGTGTGTGTGTATGTGTATATATATATATATATATATATATATATATATATATATATATATATATATATATATATATATATATATATATATATATACAGTGGGTATAGAAAAGAATCACCCCTCTTTAAAATAATCACATTGTGTTGCTTTGCAGCCTGAAATGAAGACAGTTTTTGTTTTATCCAGCCAAATTTACTCACTGTAACTGCTAACATTCAAGTGAAAGCTATAACACCAACATGTTAGAAAAAAAACAAAAACAGAATCACTGAGTTGCAAATAGGATCACCCCCCCCCCCCTCCTAAAAATCAGGTATATCTAATCACCTTTTCAATAACACACAGAGCTATTTGACTTTCAGCTCTGATCAGCTGTGGTCATTTTGATTAGCTCAGCATGAAAAGAGCTTTCCTGGAACATTTCAGTCCCTATTAGTGCAACTAAAGCAAACATTCAATTATGACTAGCAAAGCAGTGTCAAAAGATCTCTGGGATAAAGTTGTGGACAGGCACAATTCAAGAGATGGATACAAAAACATTACAAAGATGTTATTAATGCCTAGAAGCACAGTGACGTCTATTATCAAGAAGTGGAAGGTATTTGGTACAACACAGACCCTCCCTGAATCACGACGTTGCTCCAAACTGGATGAAAGAGCCTGGTCAGAGAAGCTATCAAGAGGCCTAGAGCAAATCTGAAATAGTTGCAAAAATTTATGACAAAGAGTGGTCATTGTGTGCATGTGACAACAATATCACAAATTCTCCACAAATGTGGCTAGTATGTGTAGCAAAGTACCGGGCCTCTCTAGGCCTATTGGTGACCTCCAGAGTTAGGGACAACTGACATCCTTCTGTGTAGAGTGATGGGCAGCTTGAGCGCCAGACACTTCTTGAATGCAAAGAGATTTATTGTCTCTTAAACAGAACTGTGGGAGAGAGGGTTGGGGCCAGGACACCCTTAAGTAGAGGCAATGTTATTTGGCAGACTCCGAGACTTCTATAGGCAGACAGCCATGCAGGGAAAGGTATCAAGCTAGACACCACATCTGCATGGGTAGACACGCTGTCTCCTATGTCAACAGTCTTTTAACAGTTTCTAACAAAGATTGCAATGAACTTTTTCGCTCCTTCTACAATCTCCTATTATAGAACTTTCACTAGACTTCCTGATCCACTTCCACTGTATCCCATGAGCTCTTCCAATCTACTCACTCAGCATCTTCCTCAAGTGTCACCCCCGCGTCCCTGCTGGGTCCCTACCTTGGCACTCACAGATGCTCCTCAAGTGTCACCCCACTGCCCTGCTTGGTCCATGGCTTGGCACACTATAATGCTCTGCAAACATCACCTCCACTGTCTGAGTCCCTGGCTTGGCACTTGCTAAAGTTTTCCCACTTCTTCACCGTCCCCGGCTGGTGAGAATACTGCTCTGGTAGTTGCTTCAGCTACTCATGGTGATTCCTGGTAACGAGGAGCATGGTCCCTTAGTGGCGACAGCTTCCCCCTCTACCTCTGACCACGACTGGTTCTCTGGCCGGCAGAACCGTCACTTCTGGTTGGACTACTAGCCTGCAGTCCCAACCCTATGCTTCTTCTTGCTTCTGGATAAGCCCTCAGACAGCCAACAGCCAGACGTCCCCGGGATAGGCCTTACGTTTCTGGCCTAGCAGCCCAGACAATACAACACATGTCCACCCAGACAGCCGTCCAGGTGGCACAGAACCCTGATCACCTGGCTCCACCCAAATAAATAGGCTCTCCCAGCAGGCCAAGGGACCCAAGAAAATCCCTGCCCGTTGGCTGAGACACCCCATTCATTCCTAATCAGTCCTTGCAATGCCCTTGTCTTATCTAATGTCACCAGATACCCAGCCATCTAGTGACAGAAGAGAGAAGTGCAGCAATTCCAGAATTAGGGGGAAATCTGTTGACCTAACAATTAGCCAAGGCAACTATCACTTGGCAAATAAATTTAAGAGCAACTCTGCCTAAACATCAGGGTGCTACACCTGGGAGGGTTGCAAGAAAAAAAGCCACTCCTCAAGAAAGGCCACATGCAGTCTGCACTGAGCTTTGCCAAAGCGCACCTTGAAGATTCTGAGGCCACATGGAAAAAGGTGTTATGGTCAGATGAGACTAACATTGAATTATTTGGCCTCAACACCAAATCATATGTATGAGGAAATCCAATACAGCTCACCACCCAAATAACATCATTCCTACAGTAAAGCATGGAGGGGGTAATATCCTGTTATGGGGGTGTTTCTCTGCAGCTGGGACTGGAGCACCTGTCAGGCTAGAAGGAAAAATGGATGGGGCAAAGTACTGTCAAATTCCTGGGGAAAATCTGCTGCCCTCTGCCAGAAAGTTGTTGATGGGAAGAAGGTTTGCTTTTCAACATGACAATGATCCAAAGCACACAGCAACAATTACCACACAGTGATTGAAAGAGAAAAAGGTGCATGTCCTTGCATGGCCTAGTCAGAGCCCAGACTTAAACCCCACTTTTCTTTTTTTTTTTTTTGACCCATAGCTTTTATTTGCTTTTATTTTTTTTTGTAGCAGTATGGAAAAAGAATTACAAACTTTACATAACAGGGTACATTTAAGGTGCATTTATCGCAAGCAGTAAGGCATAATTCAAACAATATATTAAAACCCAATACTTCACGTGTCTATTGTGCTCTATAGTGATTTCAAGTGTTGACATGTGGATACGTGGCAATATTTTATAATGTGCTACATTTATCCCCTTTTTTCACTTCCCCTTTGCCCCCCTGATTTTCCCGCCCCCCCTTTATCTACTGATCCCTTTACCGCCCCCTTCCCTTATCTTATAATCAACACATAAGTTAGGGTCAAAAAAGGAAAAACTCTAGGATTCGCGGCATATTATATCTGTTTAGGCCCCAATGGGGCCTGTTCCAGCACTCTGGCTTTTACGGCACTGGCTAGATATTCGCCCCTGTGTTCATCAGAGATTCAAAGGTAGTTGATTCAGAATAAATAACGGGTATTCAGTTCCTGCAACCAGGGCTTCCATATACCAATAAATTTTCTGTAGTTCCCTTTTTTAATGTATACTGTCCTTTCTGTCCAGACCAGGGAATCCATTGTTTTAAGCCATTCCTCCATAGATGGGTTTTTTTTCGAGAGACAGGATTGTGCTATCAGCTTTCAAGCCTGGTATAGGCATCTAACTATGGCAGTGGTTGTACTGGTATGACCCGTAATATCTCCCATAGGGATGAGCCGAACACCCCCCGGTTCGGTTCGCACCAGAACCCGCGAACGGACCGAAAGTTCGCACGAACGTTAGAACCCCATTGACGTCTATGGGACTCGAACGTTCGAAATCAAAAGTGCTCATTTTAAAGGCTAATTTGCATGGTATTGTCCGAAAAAGGGTTTGGGGACCCGGGTCCTACCCCAGGGGACATGTATCAATGCAAAAAAAACTTTTAAAAACGGCCGTTTTTTCGGGAGCAGTGATTTTAATGATGCTTAAAGTAAAAAAAAAAAAGTGAAATATTCCTTTAAATATCGTACCTGGGGGGTGTCTATAGTATGCCTGTAAAGTGACGCGTGTTTCCCATGTTTAGAACAGTCCCTGCACCAAATGTCATTTTTAAAGGAAAAAATCTCATTTAAAACTGCTTGCGGGTTTAATGTCATGTCGGGTCATGGCAATATGGATGAAAATCAGTGAGACAAATGGCATGGGTACCCCCCCAGTCCATTACCAGGCCCTTTGGGTCCTGTATGGATATTAAGGGGAACCCCGCACCCAAATTAAAATAAGGAAAGGCCCTATATACTCTGAACAGCAGTATACAGGCGGTGCAAACAAGACAGGGACTGTAGGTTTGTTGTTAAGTAGAATCTCTTTGTAATTTTGAACGGGTACATTTTTAACGTGTTTAGCTCCAGCCAAAAAATCTTTTTTAAGCTTTTTGGAAAACATAGGGAAGGGTTATCACCCCTGTGACATTTGTTTTGCTGTCTTTCCTCCTCTTCAGAAGATTTCACCTCACTTTTTTGTCCCAATGAAAAATGTTTTTTGAAAATTTGGGTTTTTTTGTGGAACAAGGATTGGAAAGCATCAGTGGAAAGGAGAAATTGTTTTCCCATATTAACTCTTACAGGAGAGAATTTCCCTTCCTAGGGGTAGATTTCATCTCACTTCCTGTTGTCTCCTTCCGTTTGCAAGTAGGAGTCGTTTGTAAGTTAGATGTTTGAAAGTAGGGTCCTGCCCTATATACTCAGCAGAAATTTGGGCCTTAGGTGTTGCTGTGGCCACAACACTGTAAGCCCTCACAGGGCCCTGCTGTGAAATATTAGATCAAGAATTGTAATTACATGCCCCTGTTGAACAGGAGCTGAAAAATTAGGCCTTAGGCACTGGTGCTGGTGCCACAACACTGCAACCCCTCACAGACACTCTAGTTGGAACGCAGGAACGAGCCCTGCTGCAAAGTATTGCATCAAAAATTGTAATTACACGCCCCTGTTAGACAGGGGCAGAAAAATTGGTCCTTAGGCACTGGTGCTGGTGCCACAACACTGCAACCCCTCACAGACACTCTAGTTGGAACGCAGGAACGAGCCCTGCTGCAAAGTATTGCATCAAAAATTGTAATTACACGCCCCTGTTAGACAGGGGCAGAAAAATTGGGCCTTAGGCACTGGTGCTGGTGCCACAACACTGCAACCCCTCACAGACACTCTAGTTGGAATGCAGGAACGAGCCCTGCTGCAAAGTATTGCATCAAAAATTGTAATTACACGCCCCTGTTAGACAGGGGCAGAAAAATTGGGCCTTAGGCACTGGTGCTGGTGCCACAACACTGCAACCCCTCACAGACACTCTAGTTGGAATGCAGGAACGAGCCCTGCTGCAAAGTATTACATCAAAAATTGTAATTACACGCCCCTGTTAAACAGGGGCTGAAAAATTGTGCCTTAGGCACTGGTGGTGGCGCCCAGAACCAAAAATGTTCTTACAAGCTATCAGCGTGATGATTGAGGAGGAAGAGGATAATTACTCAGGGATAGTCACTCAGCATCAGCATAGGCAGTCTTTGAAGGGATCTGAAAAAAATTATTCAGTTACATCAGCATCAGGTGCTTGGTAGCTGGTGGTGATCCAAGACTGATTCATTTTTATGAAGGTCAGCCGATCGACCGAGTCAGTGGACAGACGCACCCTGTGATCGGTTACCACGCCTCCAGCAGCACTGAATGTGCGTTCCGAAAGAACGCTGGATGCAGGACAGGCCAGTAGCTCAATTGCATACTGTGCAAGCTCTGGCCAGTGATCCATCCTCAAGACCCAGTAACCCAGAGGATTTTCGGTGGGAAAGGTGTCCAAGTCTGATCTTGCCCCTAGGTATTCCTGCACCATGTAAAACAGACGCTGGCGATGGTTGCTGGAACCGATCATACCTTGGGGCTGCGGACCAAAAAATTGTCTGAACGCATCGGTCAGACGGCCACCTTCTCCACCGCTCCTTCTTTGACTGACCGAAGCCTCAGCAACACGTTGTCCAGAAACAGGAGTTTGTAACCTCCCAGTCTCTGGGAACGCGTTGCACAGACCTTTCTGCAAGGCCTCCCGAAGATGTTTCATCCTCTGCTCCCTCTGCGATGGCAAGATAAGGTCCGCAACCTTACCCTTGTAACGTGGATCAAGGAGGGTTGCCAGCCAGTATTGGTCCTTCTCCTTGATACCACGAATACGAGGATCCTTACGCAGGCTTTGCAGGATCAGGGAGGCCATGCAGCGTAGGTTTGCTGAGGCATTCGGTCCGGAGTCCTCTGGGTCACTAAGGACAACAACGTCTGCAGCCACCTCCTCCCAGCCACGTACAAGTCCATGTGTTCCTTGGGACTGATCCCTTAAAGACTGCTGATGCTGAGTGCCAGGCTCCACCTCCATACTGACACAATCTTCCTCCTCCTCCTCCTCCTCCTCGTCCTCTTCCTGTGTGATCGGCGGGCACGCAGGAACACTGTCTGGATAAAGGGGGCCTTGAGAGCTAAGGAAGTCCTCCTCTTCCTGCCTCTGTTCTGCCTCAAGTGCCCTGTCCATTATTCCACGCAGCGTGTGCTCCAACAGGTGGACAAGGGGGACAGTGTCACTGATGCATGCACTGTCAGTGCTCACCATCCTTGTGGCCTCCTCGAATGGTGACAGGACAGTGCATGCATCCCTGATCATGGCCCACTGGCGTGGGGAAAAAAAACCAAGGTCCCCTGACCCTGTCCTGGTGCCATAGTCGCACAGGTACTCATTGATGGCCCTCTGCTGCGTGTGCAGCCGCTGCAGCATGGCCAACGTTGAGTTCCACCTGGTGGGCATGTCACAGATTAGGCGGTTCTTGGGCAGGTTAAACTCCTTTTGGAGGTCCGTCAGCCGAGCACTGGCATTATATGACCAGCGGAAATGCACACAGACTTTCCTGGCCTGCCTCAGGACATCCTGTAAGCCCGGGTACCTGCCCAAGAACCGCTGCACCACCAAGTTAAGGACGTGAGCCAAACAGGGCACATGGGTCAGTTGTCCCTGTCGGAGGGCAGAGAGGAGGTTGGTGCCATTGTCGCAAACCACCATTCCTGCCTTAAGTTGGCGTGGCGTCAACCACCTCTGAACCTGCCCCTGCAGAGCTGACAGAACCTCTGCCCCAGTGTGGCTCCTGTCCCCCAAGCACACCAGCTCAAGCACCGCATGGCATCTTTTGGCCTGCGTATTTGCGTAGCCCCTTGAACGCCTACGGAGCACCGCTGGTTCCGAGGAAGAGGCCATGGAGGAAGAAGAAGAGGAGGGGGTGGAGGAGAGAGGTGTGTCACAATCAGCATTTTGGAGGCGTGGTGGCGGAACAACCTCCAACACTACTGCACCTTGTCCTGCATCCTTCCCAGCTGCCAGCAGAGTCACCCAATGCGCCGTGAAACTTAAGTAACGTCCCTGTCCATGCCTGCTGGACCATGAGTCAGCGGTAATATGCACCTTACCGCTGACCGCCCTGTCCAGCGAGGCATGGACATTGCCTTCCACATGCCGGTAGAGAGCCGGAATCGCCTTCCGTGAGAAAAAGTGGCGTTTGGGTACCTGCCACTGAGGAACCGCACATTCCACAAACTCACGGAAGGGGGCAGAGTCTACCAACTGAAAAGGCAGCAGTTGAAGTGCTAGCAATTTTGCCAAGCTAGCATTCAACCGCTGGGCATGTGGATGGCTGGGAGCAAACTTCTTTCGGCGGTGCAGCAGCTGGGGCAGGGAAATTTGCCTGGTACAATCTGACGTCGGTGTACCAAAAGCAGATTGCCCACAAGTACTTGGCTGTGACACACCTAATTCTACACCTTCATTCCTCTCACTGCAGGTCTCAGAGAGGACTGAAGGTCTAGTGGGGTTGGAAATCTCAGCTGATGAGGAGCAAGGAGAGATCCTCTTTGTTCTTTGGTGTGGGTCTTTTAGATATGCTTGCCAACGAACTGCATGGCAGGTCAACATATGTCTGGTCAAGCATGTGGTACCCAAGCGGGAGATGTTTTGGCCACGCGAGATACGCTTGAGACATATATTGCAAATAGCAGCGGTGCGATCTGATGCACTCGTCTCAAAAAAGGCCCACACCAAAGAACTTTTTGAATAACGCGCAGAGACTGCAGCGCCCTGCACATGTGGAGCTTTGGGGTGTGATGCAGTCAATGTGCTGCCCTTAGGCTGGCCCCTGGAGGGCATCCTGCCTCGTTGGTGATGTGCCGCCTCCTCCTCCTCCTCCTCCTCTCTCCTATCAGGCACCCACGTTGAGTCAGTGACCTCATCATCCCCTCCCTCCTCATCACTGGAGCAAACCTGGCAGTATGCTGCAGCAGGGGGAGCATGACTGCCAGATTTCTGTCCTTCTTGGGCACCCCCTCTGTCCGTGCTCATGTTACTGCCTTCATCGAGCTCAGTATCATCATCAGAGCCTTCCAAACGCTGGGCATCCTCCTGGAGCATGTACCCAACACTGTGGTCAAACAGTTCGAGGGAATCCTCAGGAGGACATGGTGGAGCTAGGGAAGGAGTCACTGATGACATTGAGCTGAGGGAAGAGGCCGCTGCTTTGCCAGACAAAGCACCCTGGGCATGGGTGAGAGAGGATGAGGAGGATGAGGACGGCTTGGTCATCCACTCGACCAAGTCTTCCGCATGTTGCGGCTCAACACGGCCAGCTGCCGAAAAAAAGGCCAAGCGTGTCCCATGGCCACGTGCTGATGAGGATGCACCGTCTCCACGACCAGCACTAGACACAGAGCCTGCTTGCCCTCTCTTATTGGCTTGTGACTGTCTGCCTCTCCTTCTTGGCCTTCCAGACATACTAATGGCCTGTAGCTGCACTAAGCTGGGATAGAACACCTGTAATTTTCTTCAGGTAGCTTTATATACTGTAACCAGACAAGCCTGCCTGTCAGTAGGAAGATAACAGGAACGGATCGAGCTGAACACTGTGAGCAGGACGCACTGCACTAAATGTAAATAGCAGGAACGGATCTAGATAAACACTGTGAGCAGGACGCACTGACTGCACTAAATGTAAATAGCAGGAACAGATCTAGCTGAACACTGTGAGCAGGACGCACTGACTGCACTAAATGTAAATAGCAGGAACGGATCTAGCTGAACACTGTGAGCAGGACGCACTGACTGCACTAAATGTAAATAGCAGGAACGGATCTAGCTGAACACTGTGAGCAGGACGCACTGCACTAAATGTAAATAGCAGGAACAGATCTAGCTGAACACTGTGAGCAGGACGCACTGCACTAAATGTAAATAGCAGGAACAGATCTAGCTGAACACTGTGAGCAGGACGCACTGCACTAAATGTAAATAGCAGGAACGGATCTAGCTGAACACTGTGAGCAGGACGCACTGCACTAAATGTAAATAGCAGGAACAGATCTAGCTGAACACTGTGAGCAGGACGCACTGCACTAAATGTAAATAGCAGGAACAGATCTAGCTGAACACTGTGAGCAGGGCGCACTGCACTAAATGTAAATAGCAGGAACGGATCTAGCTGAACACTGTGAGCAGGACGCACTGACTGCACTAAATGTAAATAGCAGGAACGGATCTAGCTGAACACTGTGAGCAGGACGCACTGCACTAAATGTAAATAGCAGGAACAGATCTAGCTGAACACTGTGAGCAGGACGCACTGCACTAAATGTAAATAGCAGGAATGGATCTAGCTGAACACTGTGAGCAGGACGCACTGCACTAAATGTAAATAGCAGGAACAGATCTAGCTGAACACTGTGAGCAGGACGTACTGCACTAAATGTAAATAGCAGGAACAGATCTAGCTGAACACTGTGAGCAGGACGCACTGCACTAAATGCAAATAGCAGGAACGGATCTAGCTGAACACTGTGAGCAGGACGCACTTACTGCACTAAATGTAAATAGCAGGAACGGATCTAGCTGAACACTGTGAGCAGGACGCACTGCACTAAATGTAAATAGCAGGAACAGATCTAGCTGAACACTGTGAGCAGGATGCACTGCACTAAATGTAAATAGCAGGAACAGATCTAGCTGAACACTGTGAGCAGGACGCACTGCACTAAATGTAAATAGCAGGAACGGATCTAGCTGAACACTGTGAGCAGGACGCACTGCACTAAATGTAAATAGCAGGAACAGATCTAGCTGAACACTGTGAGCAGGACGCACTGCACTAAATGTAAATAGCAGGAACGGATCTAGCTGAACACTGTGAGCAGGACGCACTGACTGCACTAAATGTAAATAGCAGGAATGGATCTAGCTGAACACTGTGAGCAGGACGCACTGCACTAAATGTAAATAGCAGGAACAGATCTAGCCTAATCTATCTAACTCAAATCAAATGACACTGTCTGTCTCTCTCTCTATCAGCACACCGGAACACACTACACAGGGCCGCCGTGCAGGCGGCCTTATATAGTGTGGGGCGTGTACTAAATCCCCTGAGCCATAATTGGCCAAAGCCACCCTGGCTTTGGCCAATTACAGCTCTCTCTACTGACGGCGCTGTGATTGGCCAAGCATGCGGGTCATAGTGCATGCTTGGCCAATCATCAGCCAGCAATGCACTGCGATGCCGCAGTGAATTATGGGCCGTGATGCGCCACACGAATTTGGCGCGAACGGCCCATAACGTTCGCAATTCGACGGACGGTCGAACAGCCGATGTTCGAGTCGAACATGGGTTCGACTCGAACACGAAGCTCATCCCTAATCTCCCACCAGTCCCAGCACGCATACCCTGGGGTCTAGCTCCAAGCTAACTTTAAATCTGCGGTTAATTGTCCTGACCACTTCCGTCCAGTATCTTACCAATTTTGGACATCTCCAAACCATATTTATGAGATCCCCTGTCCTGCAACACCTAGGGCATCTGTCGTCTGGTCTACTCCCAAATCTATATAATCTTCTAGGGGTGTAGTAAGCTCTATGTATAAGGAGTAGGTGTGAGGCCTTCTGTGAGGGAGAGACGGACACCATCTGCCCCGATTTCAGTATTTTTTTCCACTGGGCGTCCGACAACTTCCCCACATCCGCCTCCTAACCCGCTCTGGGCCCAGCAGCCACACTTTGAGCCAGTATCTTGTCCACTAGCTGTGTATACACAGCTCCAATCAACCCCTTAGTGTTTGTTCCTTTAACAACTTTATTGAGGAGAGGTGTTTTACTTCGCTCCATAGGGAAGGACTTAAATTGAGTACTCAGCGCATGCCTTATCTGCAGGTATTTATAGAATGTATTGTATGGGATGCCAAATTCCGTTCTGAGATCCGCAAAGGATTTCAGGTTAATGTCAGTATATAACTGCACCAATCTATGGATTCCGTGGCTTTCCCAAACAGGGTTCTTTTCTATAGCCCTTAATTCCCCCAGGGATTCGTTAGACCATATTGGCGAATATTCAGTAATGCCCCTGTACCCCATAATCAGCTTAACTGTCTGCCAGGTTTTGCTTACTAGTTTAAATGTTGGTAAGTTTCTCTGGAGAGAGCCGGCCTCAAGTGCATCTACCAAGCGCCTATGTGGGCTGCCTTCCAACATTATTTTATTGCTAGCACTTGATTCGCTCAGGGATTCACAGCCCCCTAGGTGCTGCATCTGGGCAGCTAGAAAATATCCATACGGATGGGTAATTGCTAATCCTCCCTCCCAAATAGGACGCTGTAGTGCCTGCAGTTTAATCCTGGCCTGGCCTTTCTTCCAGAGGAGGTCCCTAAATAAAGAGTCTATTTTTATAAACCATTTTCTCCCGATCCATACCGGGGAGTTATGGAGAATATAGAGGATTTGTGGTAACCAGATCATTCTGATCAAGTTTATACGCCCTGCCAGCGACAGGGGAAGCCGACACCAAATATCACATTTTTTTTAAGCTTCGTGAGTAGAGGGACCAAGTTATCCCGAATGTAATCGTTGGGATCGCTAGCCATTTCTATTCCCAGGTACTTTATCCTATCAGTTACTTTTAGCCCAGGGAGGCCGTCAGAGAGGGGGTTATTAATTGGGTCCATCTGTAGTAATGAAGATTTGTCCCAGTTAACTACTAGGCCCGATACTTTCCCAAATCCTTCTACCAGTTGCATCATTTTTTCCAGGGATGGGCCCGTATCACCCAGGAATACCAGGACATCGTCGGCGTAGAGTGCGATTCTTTCTTCGCTACCCTTCCTCCTGAAACCCCGTATGTCCGGTGCCCTCCTTATAACCTCCGCCAGCGGTTCCATCGCCAGGGCGAACAGGAGGGGGGACAGCGGACACCCCTGCCTTGTGCCCCTCTCCAATGTCAGACTGTCTGTATACTCGTTGTTAATCTTTAGCTTGGCTGATGGGTGGCTATACAAGATTTTTACCCACTTAACAAAAATCGGGCCAAACCCAAATGTATCCATTATTCCCCAGAGGTAGCCCCACTCCAAGCTATCAAAAGCTTTAGCGATATCCAGAGACATAACTGCTCTAGGATCCCCATCTACAACTGGGGTCTGCAAGTTCAAATATGCTCTCCTAATATTAACACTGGTAGACCTATGGGGAATAAATCCCGTCTGGTCTGGATGAATCAGTTTGTCAATGCATTTGCTTAGTCTGGTTGCCAATACCTTTGCAAGGATTTTGATGTCCGAACAAAGCAAGGAGATTGGTCTGTATGAGGCTACCTCTAGTTGATCTTTCCCTTCCTTTTGAATAAGTATAATATTAGACTCTGACATTGAGGAGGGGAGGCCTCCGTCCACGAACGCCTCCTCTAGTGTCCTCAGAAGAGTGGAGAGCAAAATCTCCCCATAATATTTGTAAATTTCCAGGGGGAGTCCGTCTGGGCCTGGAGTTTTATGATTGGGCATAGCAGCCACCGCGCTTCTAAGTTCCTCTAGGGTTATAGGGGCCTCTAAATTCATTTTATCTATTGTGGTTAAAGTTGGTAATGTAATTCCCTCCAGTAGTCTGTCTAGTGCACCATTTTCTGCGGGCTGTTTCGTTTTGTACAGGGAACTATAAAAGTCGAGGAATATCTCCCTTACCCTCACAGGATCCGTCACGATTTCCCCCTTTGGGGATCTAATCGCGGAGATTGTTGAGGACGGGGAGTTGGTGCTAGCCACTACAGCGAGCATACGGCCCACTCTTTCCCCCTCCTCAAAAAATCTCCGCCTCTTTTCTTTTTAAGTGATCACATAAACTCTGTTTTCAGCTGCATAAGAGGCTTAGAGAACTGGGGGTGGACAAACAGCAGTACACTGATCTTTCCAGTGGATGGCTGTGTGGACGGGACACATGTCAGCACAAGTCTTGGTCATTGGAGGGCAGGCAAGCTGAGCTCCCAGCACAGCCAGAAAACTGACCACACTGGCATAGATGTATGGTGACCACAGACCACCTTACATCACAGATACCCCTCACACTCACAGATCCACTTTACACCAGAGTCTGTAGCCTTACCCCTTACATCATGGTCTGCAGCATTCCCCTTTACATCAGATTTCCCCTTTAAATCAGGGTTCACTGTGTTCCCCCTTGCACTGTAAGTAGACCTTATCAGGGTCTGCAGCATTCCCCTCTCATCAGGATCCACAGTGTTTCTCTTTAGATCAGGGACCGCAGAGTTCCCCCTTACAGAGTAAGGGGAACCCTGAGGACTCTAATGTGAAATGGAACTCTGTGGACCTTGATGTAAGAGAGAACTTTTTTCACTGTGATGTAAGCGAACTCTGTGGAGTCTGATAAAAGGAGGAACTCTGTGGACTGTGATGTAAAGGGGAGCTCTGTGGATTGGACTCTTCCCCCTTACACTGTAAGTAGGAATCCTGTAGACCCTGATGTAAGGGGGAACTCTGTGGACTCTTGTGTAAGGAGGAGGGATTGCAGTATCCATAGCAATCCCCCTTAGAGTTCTCCTTTACATTAGAGTCCACATTCTTTCTTTTTACATCAGTGTCCGCAGAGTTCCCTCTTGCACTTTAAAGGGGAACCCTACAGACTCTGATGTAAGGTGATGTAAGGAAGAACTTTGTGTTGGGTTATATCAAGGGTGGGGAACTTTAGAGAGGTGGAGAATTACCTGAACAACACAGGGGAAGTCAAAGTTTACCGGTCACAGTGTTGCCTCCTTACACCTGATTTAAACCAGTAATTGCAGGACTACCATGTCGCAAATGCATGCATTGCATGGCAATCATGGGTTTAAATCAAGTGGTGAGAAGGCAACATATCGCCTCCTCACCACTTATCAACACACAATCGGATCGCTTTTCAGAGGCAGGGCCACCATCAGGAGTGTACAGCCTGTACACATGTAAGAGGCCCGGCGTTCCAAGGGTCTGCAATGTTAGGGAAAGGAGCCGGTACTGGTCACTCCGGGATGCCTGCTGCATACCCAGCCCAGCAAAGCACTCACGACCTCCCCTCAGCCCCTGTAAGCAGAGTGCAGAGCCGGGCTCCCACTTCCTGGTGTGGCGCTCTAGAAGTGGGGAAGCGGCTCCAGGGGACGGGTGAGACTGTCACCAAAGAGTGCACTCCTTGGGTCCTCCGTGACCACCATATGCTGGTTTCTTTCGTTTGGAGTTGTTGCTGTGACAATCTGCTGTGATGTGTTTCTCTGCCTGATGTGATTTTTTTAGATGTGAATTTAATGGTGGAAGAGTTTGATATTTTAATAAATTTCATTACGGTACTACACTATTGGATCACTTCTTTTTTACATGTGGAGAGAGCACTTTTGTTGAAAACTCTGGATGCTTAACTTTGGACCATCGGAGGTCATTATTTTACCCCCTTCTGTGTGGGTTAAAGCCATTTAGCCAAACACGAGAGTGTAAGGCAATAGGAGCTGGTGAGTTTGTCCGCCTAAGGGGAGTGGAATCACGGACACAGAGGTGTGGTGGAAGATTTGTTTTATTGAAGATCTTCATTATATCATGTCACGGATTAACGTCTAAGGAATATATTTATATATATATATCAGTATTTGTTCATCACCACTTTTTTTGATTTATCACACGTTTGGTTGTTCATTTAAAGGACTTCATATTTATATTGTCATTACAGATCACTTACTCACATAATTGATCATACATTTTTCCAGGACACTGTTTGTATTATTTGGTGCACTGTGCTGTGGATCAATCACTATTTTAATATTTACAATATCTATATTGTTTATGTAGTTATTCACTTGTTTGATTTAGTTTAATTGGTTTAGCGCCGCTATTTGGTTTCACTATTGGTAGGGGCTAGTTTATGGTGAATCAAATTTTTGTTTATATATTCACACACACCAAAGTGGCTGCTCTGTTGAGGCTCTATTTCCATTAGCACAGCGTTTGGAGTATAGGAGTGGGCGGATTTCCTATATACCGTATTTTGGGCAAAACTCTGCCTATGTCAACATATTCTGAAAATGTAACAACATTTGGTAAATCACACCAAAAGTTTTTCACATTAAGCTATATTTTACAATCCCAAAACATGTGGCTTATTGTAAAAAGAGCCTAATGTACCATAATGTGCCTAAACTTTAATAAATTGTCTTGAAACTTTGCACAACTTCCCAAACCTATCCTAGAAGAGTCGTGGATTTTTGTCTCCCACAAAGAAAATTAGGGTGTTAAGCTTGTTTTTTTGGGGAGCTTAATGGGGCTTAACTTACAATAAAGTGCCTAAACCTTAACCAATTGCCTTGAAACTTTGCATAACCCAAGCTTTCAGCTTCCCCAAACCTATCCTAGATGTTTCATGGATATTTGTTTTCCACAAAACAAGTGAGTGACATTAAGCTTGTGTAACCCCTACCACCTTTTGTGTAGTGGCTGTAGTGTGGGACAGTGTGACTGCGTGTGTGTATGTGTGTCTCACCAGCCAATCACTAGGGGTTTCTTGGCCAGTGGGGAAGTGCATATATACTTAGGAGAATTGCCATGTGCTCAGTCTTCGTACAGCCTACATCCAGGCTTGTCCTGGAGATGGGAATGCTCAAGTGTGGGAAAGGTTTGACTAGGCCCTAAGCCTAGAAGAGGCCTCACATGCTGATTAAGGAGGAAAACCAAAGACGCTGGATGGCTAGTGGAGGTACCTGTTACTGGAAAGGACCTAAGGAGAAAGTCTGGTGTCTCTCCTACTGAAGATCTTATGTCTATCCCTATTCAGCTGTTGCTCTAATACCCAGTACCAGCCTGTATTCCTATTGATTCTGCACTGTGGAATACTGAAAGGGACTGGTGAGTCTGGAGTCCTGTTCTAATCTAGTTTTGCCATGGATGTTCTCAGCCCTATACCTTCTCTGTCAATTATTGTGTTCTACAATAAAGCATTCAAAAATGTACTTAAAATGACTGGCGCCAAACTTTTCTTTGATCGCACAGCCCTTCACTGGCCTAGGATCTGCCCAGGACCAAAATGTCAGCCTTCACTGCCTTTGCGTGTCCATGCTATGCCTCTGGGGGTCAGGGGGTGTTGTACTTGTTTTTTTTGGGAGTTTAATATGGCTTAATGTACAAAAAAGAACTTGGATGTTATCCAATTTCCCCAAAATTCACACAATAGAAGACTGTATCTATGTCAGCATATTCTAAAAATCTCAAGTTGTTTGGTAAAACATGAGTGAAAAAGGTGTAGCGCTAAAAGCATATAAGTCCTGGAAATAAACCCAAGAAAAGGTGCATACACACCCCTAGAATTGTGTAAGTGTTATCAAGGTGATAAAACCAAAATAATCAAAGTATATACAAAAAAGGGAATTCGAACAAATTCCAAATATAGGTTCAAATCTAAACCAAACAACCTGAAAAAGATATCACTATAACCTCTGACTCAGCTGATTACAGGCATATGAAGTAACATCCAAAGTGCACGTGTATACACATCAATGTTCAACAAAAACACAATGTTATAAAGTGATAAGTCCACATAAATGGAATTTCGGGGAATCTTTGGTAGAGTGGAAGATATTAATGTATCCTAAAAGGTTGCAGATGATGATATTCAAATATTCAAATTGAGACGGCACCCAGGACTGTACTTCCACCACCCAGGGGAGGGGTAGGTACTCTTACCATGAGTTGTGGACCCACACACCAGCGGCAGTGAGTTGTACAGGCAGGGATGCAAATATGGGTTGCAGATTACGATCTCCTCAGATGGCTGCGATGAAGACACACTCCAGCACTTTTGCAGCAGTCAACGGGTACTGGAACCAGGAATACCACCGAGATCTCCTTGTATTGTATAATATCCATAAATTGCTCACCAATCAATGGTGGGAGCAGTGATCATAAAGACCCCTTTCACACTGGGGCGGTTTGCAGGCGTTATTGCGCTAAAAATACTGCCTGCAAACCACCCCTAAACAGCCTCCGCTGTTTGTTCAGTGTGAAAGCCCGAGGGCTTTCACACTGAAGCAGTGCGCTGGCAGGAGAAGAAAAAATCTCCTGCAAGCCGCATCTTTGGAGCGGTGAAGGAGCGGTGTATTCACCGCTCCTTCACCGCTCCTGCCCATTGAAATCAATGGGACAGCGCGGCTATACCGTGGCTATAGCCGCGCTATACGAGTGGTTTTAACCCTTTTTCGGCCGCCAGCAGGGGGTTAAAACCGCACCGCTAGCGGCCGAATACCGCGGTAAAACAGCGCTAAAATTAGCGCTGTTTTACCGCCGACGCCCCCTACCGCCCCAGTGTGAAAGCAGCCAAAGGGTAAAAAGAGAGAAGGCTTCCACATGGCGTAGATCAAAAATATAGGGGTTTAATATAAAAAGGTACAGATATCATAGCAGATTATTTTGGTTTTATCACCTTGATAACATTTACACAATTCTAGGGGTGTGTATGCACCTTTTCCTGGGTTTATTTCCAGGACTTATGTGCTTTTAGCGCTACACATTTTTCACTCACATTTGCATACAATTAGTCTTATTGTTGTGTTAGCAGCTTACTTTCACATTGGCAGTAATTTACTTACATACTTGTTTGGTAAAACAGACCAAAGGTTATTCACTTTTTGCATGTTCTCCCTGTACCTGCGTGGGTTTCCTCCGGGTACTCTGGTTTCCCTCCCACACTCCAAAGACATGCTGGTAGGCTAATTGGATCCTGTCTAAATTGTCCCTAGTATGTATGAATGTGAGTTAGGGACCTTAGATTGTAATCTCCTTGAGGGTAGGGACTGATGTGAATGTACAATGTATATGTAAAGCGTTGCGTAAATTGACGGTGCGATATAAGTACCTAAAATAAATTTAAAAAAAAATAAACTATTTTATTTTTTGAGCTATAAACAAAGAAAGAGCGACAATTTTGAAAAAAAAATATTTTTTACTTTTTGCTATAATAAATATCCAAAAAAAATGTAAAAAAATAGTTTCTTCATCAGTTTAGGCCAATATGTATTCTTCTACATATTTTTGGTAAAAAAAATCGCAATAAGCGTATATTGATTGGTTTGCGCAAAAGTTATAGCGTCTACAAAATAGGGAATAGATTTATGGCGTTTTTATGGAATTTTTATTATTTATTTATTTTTTATTAGTAAAGGTGGCGATCTGTGGCTTTTAGGCGACTGCGACATTGTGACGGACAGATCGAACACTTTTCACACTTTTTTGGGACCATTGATATTTATAAAGCGATCAGTGCTATAAAAATGCACTGATTACTGTGTAAATGTCACTGGCAGAGAAGGGGTTAACACTAGGGGGCGATCAAGGGGTTAAATGTGTTCCCTAGGTGTGTTTCTAACTGTGAGGGGATGGGAATGACTAGAGGAGGAGCCAGATCGCTGTTCCTACGTAGGTTTTTCACAGAGCAGCCCTGATCCTCCTTTTCTCAGTTCCCTCCCTGGTGCTCCTGGCTGCTCCCTCCTGCCAAGTGCCCCCACAGCAAGCAGCTTGCTATGGGGCACTCGACCGAGTCGCAGCTCTGTGTGTCCATTTAGACACAAAGCCATGGTTCGGCCCCCTCTCTCTCCTGATTGGCTACCTGACTTTGATTGACAGCAGCGGGAGTCAATGGCGCCACTGCTGTGTCTCAGCCAATCAGGAGGGAGAGTCCCAGACGGCTGAGGCAGTCATGCACATCGCTGGATAGAGAGGGGGCTCAGGTAAGAACATTAGGGGAGGGAAGTTGCTGCACACAGAAGGTTTTGTATCTTTTTATCTTAATGCACCTTCTGCCTTTACAATCACTTTAAGCTACCACATTAAGCTCCCCAAAAAACAATCTTAAAGGGATTGTAAAGTCAAAAGGTTTATTTATCTTAATGCATTCTAAACAAAAACAGAAAAAAAGTTTAACTATTAGTTAAATAAATAGAAAAGAAAAAATCAACAGGAAGATTACAATTGAATAGAGAAGGATAATATGGAGCAGTTGCTCCAGAGCTTAGTAAATGAGGAAAAGCTCTGCTGAATTCCATCATCCAATCATATGCAAGCGAAAAGGCTGTTTTTAAATTTTCCTTGCACATTGTTGGGTATTCTTTGCAAAGTGAAGCTTTACCTCATTTACTAAGCTCTGGAGCAACTGCACTTTGCAGAGTGCAATTGCACTTTGCAAAGTGCACAGTCTATTTGCCTTTAGTAAATCAACCCCCATGTGTGTAATTTTGTTATTTAAGGAATATTAAATATCTCAGTCTCCACCATTGTATTAATTTCAACCACGTGCTTCGTTCAAAGTCCCACCCTCTTGCTCTTAATTTTAACAATACAATTGATACAATGTTTCAATGTAACTTTCTGTGATGTGGGTGTTGATAAACATTGCCAGCCTGTTTCTTTTTTTTGACAGCTCCTGTTGAATTGTTGGGTACTGAGACAGGGAAGGGTCCTGACAGCAGAGCAGAAGGACTGGATGTACTAGACACGCCCTGTGTACACTGATGACATGTTTTTTGGCATGTCTAGTACGCCCCAAAGTCTGCAACTGGTTAAGGATAGTAAAAAAATGGTTAGATAACTTTTGGGGTGATTTGCCAAATGTGAAATTTTCAGAAGATGTTGGCATAGATAGAGTCTTCTTTTGTGTGACTTTTGGGGGAAATTGGTTAACAGTTAAGGTCTTTTTTGTACGTTAAGCCACATTAAGCTCCCCAAAAATAAGCTTAATGTCCCTAGTTTGCCTTATAGAACACCATAATGCATGAAACTTATAGGATAGGTTTGGGAAGTTGAGAACTTAGGATGTGCAAAGTTTCAAGACAATTGATTGAGGTTTAGGCACATTATGGTACATTATGCTCTTTTTACATAAAGCTGTTCACATTAAATGTTTTAGCATTGTAAAATATAGCTTAATGTGAATAACTTTTGGTGTGATTTACCAAATGAGCTAAAATTTTCTGAATATGTTGGCATAGATAGAGTTTTCTATGGTGTGAAGTTTGGGGGAATTGAATAACATTTAAGGTCTCTTTTGTACGTTAAGCCACGTTAAGCTCCCCAAAAAACAAGCTTAATGTCCCTAGTTTGCCTTGTGGAACACTGAAATGCATGAAACTTAAAGGATAGATTTGGGAAGTTAAAAACTTATGCCGCATACACACGACCGGACTTTCCGGCAGAAAAGATCCGACGGAATCATTCTGTCTGACTTTACGATCGTGTGTGGGCCTAGAAATAGAACATGTGTGGGCCTAGAAATAGAACATGTTTCAAATCTTTCCGACGGACTCAATTCCTATCGGGAAAACCGTTCATCTGTACACTAGTCCGACGGACCAAAAATTACGCAAGGGCAGCTATTGGCTACTGGCTATTGAAGTTCCTTTTTCTAGTCGCGTCGTACGTTATCGCGTTCTACACAAATGGACTTTGGTGTGATCGTGTGTAGCCGAACTCCGTCGGAAAGACCATCAGAGTCTACTCTGACGGAAAGTCCGGTCGTGTGTACACGGCATTAGGTTGTGCAAAGTTTCAGGGCAATTGATTGGGGTTTGGCCACTTTATTACACGTTAAGCTACATTAAGCCATTTTCACATTAAATGTTTTAGTATATCCCCCTTTCCAGCCGCGTCCCTGGCATTGCTTAGTTCCGCCGGCCCGGACGTGACGTCATAACGCCACGCCCAGGCCTCCACGGGTCACCGAAAATCTCGATGCTCAACTTTCGGCGGCGACCGATTCGTTCTCTGGTTCGCCGATCGCTGGGGCAAACCGGGAGAAGCACCGGAGGGCGGGGGGAGGGGGGGGCCCCTCCTGCCGCCTGTAAGAACGATAAAGCGGCTGAGCTGCCGCTATGATTATTCTTATGGTGCACAGACTTGCCGGCTGAAAAAGATGATATCTGGATGATGCCTGTAGCTGCATGCATCATTCGGATATCCCCACTGAAATCCAGGATGTCGTATGACGGCCTACGGGCATAAAGTGGTTAACTACCTTAAATACACCCCCCCCCCCTAAAAAAAAAGAAAAGAATCTTCTAAATACGTTGAAGTAAATCAGGTATACAAGACAATAATGGAGACAAGATGAGGACATTAGATATTAGAAGACTTTTGCATATAGAGAGATGAGGACATTCTATTTCTAAGATATTGGAAGACTTTGGCAGGTAGACTTATCTGGACAAAGCCGAGCCCTCCTGGCACTTGGAATAAGAGACTTGCCCATACATGAGTCTCCGTTGTGGGCCATGTGTTTCAGCCAGGTACCCAGTGGTGCCGGCATTTACCGTACAAGTGTAAAGTTGCCTATACTTTATTCAGTACAATTAATAAAAGAACCTGTTATTACATGTCAGTAAAACATTGATGGTCCTTTGTTCCTTTCTGTTTTCTTGCATGCGGTTTAATAATCACCTTGAACTAGCCTCTAATCCAACTAATGTATTCTTCATTGTGAAGCTATTAGCTATTAGTCCGGAGCTCCGGCTACACAGATGTGAATAGGCTTGTAGGGAAACGAGGCCCGGTGCGCACACATCAAATTAGACATGTGGTAGGCCTTTAACCACGTTATTACCCACTCTCGTCTGAACAGCTGACAACCTTTAATAATTTATTGAATGCAAATGGTGCAACCTCCAGTCTCTTTCGGAATTGGGATCCAGTTGCCAAAGTGCATTAATGCTAATTGCTGGTTTGTGTTGACAGCGCGGGTGCAGACAGCGAGGCTAGGTGCAATTATATGACTGTATGAAAACTGCTGGGATTATTTTTCTTCACCACCCTCCCCCTGTCCCCTTCCCGGTCTTTGCTTCTCCCTCCTGCGGTGGAAGTGAATGGAAATCTAATCAAATCAGCAATCCCCATATGCTGTATGATGAATTGGGCTGCTCTTAAAGAAGAACTATAGAAACAAAAGCACGAAATTCAATAATACATATGCAAAGTGAAAAAAAATATTTACCTAGGTCTGTTTGTTATTATTTGCTGCATGATTTTTCGACATGAAATTAGTGATGCTGGATAAGAAGAACTCTAAATTGCCATGGGGTACCTTAACAACTTGACCTCCGGAAGATTTACCACCCCCCTTCATGACCAGGCCACTTTTATGCGATACGGCACTGCATTCATTTAACTGACAATTGCGCGGTCGTACGACGCTGTACCCAAATAAAATGTACCGGTATGTCATTTTTCTTACCACAAATAGAGCTTTCTTTTGGTGGTATTTGATCACCTCTGTGTTTTTTATTTTTTGCGCTATAAACAAATAAAAATGACAAATTTGAAAAGAAAACAATATTTTTTACTTTCTGCTACAAAACATAACCAATAAAAATAGTAAAAAATCCAATTTCTTCATAAATTTAGGCCAATATGCAAGGGCGGCCTGTCCATTAACGGCACACGGGCGCTGCCCCCCCTTTCCATCGCCCCCCCCCCCCCCCCCCCCCCATCCATGTGTCTGGCCCCTTTCAGGACTCCGGCACTTGGATTCCAATGCGGGGGGGAGGGGTTGTTTTTTTGAAGCACAGATTAGAGCCAGAGGCTCTGATAGGCGTCAATATAGGGTGGGCTCAGGTCGCAGAGAGTGCACTCCGATCCCACCCAGGTGTGTTACAACAGCGAATGAATATTCACTGTTGTAAAACTGATCCTCCTCCCCGCCAATCAGGAAGCTGGTTTTAACACCGGTCACCTGATTGGCTGAAAGGACAGGTGACCCTATTGGATGCCTAGGAGGAGGAGGGGAGGAGCTGGAAGCCGCCATGGAGGAGAGGACATGGAGCTGCTGCCTGCCACCCGCTGCTGCAGATGGGGTAAGTGACCGGCAACCAGCGGGGTTGGGGGGTGGGGGTTGTGTTTTTTTTCATAACCTAACATTGCTTTAAACTTCTCCACAACTTTATCCCTGACCTGTATGGTGTGTTCCTTGGCCTTCATGATGCTGTTTGTTCACTAAGGTTCTCTAACAAACCTTTGAGGGCTTCACAGAACAGCTGTATTTATACTGAGATTCAATTACACACAGGTGGACTCTATTTACTAACTAGGTGAAGGCAATTGGTTCCTCTAGATTTTAGTTAGGGGTAAAGGGGGCTGAATACAAATGCACTCCACACTTTTCACATATTTATTTGTAAAAAAATGTGAAAACCATTTATCATTTTCCTTCCACTTCACAATTATGTGCCACTTTGTGTTGGTCTATCACATCAAATCCCAATAAAATACATTTATGTTTTTGGTAGTAACATGACAAAATGTGGAAAATTTCAAGGGGTATGAATACTTTTTCAAGGCATTGTACGTGATCACGCGCACAGCTGCCACCTTGTAGCAGTAAAACTGCAATAGGGCGTCAGCAAGTGGTTACTGGAGCCCCTAATAATAATTCTGGGGTGGGCAGGGACACTACCCTCCACCTTCCTTAATAGAGTGCTGGGCATCCCAGAGGGCAAAGTGTATCTAAACCTAAGAGCAAAGAAGTCATACATTGCAGATTACCAGTCCTCGATGCTGCATTCGTTTTCAGTTTTTCTCTTTTCACCTGGCGATCCTGCCAGTAACACACCTCCTGTGTTAGGATGACAATGCACAAGGACTATATCTGAGGAGGAGAAGTGTTACCCCCCTAGGGCAGGACTATAGAACACCCTTTACACCACTCATCATCATCATCATAATGTAGGGAGGGAACAATGATGATTGAGAACAGTGTAGCAGATTATAAAGCTGGACATACATGATCAGATATTCAATGAAGTGCTAAAAATTGGTACAGCGCTCCGAACACAAACCATAAACAAACCGAAATAAGTATCCATGTATAGACGTTCCTCACACGGGTGATTGCCAGCTATTATCTTGTAAAACTTGTGTTGTGGACAATTCTCTTCAATGGACGGTGTCCTTGTGATATCTCTGAATATCAATGTGAAAACAACACAATATAGAATTAAAAATAAAACATTTCCTGTGTATATGCTACTTTTATAAAAGTGGTTTCCAGCTACTACCTTGTAAAGATCGTTCTCCAAAATGATCATAAATTCATATATTCACTTCAAATAATAATTTGTATATACACTCCCCGGCCACTTTATTAGGTACACCTTGCTAGTATCGGGTTGGACCCCCTTTTGCCTTCAGAACTGTCTTTATTCTTCATTCCATAGATTCAACAAGGTTGTGGAAATATTCCTCAGAGATTTTGGTCCATAGTGACATGATAGCATCACGCAGTTGCTGCAGATTTGTCGGCTGCACATCCATGATGCGAATCTCCCGTTCCACCACATCCCAGAGGTGCTCTATTGGATTGCGATCTGGTGACTGTGGAGGCCATTGGAGTACAGGGACCTCATTGTCATGTCCAAGAATCCAGTGATGAGATGATTTGATCTTTGTGACATGGTGCATTATCCTGCTGGATGTAGCCATCAGAAGAAGATGGGTAGACTGTCGTCATAAAGGGATGGACATGATCAGCGACAATACTCAGGTAGGCCGTGGTGTTTAAACGATGATCAATTGGTACTAAGGGGCCCAAAGTGTGCCAAGAAAATATCCCACACACTATTACACCACCACCAGCCTGAACCATTTATACAAGACAGGATGGATCCATGCTTTCATGTTGTTTTTGCCAACTTCTGACCCCACCATCTGAATGTTGCAGCTGAAATGAGACTCATTAGACCAGGCAACGTTTTTCCAATCTTCTATTGTCCAATTGTTAATGTTTTTAGTGAGCCTGAGCGAATTGTAGCCTCAGTTTCCTGTTTTTAGCTGACAGGAGTGGCACCCGGTGTGGTCTTCTGCTGCTGTAGCCCATCTGCTTCAAGGATGTGTTGTCCCTTCAGAGATGATATTCTGAATACCTTGGTTGTAACCAGTGAGTTACTGTTGCCTTTTTATCATCTCGTCGGACGATTCTTCTCTGACCTCTGACATCAACAAGGCATTCTCCTCCACACAACTGCCGCTCACTGGATTATTTCTTTTTCGGATCATTCTCTGTAAACCCGAGAGATGGTTGTGCATGAAAATTCCAGTAGATCAGCAGTTTTTGAAATACTTAGACCAGCCCGTCTGGCACCAACAACCAGGCCACGTTCAAAGTCACTTAAATCCCCTTTCTGCTCAGTTTGATCTTCAGCAAGTCGTCTTCACCACGTCTAGATGCCTAAATGCATTGAGTTGCTGCCATGTGATTGGCTGATTAGCAATTTGTGTTACCAAACAATTGAACAGGTGTACCTAATAAAGTGACTGGTGAGTGTATGTCCATGTGGAATGAATACACCATACTACAAATTTGTTTACTGGAAAATAAAATTTGAGATGTGAATGAGCCTCTTAAACTTAAAGGGTCCGAGGGAGACACTAAGGAATTAAATGCAGAAGAAATAGAGATGAGAATTATAAACAAACTTTATACTTCCCAGATCAATTCCTCCTGTGTTTATGTGCAGGATAAATGTACACATGTTCACGTTAGAGCCCTTGCACACTGGGGCGGGGGGCGGCGTCGGCGGTAAAACGCCGCTATTATTAGCGGCGTTTTACCGTCGGTATGCGGCCGCTAGCGGGGCGGTTTTACCCCCCGCTAGCGGCCGAGAAAGGGTTAAATACCACCGCAAAGCGCCTCTGCAGAGGCGCATTGCCGGCGGTATAGCCGCGCCGTCCCATTGATTTCAATGGGCAGGAGCGGTAAAGGAGAGGTATACACACCGCTCCTTCACTGCTGCGAAGATGCTGCTAGCAGGACTTTTTTTACCGTCCTGCCAGCGCATCGCTCCAGTGTGAAAGCCCTCGGGGCTTTCACACTGGAATGAAAGCAGCGGCACTTTCTGGGCGGTTTGCAGGCGCTATTATTAGCGCAATAGCGCCTGCAAACCGCCCCAGTGTGCAAGGGCTCTAAGGGTTGCCACCTTTTCTTCATGTCAAACCCGAACACTTTAGCGACACACAGCAATTTTTTTTTTATAGTATAAACTATACATATATTTTGCTATTAAATAACATTTCCAATCATATGAGTTCCCCTTTTACATCTGAACTCGCAGAGTTCCCTTTACCTGTAAGGGGAGATTCTGCAGACTCTGATGTAAGGGAGAACTCTGGGGCCTCTAACATAAGCGATGCTCTGGGAATCCTGATTTAAGGGGGAACACTGAGAACTCCGATGTATGGAGAAGACTCTGATGTAAGGGGGAACACTGTGGCCTCTAGTGTAAAGGGAAACTCTGATGTAAGGGGTGATCTGAGTACCCTGATTTACCTTAATGTACTTACTCAGATGTAGGAGAGAGAAGGCGGGAGACTTCAGTCACAGACAGGGATGGATGGTGAGCTCACTCACCCCTTGGCAGTCAGCACCTCTCATCCAGATGTATCTGAGGCTACTGGACTTCAAATTTCCAGCCTCAACTTTCCTTTTCTGAGGCACAGTGCTGGGGATTGGAGTGTGGGCAGACACAGAGGGGTAGGGGTGGGGGGAAGAGGTGCAGATCGAGACCTCTCTCCCGTCTGTGTTGGGGGGGGGGGATTGTTAGTGTTGGCTTTGGGCAGTGTGAAAGAGATTGTAACAGACACTCTCAGCTTAGAAAACTGCAGCTAGCTACCCTGCTGGGAAGCCATAGTCCAGTTTAAATAATGTGTCCGGGTTTCAGGCAGTCTGAAACCCGGACACATGATTCCAAACCCGAACTGTCCGGGTGGATCCTGGACAGCTGGCAACCCTAGTTCACGCTCATAGTATAAAATCAAAGAAGCTGATATGTTTTGCTCCACCTACCAGAGCTTAATCAACCTTAGATTAAGCTCCGGTGGGCGGGGCGAAACATGCCAGGGAGAGTGGCTTTGGCGGAGACTCATATGCGGAGGTCTTGTTCAAGTCTACACAAGGTTGTCTAGATGGGTCTTTGATTTTTTTTTACATGCATCGCTTTGGATGAGCACCTTTAGCAGCTTGCACCTTTCTCCCTGGTGATTGCAGGAGTTTGGCTTCCCCGGCTTCAGCGGTGTTCACAATCTAGCACCAAGTTTACACTCATAGTATTAAATCTACACCATATTTTTTTTTTCTAAACCCTCGTACACACAATCGGACTTTAAACAAACTTTTCCGTGGATTTCTGTCCAAAGGGCGTTGTCCGTGAACTTGTATTGCATACACACGGAAGGACTTTTTAGGCAACAAACACAAACGTAGTGACGTTTCCACGTACTGACGACACTTCAAAAGAGGACGTTCAATTCTCCGGCGCCACCCTTTGGTCAACTTCTGTACTGTTGTCTGATCCTTTGCATTGGTTCTGAGCATGCGTGTTTGTACATTGTACTAAAGTCCGATGGTTTTGTGTACACACGATCGGACTTGCCAATGTCGGACTTTTGTTGCCGCCAAGTTTGTCTGTTCGCACAGCCAACATCTGTCCGATGAAAACCGAAAACGTTTGTCTGATGGAACGTGCACACAGTCGGATGTTGCCTTAAAACAGCTAATTTGCATGTTTGTTGTCAGAAAGTCCGATTGTGTGTACGGGCCTTTACTGCAGATAAACTAAATGCACCTGAAGTACGTAAACATGGCATGCATTATACCATTGGGCATGTACCCTCTATACATGAGATCCCGGCATTTTTGCGTGGGTGGAAGGCACAAGTTGCTGCCAGCAGCCTGTAAAACTCTATGAGAGTCTGAATACTGCTGTGGCTGGACAATGCACTGAGGGGTACTAACATTTAGGGCAGTATACACCCAAGGACGAATTCCCGGGACGCAGCGTTTTGGGTATTCGTCCCTGGGTGCATACTTACTTAATGTTAGTACCACTTTGTACACCATCCAATCACATTGCATTCTCATAGAGGTTTACCGGCTGCGCCTGAGCCTTCTGCGTTCACGAAAACGCTGGGATTTCATGCACCAGTGAGCACGAGGCCTTAAAGTCATTCTGCACATTTATATGTGTTTATAAATGTTCTATACATGCATATAATTGCATGTATTCTGTGGCTCATTAAAAAAAAAAAAAAGAGTATCAGGTACATTGACATTATACAGCATTAATGTTATTTTTATTGTGCCTAGAGGTCTCCCAGATGTTGTGAGGCCATCTAGGGCTCCTGCGTGTCTCTGAGTAGAGCAAAGTGGCTGCGCACTGACAGCTGCACAACAGACACTTCTTGGGTAATGAGGCCAGTCACTGTAAAATACATGGCTGGGGCAGTACATAATAATAAACCACAAACACAAAACATAACATATGTGAGATGTAGCCGCAAATTCTTAAAGAGATGCTTCCCAAGATAAAGAGTCAGCCGTCTATTATTATCAAAATTGTCCTAATTTTCCCCGGGAAATGATCAATTTCAGACATCCATAATTATATCCGCAAACTTTATGCTGCGCTGCACGTGACTTCAACATGTTCAGGAATTAGCCTGCAGTCTCAGACGGTGTCCTTTCAAGTCTGAGGGGTCTATTCATCAAAGAGAAATTGGACATGTCAACACTGCTCCAGTCTGCCTGTGTTTTTCCTCACCGCAGGTCTGGAGTGTTTGCACAGAAGTGTACAGGGCTCAATTTCCCTTTAACTCTGCAGTTTATTGTACCAATCGACAGATCTTAGAAGCTATGGACTCCCGTGTGCCTTGGGGGAGAATTTCTGAAACCTGCGCCTAAAGACATAAGTGCTTTTTAACCGCTTCAGCCCCGGAAGGTTTTACTCCCTTCCTGACCAGAGCACTGCGTCGCTTTAACTAACAATTGCGCGGTTGTGCGACGTTGCACCCAAACAAAATTGACGTCCTTTTTTCCCACAAATAGAGCTTTCTTTTGGTGACATTTGATCACCTCTGTGATTTTTATTTTTTGCGCTATAAACAAAAAAGAGCGACAATTTTGAACAAAAAAAAGCAATATTTTTTACTTTTTGCTATAATAAATATCCCCCAAAAATATATAAAAAAACACATTTTTTCCTCAGTTTAGGCCGATATGTATTCTTCTACATATTTTTGGTAAAGAAATCGCAATAAGCGTATATTGATTGGCTTGCGCAAAAGTTATAGCGTCTACATAATAGAGGATAATTTTATGGCATTTTTATTATTATTTTTTTATTAGTAATGGTGGCGATCTGCGATTTTTATCGTGACTGCGACATTATGGCAGAAACATTGGACACTTTTGACACTAATTTGGGACCATTGTCATTTATATAGTGATTGGTGCTATAAAAATGCACTAATTACTGTGTAAATGACACTGGCAGGGAAGGGGTTAACACTAGGGGCAATCAAGGTGTTAAGTGTGTCCTAGGGAGTGATTCTAACTGTGGGGGGGGGTGGGCTACAACTCACATGATAGCGATCACTGCTCCCGATGACAGGGAGCAGTGATCTCTGTCATGTCACAAGGCAGAATAGGGAAATGCCTTGTTTACATAGGCTTCTCCGCGTTCTGCGGCTCCGTGACATGATCGCCGGGAGACCGGAGGACACCGAGTCCGCAGGTCCCACGGGCACGGTCTGCCAATTAAAGGGGACCTCCCCCACCCCTCCTCGGGAGAAGACAATGGCCGGCAAGATGGATTCCCAGCATCAACACTGTTTTTTGCAGGAAAGAAATTTGCTCTGTGTATGGTCGGCCTTAGTTGCATATGCTCCTTAGGCCAGAAGCTGGCAGGGTTGACCTGGGGGGGGGGGGGGGGGGCATCAATCTAATTTGAAAGAATAAGCTTGCTCAACAATCTTTTGACAGCTTCAGAGTTGAACACCTTGTTTGATTTTTTTTCCAGCTGACCATTATTGATTTCTTCCAGAATAGGCCAGCTCCAGGGATATCTTCTAAGTGCTCCTACTCTGCTCCATTTGAACAAAGCCCTAACTGAAAGAGCATGCTTGTTCAATAACCATTTGTAAAATAAAAAAAGGGGGTGGGCAAACCTAAATATGTTATTTGAAGGGAATGGAACTGTTTACATCTGAACTCAGGGAATTATATTTTTGACAAGCTTACATTGGGCCAGCTTGGCTTCCTGTAAACATCCATATCTGATATCTGGAGGACAGCTAGTAATGCTGTAAATCACTGAAGTTCAAGCTATACACAGTAATAGCTGTGATCGTCTGTGTTCTGTGAGAGCTTCTTTCCCTCTGCACACTCTTCACAAGTGGTTAGTCGCTCAGTACCACTTTTTGTTTTTCTTGGACAAGGTGGGGAGGAGGACCAGTGATGTCACGATCTCCACCTTGTCCAATCAGAAAACAGCTTGACATATAAACGATGTAGCAAATTGAAGCTCTACATGTTTCGTGTCATTGCACTTCTTCAGGAGCTTAGGGTAAGTATTAGTATGTGTTAACACACTATAGAACTAGTGTGATAGCTTTAAAACAACCAGAGAAGCAATGCATGTGCAAACTGTCATCCAGAACATCGGCTATCCATAATGTATAGTAGAGGGCCAATGTACTTGGATAAAATCATAGCCGCAGGGTGTCTTATAGGTTAATATAGGTAGTATAGGGTGCAATATGTACAATGTATAGTAAGATACAACTAAATCCTGGGGTGTAGGGCAAACAGCCTTTTCATAGAGGGCCCCTAGTCGCTAGGCCAAATAATCAGTACAGCGGTGTCCAAATCATAGGCCACCTAGGTTACAGGCATCCGTGACAGCTTGTCCAATTGTACCAGTGGCCTTCTCGCCATACGTCCGCTCAAGTGGCGTCAAGTTGGTCAACTCTCAAGCTGAGATTCGATCACCCAGGGTTGTGATACGGAAAGGCACCTTTGTTTGGGTCATGCTGGAAAAATTTGTACGTATTGTCTACAACAAGGAATCATACGTGCTCACTTTAATGTTCTCACCTGCCCTAGAAAAATGAGAGCATTGATTGATTACTATGGGCAGCGCTCCACGTTTCCTTTCCTTCAGTTTTCATACACAAGGTCCTATCAGTACAGCCCATAGAATTTTAGCACCTGCTGCTGTCACCACATTCCTAATTCTACTTTGTTCCGTGAGTGTCTGACCCTGCGCTGAACCCGCAGCTGAATATCAATAGTGAATGACAAGCGGTGAGATGGAATTCTTCCCTACATTTATGTTTTCTTACAACACAAACTGTTGACTGACTTTATTCTATAATCTTATCTGAAAGATAACACAGTTAAGACATGTACATATTTTATTTCATTAACGTTTTCATACCAATGACTGGCTAATGCAAACTACTTCTTGGAAAAGGTTTTTCCCATTTTTTTTTTTTAACAAAGGATAAATCCTTTAGCATTCGCTCCGCTGCTGGAAACACGAAGTCCACTTTCTCAGATGATCATGTTTGCTAGAAACTTAGACACGCTGTCAGCTTGTGGAAACATGAGATTAACTGTGCTGACGAGGTGAGTATCCCTATTGAAACACTCAGCTGTTGAAACTAGGGCAGGCACTTGTGCTTTTCATGCTTGGTGGCCCTTGAAAGCTTCGGTTCTCAGGATGCACATAAATAGCAACAAGTGTGCAGGTGAAAACAAAGAATTTTTTCAAGTTGGGGTCATTGCCGGCCGTCATGGAATTCTGTTGTCTGTAGTGAAATCCAAACTCAATGCATAAAGTAAGATAAACTGATTTCCTTTAGTGAAAGGAAACCTGCACTAAGATAAATACATGGATATAGACCAGCCTTTCTCAACCTTTTTTCTTTAGAGGAACCCTTATCATTTTCGGGTCTCGGGGAACCCTTACTAACATTAATTCAAAGAGGCTGAATGCCTTTATATTTGTAGCCAGTTGAAAGAAGGCAAGCCTTATGCCGCGTACACACGGGCGGACTTTTCGACCGGACTGGTCCGACGGTCTTTCCGACGGACTTTCGAACGAACGGACTTGCCTACACACGATCAACCAAAGTCCGACGGATTCGTACATGATGACGTACGACCGGACTAAAATAAGGAAGTTGATAGCCAGTAGCCAGTAGTTGCCCTAGCGTCGTTTTTTGTCCGTCGGACTAGCATACAGACGAGCGGATTTTTCGACCGGAATCGAGTCCGTCGGAAAGATTTGAAACATGTTTAATTTCTAGGTCCATCGGGCTTCTGGGAAAAAAAAGTCCGCTGGAGCCCACACACGATCGATTTGTCCGCCGGAGTCCGGTCCGCCGGACCAAGTCTGCCGGAAAGTCCGCTCATGTGTACGCGGCATAAGGCTCAGTTCACACGAGTGAAGCTGCAGCTATGATTCTGGTATCATTTTTTTTCAACCAGGTATGGGCTTTCATGTAAAGGTGATCCAAGTGACTCTACAGCCGCTTGATTACTTCTACAGGGTACAGTAGGAGGGACCCCCCCCCCACCTCTGCCGGTTGCCATTCCGGGGCTCTATGGTGCGACTGGGTAGCCTGGGACCGCTGAATCCTGTCGGGCTTGGTGAACACAGAAGAAAAGTAGGTACATCTGTACTCCCTCTTCTGTCACAAATGAAATTGAAAGCGACAAGGATTTAGACACTTCTGGTTTTGGTTTGTTGTTTACAAGCCATTACCAGCTTGTAAAGCATCTGATCAAATCAATTTCGGCAGAGGAGAGATCTGATCTAATAGACCCCAGATCTCTTAATAAAAAATACCTGTCACTGCCACTCAGTGTTTCCAACCTACCAGATTGAAATTTACTGAGACAACACCCAAAATTTACTGGCACGGTCAACTTTTTACTGTCATATCCAAAAGTTACAAAATTACAGTTTTAAGTGCAAATTTCAGTATTTAGGCTACAAACAAGTACAATATACAATTAGCAACGTGATTTAAGGTAGATACTATGGCAAAAACATATTTCTTATTTAATTTTCAATATAGTAAATAAGTAGCTTAGGAACAGGAATTGAGAGGGCAAGAAATTAGAATGACTGACACACACATGAAATTGACTCTCACAGTGACACTGACAGCAGTGTGCTGCAGCACAGATGATGATGACACCTCACCGACATGACATGTCCCCTTCTGATTCACAGTGACCCTCTCTCTCCATGCCAGGTGGTCCCTTCAGTCCACTCTCGGCTTGCCTTCCTCCCGTTCCACAGACCTGCACATGAGGCTCCGGCTGCTCCCTTCCCTTGCACCATGACTTCACGCGACACACTGCTGGCACAGTCCGAACACACTGTAGCAGGCACTCAGATGGTCTCAGCCAAGCGTCACAGCCATATTTTTTACTGGCAACCTTTTTCTTTAACTGGCATTTACTGGCAGGAGAAAAGTGCCCATTTTTTACTGGCTGCCAGTAAAAATACTGGCGATTGGCAACACTGCTGCCAATGCTAACACAAGGGATGTTGTTCATCCCTTGTGATAGCAATAACGTTTATTTTAAAAAAATTGTGTAAAAAAAAAAAAAAATACATGAAAAAATGTATTAAAAATTAAAGTACCCCCTCCTCCTGTGCTCGCACAAACAGATTGCAAAGGTTGGATCCACATGCATATGTAAATGGTGATCGCACCACACATGTGAGGTATCACCGCGAACTTCAGAGCCAGAGCAATAATTCTAGCATTAGACGTCCTGTGTAACTCTAAACTATGAATCTGTAAAGGCTTTAAAAGCGCCACCGATGGATAAATTACTGTGCTGAATTTTGTCATCATTCCACGGGCATGCGCAATTTTGCAGCGTGACATGTTATGTATCTATTTACTCCACATAACATCACTTTTTATATTATACCAAAAAAACTGGGTATTATATTGTGTTTGTATACACTAAAATTCATCAAATTCATTCAATTTTATTTTTACCTGAAAATTAGCATTTAATAAAAAACTGCTTGTGTGACATAAAAAATTGCAACAGCCATTATTTTATTCCCCAGGGCCTTTGCTTTCAGGAAATATATAATGTATGAGGGTTCTAAGTAATTTTCTAGCAAACAAATGCAGATTTTTACATGTATGAGAAAAATGTCAGAATTGGCCTGGGTCTGAAGTGATTAAAGCATTTATCTACAAGTGCTTCAATGCTCAACATGAGGATTTTCATTGTATCCTGTGGTACCTGTTCACACCTGAGCATTGTGTCACTTGAAGTTTGTCACTCGAAACTTGAAAAAGTAAAGTGCCTCGAAAAAGTTTTTATACCCTTTGAAATTTTCCACATTTTGTCATGTTATAACCGAAAATGTAAATGTATTTTATTGGGATTTAATGTGATAGACCAACATAAAGTGCCACATAATTGTGAAGTCAAAGGAAAATAATAAATGGTTTTCAAATTTTTTTTACAAATAAATACGTGTAAATAAGTGTGGCTTCATTTGTGTTCAGCCCCACTGAGTCAATACTTTGTAGAACCCACTTTCACTGCAATTACAGCTGCAAGTCTTTTTGGGGATGTCTCTACCAGCTTTGCATATCTAGAGAGTGACATTTTTGCCCATTCTTCTTTGCAAAATAGCTGAAGCTCTGTCAGATTGGACAGAGAGCATCTGTGAACAGCAATTTTTAAAGTCTTGCCACAGATTCTTAATTGGATTTAGGTCTGGACTTTGACTGGGTCATTCTAACACATGAATATGCTTTGATTTAAACCATTCCATTATAGCTCTGGCTGTGTGTTTCGGGTTATTGTCCTGCTGGAAGGTGAACCTCCGCCCCAGTCTCAAGTCTTTTGAAGACTCTAATGCCGCGTACACACGAGCGGACTTTACGGCAGACTTTGCCCAGCGGACGGGATTTTGTCTGACAATTCGATCGTGTGTGGGCTCCAGCGGACTTTGTTTTCTCAAAAGTTGGACGGACTTAGATTTGAAACATGTTTCAAATCTATCCGACGGACTCGAGTCCGGTCGAAAAGTCCACTCGTCTGTATGCTAGTTCGACAGACAAAAAGCCACGCTAGGGCAGCTATTGGCTACTGGCTATGAACTTCCTTATTTTAGTCCGGTCGTATGTCATCACGTACGAATTCGACGGACTTTGGTTGATCGTGTGTAGGCAAGTCCGTTCATTCAGAAAGTCCGTCGTAAAGTCTGCCGTAAAATCCGCTCGTGTGTATGCGGCATAACAGGTTTTCTTCTAAGATTGCCCTGTATTTGGCTCCATCCATCTTTCCATCAACTCTGACCAGCTTCCCTGTCCCTGCTGAAGAAAAGCATCCCCACAACATGATGCTGCCACCACCATGTTTCAAGGTGGAGGTGGTGTGTTCAGGGTGATGTGCAGTGTTAGTTTTCTGCCACACGTAGCGTTTTGCTTTTTAGAACAAAAAGTTCAATTTTGGTCTCATCTGACCAGAGCCCCTTTTTCCACATGTTTGCTGTGTCCTCCACATGGCCTCTTGCAAACGGGATTTCTTTCAACAATGGCTTTCTTCTTGCCACTCTTCTATAAAGGCCAGATTTGTGGAGTGCATTACTAATAGTTGTCCTGTGGACAGATTCTCCCACCTGAGCTGTGGATCTCTGCAGCTCCTCCAGAGTTACCATGGGCCTCTTGGCTGCTACTCTGATTAATGCTCTCCTTGTCCGGCCTGTCAGTTTAGGTAGACGGCCATATATAAAAAAGTGCAGCACTAAATAAGAATGATATTAAACCATATATAAATGACTAATATTTAAACATTCAAAGCATGTACAAAATATGCTTAAATGTACAAAAAAATATAAAGTGCAAAGTTATTGACATTGAGAGTCCACACTGTGAAGAGTGGTTGAATTATTATTAAAATATAGTCCAAAACAATAAGTGAAAAAAAAGTTTGTGACAAAAAATGTTGAAGTGTTGATCCCGGTTAATAGATATCAACCTCCAAATATAAACGCAGTAGTGCGTAAAAATAATAAGAGAATCCACCACCGATAAAACTGAGGCTTACCGGAACATATGGACTCAGTAAGGCATATGCCAAGTGAGTCGTCAGAGCTTTGTGGTGACAATACACCAACAGTTGGAAACGCCAGCGTTCGGAGATGTTTGAACACCGGAAGTTGATAATCTCACTTTCCTCCAGGGGATACAAATCTCAAGAGCAGAACCTCAGAAATAGAATCTGTAGCATGGGTTCACAGATGTTTGGCCATAAATGAAATAAAAATCCCACATAGTGTGAATCCGCTTAACAGGAATTTTTTTGAAAAAGTAATAGAAAACACTCACATTTGAGTAGAACTACAAGCGCTTGTATAACTGACCTAGTAACGCAATGGAATCTGTAGGCTCGAACCCATGCGTTTCATCTAAGAAGACATCATCTGGGGTAGACGCCCATGTCTTGGTAAATTTGCAGTTGTGCCATGCTCTTTCCATTTTCGGATGTTGGATTGAACAGTGCTCCATGAGATGTTCAAAGCTTGGGATATTTTTTTATAACCTAACCCTACTTTAAACTTCTCCACAACATTATCCCTGACCTGTCTGGTGTGTTCCTTGCCCTTCATGATGCTGTTTGTTGACTAAGGTTCTCTAACAAACCTCCGAGGGCTTCACAGAACAGCTGTATGTATACTGAGATTAAATTACATACAGGTGGACTCTATTTACTAATTGGGTGACTTCTGAAGGAAATTGGTTCCCCTAGATTTTAGTTAGGGGTATCAGAGTAAAGGGGGATGAATACAAATGCACACTACACTTTTCAGATATTTATTTGTAACACATTTTGAAAACCATTTATAATTTTCCTTCCACTTTACAATTATGTGCCATTTACATTTTTGGTTGTAACATGACAAAACGTGGAAAATTTCAAGGGGTATGAATACTTTTTCTAGATACTGTACATGCTTTTTTGGGGCAGAGTAGTGCATTTTTTGGTTCCTATAGACTTCAGTGTGATTGCCTGAAAATAAAAGCATGTGTTGTGCAATTTTCTCCTCCTAGTAACTAGCTCATCATTGGTTGAAAAATAATGCTCAGCCCTGAAAATGCCTGAAAACCATTTACAAAAGTGCATAAAAAAAGCTTTAAAAACGCTTAAAAAAAGCTCAATCTCAGATGAGAACCTAGGCTTACAGTGGTGGTCAGAATGCCACCTTACAGACAACCAAAAAGATATGTTGGGGTCATGCCAACTATGTAGGCATCATCAAATGGGAGGCTAATCAGCCACAGCTTAAGGACCTCCCAGCATCCTCTGGAGGAACCCTGGTAGAGAATGGCTGGTTAAGATGACATCCTCTTCTGAAAATTCTAGTCAATGGCTCCACTATTCTTTTAGTCACTGATCAAAAACACACAGCACAGGAGTTGTAAATTACTTGTTCTAGGACCAGAGGTTCAGAACATACTTGAAATCAGAGAGAGAAGGTCAGCAGTGGAAGTCCACATATTTCCTTGTCAAAAGATTTTTATTAAGTTCATAGTAATAAGCTTAACATACATGTTTATGGATACATGTTAACATAAAGAATGAAGCTCAATATTTACAGAAGTAGGTAAGAATATAAAACACAAAATGAAGTATGATAAATAAATAGGGATGTTTGGAATAGAGATTTTAAAACTGATACATTTTATCAAAAGGTATCCATCTATTCCTACAATGTTAATTTCCAAAATAATGTGAATAAGATACAACATTAGTAACAATGAGCTTCAAGAATTAATGAGGGGGATAGGAGAGGAAGGAAAGGGAATAGAGAAAGAAAAGGAAGAAGAGGAGAAGAGTGGAGAAAAGAGATTTACTGGATTGATCCAAAAGCCAGTGTGGGTTTAGTAAAGTTTGAGTTCCATCACATATAATCAACTACCATGGCAGGAGGACTGAATTATGAAAGGATGATGATGCGAAAGAGTGAACCCATGGATACCACATTTTTTCAAATTTTGAAATTTGATTGTGTTCTATGGCAGCCATTTTAGAGTGGATCAGAAAGTTATTCATTCTATGTTTTGACTCAGCTATCACTAAAGAAGGGGATTTCCATGCTTTCGCGAGAGTTTGCTTTGCAGCTGTGAGGAGCTGGACAAAAAGCTTGAACTGCAAATGCGTCAAGCATACAGGTTTAAGATTAAGTAATGCCGTAATAGGATCTGGTTGCATTGATATTTTGAATAATTTGGAGGCAATTAAAAATATTTCCTTCCAGAAGGTTTGAGCTATGGGACAGGCCCACCAGATGTGCATTTGTGTGCCCAAGTCCGAACAGCCGCGAAAGCAAAGGGCTGAGCAGGATGGAGAGTATTTAGCAACTCTGGAAGGTACGAGGTACCACCGGGTCAAGACTTTATAGTTGGTTTCAACCGCTAACACGTTAGGGGAGGATGTTTTGGTAGCCAACCAGATATCTGACCACTCTGTAGTGGTTATTGTGCGCCCAAGGTCCTCCTCCCATTTCTGAGCATAGGAAGGTTTGTCCGAGTTGGGTGTAGCTAATAATTGAGAATAAAGAGAAGAGATTAGTCTCTTGGCATGTGGATCCTTTTTACACGTGGCTTCAAAATGTGTGAGTCGATCAAGTGGTGTGTCTATATTTGTGTAGGGAGTGAAGAAATTTTTAATTTGAAGGTACCGGAATATTTCCGAGGGGGGTAACCCAATTTTGAAAAGGAATAATGTTGGAGGAGGTAACAAATTTATGTAATCTCGATACATTTAGGGAAGCCCAGACTTTGAATGACTTGGGGGAGACCCATGCTGGGTAAAAAGCCGGATTTTTAAGGAAAGAGAGGAGAGGATTGTGTGGGGATAGTAATTGGTGTTTAGTTTTAAGCCTGTCCCAAAGGGATATAAAGTGTTTAGTAATGGGGTTACGTAGACCAGTGCGATCTTTAGGATTAAGCCATAGAAGATTTGAGACAGATAAGGGATCACATTCAGTCGCTTCTATTGATACCCATAAGGGGGTTTCCTGTGTTGCATGGTACTTTGGTAAGCTTGCGATATGGGCAGCTTTGTAATACACTGCAAAATTGGGAAAACTCAAGCCGCCAGAAGGCTTAGGAAGATATAATGTTTGGGATGGGATGCGACGTTTGGAAGATCCCCATACAAATGTCGTTGCTCTTTTCTGAATTAATCGAGTAAAGTATGCTGGGATCGGGATCGGCAGGACTCTGAACAGATAAAGTTACTTAGGTAAAATTGACATTTTAATAGTATTAATTCTACCTAGCCAAGATAATGGAAGGTGGGACCATTGTTTCATTAAATTAGTCACTTTTCTCAGAGTAGATGGGTAATTGGCTGAAAAAAGATCTGAGATGGAAGCTGTTAGATGAATACCAAGATATGGGATTGTTTTTTCTGCCCAGGTAAATGGAAGTGCTGATTTAATCGTATCTTTTTCTCTGTCAGATAGGGATATATTCAGTGCTAAACATTTTTTGGGGTTAATTGTTAATCCGGATATATTGGCAAACCTATTAAGGATAGGTAATAGATTGGGACCAGAGACTTGGGGAGATGATAAAAATAATAAGATATCATCCGCAAACAAGCAGAGTTTGTGATGGAAGCCTGGAAGTTCACATATTTCCGTCTTGAAAGGTTTCCTTTATATTTACCCTTAAAAAAGGGCTGGAATGGGGGACAACACCTATTATTATATTAAGGTGTTGAATATACCCCTTCAGCTCTAAACATTATTGCAGCAATGTCTACAATGTCCCATAATCCTCAGCTACCGTAAAGTGACAAGTGTTATGACATGGTCCACTCATCTCCAAACCTCCAGCCAACCATCGTTGCCCACAGAAAATAGAATACATAATACACAGTTTGTTTTGTAGCCATTAAGAGGTACTCAAGTGTAACTACATCTTTCTTGATATACAGGTCGTCTGTTTCGAGGTTATGTGTCCTAAACACATATGGATGACGGTACCCAGGGCTTTTTTTTTCAGAGAATAGGTGCAGGAACTCAACCATGCCCGCCACACACACATACCTGCCAAATGGCATCAAATAGTAGCTCTTCCCTCTGCATGCAACCCCTCCCTCCACTGCCCTCATCTTCTCCCCCCTCCTTAAAAGCTCCACCATCTGTCATATTTCTTACCTTTGTTGCAATATTAAGCTGAAGCACCTATCCGGTTGTAGTACCTCCCAGCATACTATACTATACTACAGTCACTTGCAAGGGAGATCAAGCAGTAGGAGCATCAACAACTGGTCACCAGGGAAAAAATGGAGACCCCAGAGGGTGCAGCCTACCATGCACCCTCTCCTGTCCATGACTGCACTGAACCCTGGGCACCTGTTCTGTATCTCCCTTGTCCCTGTCCGGCACTTAGTGGGATCTGCACAGGAGATCTGACCTTTTGGAGCTACTGGGAGATAAGCTATCACTTGTAAACACAGAAGCTGGACTTCAGTGTTACCAAGTGATAGTGGTGAGCAGGGAGCAGAAGGCCTGAGCCAGAGGTGGTGGAAATGAGTTCCCCCTAGTTCCTGCTGAAAAAAAGCCCTGACGGTACCCATAAATTTTGTAATGTCCATCGTTGCACACATCTTCTGTATAGGATGCTGGAGGATAGGGCCTCCTCTTTCTCTCTCATCCTGTGCTCAGTATAGATAATGTCACCTGCTGTTTGTTAGGAAGGTTGACACTATTAGCCAATTACAGGTCAAGCCCTGATCTTCCTTGCAGACTTTGGCAATAAACGCAAAGTTTGGAGCAGACAGTTTGTGCAGCTGCATCTAAAGAAAACACATGGCTCTGGATCCATGCACACCAGGTAAACCCACATTTTATGGTGGTTGGAGTGTAAATTTGTTGCTCTCCGAGAAATTCATTTAAGTGGCACACTTGTTCTATGAAACCCAGCCCCCCCAACAGTTTTATACTCACTTGTTCCCAATCCCAAGGAGGCCACACAGCCTCTTGTCAAAACTTTTTCACCTAGGCCCAGAAATGCACACCACAATCTCCTATCAGTCTGTTGAAGTTTGAACTCTCTATAGGATTAAATAAAGATAGTGAAGTACATATGTGAGCCTGGCACAGAGAATTCTAAAAAGAAGCTGTGAGAAACCAAGGAAGTACATTCACACTTTGAAGAAAACGTCTTTTGAAAATGGCAGTTGCTTGGCTGTTTTGCTGGTGCGCTGATCAGGCCTGTTGTCTTCTGATAGCTGCAGTCATTGTTCAATTGAAATCATTTTTTTTTTTTTAAGTCGGGTGGTGCAGACAGGGTCACCCATGGCTTGAATTTCAGACGATTCTGCAGCTTTAGAGAGCAGCTGTAGGCCGGGTACACACTACTGTGTTCTTTCATGCAATCCAGCCAGTCAGAGCCGCTGTACTAACCATGCAAGACTAGTCCAGCGATTTCCCCCGCTGAGCTGTTATGTTCTGACAGGAAGACCCCCCACCCCGCCAGAACACTTCGATCATGGCTCTCTGCCATTGGCCGGTCGGCTGCTGGTTTTCCAGCATGCATGTCTGACAGAAGCCGGCTGAATGGACAGACTGACATACACACGGGCAGAATGTCGGCCATTTTATTTTAACTGGCATATGTCTCCCAACATTCTGCCCATGTGTACGGGGCTTTAGAGAGGGTGAATCCTTTTAATGGCTACTGTCACAGACAGTGACGGTGGTTCTAACTTACTATTTTAAAGAAATTTAAAAAAAAGTTTTGCCTTTAGCGATACCTTAATAAATTATGTAAAAGAGTATCTTATCAAGACTTCTTTGTAGGAACCTTTGTAAAAGCCAAACTCGGATCAATTATTTTGAATACCAATTGACTGGGCATCTTGTATTGGAACTCCCCAGATAGCAAGAATAACTTGCCATAAATTTGTGGCAGTGTTGAATTGTAAGTCTTGTTAACTTGTTGCAGCAGTTCTGTTTGACACTTTTCCAATTTGTAGCAAATTTGCATGGAAAGTCTCTAGCAAGAGCAAAGTTGCAGTGGTGAGTCTACAGCAAGAGCTCTGCAAGTCACAGTGCCCCCTGTGGTGGGAGGACTATTGCACAACTTAACTGAACCAGAACTTGCAGCAGACTTGCAGAAGGTTTGCAAAGTTGATCCGGAGTCTTTCAATGCAGACTTGCTACAATTGTGCAACAAACTTATGAAGCCTGGCAAGTCTAGCAATAGTTTAGCAAGTAATATCAAACTTGCTTGCTATCTGGGTTGGATACACATCCAGACGTACAAAGAAAAAAAAACTGCAGGAGAGATGCCAATGGGTGGTTCATGCCCTTGGTTTCCACTCAGACCTGGAATATAAATTTTGGGTGTAGCTAATAATCTGCTAAATTTTACTATAAGCTTATTTATCATTAGTACCGACATGAAATCAAGTACCAAATTCAATTACGATTTTGGACTTTATTTTTTAATCTCGCCTATATTTTCTCACCTCCTTTCCTAATGAAAACCACTTTTCTATTTTTTTTTTCTTCGTTTCCTGCCCTTTGACTCCGTGTCTCTTTTATGCTGTCGGCCATGTTGAGAAAGGAATCAACTTTCACACGCAACCCTTGAGAAGTCTGAGATCAGAGAGAATGCCTCACGGTTTTCTTCAAATTTCCTCTCTTGTGTTTATTTTCAAGGAAAACCTCTACTTTTGTGGTCGGCTTAGAAACAATGTTCTCTTATTATCGTAATCACTACTGAAAAGAAATTAGTTCTTTCACCCCTCAGTGCAGAGGTTAAAAGAGGCTGGAGAGAAAGAGGGAGAGCCGATGGACAGCTTCAGAAACATCCTGAGGGGGTAGACGTTTGGGACATTGTTTTTTTTTTTTTTTTTAAGGTACAAAGCACTGCATAAAGCACACTTTTTCTCATACCTGGTGGATTTTTTGCATTTAAGTTCACTTGCGGTTTTTATACAAGAATGTGTTCCTATTGAAACGAGATTTCTCAGTTTTTATGCATTATAAATTTGCAGCAGGAGGAGGCCTCGCTTATCTTAGGAACGGCCGTGGTAGTGGAGAGCTGGAAATTGCATTAGCTAAATGTGCCATCACTGTAGACCTCCTAGAGGTAGAAGAAGCAAGAAGTGTTTAAACATAACTAACATAACTACAAAATCAACTCTGAGTGAATTTAGACTTAAATGAATAATAAATAAAAGTTTTTTTCAAGCAGATAGCATTAACAAAAAAGTGTACAAAACATTGTCTCCAGGAAATTATTATTTAATTTAATTATTAAAATTATTTTATTTTATTTTATTTAATTATTTAAAATAAATTTATCCAGGAATACCAAGCACATTTGTAAATGTAACCTCCTACCTCTGCCTTCCTTTTCCTGTGCACTGAGAGCTGTCATCACATTGTCATACCAATGTAAACACTCCATTGTTTTTATTTACCTGCCTGTGTCTGCACTATAACTTCAAGCAAGGAATGAAAATAAAGCTGGCCATGCACTGTTCAGATTTCTTCTGGTTGATGAGCCAGCCTAAATTTGCTCAGAGGGTGGCCCTGTTGACCGTCTTCTACCCGACATCCTTTGATTGAAAAACAGAAGGTACTACGTGGAAAACTGATGGCCAAACAGCGGCTGCATCCATTTGACTGCAGACACTGTTCAGGTATTCTGTCACCTGCATCTGGCAGCTATCAGAATACAATAGCCCAGCAGGGGGATTCGCCCCTCTATGCTGTTAGCAAGGGTTCAGGAGCCTATTTGATTTTGTGTTCACCCTGCAGGCTGAACAAAAATAAAGTGTAATAGTGTATGGCCAGCTTTACAATATTAATTGCGTCAGTGGGCCTGCTTTACTGTACTACTGTAGTACTTACCCCCACAGGAGCTGGTGATGATGGGTTCTCTTTTCTGTCATGACTCTGAAAGCTGCTTGGGCATTGACACATCTAAGTAATTTAGTGCTAGCTTGCTAGCACTCAGTACACAGAAAATAGGCCAAGCAATGGGGGATAGGTTAAATGGATGTATTAAAGCAATGTATAAATCGACAAACAAGCAACCAAACAGGTGTAAAGATACAGTTCTAAATAAATGAGCACTGGTCTATAAGCCATCAATAAATTGAACTGTAGCAATACTAATCCAAACTATAACTGGTACAAACAGGGTTAAAGTATTGGCATTAACTAATCCCATAAAATAAAGGTCCCCGTGTGCACACTATGCATACAGCCCCAACAGTGGGTGGGTATATGCGTTTCTGACAAAGGGGTACCCCTGGAGGTGATTGCCAAGAGCCTGGCGCCTAATTGTCAGTGTTTGCAGGCTTTTGTGGGGGCCCTTCTGTAGGTGATGCCCATGTAGTTGTCCCTTTAAGAGTATGCAGCAGATGGCTATTCTATTGGCCTCCTAAACAAGGGGGTGGAAGGTTGTCTCTTCTGCATTAACTGTGTCAGTGTTGAGATACGCATGTACAGCTCACCACTCCTGGTACACAAGAATCGAATCCAGATTACACCTGGTGGTCTGCAGTCCTCTGAAGTCAGGTCCCACAAGGCTCAGTTTCTTTGCTCAGATCCTCACAAGGCTCACAGGTCTTAGCCCTCTGGTCCCTCTCTCTCAGATGTAGGCAGACAGGCACACGCAGCAGGTCCTCTCTTTTAGGCTGCATTCGCACCTCAGCGGCAGAAGCGCATTGCAATTTTAGATGCCATTTAAATGAATGGCATATCAAATGTGCTTTCTGTGATTTGTCATTCACACCTGGGTGCTTTGAAATCGAGAGCAGAATCGTGGGCAGATATAAAACGCTGAGGTGTGACTGCAGCCTTAGACTCTTTGCAATAGGTTCTTGTGACTGTCGCTTTGGTGTAGCTGTAGCAGGTCCAGCAAAATGTCTGCTCAGCTATGCTTCCCCTTGGCAAAAGATCACGATCTCTCCAGGATACCAGCAAGAAACTCCTATGTCTCTTCTCTGTGTGCAGGGATTTGTGTCCCATATAGTCCAAGCCCCTACTCACTTCCATTGTACAGTGCTCCTAAGAGAACTACAAATCCCAGTGTCCTTTACAGGAGACACCATCCTCCTCCCCATTGCCACTGACCTGTAAAGGCCAATCATTTCCAGCCGCCCCACAGCCACAAGTATACACTACATCTATATATGCGTGGGGTGGAGAATGCACTGATAGCAGATGATTGGTCAGTACAAGTGACAGCTTCCTGGCATGCCCATGTGGATTTGGATCCTAGTCCGAACATGCTGAGACTTATCATTAATGGGCTGAGGATGTATCAGGCACAAAGACTGCCCATGTATGGACAGCTTTACCCATAAGAACTGATAAGAATTCAGTGTACTCTAGTCAGAAATTTAAATAGTACTCTAGTCAGGCCCATTTAAATCTACGCATGTGCATACAGGTGTGTTTTTTTGTAGAATTAGGCAGGCGCATTGTCATATCTCATTGACATTTGTTTTAAAGTGATTGTAAATGCAATTTTTTTAATAACAAACAAGTTTATACTCAACTGTTCTGTGCCATGGAATTGCAAAGAGCAGCCCTGAACCTTCTCTTCTCAGGTCCTCCGCCAGTGCTACTGGCTCCTCCTTTTTGGCAAGTGCCCACCATAAGAAGCTGCTTTCTATGGGGGCACTTGTGCAGGCTCACTCTCGAGCACTGCTGTCTGTGTCTATAGACACAGAGAGCGGAGTTTGGTCCCTCCCCCCGCTTTCTTGTCACTGGCTTTGATTGACAGCAGCAGGAGCCAATGGCAAAGCCTTTGGGACTAGGAAGTGAGGGAAGAAAACCGCTAAAGACGCTTTATCGACTGAGGGCTCAGGTAAGTATAAGGGGGGGGTGAGACGGGATACTACTACCTAAACATTTTTTACCCTAACCACTTCAATACTGGGCACTTTTACCCCCTTCTTGTCCTGGCCAATTTTCAGCTTTTAAGCATCATACTTTGAATGACAATTGCATGGTCATGCAATACTGTACCCATTTTAAAGTGTTTTTTTTCACATAAATAGAGTTTTTTTTGGTGGTATTCAATCACCACTGGGTTTTTTTATTTTTTGCTAAACATACAAAAAAATACCAAACATTTTGAAAAAAAAAACCACCTCTTTTAGCTTATGTTATAACATTTTTCAAATAAGTACTTTTTCTCCTTCACTAATGTGTGCTGATAAGGCTGCACTGATGGGCATTGATAGATTGCACTGATGAGGCGGCACTGATAGGCCCTGATCAGGCAGCACTGATGAGGAGGCACTGATGAGGCGGCACTGATCAGGAGACACTGATGAGGTGGCACTGATAGGCCCTGATCAGGCAGCACTGATGAGGAGGCACTGATGAGGAGGCACTGATCAGGAGACACTGATGAGGCTGCACTTATAGGCGGCACTGATGGGCACTGATAGGCGGTACTGATAGGCGGCACTGATGGGCACTGATGAGACTGCACTGATGGGCACTAATAGACTGCACTGATGAGGCAGCACTGATGAGGAGGAACTGATGAGGCGGCACTGATCAGAAGACACTGATGAGGCGGCACTGATCAGAAGACACTGATGAGGCTGCACTTATAGGCGGCACTGATGGGCACTGATAGGCGGTACTGCTAGGCGGCACTGATGGGCACTGATGAGACTGCACTGATGTGCACTAATAGACTGCACTGATGAGGCAGCCCTGATGAGGAGGAACTGATGAGGTGGCACTGATCAGAAGACACTGATGAGGCGGCACTGATCAGAAGACACTGATGAGGCTGCACTTATAGACGGCACTGATGGGCACTGATAGGCGGTACTGATGAGGTGGCACTGATGAGGCAGCACTTATGGGCCCTGATTATCTGTGTAAATGTCCCCTGTGGCACTTACCGGTTACCGGCTCTGCTTTTCTCACTCTGTGATAGCAAATGAGGAAAGTACTGCCGATAACCGGCAAGTGTGTTTACATTGTGATCAGCTGGTAAAAGGCCTCTGTGATTGGCACTTTACCACGATCTGTGATCAGCTGTGTCCAAAGGAACAACAGAGCCGTGCTGTAGTCTTTCGTCTATAGCGCGGTAATGAAGTGGTTAATGCAAGGAATGCATTAAGGTAAAAGACGTTAGGCTTTATAACCACGTGCACATTTTCAAAGCTTTTTTTGAACTTAGACTTTGGAATGGATAGGGATAAGAGCAAATGACCAAGACTTGTTAATACCTGTTACAATGCATCAAAACTTGTTACATACATTTTGATGTATTGACTTCTACGGGCCTCCCAATGCACTAAAATGCAGAATAAATTGGGCATGTCAAGCTTTTAGAACGGGTATAGACACCATCTTCAATATGGGAAACCAGATAGGGTGCCATAAAGTGTGTTAAAATGCAGAAGGGTAAAAGGCCATCATGAGCTGGTGTGTCACTGGTTACTAAAGGTAACTACATTTCTCAAACCACTACTGTAACTCTTGCCTTTTCTCATTTACTCTGCAGCTATGGATTTGGAATTTCTTTCATGCATATGTGTGCAATGTGACCTTAATTAAGCCTGAATGGTCCTTTAAGATTCTATTGTCTTTATTAATGAAAGGTTTTTGCCAGATAATGTTTGTGTTTTCGGTAGGAGAGAGCGAGGTGCTGCTTGCCCACGTGTACCTTGTGGAAAAAAAAACCTATATTTGCTAAGTGACTTTTCTCTTTTATCCGCATACACACAATTAGCTGTCAGGTGCACGGCTCTGAAAGCACTGGGCAATTTCCAGATTAGTTCTAATTGCAGGGTGGGCTGACACATCAGCCAGAGGACCCTGTATTAAGTGTGCTGCCAGGAACTGTGCCCCTTAAGAGTTCTCGGGAAGGAGGGGGGGGGGGGGTAAAGGCTGGCTGTCTCCAGACTGCTGGCAGTTTGACTGTGGCCTAAAGTAATGGAGCTGGCAGGGTGGAATCAATTACTGGCCAATGAAGATTTTCCCACAGGTCGAGGCTTGGGAAAAAAGGACGTTCCTGCTGCCTAGACAGCTGGCATGGCCTGTCCACTGGGAAAAACGCCTGTAAAAGAAGAAAACAAGGGGACAGCTCACAGTGATAAAGTAGTGGCAGACTATAAATTTTCAAGAAAAAAAAAAATTGGCAAAGGTTTCCAGGTCCTTTACCTCTTCCTTTGTCCGTCCCAGCTTCCTGCGCTATACCAGCTTTGTGTGGATTGAAGGAAGCAAGTGACATTGTCAATAGCCCGCCCGAGACTGGATCATCAAGTATAGTGTTTCATTTCTATAGTGCTGGAAAGGCCCAGTTGAACAGTCAGTCAGTTTAGCTAAGAGCGATTGTGTGTCATCCGCAGAATTGGAACACACAGCCCTTGAGGGTAATTTACAGAGGTCAGGGAACATTTTAACCCTGTTCTTGCTCAAGGAGCACAAGAGCCTGACGTATACAGCTTGAATGAGGATACCGGTTCCAATTAAATGTCGGTAATTGTTCCACGCAAACTTTATTTCTGGCTATTGCTGCTTTCAGGGCCATATATTTAATTAGTTCACTTTGTGCAAAGCAACAGGTCCACCTTAACTTACCTCTACCTAACAGCATATATTTACTTTCCTTTCGCTCCCCTGTCACTTCTTCAGCGGCTGGGAGGAAAGGAAAGCCACCTGTAAGTTATGAGTTCCTGGAGTTGTAGCTTACACGGGACTATGGACGTTGATTGGCCCAGTGTTGTCACATGCTCCTCCATGCCTGTTATTTCCTTTGGCTCCTGAGGCTGAACAGAGCAGTGGGGAGAGTGAAAGAAGTGAGTATATTGTGGGGAGCTCTGTTACTTTGTCCTGAATGAAGCAACCCTGTGATTTGACCAAAACCTGTGCTAAGAGAAATAGAAGCAGGGCTTTTTTTTATCTGGAACATGGTGGATTGTGCCACCGCTGCCACTGATCCTGTGCTTGCTGCTTGCTACCATCACTTGTAAACACAGAATCCCGGCTTCTGTGTTTAGAAATAACAGCGAACCTCTCCCAATGGCTCCACAGAACCTTCCTTGTCCTACACATCCCTATGAGAGCAGGACGTACACAGCCAAAGTCTGGCAGAAGCGGCTCCTTTTGAATCGTGTGGCTGCGACCTGCACTCTCCACTCTTCTCTTGAGGAAAGTTATAGCTGCTCTCCTGCAGCAGCCCCTCCCTCTGGTGCTCTCAAGGAGGGGAGCGATTTGTGGGTGGGAGCAGAGTTCTGTACTGGGTTTGAGGAAGAAAGCTCTGCACTGGGGGCGGGGGGGGGGGGGCAATTTGGGAGGGGGGGGGGTAATGTGTGGTTGTAAAGTGGTCTGTGAGATATGCATTCCTGAATTCTGCACCCTATACATATAACACTCCTGAGCCCTACAGTCTGTATGTAATGCACTCCTGAACCCTACACTCTGTATGTAATGCACTCCTGAACCCTACACTCTGTATGTAATGCACTCCTGAACCCTGCACTCCTGATATTTAACAAGGCCCCTTTAGGAGCCTCCCACTGTTAATACAATTTGGCCACACCCACCATTCGATGCGGCATACTCTCCTCTGGTGGGGGGGGGGGGGGTTTGAGTTATTGCACCTATACTCTGAGAAAAAGCCCTGAGTAACATACTGTTGACCTCTGTCTGGTCTTGTTAGCTGCCTGACTATCCTTGGCCTCATAATTTTCAAAGTCACTGACACAGAACCAGCATGCCACCAGTGAAGTCACAAGACAGTCAGAACTTTTGATCTGCATGCTTGTACTAGGTCAGTGACTCTTAAAGTACTGAAGCCTTTCAAACAATAAAACAGTTAGGCAACTAGCATTTTCAGAAGGAGAATTCAGCAAAGACAACCTACATATTTACTGGGTATATGTTTCTTTTAAAGAAGAACTTTCATAAGCAAGCCCATACATTCATGTCTAAATACCTGTATTAGCTTCTCAAGTGAAATGATACTGAAATGTGAAGAATATCCCTCTTTAAGCATTGAGTTCCAGCTTATCTGTTCCTCCCCTGATAATAGTCCAATTTGTGGGCATTACTAATATTAAGTTCAGTTGCCATCAGCCCCCTGTTCAGTGAGTGCACCTTGGGGAGGGGACATATTGGCTAGAGGGCACCCACCACTTCACCTGTTCTACCCTCCTTGTTTTTTTTATTTGTTGCTAGGATGCAGGCGGCACCTGCCACACACCATTCTTGCCTGCAGCTTCCTGTGTGCTTGTAACTAATTAAAAGACATGGGGTTGAAACAGGGGAACTAATCCCCCCCACACATACCTAGTGATGGCGCTTTAGACAAGCACTATCAATCATAGTTAATACAATATTTGTCTCTAGTCTAGATGTGTGGGCAGAAAGAAGGGGGGGGGGGGGAGTGGGAGGATCCTTCTAGGAGCTGGAAATCATCACTATGTTGATATCTACTAGCTTCCAGGTCCCCTACTGAGCAGCTCCCCTGCTGCATTATGAACACAGAAGGCCATTTAGAGATCGCTTTGCATTCTCTGAATGAATGCAAAGTAATTTCTGATTGGATGAGGTGGAGAGCAAGGGTGGTAGGATCACACTCTCAACCTCAATCAATCAGAAAATGCTTGCATTTATTGAGAAAATGCAAAGCATTCATTGAATGGCGCATGTTCTGAGTGGGCAACCTCCTGTGTTTTTAGTGAAGCAGGGAAGCCTCTTGGCACATGACCCAGAAGCTATTGGAGATCACTGATACTGCCTCTGGGCTGGGTTCACAGAAATTATGTATGATCATTACTCAGTTCAGGAGGAAGAATCATCTCCTTTTGCAACCAAGGATAAAGAAGAAGGACCTGTGCTGTCACTGGACCAGCAAAAAGACTTTACTGAAAAAGCTAAAAATAAGGTGTTTAAAAAAAAAAATATTGGGAGGAGCTTCAGGGAGGGAGGCAGTGGAAGTGGCAAACAATTGGAGCCAGAGATCCGCTTTAACTCCATTGGTAAAAATGAACAAAATAGTGGCCACTCACTTCATCACTATGTGACCCTCTGGGCTCCTGTGCTCTCCTAGTCCCAGCACTCAATGCGCCTGAGGAAACTCACTTCTGCATGCTCCCCCAAATCGGCAAACAGGTGGGTGGGACAAACAGAGGAGACGCTGATTGGCTGGAAGTAGAGCTTTCCTAAATCTTGCTTACTTGCTGTATATTTATCTTCACATAAATGTGTAATGCCAGAGATGGGTGTATCACTCTTTCTTTCCTCACTGATGAGGTAGAATATGGAGCGTGTGAATGCTGAGAAGATGAGAGGGCAGGTTTGAGTTTTGCGCTGAGTGCTGAGACTTGTAGCATGCAGAATAGTACTTCTATTGTACTTCTCAAGGGCCTGGATGGTCACATAGTAATGATGATAGTGGCCACCATTTTGGTTAATTTTAGATTTAAATTTAGGCAGGTCATGGCAAAATCTTAGTGTATGTGGTAAAAAGGCATTGTCAGGCTTAATACAGTGCGGAGGTTTTTTTAAACAATGATGCAATTATTTCTGGTAAAAGACAGATTTTGATGTCAGATGAAAATAAATGATCTGTGAATGTCTGTCTAACCAGTCTTTTAATTCCATCCAGTCAGATAGATTCTTGTTTTACACAGTTGTTGGTGTAATAAAGTGTTTGGTGGTGGGATGAGACACTGAAAAAAGGCCATTGGTGATTGAACGACATAATGTCGGTGGGACTTGTCTTTCAGGACAAGGTCTATGTACATACAGTAAGTATTGTGGTTAAATAAAATTACTTTTTGAGCAAGTATGTTCAAACAAAGTGATCAGCATAGCAAAGTCTTCAAGACAGACAGCACAATAGTGCCTATCAACACGGCCTTCCATCCCACTTCTACAGGTTATGGAAAACCTCAACAAATGGCTCAAAACAGAGTAACCAAGATCAGAATACAAAGTGCCAGTTGGGATGATCCTTCCATCTTCGTTCTACAGGTTATAGAAAACCTCAACATATTCCTGAAAAAAGAGTAACAAAGCATAAAAAGTGCTCATCGGGGTGCACTCTAATCCTCAACGTATGCTTTAAGACTAATGCCCCGTACACACGGTCGGATTTTCCGACGGAAAATGTGTGATAGGACCTTGTTGTCGGAAATTCCGACCGTGTGTGGGCTCCATCACACATTTTCCATCGGATTTTCCGACACACAAAGTTTGAGAGCAGGATATAAAATTTTCCGACAACAAAATCCGTTGTCGGAATTTCTGATCGTGTGTACACAAATCCGACGCACAAAGTGCCACGCATGCTCAGGATAAATAAAGAGATGAAAGCTATTGGCCACTGCCCCGTTTATAGTCCCGACGTACGTGTTTTACGTCACCGCATTTAGAACGATTGGATTTTCCGACAACTTTGTGTGACCGTGTGTATGCAAGACAAGTTTGAGCCAACATCCGTCGGAAAAAATCCTAGGATTTTGTTGTCGGAATGTCCAAACAAAGTCCGACCGTGTGTAATGTGCTTTCATTTCTTTTTAACAGGTTATGGAGAGCCTCAACATGTACCTCAAGACTCAGTAACACAGCACAGCATTAAAAGTGTCCATCAGAATGGTCCTTCCTTACTGATTCTGCAGTTTATGGAAAGCCTCAACATACGCCTCAAGTCTAAATACCATAGCACAGCAGTAAAAGTGCCCATCCGGGGCGGTCCTTCCTTCTACTAGTTATGGAAAGTCTCAACATACAATATGCCTCAAGTCTGAATTACTCAGCACAGCAACAAAAAATGTCCATCAGGAAGGTCCTTCCTTACAGGTTCTACAGGTTATGGAAAGCTTCAATATATGCCTCAAGTCTGAATAACACAGTACAGCATAAAAAGCGTCTGTCAGGATGGTCCTTGCATCCCAGCTCTACAGGTTATGGAGAGCCTCAACATATGCCTCAAGACAGAGTGACACAGCACAGCATTAAAAGTGTCTATCGAGATGGTCTTTATTTGCCAGTTCTGCAGCTTACCTTAGGCTGTTTTAGTGTTTTTTGGGACTGTTCTCCCATGTGGCTTGCTCTCTTACATAAACAAGCGTTAAAGACCAAATTTAGCAGGTCCACAATTCAGGTACTGCAAAGATCTACTAATAAAACTACTGTATTTTATAGAAAAATAACATATACAGAATCATAGTATTATTTCTGGCATCATTGTTAACCACTTAAAGATAGGGTTGCCACCTTTTCTTCAAGCCAAACCCGAACACTTTTGCGGCGCACGGCAATTTTTTTGTAGTACATGCTATATGATTGTAAAATACCTTGGGTTACCCAAAGAGAGTAGTAATGAGGTGTGCTACAGTGAACAGTGGCTGTGGCCATTGCATTAACAGTGGGGGGGGGACTTAAAGGGGCATGGTTAAATAAAACAAAAGCATTAGTGTACCCATAAAATATGATTCGATTAATAAAAGAAATGTCAGGTAAAATATGAAAATAGCCTACCTTAAAAGCGGACACTGTCAGCCAGTAGCGCAGTGGTTGGTGTCAGTAGAGCAGTGGACGGTGTCAGTAGGACAGTGGACGGTGTCAGTAGGGCAGAGGACGGTGTCAGTAGAGCAGAGGACGGTGTCAGTAGAGCAGTGGATGGTGTCAGTAGAGCAGTGGATGGTGTCAGTAGAGCAGTGGATGGTGTCAGTATGGCAGAGGACGGTGTCAGTAGGGCAGTGGATGGTGTCAGTAGGACAGTGGACGGTGTCAGTAGGGCAGTGGATGGTGTCAGTAGGGCAGTGGACAGTGTCAGTAGGGCAGTGGATGGTGTCAGTAGAGCAGTGGATGGTGTCAGTAGAGCAGTGGACGGTGTCAGAAGGGCAGAGGACGGTGTCAGTAGAGCAGTGGACGGTGTCAGTAGAGCAGTGGACGGTGTCAGTAGAGCAGTGGACGGTGTCAGTAGAGCAGTGGACGGTGTCAGTAGAGCAGTGGATGGTGTCAGTAGAGCAGTGGATGGTGTCAGTATGGCAGAGGACGGTGTCAGTAGGGCAGTGGATGGTGTCAGTAGGGCAGTGGACGGTGTCAGTAGAGCAGTGGATGGTGTCAGTATGGCAGAGGACGGTGTCAGTAGGGCAGTGGATGGTGTCAGTAGGGCAGTGGATGGTGTCAGTAGGGCAGAGGACGGTGTCAGTAGAGCAGTGGACGGTGTCAGTAGAGCAGTGGACGGTGTCAGTAGAGCAGTGGATGGTGTCAGTAGGGCAGAGGACGGTATCAGTAGAACAGTGGACGGTGTCAGTAGAGCAGTGGACGGTGTCAGTAGAGCAATGGACGGTGTCAGTAGAGCAGTGGACGGTGTCAGTAGAGCAGTGGACGGTGTCAGTAGAGCAGAGGACAGTGTCAGTAAAGCAGAGGACAGTGTCAGTAGAGCAGAGGACGTTGTCAGTAGAGCAGTGGACGGTGTCAGTAGAGCAGTGGACGGTGTCAGTAGGGCAGAGGACGGTATCAGTAGAACAGTGGACGGTGTCAGTAGAGCAGTGGACGGTGTCAGTAGAGCAGTGGACGGTGTCAGTAGAGCAGAGGACAGTGTCAGTAGAGCAGAGGACAGTGTCAGTAGGGCAGAGGACGTTGTCAGTAGAGCAGTGGACGGTGTCAGTAGAGCAGTGGACAGTGTCAGAAGAGCAGTGGATGGTGTGAGTGGAGCAGAGGACGGTGTGAGTAGAGCAGTGGACGATGTCAGTAGGGCAGAGGACGGTGTCAGTAGAGCAGTGGACGGTGTCGGTAGGGCAGTGGACGGTGTCAGTAGGGCAGTGGATGGTGTCAGTAGGGCAGTGGACGGTGTCAGTAGGGCAGTGGACGGTGTCAGTAGGGCAGTGGACGGTGTCAGTAGAGCAGTGGATGGTGTGAGTGGAGCAGAGGACGGTGTGAGTAGAGCAGTGGACAATGTCAGTAGGGCAGAGGACGGTATCAGTAGGGCAGTGGACGGTGTCACCCGGTGAGAACTGTATATATGGATGGTGTATGGGGGGGTGGAGAACAGTATATATGGGGGGGGACTGTATATATGGAGAGGACTGTATATATGGGGGGGAGGACTGTATATATGGATGGTGTATGGGGAGAGGACTGTATATATGGGGACTGTGTATATGAGGGGGACTGTATATATGAATGGTGTATGAGGAGGAGAGAGAGAACTATATGAATGGGTGGTATATGGGAGGGGGCTGGCAGAACTGTATATATAGTGTATGGTGGGGGAGGGGGGTGTATGTATAGTGTATGGTGGGGGGAGGGGGGATGTATGTATGTATAGTATATGGTGGGGGGAGGGGGGTGTATGTATAGTGTATGGTGGGGGGAGGGGGGGTGTATGTATGTATGTATAGTATATGGTGGGGGGAGGGGGGTGTATGTATAGTGTATCGTGGGGGAGGGGGGTGTATGTATATATGTATATATAGTGTATGGTGGGGGGGGTGTATGTATAGTGTATCGTGGGGGAGGGGGTGTATGTATATATGTATATATAGTGTATGGTGGGGGGGGGGTGTATGTATAGTGTATGGTGGGGGGAGGGGGGGTGTATGTATGTATAGTATATGGTGGGGGGGAGGGGGGTGTATGTATAGTGTATGGTGGGGGAGGGGGGTGTATGTATAGTGTATGGTGGGGGAGGGGGGTGTATGTATGTATAGTATATGGTGGGGGGAGGGGGGTGTATGTATAGTGTATCGTGGGGGAGGGGGGGGGGGTGTATGTATGTATGTATAGTGTATGGTGGGGGGAGGGGGGGTGTATGTATAGTGTATGGTGGGGGGAGGGGGGGTGTATGTATGTATAGTATATGGTGGGGGGGAGGGGGGTGTATGTATAGTGTATGGTGGGGGAGGGGGGTGTATGTATAGTGTATCGTGGGGGAGGGGGGTGTATGTATATATGTATATATAGTGTATGGTGGGGGGGGGTGTATGTATAGTGTATGGTGGGGGGAGGGGGGGGTGTATGTATGTATAGTATATGGTGGGGGGGAGGGGGTGTATGTATAGTGTATCGTGGGGGAGGGGGGGTGTATGTATGTATGTATAGTGTATGGTGGGGGGAGGGGGGGTGTATGTATGTATAGTATATGGTGGGGGGGAGGGGGGTGTATGTATAGTGTATGGTGGGGGAGGGGGGGGTGTATGTATAGTGTATGGTGGGGGGGGTGTATGTATATATGTATATATAGTGTATGGTGGGGGGGTGTATGTATAGTGTATGGTGGGGGAGGGGGGGTGTATGTATGTATAGTATATGGTGGGGGGAGGGGGGTGTATGTATAGTGTATGGTGGGGGGAGGGGGGGTGTATGTATGTATAGTATATGGTGGGGGGAGGGGGGTGTATGTATAGTGTATGGTGGGGGGAGGGGGGGTGTATGTATGTATAGTATATGGTGGGGGGGAGGGGGGTGTATGTATAGTGTATCGTGGGGGAGGGGGGGTGTATGTATAGTGTATGGTGGGGGGGGGGGTGTATGTATATATGTATATATAGTGTATGGTGGGGGGGTGTATGTATAGTGTATGGTGGGGGGAGGGGGGGTGTATGTATGTATAGTATATGGTGGGGGGAGGGGGGTGTATGTATAGTGTATGGTGGGGGGAGGGGGGTGTATGTATAGTGTATGGTGGGGGGAGGGGGGGTGTGTGTATAGTGTGGGGAGGGGGGTGTATGTATATATGTATGTATAGTGTATGGTGGGGGGGGGAGAGGTGAGAGTACTTTGAAATTCTGACATGGATGGTAAAAACTTACCTTACAAGCTGGGCTCCAGTCCCAGCGCGATCTGTGCACACACTCCAGCAGGGAATGGGGAGGCTCCGCCCACCTCCTTGTCCCTTCTGCTGGCAGCCAGAGGATTGGAGGAGAGCACCCGGCCGGTAACATGGAGGCTCCGCCTCTGTGTCCCGACTCCGTCCTGCACTCAGACAGCTGAGCAGGAGCAGAAATCAAGCAGCGCTAAGGCGGCGCTACGGACCCGAACTCCACGGCCGCACTGATTACACAGCTTCGGCACAGGGAGCCACGGGTCTGAAATGAATAATGTGCCCGGGTCTCAGGCGGGCAGAGACCCGGGCACATGTTTCAAAACCCGTACTGTCCGGGTGAATCCCGGACAGGTGGCAACCCTACTTAAAGAGGAGTTCCACCCAGGGGGGCCATTAAAAAAAAAAAAAAATTAAAAGTCAGCAGCTACAAATACTGCAGCTGCTGACTTTTAATTGGACACTCACCTGTCCCTGGGTCCAGCGATGTGGGGGATCGAAGCCCCGCTCGTCCCCCCCCCTCCGCTCGTCGGCGCCGGCATTTCAACTGTGGGCGCCGGGCTGTGGCTTCACAGCCTGGCACCCACTGCGCATGCGCGAACGGCGCCGAGCGCCGTGATTGGCCGCTCAATCACCTGGGACCTGCAATGGGTCCCAGATGATTGACAGGAGGGAGGGAGAAGAGCCGAGCCCTTCCTGTGCCAGGGGGAAGTGATGTCACCAGCCCAGGCAGACGAAGGGGCAGATTACGAGGGACCACCTAGCAACAGGCATTTAGAGGTAAGTAAAAAAAAAAAAAAATATCCAAATGTTTTTTTGGTTTTTTTTTTTAGAATTTTTTAGGTATGTTCTTTTTTTTGGGTGGAACCCCACTTTAAGGACCAGCCTCGTTTTGGATTTTAGGTGTTTACATGTTTAAAACAGTTGTTTTGCTAGAAAATTACTTAGAACCCCCAAACATTATATATTGTTTTTTTCTAACACCCTAGAGAATAAAATGGTAGTCAATGCAATACTTTTTTTGCACCGTATTTGCGCAGCGGTCTTATAAGCGCACTTTTTTTAAAAAAAAAATTCACTTTTCTGAATAAAAAAATAAGACAACAGTAAAGTTAGCCCAATTATTTTTATATTGTGAAATATAATGTTATGCCAAGTAAATTGATACCCAACATGTCATGCTTCCAAATTTTGCCCGCTTGTGGAATGGCGTCAAACTTTTACCCTCAAAAATCTCCATAGGCGACGTTTAAAAAATTCTACAGGTTGCATGTTTTGCATCACAGAGGAGGTCTACGGCGAGAATTATTGCTCTCGCTCTACCGGTCGCGGCGATACCTCACATGTGTGGTTTGACCACCGTTTTCATATGCGGGCGCTACTCACGTATGTGTTCGCTTCTGTGCGCGAGCTCGTCGGGACAGGCGGGGGGGGGGGTTTTAAAAATTTTTTTTTGTTTTAATTATTTATTTTACATTATTTTATTTATTTTTACACTGTTTAAAAAAAAAAATTGTGTCACTTTTGTTCCTATTACAAGGAATGTAAACATCCCTTGTAATAGAAAAAGCATGACAGGTCCTCCTAAATATGAGATCTGGGGTTAAAAAGACCTCAGATCTCATATTTACACTAAAATGCAATTTAAAAAAAAAAAAAGTCATTTAAAAAAATGATATTGAAAAAAATGTGCGTTGTCGCTTCCGCCCAGCAGTGTCATGGAGACGAGAGGGCGCCATCTTAGCCTCACTCGTCTCCAGGCACAGAAGGGAGACGGACGCGATCGCCTCCGCCGCTACTGACGGCTCCGGTGATCAGCGAAGGGCACCAGATTGCCGCGGGAGGGGGGAGGCCCTCTCCCGTCACCGATAAAAGTGATCTCGCAGTGAATCCGCCGCAGGGACCACTTTTATCTGAAAGCCGACCGCCGCACGAAAACGGGGATACCCGGGTTATGGCAGCTAGCTGCTGTCATAACAACGATATCCGCCGCCAAAGTTTGGACGTACACCGGCGTGCGGCGGTCGGCAAGTGGTTAATATCGCTCATCCAAGTACAACTATGCTTCAAATCACATAATCCTTTCACAAGTCAGAGCTTTCATTGGCAATAAAATGACTTTTATATGAGGACATCTCTGCAGGACCTCAATTGTAGATCTACTGGTGGTGTCCTCTATGTTCCTAAGGGGCTGGGCTGCTGATATGAGGAAAGATTGGACAGGTATGCTGCCCAATGCACCTTAGAATAGACCAAACTGAGCAGCCTCAGTATACATTGGTTTATAAACAAAGCCATGTGATTGTCTTGACAGACTGACATGGCAATCACAGGACACTGCTTTTAAACAAAGGTTTAGGGTTAGAATAAAAGCAGTTGTAAACCCTTACATATGCTCACCAAACTAACAAGCCTCAGGTGATACACAGAGATGAAACAAATCCTCCTACATAAGTTGTACCTGTTTATCTGCAGCCCTCTCTTCACAGCCTTCACGCAGATGAAAAGATTTTTTTCTTAGCACCAGCAGGAAGTGGGGGCAGGGATCTGACAGCACACACTATACATCAAAGAGCAGGGAGCTGAGAGTAACCTGAGACTTGAGTGGAGGGAAAGGACCCCCCCCCCCTACACAGTTTCATAGGAAAACATACATAGCTGAGGCTGTCACTCACCTTCTTAGTGCTGGTAGGGGGTGGGGACATCTCTCAAAATGATGTGGTGTCAGGAGAACCTATCAGGAGTGATGCACTTCTGCAGAGGGAAGAGAGAGGAGACAGAAATCACAGTGCTTTGGATTTAGGCAAGTACAAACTACACAGTGCCTTGAAAAAGTATTCATACCCCTTCCTCCGCTTCCCCGTTATGCTTCAGAGGTTGTCAAGCTCAGGGCTCCATGATTCATATATGGTGGGATTGTCCGAGATTAAGAGGTTTCTGGAACAAAATATTCGCTATGATTCGAAAAGTCTCGGGTCTTTTACTTAATGCACCAATTCCTAAGACAACGAAACACTCTTGATATCCTTCATGCTGTTAGGAGCTAAAACCACCATAGCTAAGGCCTGGAAGCAACCCACAGTGTCATTCCAGGCAGCCAAAAGAAAGATTTCGTGGAAAAAACGGTCAGCTCTATGACGGACACCACTAAATCATTGGAGGCAACATGGGAGCCCTGGGCTAGGCATTTAGGCATTTCCCTTATCCCTGCTATTCAACCGAAATAGTCAAGCTGAATTCAAAATCAAAAAAAATAAAAAAATAAAAAAAAATAAAAAAAGGAAAACACCCTGGACTGGGCACAACTTTACTCAACCATCCTAGCGTTCTATTTCTCTCTTCTTTTCTTCTTCTCTGTCCTTTCTTTCTGTTATTATAATGATTTGATATCACATTCGCAGTGTTTCAGTAATATTTAACTCACTAGTTTGCAATATAGTAGAATTTCTTAAGTCGCCATCAGACTTTGAATAGTGAGTTTGAGTCATGGACTCAAAAGGACTATTGCCAGATAGATGGGTGCTGCTGGAGGGGCCTGATGGCTTTTCTAGTGGTCCCTATCTTTACCTCAGGGAATGTGGCAGGTCCCTGGGAGCGGGGCCAGTAGGGGTCCCAGGAGATCCTTAACATTTTCCCTGGAGATGGGGGGGGGGCTCCTGACACAGTGTGATCCCGTTAGGGGTGTTGGGAATGTCAACCCACACAGGGAACATAAGACTCAGCCTTCCCTACTGTTACAATAGCAATTATAAGTTGTTTTGAATGTCGGTTTAATATCTTTGTACTTTTCTAATATCAATCCCTTATTTGCACGGGATTTTTCAGTATACCTTTGGATTTAATTTCAATGTACTGCACTGCTCTTTAATAAAGCTTTACTTTAAAAAAAGAAAAAAAAAAGAAAAAGTTCCACATTTTGTCATGTTACAACCAAAAACGTAAATGTATTTTATTGGGATTTTATGCGATAGACCAACAAAAGGTGGCACATAATTGTGAAGTAGAAGGAAAATGATAAATGGTTTTCAACATTTTTTACAAATGAATATGTGAAAAGTGTGGCGTGTATTTGTATTCAGCCCCCCCAAGTCAATACTTTGTAGAACCCCCTTTCACTGCAATTACAGCTGCAAGTCTTTTTGGGGATGTCTCTACCAGCTTTGCACATCTAGAGAGTGACATGTTTGCCCATCCTTCTATGCAAAATAGCTCAAGCTCTGTCAGATTGGATGGAGAACGTCTGTGAGCAGCAACTTGCAAGTCTTTCCTCCACCCCAGTCTCAAGTCTTTTGCAGACTCTAAAATTGCCCTGTATTTGGCTCCATCCATCTTCCCATCAACTCTGACCCTCTTCCCTATCTCTGCTGAAGAAAAGCATCCCCACTACATGATGCTGCCACCGCCATGTTTCACGGTGGGGATGGTGTGTTCAGGGTGATGTACAGTGTAAGTTTTCCGCCATACATAGCGTTTTGCTTTTAGGCCAAAAAGTTCAATTTTGGTCTCATCTGACAAGAGCACCTTCTTCCATATGTTTGCTGTGTCCCCCACATGGCTTCTCGCAAACTGAAAACGGGTCTTCTTATGGCTTTCTTCTTGCTCCTCTTCCATAAAGGCCACATTTGTGGAGTGGATGACTAATATTTGTCCTGTGGACAGATTTTCCCACCTGAGCTGTGGATCTCTGCAGCTCCTCTAGAGTTACCATGGGCCGCTTGGCGGCTTCTCTGATTAATGCTCTCCTTGCCCGGCCTGTCAGTTTAGGTGGACAGCCATGTCTTGGTAGGTTTGCAGTTGTGCCATACTCTTTCCATTTTCAGATGATGGATTGAACAGTGCTCCGTGAGATGTTCAAAGCTTGGGATATTTTTTTTTTATAACCTAACCCTGATTTAAACTTCTTTACAACTTTATCCCTGACTTGTCTGGTGTGTTCCTTGGCCTTCATGATGCTGTTTGTTCACTAAGGTTTTCTAACAAACCTCTGAGGGTTTCACAGAACAGCTGTATTTATACTGAGATTATATTACACACAGGTGGACTCTATTTACTAATAAGGTGACTTCTGAATGCAATTGGTTCCACTAGATTTTAGTTAGGGGTTATCAGAGTAAAGGGCCTGAAAAACAAATGTACGCCACACTTTTCAGATATTTATTTGTAAAAAATTTTGAAAACCATTTATCATTTTCCTTCCACTTCACAATTATGTGCCACTTTGTGTTGGTCCATCACATAAAATACATTTGCGTTTTTAACCACTTGCCGACTGCCTCACGCCTATATACGTGAGCAGAATGACACGGGCAGGCAAAATCACGTACCTGGTACGTGATTGCCTTCCCGCGGGCGGGGGGTCCGATCGGACCCCCCCCCCGGTGCCAGCAGCGGTCGGCATTTGTCTGGCAGCGATCAAAGATGAGGGGGAGGCCATCCGATCGTGGTCCCCCCTCGCGATCGCTCCCAGCCAATGAGAAACATCCCCTGCCTCTGTATAGTACACAGAGGCAGAGGATGTGATGTCATCTCTCCTCGGCTCGGGAGTTTCCGTTCCAGCGCCGAGGAGAGAAGACATGTGAGTGCACCAACACTACACAACACAGTAGAACATGCCAGGCACACTAAACACCCCCGATCCCCACCCCAATCACCCCCCAATCACCCCCACCCCCCCTGTCACAAACTGACACCAAGCAGGTTTTTTTTTTTTTTTTACTGCATAGTGTCAGTTTGTGCCAGTTATGGGGCGTACACACGGTCGGACTTTTCAGCTACAAAAGTCCGACAGCCTGTCCGACAGACTTTCGACGGACTTTTGCCGGACTTGCGGCGGACTTTCTAACGAACAGACTTGCCTACACACGATCACACAAAAGTCCGTCTAATTCTTACGTGATGACGTACACCGGACTAAAATAAGGAAGTTGATAGCCAGTAGCCAATAGCTGCCCTAGTGTGGGTTTTTGTCCGTCGGACTAGCATACAGACGAGCTGATTTTTCGACCGGACTCGAGTCCGTCGGAAAGATTTGAAGCATGTTTCAAATCTAAAGTCCGTCGGATTTGAGGCTGAAAAAGTCAGTTGAAAGTCCGGAGAAGCCCACACACGAGCGGATTACCAGCCAGCTTTAGTCCGTCAGCGTCCGTTGGACTTTTGTAGCTGAAAAGTCTGACCGTGTGTACTCCCCATTAGAAGTGGTGGGGCAGTGAGTATTACCCCCCTGTAGGTCTAGGGTACCCCCCTAACCCCCCTAATAAAGTTTTAACCCCTTGATCACCCCCTGTCGCCAGTGTCGCTAAGCGATCATTTTTCTGATCGCTGTATTAGTGTCGCTGGTGACGCTAGTTAGGGATGTAAATATTTAGGTTCGCCGTCAGCGTTTTATAGCGTCAGGGACCCCCATATACTATCTAATAAATGTTTTAACCCCTTGATTGCCCCCTAGTTAACCCTTTCACCACTGATCACCGTATAAGTGTTACGGGTGACGCTGGTTAGTTCGTTTATTTTTTATAGTGTCAGGGCACCCGCCGTTTATTACCGAATAAAGGTTTAGCCCCCTGATCGCCCGGCGGTGATATGCGTCGCCCCAGGCAGCGTCAGATTAGCGCCAGTACCGCTAACACCCACGCACGCAGCATACGCCTCCCTTAGTGGTATAGTATCTGAACGGATCAATATCTGATCCGATCAGATCTATACTAGCGTCCCCAGCAGTTTAGGGTTCCCAAAAACGCGGTGTTAGCGGGATCAGCCCAGATACCTGCTAGCACCTGCGTTTTGCCCCTCCGCCCGGCCCAGCCCAGCCCACCCAAGTGCAGTATCAATCGATCACTGTCACTTACAAAACACTAAACGCATAACTGCAGCGTTCGCAGAGTCAGGCCTGATCCCTGCGATCGCTAACAGTTTTTTTGGTAGCGTTTTGGTGAACTGGCAAGCGCCAGCGGCCTAGTACACCCCGGTCGTAGTCAAACCAGCACTGCAGTAACACTTGGTGACGTGGCGAGTCCCATAAGTGCAGTTCAAGCTGGTGAGGTGGCAAGCACAAGTAGTGTCCCGCTGCCACCAAGAAGAAGACAAACACAGGCCCGTCGTGCCCATAGTGCCCTTCCTGCTGCATTCGCCAATCCTAATTGGGAACCCACCGCTTCTGCAGCGCCCGTACTTCCCCCATTCACATCCCCAACCAAATGCAGTCAGCTGCATGAGAGGCATTTTTATGTCCTCCCGAGTACCCCTACCCATCGAACCCCCCCAAAAAAGATGTCGTGTCTGCAGCAAGCGCGGATATAGGCGTGACACCCGCTATTATTGTCCCTCCAGTCCTGACAATCCTGGTCTTTGCATTGGTGAATGTTTTGAACGCTACCATTCACTAGTTGAGTATTAGCGTAGGGTACAGCATTGCACAGACTAGGCGCACTTTCACAGGGTCTCCCAAGATGCCATCGCATTTTGAGAGACCCGAACCTGGAACCGGTTACCGTTATAAAAGTTACAAGTTTGCAAAAAAAACACAAACAAAAAAAAAAAAAAAATAGTTGTCGTTTTATTGTTCTCTCTCTCTCTATTCTCTCTATTGTTCTGCTCTTTTTTACTGTGTTCTATTCTGCAATGTTTTATTGTTATTATGTTTTATCATGTTTGCTTTTCAGGTATGCAATTTTTTATACTTTACTGTTTACTGTGCTTTATTGTTAACCATTTTTTGTCTTCAGGTACGCCATTCACGACTTTGAGTGGTTATACCAGAATGATGCCTGCAGGTTTAGGTATCATCTTGGTATCATTCTTTTCAGCCAGCGGTCGGCTTTCATGTAAAAGCAATCCTAGCGGCTAATTAGCCTCTAGACTGCTTTTACAAGCAGTGGGAGGGAATGCCCACCGTCTTCCGTGTTTTTCTCTGGCTCTCCTGTCTCAACAGGGAACCTGAGAAAGCAGCCGGTGATTCAGCCAGCTGACCATAGAGCTGATCAGAGACCAGAGTGGCTCCAAACATCTCTATGGCCTAAGAAACCGGAAGCTACGAGCATTTTATGACTTAGATTTCGCCGGATGTAAACAGCGCCATTGGGAAATTGGGGAAGCATTTTATCATACCGATCTTGGTGTGGTCAGATGCTTTGAGGGCAGAGGAGAAATCTAGGGTCTAATAGACCCCAATTTTTTCAAAAAAGAGTACCTGTCACTACCTATTGCTATCATAGGGGATATTTACATTCCCCGAGATAACAATAAAAATGATTTAAAAAAAAAAAAATGAAAGGAACAGTTTAAAAATAAGATAAAAAAGCAAAAAAATAATAAAGAAAAAAAAAAAAAAGCACCCCTGTCCCCCCTGCTCTCGCGCTAAGGCGAATGCAAGCGTCGGTCTGGCGTCAAATGTAAACAGCAATTGCACCATGCATGTGAGGTATCACCGCGAAGGTCAGATCGAGGGCAGTATTTTTAGCAGTAGACCTCCTCTGTAAATTTAAAGTGGTAACCTGTAAAGGCTTTTAAAGGCTTTTAAAAATGTATTAATTTTGTTGCCACTGCACGTTTGTGCGCAATTTTAAAGTGTTTTAAAATGTCATGTTTGGTATCCATGTACTCGGCTTAAGATCATCTTTTTTATTCCATCAAACATTTGGGCAATATAGTGTGTTTTAGTGCATTAAAATTTTAAAAAGTGTGTTTTTTCCACAAAAAATGCGTTTGAAAAATCGCTGCGCAAATACCGTGTGAAAAAAAAAAAATGAAACACCCACCATTTTAATCTGTAGGGCATTTGCTTTAAAAAAATATATAATGTTTGGTGGTTCAAAGTAATTTTCTTGCAAAAAAAAAAAAACTTTTTCATGTAAACAATAAGTGTCAGAAAGGGCTTTGTCTTCAAGTGGTTAGAAGAGTGGGTGATGTGTGACATAAGCTTCTAAATGTTGTGCATAAAATGCCAGGATAGTTCAAAACCCCCCCAAATGACCCCATTTTGGAAAGTAGACACCCCAAGCTATTTGCTGAGAGTCATGTCGAGTCCATGGAATATTTTATTTTGTGACACAAGTTGCGGGAAAGAGACAAATTTTTTTTTTTTTTTTTGCACAAAGTTTTCACTAAATGATATATTGCTCAAACATGCCATAGAAATATGTGAAATTACACCCCAAAATACATTCAGCTGCTTCTCCTGAGTACGGGGATACCACATGTGTGGGACTTTTTGAGAGCCTAGCCGCGCACGGGACCCCGAAAACCAAGCACCGCCTTCAGGCTTTCTAAGGGCGTAAATTTTTGATTTCACTCTTCACTGCCTATCACAGTTTCGGAGGCCATGGAATGCCCAGGTGGCACAAACCCCCCCCCCCCAAATGACCCCATTTTGGAAAGTAGACACCCCAAGCTATTTTCTGAGAGGTATAGTGAATATTTTGCAGACCTCACTTTTTGTCACAAAGTTTTGAAAATTGAAAAAAGAAAAAAAAAAATTTTCTGGTCTTTCTTCATTTTCAAAAACAAATGAGAGCTGCAAAATACTCACCATGCCTCTCAGCAAATAGCTTGGGGTGTCTACTTTCCAAAATGGGGTCATTTGGGGGGGGGGGTTTGTGCCATCTTGGCATTTTATGGCCTTCAAAACTGTGATAGGTAGTGAGGAGTGAAATCAAAAATTTATGCCCTTAGAAATCCTGAAGGCGGTGATTGGTTTTCGGGGCCCCGTACGCGGCTAGGCTCCCAAAAAGTCCCACACATGTGGTATCCCCGTACTCAGGAGAAGCAGCTGAATGTATTTTGGGGTGCAATTCCACATATGCCCATGGCCTGTGTGAGCAATATATCATTTAGTGACAACTTTTTGTAAAATTTTTTTTTTTTTTGTCATTATTCAATCACTTGGGACAAAAAAAATAAATATTCAATGGGTTCAACATGCCTCTCAGCAATTTCCTTGGGGTGTCTACTTTCCAAAATGGGGTAATTTGGGGGGTTTTGTACTGCCCTGCCATTTTAGCACCTCAAGAAATGACATAGGCAGTCATAAATTAAAAGCTGTGTAAATTCCAGAAAATGTACCCTAGTTTGTAGACGCTATAACTTTTGCGCAAACCAATAAATATACGCTTATTGACATTTTTTTTACCAAAGACATGTGGCCGAATACATTTTGGCCTAAATGTATGACTAAAATTTAGTTTATTGGATTTTTTTTATAACAAAAAGTAGAAAATATCATTTTTTTTCAAAAATGGCAGAGGTGACCAAATACCATCAAAAGAAAGCTCTATTTGTGGGAAGAAAAGGACGCAAATTTTGTTTGGGTACAGCATTGCATGACCGCGCAATTATCAGTTAAAGCGACGCAGTGCCGAATTGTAAAAAGTGCTCTGGTCAGGAAGGGGGTAAATTCTTCCGGGGCTGAAGTGGTTAATATTGTAACATGACAAAATGAGGAAAATGTCAAGGGGTATGAATACTTTTCCAAGACACTGTAGAGGGATATACTCTGTTCATTTTTAATTTCAGAAGTTATAACCACTTTCAGCTTAACATTAGACATAGCGCTAGGGTTGGGGTTTCCATTAGACATAGCGCTAGGGTTGGGGTTTCCATTAGACATAGCGCTAGGGTTGGGGTTTCCATTAGTCATAGCGCTAGGGTTGGGGTTTCCATTAGGGCTAACGTTTTGTGGAACTGGAACAGGTCCAGGATAGTTGAATGGAGTTTCCCTCTTGCTCAGGGGCACTTTAAAGCCCATTGTACACTTAAAAACACCGTCATTTCACATTCCCTATTGACTTTATGCATTTATTCAAAATGGAAAATTTCATAAAAATGTGCTAATTTTCACACACACACACGAATAAAGAAAAAAAAAAATCAGCAAAGCATAAACCTCCCTAATTATCAGTTCTCTGTAGCCCTATGTCTTTTTTTTTTATCGCAGTGAATTTTATCAGCCCCATATTTCTATTTTTATTTTATTTAGAATCTTTGACAGTGATTTGAGCTGGAGAAGTCTTCACGTAACACACCTATAGTTTAGATCCATTGCCCTTGCTGAGTGCTTACTTCACCACTATGACATCTCAATCAGGGATCAGAGATCTCAATCAGGCATTGGCAGATGCATGGCGTGTAACACATTTTACAACACCCAGGCGTCCCTGTTCTATGCAATGCTTAGAGCTGCTGCCAGTTAATCTGACACATGGACAGGGTCTCACAGATGCTAAGGACCTCACTGACATCCTTACTGGTGTTCACTTTAAATCCCCAATCAGGCTCAGGGGATATTTATGTGTTTTCTAAGTTCCTGTGAACCCGGTAGGTGCTGGACATGAACAGTGCCTAGGGCAGACATTCTATCCTGTAGGAGCCTTTCAAATAGTTTCCGGTCTCAGGAAAGCTCTGGATAATATGTATTATATCAACAACTATCAACAGTCTTTGCGCTGGACTCTAAAGGCCTGTACACATGATAGGAAAATCCGAAGAAAGATTCCGTCCGATGAACGATCTGCCGATTTTCGGATTGTTAGTACGGTGCTTTCGACAGCAGATCCCGTTTTTGGTCAGACAAAAGCTGGATGTGCAGACGATAAAATTTTTGTCATAAGTGAACTCAACGTCCGATTTTCGTTTAATCGGTACGGTTTTTGTACGGAAATAAAATTGCAAGCCTACGCATGCTCAGAAACGAAAGGATACATACAAAACTAGTCAACACATGACGACACTTTTACCGTTGTAATCTGTCGAACGAGAATCTACCACATCTCCACTTTCTACATGAGACTAGCATGCAACAAAAAACGGACTGAAAATCTGATCGTGTGTACGAGGCTTTAGGGGGATTTAACTAAGGCTCCATTCACACTAGCGCAGTTTTTGATGCATTTTGCATTTTGCAGAAATGCATGGGAATTTTTTAACATGGGTTCCTATGGAACATGTTCACATCAATGCCTTTTTGTACCTCTGAGTTTTTGGAAAGGGTCAGGGACTTTTTTTCATGCAAAATGCAGCGTTTTGCATGTAATAGAATTCAATGGACCAGCATCAAAAACGCAAGTGCAGCGTTTTTGCAGCGTTTTTACAGCGTTTTTGCATAGTTTTTGACGCGTTTTGCGTTTTTGGCATTTTTTTTTAGACTGTATACAGTCTAAAAAAAAAAACAAAACACAAAATGCGGCAAAAACGCCGTAAAAACGCTGCTCAAAAACGTGGCAAGCATCACAAAAAACACTGCAGAAACGCTCAAAAGCAACATGCATAGATGTGAATCGAGCCTTAGGCCCGATTCACACTTGTGCAGGTTGCAGTTTGAATATTGCAGGTGTATTTTGCGTTTTTCAATACACATCTTTAAACCATTGAAGCCTATGGAACCAAAAACCAGAAAAAAACCCTGGCTCTTTCCATAAAATGCACAGATGTGAAATACATCCATAGGAAACCATGTTAAATGGACTGCAGTGTGTCTCTGCAAAACTGAAAATGCACTAAAAAATGCATAGATGTGAACCAGGCCTTAGACTGGAGAGGATAGAATCTGGAGCAGCTGTGCATGGCGACCAATCAGCATTTATCCTTTATTTTCAAAGGACCGGAGCGACTTCATGATGCCATTTCTGGTCCAGGGTGGAAGTAAAAATGTTTTCGTTTTTTTTGGATCTTTTACTTTTAAAGGTAAAGGAAAGATTTTGGGTCTTTTTGAACCCAGAGCTCTCCATAAAGAGGACCTGTCATCCTTATTTCTATTACAAGGGATGTTTACAGTCCTTATAATAGGAATAAAAGTGATAAAAAAAAGGGACAGTGCAAAAATAAAAAGTAAAATAAATAAGGAAAAAAAAAAAAAATTGAAAGCGCCCCCATCCCTCCATGCTCGCACGCATAGGCGAACACATACGTAAGTCGTGCATATGTAAACGGTGTTTACACCACACATGTGAGGTATTTGCTTTAACGTGCAAACGTTAGAGCAAAAGCAATAATTCTAGCACAAGACCTCCTCTGTAACTCTAAACAGGTAACCTGTAAACATTTTAAAGCTTTGCCTATGGAGATTTTTAATTACTGTAGTTTGTCACCATTCCACGTGCGCGCACAGTTTTAAATTGTGACATGTTAGGTATCTATTTGATGGGTGTAACATTATCTTTCACATTTTACAAAAAAAATTGTGTTTTTTTTTTTAATTCATTAAAATGTATTTTTTAGAAATTGCATTTGCAAAACTGCTACGCACATACCATGTGACATAAAAATTTGCAATGATAGCCATTTTAATCCCTAGGGTCTCTGCTAAGGAAAAAATATTATGTTTGAGGGTTGTAAGTAATTTTCAAGCAAAAAATACTGATTTAAACTTATAAACAAAAAGTGCCAAAAAAAAAAATGGTCTTCAAGTGGTTAAAGCATAACTACACCCAAGAACAATGCAATATATTGCAGGTTACCAGTCTTTAGATGTGTTGGCTGCATTCATTTTTCAGGCTAAGAACATTTCCAGAAAGTACAGAAAATAACTTGCTTTTGCCAATAATGCCGTGTCCTTGTCACATCCTGAACGGGAAGGATAAAATAATGTTCTTCTATTTGTGTAAACTTCCGATCTCATCATCCCTCATGTACAGGTGTGAGCAAAGTCCAGCAATCACAGACAAAACCTCAAAGTGACTTGTATGAGGTCATCATCCAAAAGTTCTAAAAAGTGGAAGCAAGCATAATATGCAGTGTATACTTTTGTATAATGACCTCATAAAAGTTGCTTTAAGGATTAGTCTGTGAGAAGCTGATCATACACAAATAGATTTTTGTACAAACATTCGTATACAAATTCTCAGTACATTCGATGGTTCGGTGAAAGTCGTTCGAAAGTTTTTCAAAATTTCATTTGCTTTTAACATTTGATTTTGGAACAAATGGACTTTACCAAACAAAAACCACATTCACTGTTAGAAATTTGTTCATTATAGAAAATTGTTCCATCCTATTCCCAGATAGCAAGGATAGCTTGCCAAAAATTTGTGGCAGTGTTGAATTGTAAGTCTGTTAACTTGCTGCACATTTTCACTGGCAGGTTGTACACTTGCAGAGCACAAGTTCTAGGTGACACTTTTCCAATTTGTAGCAAGTTTGCGTGGCAAGTTTCTAGCAAGAGCAAAGTTGCAGCGGTGAGTCTACAGCAAGAGCTCTGCAAGTCTACAGCTTGAAAATTCAGCCACAGTGTCCCCTGTGGTGGGAGGTCTATTGCACAACATAACTGAATCAGAACTTGCAGCAGACTTGCAGAATGTTTGCACAGAAAGTTGATCTGGAGTCATGCAATGTGGACTTGCTGCAATTGTGCAATAAACTTGTGAAGCCTGGCAAGTCTAGCAATAGCTTAGCAAGTCATTTTCAAACTTGCAGCACAATTGCTTGCTACCTGGGTTCCTTCAAATTTCTCATTACTGCAGTCAAAAATTACCATTGGTTCAACCCAACTAAGGATTAGAAGATTGAGAGAACGTTTTTCAAACAAAAAAATTCAAAGGAAATTCTACTAGTGTGTGGTCAGCTTTAGCCATCCCGTTGTGGGGGTAAGAGTCTGGTGCTGGATGGATTTGTCTACAATGTTTGAAGCCCAGCCTGGGTGGCAATCATAGCTCCATCCATAGATAGGACATGAAGTGTGTTATTTGCAGGATATCCAGGTGAAACGCACGTTACAAAAGAAAACAAATGTAGCCACCACATCTAAGGATGAGCAAGCTACCATATACACTGTATTGCATTTTTGTTTTTGGGGTTTAGGTTTGCTTTAATCCGCTCCTTTCTTTCTCTACCTTTAGCAGACAAAATGGCCTCAATAAGCCTATGCATGCCTCACAAACTAACATCAGAATGCCCAGGAGCATAAAGCAAGCCGTTGCGTGGATGGGGCTTGCACATGGCTATGATCCAGAGGAATCAGGTGAAACAAGCTTTTCTTTAACCGCTTGCGGCAGGTTGGCTCCGCTGCGCAAAATCACGTAACTATACGTGATCTCGCGAGGTCCAGTTAGCAGGCGCGTGTGCCTGCCGCAAGCTCCGTGAGTCCGACCGCAGGTCCCGCAAATTCGATGTCCGCGAGGATGCCTGTGATCATCTCACAGAGAGGAAGAACGAGGAAATGCTGATGTAAAAAAGCATTTCCCCGTTCTGCCTAGTGACAGGACACTGATCACCGTTCCCTGTGATTGGGAGCGGTGATCAGTGTTGTGTCACACGTAGCCCCTCCCCCCACAGTTAGAATCACTCCCCTAGGACACACTAAACCCCTACAACGCCCCCTCCTGGTTAACCCCTTCACTGCCAGTCACATTTACACAGTAATCAGTGCATTTGTAATCGCACTGCTGTATAAAAGTGAATGGGCCCAAAATAGCGCCAAAAGTGTCCGATGTGTCCGCCATAATGTCGCAGTCACGATAAAAATCGCTGGTCGTCACCATTACTAGTAAAAAAAAATTATTAATAAAAATGCCATAAAACTATCCCCTATTTTGTAGACGCTATAACTTTTGCGCAAACCAATCAATAAACGCTTATTGCGATTTTTTTTTACCAAAAATATGTAGAAAAATATGTATCGGCCTAAACTGAGGGAAAAAAAATGTTTTTTTATATATTTTTTGGGGATATTTATTATAGCAAAAAGTAAAAAATATTGCTTTTTTTTCAAAATTGTCGCTCTTTTTTTGTTTATAGCGCAAAAAATATAAACCGCAGAGGTGATTAAATACCACCAAAAGAAAGCTCTATTTGTGGGGAAAAAAAGGCTGTCAACTTTGTTTGTGAGCCACGTTGTACGACCGTGTAATTGTCAGCTAAAGTGATGCAGTGCCGAATCGCAAAAAGTGCTCTGGTCAGGAAGGGGGCAAATCCTTTCTGGGGCTGAAGTGGTTAAAATGTTCTTTTACTGTGCTGAGCAATCAACAGTGGAAAATAACATTACAATTTCTTCCAAAATCAACTTTTTCAACAAGGCACTTCCACATCAGATGTACCGCAGTTTCAGTAGTACAATAGAAATGCAGAACTTACATACAGTTGGGTGCATCCCCAAGCAGATTTGCTAGTAGCTGAATATTTTGAACTGCTCAGATGGATGCCCCACTGTCCAATTGGTGTGCAAGTTTGCGCCAGACTGGTGCGCTTAATAACAGAGAAATCCTTTTTTCCCAACCCCAGGAACAGGCAGGGATGTCCCTGTATGTATATAAATGTGGACAGTACTGCTGCCACGCTCAAGCAAGACACCAACAATTATATACTGCCACCAGCAGGATTGATATAGAACTGCAATCATTTTACTCATTATCTCCACTTGGCTAGCCAGAGATGGCGGCACACGGCCAAAGATGGTGGCCCTATTCAGTCTCCTTCACTAGTAAAATAATAACATCTATCACCCATGTACATGCTAATGTTTGCAGAGATAAATCTAGCCATGCTAAGAAGATGATCTTTGGAAAGTAGGTTAGTGTTTATAATCAATTCATTATTTTAGTAAAGAATTCTTCACGGTAAAATCATTTCTAACTTATTGCACTATAAAACAATAACCTACATAGGTGTCAGTTGAAAGCATTTGCTCAATATGAGATAATCTTTCACTGGTGTATTAAAGCTCATTTACAATCAGGGCCGGATTTGCCACAAGGCCACCGAGGCCAGGCCTCGGGGCAGCAGTGGTGCAGGGGTGGCGCCGCTCCTACGGCGACTTCGCGGCCGCCCCCCCTTTCAGGCTGCCCATTAAAGTCTATTAGAGGCACCGCACCGGTGCCCGTAGAAAAGATGGCCGTGAGCCGACCACGCAACTGCGCATGCACCGTTCTGAAACCGGCTGGGCTCGGGAAAGCTTGTACGCGCTCGGCCGGGTGGCGCATACGCAGTAGCGTGATCGCGCCACCCGGCGCCATTTTTGAAAAAATCGAGAGTAGGTAGTAATGTCAGCGGTGCGGCGGCGGGGGAGAGAGATGACATCTCTCATTGCCCGCACCGCTGTTCTGCCCTCCTCCATCTGGTGGCAAGCAGCGTGGCAAGTGACATCCCCATCTGGTGACAAGCAGCGTGGCAAGTGACATCCACATCTGGTGACAGGCATAGTGGCAAGTGACATCCACATCTGGTGACAGGCATAGTGGCAAGTGACATCCCCATCTGGTGACAAGCATATGGCAAAGGCAGAAAAAGGTAACGCGTTTCACACGACTAGCGTACTTCGTCAAAACGTTTTCAGCCTGGCTGGATCACCTGGAGCAGCTATATTTTTGGTTTGTCAAGTACATTTTACCAACATGATACATTTTTGGTGTGCCGTGTATGCCATTTAAGGTCACTGAATAAAGATGTTACATAAACGCATTATAAGATTGTTTGGCTCAAGATGATTTTATATGTGTACCTAATGACCCACTGTTAGGGTGCTTTCACACCGAGGCATCGGCGGCGTTGAAAAATGGTTAAAACTGCCCACAAAGCTATTTTTAGCGCTGTAGCGCCTGTAAAGCACCTCGGTGTGAAAGCAGTCCTAAAGTGGAACTTTAGTCAAAAAATGGAGTCCTGCTAGATCACTTCAGGCTAAGTGTCTATGCTGTATACAATCCAGTAATACACTGCCTCACCCTGCTCTGAATATGCTCAGTTTCTCTCTACTTTTAGGTACTTTTAGGCACTACTGAATCTGTAGAGGCCAATCTGCTGACAGCCTTAAAGCAAAATTAAACCCTCCTATCTTTTACGGCCAAGGAAGCTGCTTCTGTTTGATCTGCAACTGCCATGGTGCTGCACATGCGATCAGTTATGATATCAGCCATTTGATGGTTTGACAGTTTGGTTGAGGATATAAGCAAATGTGACAGTTAGCATTCCCAGCATTCCAGGAATGTAACTATTTTTTGAAGCCATTAAATCAATAGGTTTAGTTCCGCTTTATGATTTACTGCTGTTCAGGGGGTCTGGGCTTCAGAAAAATGGCAGCCTCCAGCAAGAAGAAACATGAGCAATGCTGGAGGCAATTTACAGCAGACACTAATTTTGGTAACATAATTATTAATGTGGAATGTATGCTCCTTGCTAAAGAACATTGTTTTTCATCAAGTTGTTATGGGTAAAGTTCTGCTTTAAGACTGTGCATTTCTGCTTAGACCTATTTAGACTTGTGTTCAGCGTGCCCAATCATTTTAATGGACTCTAGACACAAGCCTACTGACTAATAAACTTGTGCAGCTTATTTTTTTTACTGAGTGTCCATCTATGCACATTGGGATGCCATTGAAAATAAAAGGCAAGGCATTGCATACACTGTGCTTTGTTGTACCATGTGTTTAACGTTCATAAACGTGCATGAACATGTGCTACAATACACACGCACAAGTGTAAAGGTAACCTAAAAAAAAACAGTACAAATGATGTAAGACCAAGGTCATAACATGTTGTAGAATTAAGTTAAAGCATGGTACACACTATAGTTTTTTTTTTTTTTTTTTGCTTAGCCCAGCTCGGGAGAAGCCGCTTTACTAACTATGCAATGTTAGTACAGCGATCTCCCCTGCTGAGCTATTGTGTTCTGATCTCCCCCCCCCTCCCCCGCTAGAGCACACTGGTCAGCCTTTTTTTGTCATTCCCCTTCAACAGAAACCAGCCGAACTTCTGTCGGACTGGCAGTCATACACACGAGCCGAATGTCGGCCAGTTTATTTTGAACCTGTCGATGCTGCCGATATTCGGCTTGTGTGTATGGCCCTTAAAGTATTACTAAACCTAGGACCCTGCATTCACTATATCTGGTCTCCCACAGTACACAGAACATGGAAATGCAGTTATTTTAGTAAATAAAAACTGCTAAATACCTTTTCTCATCAGCAGTATATAGCAGTCTTGTGACTTCTATCAGTGTCTGGTAAAAGCTTGTAGGTTGAGCCACGTTTAACCACTTGCCGACCGCCTTCCGCATATATACTGTGGCAAGGTGGCTCGGCTGCTCAAAACGACGTACCTGTACATTGGCCTGTGCGTTTGGTACTGCGGGCACACGTGCCACAGGACCTCGCCCGCGGGTCCGGCGGACTCAATTTCCACCATCCACACACGATGGCGATGAAGAGAGGCAGAACCAGGATCTGCCTTTGTAAACAAGGCGGATCCCTGTTCTGACAGGGAAGGAGAGAGAGATCAGCTGTTCTTAGTGATCAGGAACAGCGATCTCTCTCTAATCACAGTCAGTCCCCCCCCTACAGTTAATAAACACCTCCCTAGGGAACACTTAACCCCTTGATCCCCCCCTAGTGTTAACCCCTTCCCTGCCAGTGCCATTTATACAGTGATCTGTGCATTTTTATAGCACTGATCACAGTATTTGTGTCACTGGTCACCAAAAAGTGTCACTAATGCCCCGTACACACGGTCGGACTTTGTTCGGACATTCCGACAACAAAATCCTAGGATTTTTTCCGACGGATGTTGGCTCAAACTTGTCTTGCATACACACGGTCACACAAAGTTGTCGGAAAATCCGAACGTTCTGAACGCGGTGACGTAAAACACGTACGTCGGGACTGTAAACGGGGCAGTGGCCAACAGCTTTCATCTCTTTATTTATTCTGAGCATGCGTGGCACTTTGCCCGTCGGATTTGTGTACACACGATCGGAATTTCCGACAACGGATTTTGTTGTCGGAAAATTTTATATCCTGCTCTCAAACTTTGTGTGTCGGAAAATCCGATGGAAAATGTGTGATGGAGCCCACACACGGTCGGAATTTCCGACAACAAGGTCCTATCACATATTTTCTGTCGGAAAATCCGACCGTGTGTACGGGGCATAAGGGTCAGATTTGTCTGCCCAAATGTCACAGTCCCGCAGTCCTAGTAAAAACAATAAACAATAATAAAACAAAATCTATCCCTATTTTGTAGAATAACGAACATATAATTTTTGCGCAAACCGATTTTTGCAATTTTTTGTTTACCAAAAAAAATATATAAATATTGTTTGTTTTTTTTTCAAAAGTCTTTTTTTGTTTATAGCGCAAAAAATAAAAAACGCAGAGGTGATCAAATACCACCAAAAGAAAGCTCTATTTGTGGGGAAAAAAAAGGCATCAATTTTGTTTGGGTACTGTGTCGCACATCTGTGCAATTGGCAGTTAAAGCGACGCAGTCTCGTATCGCAAAAAATGGCCTGGTCATTAAGGGGGTAAATCCTTCCGGGGCTGAAGTGGTTATTCTATACGTTAATTTTAGTTTGGGAAATTCCACTGCTATGTACCACATTATTCTTTCATTTTCATTTTTCCTGATCATTTATTTATTAATGTTCTTTTACTAGAATTCTTATTTTTTTCTACAAGAGGGAATATTGATATTATCTATATATTTAAATGATAAAAAAATAAAAAAAATAAAAAATTCTATTCAATAAAGAATAAAAAAAAAAAAAAAAAAGCTTGTAGGAGGAGTTTTTATTCTCCCCTGATTGTCCTATGGGGCTGCAGGATCCCTGACCCTCTGACTAGGCAGTGCTGATTGGCCCTGTGCTGATCACATAAAACCAGCTGATCTGACGGACTGGGGGGGGGGGGGGGTTGTGTTGGTTGGATTGTTTGCCCCCCCCCCCAAAAAAAAATATATAGCACCAGCCGCCACTGATCCCTTAAAAATGATTATTGGCAGCTGATTGGTTGCTGTACGCAACACGATCAGTGCAAGGTGGATATCTATTAGTTGGTCACTTCAAAATTGTGTTTGCTTTTAACATTTGATTTTGGAATGACTATAATTTCCTGAATGGAAACCACATACACTGTTAGATATTCATTTGAGAAAAATGTTCTGTCCTGGTCCTTCGAATTTTCTTATCGTTGTGGTTGAAAACGAACCCCGCTAATGATTAGAAAATGATTAGAAAATCAAATGTTCTTAAATTAAAGGATTTCTAACCAAATTTTACTAGTGTTTGGCCAGCTTTAGACAGTTGTCACAAAAACAAGTGTCCCCAGTGGGAGATTTCCCCTCTATTCCTGTACTGTGGAGACACAGATGGCAATAAATACAATTTCCGTGGTTTTTACCCTCATTACTGTATCCAAAATAAAAAGGTTTGGCTTTAGATATATTGTTGGTGGCAACAATCTGCAGGTTCATCTCCCCTATGTATCCACCGATTGTGCACACGCTCTGGATCACAAAAAATAAATAAATAATAGTCTACGGCTTATTCTGCCCTGTCAGATTCCCGGCTGCCTATGTCCCCGGCAGAGCTGCCCGATGGGGGCAGGAAAGCGTTTGACAGATGGACCTCCCGTCATGGCGGGGCAGACTGGTTAGGCTCACTGTCTGAGCTGTGAGCATCAGAAAAAGAAGGGGGACAAAAGAGTAATTCATGAATATTGTAGTCATTTTCTTTTCACCATTTGACACTCAGCTACTCCTGGTTGCTCATTTTCTCCACTTTTTGATTTTTTTTTTTACCTTCAACGAAGCTCTAGGTGAAGAATGAAACATGTTGGGTTGGGTGATTGGATCTTTGGAGCACCTTCTGACTTTATTTTCATTTAGGTTCACATGATTTCATTTTTGTCCTGACACGTTCTTTCCCCCCCTCCCCCCCTTTTTCATTTTTGTGGGGTGAGATATGCCTTGTGTCAATGCAGTCTTGGTTAATAGAGAAGCTTTTTTGTGGATATGGTGATCGATGGGGCTCATCCATCAGTGGTTATTTGTGTCCACATGGATGAGTGTACCCGTATTACATTTCTGAGAGATAGATCATTTCATAGGGCAGAAGACAGATAGCCCATATCTTCAGTAAGACAGTATTTACTAGTATACTTTCTCTTTTTTTTTGTTCATCTCATTTTTATATGTGGCCAATAGATGGGAGGAGAGACAGATATATCACTATCACACATACCATACACATATATCACTATCTCTTTATACCAGTTGGTGTTGGTGAGTTGACCTTGAGTTTATATACAGTATCCTCAAACAGCCTGGAGCCTTTATATTGAATGTAAGAGGAGATTATAACCCTCGTATTGTCTATATGTATATATCAAGAGAAGTTTCACCAATTATACTTGGTAGATGTTAATATTACCACATAGAGATAGAACGTTGGTTCATATATAATGGCATTGACCTCATCCTATAGGTATACCTGTTATGGTCATTTACATACCTTTTATGATTTACAATAAAGGTAAAGTTTTAGTTAAGTGGCCTTTTGGTGCATAGGGAAGCGCACCCTCGTCTAGTTCTAGTGAAAATTGTATTTTGGTAGCATTTTTTAATACGCATGGGGGTTGATTTACTTTAACTGGAGAAAGCAATATCTGGTGCAGCTGTGCATGGTAGCCAGTCAGCTTCTAATTCAACTTGTTCAATTAAAGCGGTTGTAAAGGCACAAGGTTTTTTACCTTCTTCTGTGTGCAACAGCCCCCCTAATACTTACCTGAGCCCCCTCTCGATCCAGCGATGTCCACGAAAGCCTTGCCTCTCCGTTGACTTGCACTCCTGATTGGCTCCCGCTGCTGTCAACCACAGCCAGTGAGCCAATCAGGAGATGGAGGGAGCAGTGCCAAGCCACAGCTCTGTGTGTGAATGGACACACAGAGCCACGACTCGGGAGCACGCCTGCTTGGGTGCCCCTAAAGCAAGCTGCTTGCTGTGGGGGCACTTGGCAGGAGGGAGGAGCCAGGAGGGCCAGCGTGGCACCGAGAAGAGGAGGATCCGGGCTGCTCTGTGAAAAACCACTGCACAGAGCAGGTAAGTATATTACTTTTTTAGTAAATCAACCCCTGTGTTTTTATTTGATTTGGGAGGAAATTCCCCACCTAGGTGGATGAAAACAGCATTCAGATTTATAATCATTTTAAGTAAATTGCTTCTTGTTACAAAGTTTTGCTTAGTGGACTACCTATCAGGTCTACCAGATAGGCAGCCCAACTGCTAACAGAAGGAGCTTGTATGGCAGACTGACAACGCTGCTCCTAATTAAGAGGTATTGGCTTACTGTTGTCACCAGGAAATGATTTGCTTAACCACTTCAGCCCTGGAAGATTTTCCCCCTTAACCACTAGCCGACTGCCCGCCGTCGTTTGACGGTGGCAGAATGGCTCCCCTGCGCAAATCACTATAGCTGTACGGTGGCCACTGTAAGGGGTATAGGTTGCGCGCGCCTGCCACGTCACTGAGGAGCAGATGCGCGTGCCCGGCGGTCGCGATGCCTGCCGGTCACACACGATCACTCGTGACAGATTTCTTTAGAATTACAAAAGGTAGGAATCTGCAACAACGTTTGTCAAAATCATTGTAATGTACATAGATCACCCAGAAGAGAATATTTTTTCTCAACTAAAGTGGAGTTACTCTTTAAAGTGGTTGTACACCCTGTACAACCACTTTTACCTACAGGTAAGCCTATATTAACCTCCCTGGCGGTATGATTATTTCGGATTTTAGGTGCTGAAAGCGGTACAATTATTTTGCATGGAAATTTGGCGTTTTATATTGTAGGTCTGTAATTCTTAACAATAACACACTTAAATCTGTCCAAACTAGAGTCTAGTAGATATCCCGGGTATGATAAAGTTTGAAACACAAAAACATAAATTATAATATAATAAATAAAAATAAATAATTAAAAAAAAAATAATAATAATAATAAAATAAATTTCCCCACGATTCACTATCGCTCAATTCTGCAAGTGTTCTAATTTACTATCGCTGTTTTCTAGCTGGTCTAAAGCCACTTTTGACGTAAAGGGACACTTTTTGGTTGCTATGGACAATCTCAAGTTTCCAGGCAGAAAGAACAGTATATATAACATAAAACTGCATGCAGGGCATGGGCCAAAGCACTGGGGACAAAAGGGATGTGAAATCATTTCATACAGTACTGTAATCTGTAAGATTACAGTACTGTATGTTATGATTTTTACAATTTTTTGAATTTGCCGCCAGGCTCCGCCCCCGTGCGTCGCGACGCTCGCAGGGAACTGAGCCTGGCAAGGAGAGGCTTCGGAGGAGGACAGAGCCCACGGACACTGCGGGGGACATCGCAGGATCCTGGGGACAAGGTAAGTAAAGCCACACCAGGATCTTGCGATGTAATCCCGAGTGTGGCTGGGGGTTACCGCTAATGGTCCTGAATTTTAACCCTGATCCACACTCGGGAAAACCACCAGGGAGGCTACGGCTTACGTGTAGGTGCTTGAAATACCTCCTAAACCTCCACGGTTTAGGAGATATTTACAATAAAGCCGTGCGCCGATGTCTACAGCGCATGCACACTTTAGAAGAGGCAGATCGTGCCCTTTCTAAAGGGGGTCATGCCGTGACTGGCAGCTATGCGCGCGGGAGTGACGTCACACGACTCCAGCCAGTCACAGAGCCAGAGTTCGCGGCCCCGGAAGGAAGAGGGGTGAAGATGGACGCTCGCTGCTAGTGGGGACAGAGGTGACATCTCAGGCTTCGTTTTCAGATAAGTGACACATAATGGGCTACTATGCGGTGCATAGTAGCCCATTATGCTTTACTTTGCAGGGAAATAAAGAGGAAGTAAAACCCATCAGGGTTTACTTCCTCTTTAAAGCTGAACTCCAGGATTGTTGAAAGAGCTATATTTGCCGCGCCCTCTCGCCACACTGCAAGGGTGAAATCCTAGTTTATTCTTGGGGTTAGAGGAAAGTCTTGGGGTTCTTCGCTCCAGAAGGCTCCAGCACTCTCCTCTCTTCTTGAAATCTCAGGGGATGTGGGCAGGCTCTTGCCATCCTCTTGTAAAATGCCGGGCTATTTGTCCCATGTTGTACCTAAAGATGATATTGAGTGACCGCTGCCTGGAGCATTAGAGAAGAGGCTTCGGTTGACTGGTCGCATAGGATTGAGGAAGCCTGACGAAGAAAGGAGTAAGGTAAGTATTACAGCTTATTTCCCCAGGCTTCAAGATCATTTAGGTGGGGGAGGGGGGGGGGGCACTGCAAGGGTGTGTAATGTGTGTTTAGTCCTATCTGACTCTCGGTTTATCTATAGGCCAGCTCTTTGGGTACCATGTCTCATACGCATAAAAGCCTTTTTCCACAGAACTTTCTTGCCAATTATTTACAAGGTAGCAAAAAACAGGGTGTTTGCCTCAGCGTTGAGATTCCATCATGGGAAAAAATAATGAGCAAAAAAATGGGTACCGTCATCCAAATATTGTATGTAAAAGGGGAGGGGAGACAGTTGCTGAGGCTGTTCTCCACTAGGAGAGGAAAGAGAATGGACTATCTCGGTATCGATAAGCACAATACACTTTGGAATAAAAAATAGAATTTATTATACATATAAAAGGCTAAACATGATTTAAAAAAACCAATACATAAAAACAGAGAAGATATCGATACAGTATATGAATACTTGTAGACTTCTGGATGGATTCAAGGTTTGAAAAGTCCTCACAGGACATAAAATCCTCTACATGTTTCGCGATCAAAGGACCACGTAAGCAGGAAGATACATCTACAAGGTAAATAACATACTGTATTTAAGTAACAGTGTATGGATAGCAATAGTAATTATGCTGAAAATACAGCATACAGATAAATAGTTAAATCAAACATATATCAATAAACAAAGTTTTCATGAAGTTCAGTTTTGCACATAGGAAAAAGCAAGATAAGTGCACAGTCACTTACCCGAGAGTCCAAAGCTAGGGTCACAGTTAGAACACCACAGGGTCCCCCATGGAGGATATGGGGGATTTGTGCTGATAAATAATGTATCTGGGTAAAATATATATATATATATTACAACAAGAATATGGCTGGATATATATGGACCTGGGGAAAGAAGAGGAAGGGGACAATCAAGGAAAAGAAAGAAAAGAAGGGAAATGGGGGGGGGGGGGGGCGATAATGTTTGTCCCCTTCCCCTTCTTTCCAGAGGTCCATATATATCCAGCCACGTTCTTATTGTAATATACAGTATATGTGCACAACTGAATTTCATGAAAACTTTGTTTATTGATATATGTTTAATTTAAATATGTATCTGTATGCTCTATTTTCAGCATACTTACTATTGCTATCTATACACTGTTACTTAACCGCTTCTCGACCGCCGCACGCCAATGTACGTTGGCAGAATGGCACAGGTGCGCAAAAGGGCATACCCGTATGTCCCTTCAAAATTCCGGGCTGGCGGGTGCGCGCATGCTGCCGTGGGTCCCACGGACTCAATATCTGCGATCGCGACGAGGAGAGGCAGAATGGGGAAATGTAAACAAGGCATTTTCCTGTTCTGCCTAGTGACATGACAGAGATCACTGCTCCCTGTCATCTGGAGCAGTAAACTCTGTCATGTCCTAGGTAGCCCATCCCCCCCACAGTTAGGACACGCTGAGGGAACACAGTTAACCCCTTGATTGCCCCCTAGTGTTTAACCCCTTCCCTGCCAGTGACATTTACACAGTAATCAGTGGCTATTTTTAGCTCTGCTCACTGTATAAATGTCACTGGTCCCAAAATAGTGTCAAAAGTGTCCGATCTGTACGCCGCAATGTCGCAGTCCCGATAAAAATCGCAGATCACCGCAATTACTAATAAAAAAAAAAAATATTAGTAAAAATGCCATAAATCTATCCGCTATTTTGTAGATGCTATAACTTTTGCGCAAACCAATCAATATACACTTATTGCAATTTTTTTTACCAAAAATATGTAGAAGAATACATATGCCTAAACTGAGAAATACATTTTTTTATATATTTTTTGGGGATATTTATTATAGCAAAAAGTAAAAAAATATTGCTTTTTTTTCAAAATTGTCAGTCTTTTTTTGCTTATAGCGCAAAAATAAAAACCGCAGAGGTTTATTTGTGGAAAAAAAGGACTACAATTGTCAGTTAAAGCAATGCATTGCCGAATCGCAAAAAATGCTCTGGTCATTAAGGGGATAAAATCTTCTGGGGCTGAAGTGGTTAAATACGTTATTTACCTTGTAGATGTATGCTCCTGATGAAGCGGTCCTTTGATCGCAAAACATGTAGAGGATTATATGTCCTGTGAGGACTTTTCAAACCTTGAATCCGTCCAGAAGTCTACAAGTATTCATATACTGTATCGATATCTTCTCTGTTTTTATGTATTGATTTTTTAAAAATCATGTTTAGTCTTTTATATGCAAAATAAATTCAATTTTTTATTCCAAAGTGTATTGTGCTTATCGGTACCGAGATAGTCCATTCTCTTTCGTCTCCTAGTGGAGAACAGCCTCAGCAACTGTCTCCCCTCCCCTTTTACATATTTACAAGGTAGGTCACCAGACCTTTCCCCAAGCCTCCCCAAGTGCTTGGGTGTTGGACTGGCAATCGGAATGTGAGAACACGTTTTTAGCCAATATGTATATACACATACTAGGGCCAATTTAGACAGGAGCTAATCAACCTACCAGCATGTCTAATGCCCTGTACACACGACTGGTTTTGCCGTCAGAATAAACTCTGAAGGTTTTTCCGACGGAATTCCGCTCAAGCTGTCTTGTATACACACGGTCACACCAAATTCTGACCGTCAAGAACGCGGTGACGTACAACACGTACGGCGGCACTAGAAAAAGGAAGTTCAATAGCCAGTGCGCCACCCTTTGGGCTCCTTCTGCTAATCTCGTCGGAACAGCATACAGACGAGTGGTAATTTGTTCCGTCGGAAAAATATAGAACGCGTTCTCTAAGTCCGTCTGAATTTTCGATGGAAAAAGTCCTATGGGGCATACACACGGTCGAAATATACGATGAAAAGCTCCCATCTGAGTTTTTCTGATGGAAATTCCGACCGTGTGTACGCAGCATTAGAAATAGGGGAGGAAATTGGAGTACAAGGAGCACAAACACAAGGACAAAATACAAGCTCCATGCTGATAGTGTCCTGGCCAAGACCTGAACCAAGGACTCCAGTGCTGTAAGGCTAACCACTAAGCCACTGTGCATACAGAGAGTGAGGCATAAAGCCAAACATGCTGAAAAACAGATGTTGGGTTTACATAGACTATAAGCGTACACGTGCGGCCAGCCCTATGCTGTTTATAGAAAACCTAGTACGGACTACAACAAATCTCAGTAAAAAAAACTTTTACAATGTGCACACAGCTTTCTCCTGCTGATCTCTTTTACATCTGCTCCGTCTCCTCAGCATTATGTGCCTCTCTCTCCCCCTCATACTGGTGGTGGCTCAGAAAAAGGCCATCAAACAAAGGTCCCTTTACAGGGGCTGAGTGACAGGTATAGGGTGTCTACTGTAGGCAGCCAGGACACAGGGGGGGTCCATAAAGGAATGGAGGGGGGGGAGGTTGGACAGGTCACATGAGTGTTATTGCCGCAGACAGCCCCCAACTCCTGAGCGATTGACATTGTAAGTCTATCCACAGAGGTTGTTTGAGGGGAGCCTGTCAGATTGACAGTGTAAATGTGTATCACGCACAGCCTGGGACAGAGGAGACTGTCGGCGGGTGGGAGAGCACTGGCTGCGTGTTGGTCACACGGAGATTGAATTACAACTGAATTAGATCAGAGCTGTGGGAAACAGCACCTCCTAAACACACACACACAGCCACAGAGAGAGAGGCGGGAGGGCAGCTGCAGTGCAACAGGCCAGAGCTACTAGCTAACCTCATTACTGCATAGCTGTGTGCAACATGGCCGCCTCAGTGTACACCCCGCCTGACTAACTTCTCACACATGAAAGCATAGCACAGAATAACAAGCATAGTTTGTCACATCATTATTTTTATTATAGCCTTAGGCCGCATTCACTCCGGCATCAACCATTCTGCCATTATATGCATTTATAGAACATTTCTAAACGCATATAGTGATTTTTAGGGCCCATTCACACCATATGCATCGGGCAAATCTACATGTATAAAGCATTTTTTCTTATGTCCTATTAGTTCCGTTCACTTCATAACAGGAGCTGAGAAAAGGTTGGATATGTTGCATTTTACTTAGACCGTCATATTTTGAGACATACAACATACTACACCACATCACAATGCACTGCGGGGGGTGCACAGTGGGGCGTAGAAATTAAATGAAATATTTTTTACATTTTAATAAAGTTGAAAAACAAAAAGTAGACAGTGTGATGCCTTGTAACAGTGCAACGCACTGCTCCTTCACAGCACACACCAGAGGCCGCACGTTATGCTCTGTTGCCAGTGTTAATGGGCCCTTATGTGCTGAGATGCATGTATTGTGAACAGTCTATTTTTTTGTGTCTGTAGACTGCAGATGTAGGCAGCCCATTTGAGTCTATTAGGTCACAGTGGCTTCATGGTCACCTTTGCGCATCCTAATGTAACAGGCAGGAAAATGTGGCTGCACACTGTCTGCGTTTGGGGGCCCCTCATCTACACAAACACGGCTGTCTCATTAGGACAAATGACTGTTAGCGTGCAGCCAAGGTGTCTAAAAGCGGAACTTCCCTCTCTCAATCAACATTGACTATTTTTAATCCTCATGCCAGACGCACAAGATCTCTGTACCGCAAGTTTGGTCCTGGTGGCTTTGGGAAACCAACCGCTGCAAACGGAGCCAATTACCTAGCCCCTTGCTACCGGAGGACCTGTCACCTACACCAGGTACCGTGCTGCATGACTGGCTGCAATGTACCTTGCACTACTTCTGATTACCCATAGCAACTGCATCCCTCCTCCGATTAGTCCTTGCCAAGTTAACCTTGCATAGTAGCTTGTTTCTATTTTTTTTTTTTGCTTTACTGACCCTGTTCTTTCATATGCCAGAAACCATCATGCACCCCTTTGAATAACTTCAGACTAGGCTTTACATAGGTAATGCAGCTTTACTTGAACATTTGTGAGAAAGTCCAACAAGTACATTTCCAGTGCAACATGTCCCTCTATGACTGAACTAGGCTGCCCAGGCATACCTCAACCTCATGGTGGTAGTCCATTAGTGGAACCTTCCAAGACTTGACAGTTTTCCAAACTCCCAGTGTCTTCTGATGGACTGCTGGGTGCAGCAATCCCTCTCAGTGCTCCATGACAGTTACAGCATCTCCAGGAACAGAGGCCCCCGAACCTGGCCTTCCACCACCATTTATACCACAAGACGGATAGCCAGGGGCCAAAAAGCCTGGGAACCGAGATGCAAAGCGTTAACTCCTTTCCCAGCCTGGGCAAGCCAACTGTCTAACTAATACACTGTAGGCAACCTGCCTACATGCCCTTACTCAAGATGGGCATGGCCAGAAATGCTAGGGGGTTGATTTTCAAGGTAATTTCCAAGCAAAATAAAGCATAAGCTTGCTTTGAATATTAACAACAAATTAAATAGCGTTTTTTGTTTGTGGTGCTCAGATACAGTTCTGCTTTAATAGACTTGAATGGGCTGTGTGCACGCTACATCCAGAGTCTAGAGACCCTGAAAAAAACTGCCTATTTATGGTATATGGGCCTCAGTGCCTGTGTGAAGGAGGCCTTAATGGTAAAATTTACACCGTGCGTTTAGATGCATTCAGTTTAGCGATGTTCAGAGAAAATAGAATTCTATAAATCCAGGGTCAGATTTGATACTCTGAACGCAGGTACATTTTCAGAATTGCTCATAAAGGCAAATATATCTAAATGCAGGACAACTGACTGGGAAGTGTATTACATTTCCCAATAATAAAGACTTGTACTCAGGCAGTTAAATAGATCTATTCAGTTTTCTCTAAGGCTATAATAAATATAATGATGTGACAAACCATGCTTGTTATCCAGTGCTATGCTTTCATGTGTGAGAAGTTCTGCACATAAGCCTGCCTGAGTCTGAGACTCTTCCAACAATATTTCAGGTAGAGTCGCTTTAAAGCTAAATTTAGTTTTTTGGTTTTTTTTACATAGTTACATTGGTCCAGCTTGGACCCTTGTAAGTATACAAATGCCATACCTGTGGGATCCCTGTTGAAGCAGAGAACTGCTGTAGTGGTCACAGCTACTACAGTGATTGCTGCTGTCTTCCAGGTCTGCATAATGAACACAGGGTATTTGATTGCTAAGCGAGATGGAGAGGCATCACAATCTTCACCTTGTCCAATCAAAGAATGCTTTTCATTAAATGAAAAAAATGCAAGGCATTCTGTGAATGGCACCTGGGCCGAGTGAGTGACCCTCTGTGTTCACTATGCAGGAGGGCAGCTGCTCGGCACAGACAGGCAATCACTGTAGTGGTGGAGACTACTACAATGATTCTCCACTTTCCACAGGGATCCCACAGGTATGGGAAATGTATACTTACATTGGTCCAATGTAACTATGCAAAAAATATACATACCTGGAGTTCAGCTTTAATTTCATGATGTAATTTGGAGCAACCACATTTCGCCCTCATCCATAGAGGTCCAATCTGATAAATTCTAGTGCGTTGTTGGGGGGGGGGGGAGGTTTACCATATTGTGCTTGATTGCAAACTTTCCATCTCAATTGCTTTAGTGTTTTCCACCTGTCAGCACTGGACAATATCCTCATTTCCTTACAGCTGTTTTAAGAAAACAGTATTTGATTTACAGTCTATGAGAAAGGTTAGGGATATTTACACAGCAAGCACATTTAATGCTCCAGTATTAAAGTGTTATTAACCACTTAAGGACCGGATTTATTTGCCCCCTTAATGACCAGGCCATTTTTTGCGATACGGCACTGCGTCGATTGAACTGACAATTGCGCGGTCGTCCGACGCTGTACCCAAACAAAATTTATGTCCTTTTTTTCTCACAAATAGAGATTTCCTTTGGTGGTATTTGATCATCTCTGCACCTTTTATTTTTTTGCGCTATAAACAAAAAAAAGAGCGATAATTTTGAAGGTAAAACAATATTTTTAACTTTTTGCTATAATAAATATCCAAAAAAAACAAAAAAAAAAACAAACAAATTTCTTCATCAGTTTAGGCCAATATGTATTCTTCTACATATTTTTGATAAAAAAATCGCAAACAGCGTATATTGATTGGTTATAGCGTCTACAAAATAGGAGATAGATTTATGGCATTTTTATTATTTTTTACTAGTAATGGCAGCGACCTGCGATTTTTAGCAGGACTGCGACATTGCGGCAGACAGATCGGACACATTTGACACTTTTTTGGGACCATTGACATTTATACAGCGATCAGAGCTAAAATAGCCATTGATTACTCTATAAATGTCACTTGTAGGGAAGGGGTTAATACTAGGGGTTAAGTGTTAGGTTACGAGTTAGGTGTTTCTAACTGTGGGGGAAGTGTACTGACTGGAGGAGATGAGAGATCGCTGTTCCTGATCACTAGGAACAGCAGATCTCTCTCTACTCCCCTGTCAGAACAGGGATCTGTCTGTTTACATTGACAGATCCCCATTCTGGCTCTCTGAGGAGCGATCGTGGGTGGCCAGCGCCCCCTATAGCTTCTTAAAGCCGCCGACGTACAATAACGTTGATTCGCGTAGCCATGCCAACCTGCCGCAGTACAACTGCAGCGGCTGGTGGGCAACTAGTTAAAACAACAACAGCAAAATCAGTTTGTATATGCAGTAAAGCATGCTTGTTATACTCACTGTGGAACCTAAGGGGTTAATCCTCTGTGTAAAAAAGGCTGTTTCATCCTGCCTTTTCTGATTCTCCCCTTCTTCCACAGCTCCCAATCCATCTGCTGATAAAACAGAGCCCTAGGAGGCACTCTGCACATGCTCAGTTTGGTGTGTATTGCTAGAGAGTTTTTTTTTTTTAGGGAGGGTGCATGTGATCAGCAAAGGACTAATCAGCACTGTCCAGACAGAAAGTCAGGGGTTCTGCAGCCTCATAGGATAGTCAGAGGAGAATGAAAACTCCTCCTACAAGCTTTAACCACTGCTTGGCCAGACACTGATAGAAGTCACATGACTGCTATATACTGCTGATGAGAAAAGATATTTAGCAGTTTATATTTACTAAAATAATTACATGTTCTATGTAGTGTGGCAGACCAGATATAGTGAATGCAGGCTCCTGGGTTTAGTAACACCTTAATACCAGCACATCCTCATACCGGGAAATGCCATGCCACTGTCAGTGCCATTTTTAAAGTGTACAATGTATAAAAATGCATGTACGAAGAGGCAGGCTTGACATGTAAAGCAGATGTTTTTTTCTTTCTTTTCTATTTATGAGGCTTCAGATTTTGACATGAACAATTATATAAATGTACTAAATATGACATTTGTAATATTGACATGCATGCAGTGTCTATGGGGGCATAACAGTGGCATAGTGGTTAGCACGCCTGCCTTGTAGCACTGGAGTTATTGGATTGTTTCCTAGTCAAGACACTGCCTGCATGGAGTTTGCATGTTCTTCATGGATTTGCTCTGCGTACTGCAGTTTCCTCCCACACTTCGAAGACATGCTGGTAGGATAATTGTTCCTAATATGTGAAATAGAGACTTTAAATTGTAAGTTCCTTGACAACAGATAATGATGTGACTGTAAAGTGCTGTGTAAATTGATGGTGCTATATAAATACCTGTAAGAAATAAATAATGAGGAAATTAAAATATAGACTAATTTGCCACCCACAACAAAGGCTTTAAATCAAAGCTGAAGTGACATAGAAGCAAATAGATTCTCCAAGTACCATTACACCAGATGAGCAGTCTGATTAAATGTCCTGAATATTGGTGCTTTGGTGTGCCTCCTATGGTCCAGAACTCGGTCCCAATTTCTTCATTTCATGATTGTCCAGTAAGAAAAGGAACAAAAATTAAACTTTTCTAAAAAAAAAAAACGTATCGTGTGTACCCAGTCTTAAAGTGGATGCGGTCTTTACCTAGGTTCACATTTATGCAGGGGGCTGCAGGTGCGGGAGTCATACCTGTTCCCGCACCCGCAATTACCCACAGCCAAAATGTGCTGCTCTACAGAGACATGTGGGAATACCATTCATTCCCTTTGGCACCCCTAAGCACCTCAACCCACAGCGTGTTTGTGGGTATGGGCGCTGCACGCCGCGTTTTTGCAAGCACCTTTTTTTTTTTTTTTTTTTGTAGAAAACGCATGCACAGCAGCCCATTCATCTGCAAAGGTGTGAACCTAGCCGTTGTCTCACTCAATTTGGACACTTTGTTTCTCATGTTGTTACAAGAGATTGTTTTATTTTGTTTATTTAAGCACTGTGATGTACATATTTTTGTGGGATTGATACATTGTACAATTTTTCATTTTTTAAATGTATTATTTCATTTTTGTTGCTTTAGGGCTGTATTAAATAAGGGTTAGCCTTATGCATATTAAAATATATATATTCAGGTTGTACCACAGACACTACCCATGCAATACCCCAGATTTGCAGTACAGAGATACATTACATCATGATCCATTCCTGGGGTAGGGGGCATGTGACTCTTCGGCATGTTTCACAGGTTGACACCTTCTTCATCAGGAAACTGTGAAGCTTTAACAGTGTATATAAGGCCCATGTATGCAGGCCTTTATTCCCTCTGTAAGCTGTGGTTGACTGTCACCCAGCATGCATTTTAAGGGCGCTCAACATTGGCTTCCATTGCCCCATTTTCTTCCCCTAAACTGGAAGGGTGTTTTATCCCTCTCTTTGAGCGAATGTTGGGCCTTCGATTCCTTGTGCCCTTGGGATAGACGTCTGCATTCGTGAAACTTAGATTCATTGTGAAATGAATATAAAGAACCATGGAACACAATATTTTATTTTAAATAAAATAGTGCTATAACTAGTTTGTAATAGTTTGCCATGCAAGATGACATGTCACACTTATAGCTAATTTTAGTGATATACAACACTCAAATGATTTCTTAATGGCAGACTTGCATTTGCCTGGGAATCTGGGATATATAAACACAAGCTGGGAAAGACATGTCTAAACAATTTTAAAATAACATTAGAAAAAATGATTCTAAAATTAGCTTCAAGATTCCATATCCAAAAATAATTGGGCAAAAACCTCTAAATATGTGGTAACGGCTCATAGATATCTCTTTTCTTGCATTATGAGTCAACACTGTTGATTGCTGGAGTTTAATTATTTAGAGAAGGATGTCCTAAAAAGCTAACAATATTAAAAGCCAAGTAGTATATACTGTCGTTCTTTATGAAGAACTGAAGCAAAATGGAACCGTTGAGTTATGAGTGGCAGCCGTTAAAGTCCTTCTTTAGTATTAAAGCGGAGTTCCACCCAAAAGTGGAACTTCCGCTCATCGGATTCCTCCCCCCCCTCCGGTGTCACAGTTGGCATCTTTCAGGGGGGAGGGGGGTGCAGATACCTGTCTAAGACAGGTATCTGCACCCACTTCCGGGAATAGACTCCCATGGGAGTCACGCCCCCTCCCGCACTCCCCCGCTGTCTCCTGGGAAAGACACGGGTCCCAGGAGATAGCGGGACCATTGAGAAAGCGCAGCGCTACTTGCGCATGCGCAGTAGGGAATTGGGAAGTGAAGCCGCAACGCTTCACTTCCTGATTCCCTCACTGAGAATGGCGGCGGCAGCACCCGAGGATCGAGGGACGGTTCGGTCTCGGGTGCCGACATCGCTGGACCCCGGGACAGGTGAGTGACCTTATCTTAAAAGTCAGCAGCTGCAGTATTTGCAGCTGCTGACACCTAATTTTTCGCGGGACCCCCACTTTAAGAAGCAAAATGGGACTCTAGCACTTTTTACCTGTAAAGCGGCATACACACGGTCGGACTTTTCGACCGGACTGGTCCGACGGACCGAGTCCGGCGGACAATCCGATTGTGTATGGGCTTCATCGGACCTTCAGCTGACTTTTCCAGTCAAAAATCTGACGGACTTTAGATTTGGAACATGCTTCATATCTTTACGTCGTAACTCCGCTGGACCCAGAAATCCGCTCGTCTGTATGCTAGTCCGACGGACAAAAACCCACACTAGGGCAGCTATTGGCTACTGGCTATCAACTTCCTTATTTTATTCCGGTGTACGTCATCATGTACAAATCCGTTGGACTTTGGTGTGATCGTGTGTAGGCAAGTCCGTTCGTTAAAAAGTCAGTCGGAAGTCCGTGAAAAGTCCATTGAAAGTCTGTCGAAAAGTCCGCCCGTGTGTACGCCCCATAATTCTTTTCCTGTAAAGTCCTGTACACACTGCTGCAGTGTTGGTGCACATGCATGTTATGCCACGCATTAACACGCATTGGGTTAAGGTAGGCCATTTATTTAAATGGGCTGCCTAATGGACAGAAACACACCAAAAAAGGTGAATGAACGATTTTTTGTAATTTTGCACATTACAATGTATGGAAGTGTGTTACCGTATGCTGTGGTGGGCTATAACCATATCCGTTGGCAAGATGCCTTAGGGTGACATTCAGAATGCATGGCACCTCACTGCACCAACATACATTATCACAGCATAATGGTGAGAAAAGGATCTACAGGTCCCTTCTGCTGAACTTAACATCACAAGAGGAGACAGAAATGACACGGAAGTCAGCAGGAGGAACCAATGGGAGATGCAGGCATTTTTCAGGAGATCAACACTCCCAGAAGACTTGGTTCCCCAGGAGACTTCAGGGAGACACTTTCTCACAAACTGAGTGGAGTCACCTTGTCTTCTTTACATGTACTTGGTTGCTTTATACCAGGGGTCTTCAAACTGCGGCCCTCCAGGTGTTCAGGAACTACAATTCCCATCATGCCTAGTCATGTCTGTGAATTTCAGAGTTTTACAATGCCTCATGGGATGTGTAGTTCTGCAACAGCTGGAGGGCCGTAGTTTCAGGATCCCTGCTTTATACGTTTAATTTATATGACAGGGTCAAGTGCAAATCATACGTCCCATTCAAACTAGAGCTGAAAGGTACTTTAAAGGCTTCTGGAAAGCTACTTTAAAGCAGCCTTTTTCAACCAGGGTGCCTTAAGGTTTCTTCAGGGGTTCCTTGGCAAAATGCCTAAAAATTGACCATAAATTGTATACAAGCCTGCCTTTTGGTTATACAAAGCCACAGGTTTTCATTGTGCACCACAACCTTCTAGCTGCCGCCGTCCTAACGTCCAATGGCATCATCAGTTAATATGGAGGATGTCAGTTCCCTGCACAGCATTCTTGTATCCCCCTCTCCTGCCCCTCTCCATCAGCATTGGGGTAACATTAGCTGAGAGATGGAGAAAAACTGAGGCAGAAGAGAAACACTGGAATACTAGTCGGTACCAGTTTGCAAAAGTGTATTTGCTTTGGAAGAATAAATCCCCTCTAATGTAGGGTATCCTACGTGTGTGAATGTTGTTGCATTATGTAAAACTATTAGAAGAGTTTTTACATTTTAAAATGGGGTGCCTCGAGTCCATAATTTTTAAAGGGTGCCTCCAGATCATCCAACATTTTTAAATTGTGCCTTGACTGAAAAAAGGTTGAGAAATGCTGCTCTAACGGCTCATTTACACTAATGTTGCCCTCTGAAGAATGATCTGGAGTGGACTGCATTTCAGAGGGTGTTTGGCACACAATAAGGAGACATTTTATTAAACCCTCCCCATCTGTTTTACCTCTAAAAACCTGAACCACCATGCTGCAACTGTGTGCATTGCTCTATTCACTTGAATGGGTAGGGTTTGGCAGGTGGTACTGCCCATGAACGTGGGGGGGGGGATAATTCTTTTTATAATATTGCAACCTTGGCATGTGTATACCTCCTTTGCAGCTTAGGGGCCGTGATAAAAGCATGGCTCATCCCCCCAACCACAAATCTGGAGAAAAAATAGAAAAATTGAATTACGTTTTTTTGAATAACGTTGGCGATAGCATAAACTAAGTTAAATCCCAGAAAGCTGTCACCATGAAGCTGGACAGACTGGATTGACTGTTCTTTCTTTAGTGAAATAAATAAATGAAGCCTGTATGTATAAGTAGAAGAAGGAATAAAGCTAAGGAAGTGACTTGGCTTGTGAGCGAGTTCTCCCCACAGGAGGTAGAAGCCAGTTCCAGGAGACAGAAGGGTTTGTATTTGTTTGCTGGCTTGGCACTGAAACCTGCAGCAGTAGTGACAAAGCTTAGCACTCTACATATAGCATTTTGTGGTGCAATAACACCCTGGCACCTTCAAAAGATTTCTTTTCCTCTTAGAAGCTCAGCTGGGGAGGGTGAGAGGAGGGGAGCTGCCGCTGTGACTTTCTCTCTAGACTGCTGAAGGAACAATCCCTAGTTTCACCATGACTTAATCTCCTGGGTCACAGCCGCTCCGCCTCAGATATTTTGCTTGGGATGTGAAAGTGACCTCTGTTGTATGTCCACAGGGCTTTGTGGCTTGCCTTTCATCCTACATCAGCATTAAGGGACTAGATCAACAGGGTTACTGTGGTCAGTCGGGGTTGTACACAGTCTCCAGAAAGGTCTTGTCTAGTTCTCTGCCAATTGTGTTAGTCTCTCCATAAAGTTCAAAAAATAGGCTTTATCTGTATGCGGTAAAAAGGGGGTTACCCCCAGGTTGTCAACTAGGTTTGCTTTGTTGACAAGAACAGAGCTGATCTTTTCACCGTGAAGGCCAGGACCTCTTAACACATTGACTATTGGAAGGACGTGTTCTAAGATAAGCATACAATGCTGAAGGATGTGACTACATCAGCACTAAACAAGCACAGCCGTTGACAGGTGTCGTGAAGACTAAGACATGTGTCGGGAGCAGGGGGCCCATTTTTATGGCCACTTTTATGGTGCATGCACATTTTTTAAAGACACATAAATTCTTTTACTACAGTGACATAATTTATTGTTGAAAACTTGAATTCCCATCCTTAACCACTTGCTGCCCGCCATATAGCAATATGACGTCGGCAAAATGGTTGCAATATCCTGACCGGACGTCATATGACGTTGCAAGGATATCAAGCCGCCGGGGGTGTGCATTGCGGCGATCGTTGTTGTGGTGTGTCAGTCTGACACACCGCAACTCCGATCTAGGTAAAGAGTCTCTGATGGAGACTCTTTACCACGTGATCAGCCGTGTCCAATCACGGCTGATCAAAGTGTAAACAGGAAGAGCTGTTGATCGGCTTTTCCTCACTCGCGTCTGTCAGGCGCAAGTAGAGGAGAGCCGATCAGCTGCTCCTCGGACAGGGGGGTTCTGTGCTCATTGATTATCAGCGCAGCCCCTCCGAGGATGCCCACACTGAACCACTAGTGACACCACCAGGACCACCAGGGATGCCCACCACTAGTAACCACCAGGTATGCCACCCATGGCCACCAGGGATGCCAATCAGTGCCCACAATAGATGCCAATCAGTACCCACAATGGATGCCAATCAGTGCCAAACAATAATGCCTGCCAATCAGTGATGCCCATCAGTACCATCCATTAGTGTACATCAGTGCCACCTATCAGTGCTCATCCATGCCCATCCGTGCCACCTATCAGTGCCCATTTGTGCCACTTATCAGTGCCCTTCTGTGCCGCCTATCAGTGCCGCCTTTCAGTGCCCATAAGTGCCGCCTTTCAGTGCCTATCATTGCCGCATATCAGTGCCGCCTTTCAGTGCCCCATCAGTGCCGCATATTAGTGCCCATCATCAGTGCCCATCAGTGCCACCTCATCAGTGAAACCTCATCAATGCCCATCAGTGCCGCCTTATCAGTGCCTGTCAGTGCAGCCACCTCAGTGCCCATCAGTTGAGGAGAAAACTTACTTATTTACAAAGTTTTGTAACAGAAAACAAAAGAAAAATCGTTGTTTTTTCAAAATTTTCAGTCTTTTTTTTTATTTGTTTAGCAGAAAAAAAATCCCAGAGGTGATCAAATACCACCAAAAGAAATATGATAAAAATGTAGTTTGGGTATAGTGTTGCACGACTGCAAAATTGTCATTCAAAGTGTGACAGCGCTGAAAGCTGAAAATTGGTCTGGGCAGGAAGGTGTATAAGTGCCCTGTATTGAAGTGGTTAATGTGTCACTAAACCCACATCATAAAAAACGATCAATAAATGGTGATTTACATGCTGTTCATACTCACTCAGTCACTGTGAGATTTGTTTTCTTTATTCTGCAAAAAAACCTGGTTGATCCTGGTGCTCTCTATCTCCACCTTCTGTCCAAGCCCCTATTTCAGCTAGGGATTTTGCAGAGCAGCGTTGGCAGCTCTGCACATGCTCAGTTTTCTGAGTTTCTATGCTGATCATTTCCTCCCTATCACATCTGAGCAGTCCATGTGACTATAGAGTCACACATGTGGATGTATACACAGTGTTAAATGCCTCCCTCCTCCTCCATGCCCACTAAGCTGAACACAATGGGGGCAGGGTATTACATGTAGATTAATGGAGGAATCACCTCCCGCTTACTTGAGAATGCAGGCTGGAGGGGCGTGACACAGCTTGTGACTGGCAGAAATCCGCCCACACCGTGTTTATTGATTTTAATTATTTATTTTTGCTCCGTATTCCAAAGGCTGTTAAACGCAGGTGTGTTTGGATCATAGTCCAAACTCATCTAAGCATTCCCACCAGGAAGCTGTTGCTGTACTGGACCAATCTGCAGCTAAGACATTCTATGTCCCTCTATGCTGCAGGTATACTAGGGGTGTGGGGTGGGAAATGCAGCAACCGTTTATGATTGGCCCAGTACAGTGACACCTACTTGGTGGGCTTGGCTAGGTGGGTTGGGACAAACATCCAAACATGCCTGAGCTCATCCCTACTTGTTAGGCCTTTGGGATCTGTCACACCTGTGATTAGGGCCAGGTTAGAGTAAAATAAAGATAACTCACTGACCCTTACAAAGTAGAGTAGGGCTACAAGAAGATGTTTAAACCCCCCCCGCCTGCAGTTTCCATTCTCTGGAATATCATTAAATATTGAAGGCAAACATTTTTTCAGTTTTAGATGAAAGGGAGATTTTTATTGCTGTGTCTCCATTCTGAAGATTCATTCTCTCTACTTGTCCTGGTGACCATTATAATGGAGAGCGAAAGTGAAAGAATATCGCAAATTTTGGGTTGTCACCAGAACAGGAAGAGGGGAAATGTTCCAATGGAGACACCAGTGCTGGTGACCACCAGTGCTGGAGACCACCAGCAATTTCCCGAAACTAGAAGGGATTTCCTCTCGGGGGAAATCTCCTCAATGAGAAAACAGATGGCAAAAAAACTGACAGGGGGTAATAACTAGTGTATCAAAAATTCAAAAGGGGGAAGAGGTTTTAGGACGTTAAATGAGGCATAAGGCAAAGTGGTGCCCCCATCGCTAATTTTGTTTAAAAAGGGGGAATAGAGATTGGGACTTGGTTACAGTTTTTCACCCTTGTAATTAGTTCACTGCATCTCACTTCTTTATGGAGCTCTTTTTTTATTCCTTTCTTGCACCGATTATGTTAAAATTCATATTTTTCATAGAATCCCTTTGAGATTGCTACCCATGCTACCACTGATCATATAATGGAGTTCTGCGTTCTCTGTGAGGTCCCCATCTGTGCCTTGGTGGTCCGGAAATATATCCCACAGTTCCCAGTGCAGGCGTTCCCCAGCGACCCGCTGTCCATAGCACACCCGCATGTCATATCTAGAACTGAGCTGTGAGTACATTAGGGAGAGGTATGTTTTTATTGGGGGGGGTTTCATTCTTCCCCCTCTCCCCCTTCTTATTACTATTTTTGATTCATAATCAGACTACAGGCGGTCCCCGGGTTGCAAACATCTGACTTACAAACGATTCCTACTTATAAATGGAGGGAGACAACAGGAAGCGAGAGGAAGTCTACCCCCTAGGAAGAGAAACTCACTCCTGTAAGAGTTATCACGGGAAAAAGGTGTCTCCGCTGAAGCTTTATCACCAATCCTTGTTTCCACAACCCAAAATTTTTAAAATCCAGTTGTCACAGGGACAGAAAGTGAAATGAAATCTTCTGAAAAGGGGCACAGACAGCAAAACAAACATTACAGGGGTGTTAACCCTCCCTATGCTATCCAATAAACTTAAAAATTATATATTTTTTGCTGGAGCTACACTTAAAAAATGTGCCTGTTCCAACTTATAAACAAATTTGACTTAAGAACAAACCTACAGACCCTTTCTTGTTTTTAACCTGGGGACTGCCTGTACAATGCTATGTCTATAATTTTTACAGCTCTACTGCATTTTCTCCTGAGGAAGTGGAATGTTTCCACGAAACCCGTCGAGATTTTAGGATGCATTTTTCACTACAATCATGTTTTTGATTTTATGTATGAATTTTCACCAAGTGTGTATTTACAATGTACTTGTCGTGGTTATGCAGTAATGTTTGTCTGTCAGCTTACCTCTCCATGTGTTCAGATTAAGAGGCCAGCCACTCTCACCTGGCTGCTTATGTAATCTCTCCTCAAAGCTTGGCTCCACCCCAGCCCCTATCAGGGAACTCTATATTAACCTGTGCACTGCAAGCCAGCTCTGCTGATCAATATTGTGTGTTTTGGCTTCCGTGTGCTCATTGCTCTGTGTCCTACGTCTGATCCTGTTTACTGGCCTTGGCTTGTTCTTGACTGTCCTCGTCTGCTTCATATCCGGACCTTTGGCGTGTTCTTTGACTATTCCTATCTGCTTGTTGCCCTGACCTTTTGGCTTATCTCCTGACTATCCTTTGTTGTAGCAGTCTGCTGCTTCCTCTCTACCTTCCTGTAGTCTACTGTGAGCGTGAGCTTGGAGACTGCGACCTGGAGACAAACTGTAGCGAAGTCCATCCCCACCATCAGGGGCCCTGGCGAACACCCGTTGGCTCGTAGATTCTGCGCCCCGGGAAATCTCATGCCCTAGCTCCCAGTGTGATCCGTGTTGGTGCTCCAGAGTACCTGCTTTCCTGATCCACCCAGGGCTCATTCCGCACCAGTCAGCCGTAAGGTCCACCACCTTGTGGTGCACTCCAGACCCCAATGGGGTGCATCTGTCACCTGGACTCAGGTGACCTGACAGTTCTGTTTTAATCAATTTACATACAAGCCAGCTCCTAATCCTTACCAATGGGCCATTGTGTTATGGTCCAACCGCATTAGTAAATCAATTCATTTTTCTATATGTATGTATTGTTATAAGCATGTATATTTTGTTACTTGCTTTTTAAGCTCTTCAATAAAATCTGCTGTCAATATTTAAATATTTAACATGTATATGTATATTTAACCTGTATATATATATGTGTATTACTTACGTACCTGTACTTTTCAACTATATAGTCTACACGCACCTCATTTAAAGTCCCATCTCTCTCCCCTCTTTTTATACTGTATCAGAAAGAAAAGAGTTTTGCCTTCAGGTCTACTTTAAGAAGTGGAAGTTTATGTGAACCTGTACTCGATGGTTGTCTTTGAAACATAATTTTTATATAAGAGATTTCTTTATAGATTGTTATTTCTTTATGGAATAGCAGAAAAATTTAGCATATTTATGGTAGCAATGCATTTGTTGGTACAATATAGAAGGGAACTAGTTATCATATTTCAAATATGAACTTGTGGGGAAATGGCTCATGGGGGCTACTTCATGAATATCGGGGTAAAGAATATCAGAACTAACGTGTAGAAGTTGTCAACAGTGGTTAGTTAGGTTAAGCCTTTTCATTTTTTAGAAATGTAAAGTAAAAGTTTTGATTGGTCAGTATGGTGAACACCTCTACTTTTTGCTATTATATTCCCTTTTCACAGTTTTAAGAAGATAAGGTGTCAGATAAAGTGTAAAATGCATTTTCTCCTGCAGGTTATCTCTATGTGAATGGGTAACTTTTTGGTCAGAAAACCATTGGCTATATAGACCATATAAGAATACCTTTCCAACATCTGTTTAGTGATAGATGCTAACATACCCCTCCAAAGTTCCAGGTGAGTCTTCCAAATATTGCCATACAGCCAAATCTGAGATCCAATCCCATGCTTATTACAATGACTAGACAGATTGGTTAGTGCTTGCTCAGCATTAAACTATGTGTATTAGATGAATAGCTATAATCTGACAGTCATCAGGAAACAACCGAATTGATAAAATATACTTTCTTGTATTTTTTTACCTCTACAGTATTGCAACAATGAATAGAGCCATTAAAAAAACAGGGGTCTTCAAGGGTCAATCTAGCCCAATTGTATAATTCATATTTTGGTAGATGATTTGTTTCTGGGTCTGCACACCTGCTGTGGGCATTATGTGAAGATTCTGCTCTCTTTGCTGGATTTTTATATTTTATATAGAATTACATGGGGCATACTAGAACACACAGCACCAACAAAGAGTGCCAATATATCAAAAACTGCTACAAAAATAAAACTTCTCTGTCATGTAGTTATGCAAATCCAAAGGATTCTCACCACCCTAATCTTGTGATTGTTTTTTACATACCTAGGGTCAAAATACAGACATCCCTTGCAACAAGATTTTCATCTTTGGTAAGATCTTGCACATGCTAAAGAGGTGCCTGGGCTGCAGCTTTTCTACACTCCCCGGCCACTTTATTTGGTACATCTTGCTAGTACCGGGTTGGACCCCCTTTTACCTTCAGAACTGCCTTAATTCTTCGTGGCATAGATTCAACAAGGTGTTGGAAACATTCCTCAGTTGCTGCACATCCATGTTGCGAATCTCCAGTTCCACCACATCTGAGAGGTGCTCTATTGCATTGAGATCTGGTGACTGTGGAGGCCATTGGAGTACAGTGACCTCATTGTCATGTTGAAGAAACCAGTGGTGAGATGATTTGAGCTTTGTGACATGGTGCATTATGCCCCTGGAAGGAGCCATCAGATGATGAGTACACTGTAGTCATAAAGGGAGAGACACTGTCAGCAGCAATACATAGGTAGGCCGTGGCATTTAAATGATGCCCAATTGGTACTAAGGAGCCCAAAGTGTACCAAGAAAATATCCCCCACACCATTACACCCCCCCCCAAGCCTGAACCATTGATACAAGGCAGGATGGATCCATGCTTTCATGTTGTTTACGCCAAATTCTGACCCTACCATCTGAATGTCGCAGCTAAAATCGAGACTCCCCCCCAGTAATCGAGTTCCCCCGAGTAAAAAAAAATGGCATGGGGGTTCCCCCAAAATCCATACCAGGCCCTTCAGATCTGGTATGGATTTTAAGGGGAACCCAATGCCAAAATGTAAATAAAAAAATGGTGTGGGGGTCCCCCCAAAAATCCATACCAGACCCTTATCCGAGCACACAATCTGGCAGGCCACAAAAAAGGGGGGGACGAGAGAGCGCCCCCCCCAAAACACCTTGTCTCCAAGTTGATGATGACAAGGGCCTCTTCCCCACAACCCTTGCCCCGTGGTTTTGGGGGTTCCTTTGTTAAAGGAAGCTTCCAGATTCCGTGTTCGGCTCATCGCTAATTGAGACTGATTATGTGTTTGTAGTAAAGGTGGCCTGCCCACTTACCAATCAGTTTTAGAAAGTGCACGTGCAATGTATATTTTTCACATTGATGGGATAATTTCTTAGGAAAATACAATTTTTATGGAATGTAATGAGATTTGTCAGATCTAGGGAGTAAAAGAGAAATGCATCATGTAAACTGCTAAGAGGCTTTAGTAATTCAGTATCCTACTTTCCATCAGGCATGACTGATTGATGGTCCTCTGCTTCCCTATTATTGTAGGAAAGTATCAGCAGGCGTGCATGTCGCCTATGTGTATAGAGTGTCTACACTTATAAACAAGGCAGTTTCCTAGACCCTTAGCCAGCAGAAAAGGATCCTTGTGAAATGGAGCTGGCCTGTGGTTTTTGTTTGGTCGATGGAGCAAGCAGGAGCTTGTGCATTCTGTCTGTCAACTCTGACAAGCCGATGACACAGAGGAGCAATGGGCGTCCCACAGCTGCTCTGTCTGCACAGGATCACATATCCCCGTGTCTCCTTGAGGAAATGTGGGGTTAAAAAAGACACTGCTTATCGAACCTTACATCTTTGACAAATATTGACCGAGTCTGCTGCTTGTGTGGTGAGAGCCTTTTAAATGTCTGCACAAAGAATGTGTGGAAAGGCCGAACTCTGATGTACTGCTAAAACTCATTTGTGGGCTGAGTGTGTGCGTTCCGCAGTAACAGCCACCTGTTTGGTGCTGCCGATCGCCAGCCAGTTCCCACCAGTCGAGAATTGCAAGGAGCAAGTATGATATCTATTTTCTCATGGAAAGTGACAACAGGCTTTGTGTATGAGATAAGGGCAATAAATTCATACCGTGTGACTATTTATATCTCTGGAGGCTTTAGGACTAAGCCTTAAGACATATTTGGCCTTATCCAATAAACAGTTCAAGAAGAAAAGTTCTAAAGCCCATAACCCATAGAAGCCAACTGGAAGTTGCTTTACTGAAGTCAGGCCAGTAGTACCTGTTGATCTTGTCGGCAATTCAGAGCTGTCTTGTGTCCTCTGAACGCTTCCTGTGTTATCTCAAAGAGGCTATTTAACCATCTTAGTCCTTATCATGGACAGGATATGCAATTAGCGGACCTCCTGCTGTTGCAAAACTACAAGTCCCATGCCTCTGCCTCTGGGTGTCATGCTTGTGGCTGTCAGAGTCTTGCTATGCCTCATGGGACTTGTAGTTCTGCAACAGCTGGAGATCAGCTAATTGCATATCCAGGGATCTGCTATATGTTGTAGAGATCAGAGAGTAGAAATATTTGAGCAGTTTAGCAAAAGACAACATAAAAACTTTGAAGACTTTTTTAGTCAACTAAAATATGGCTAAGGCTCCTTTCACACTGAGGCACTTTGCAGGCGCTAAAGTGCTAAAAATAGTGCCTGCAAAGCGCCCCGAAAGAGCTGCTGAATGCACTCCAGTGGGAAAGCCCCGAGGGCTTTCCCACTGGAGCGGTGCACTTGCAGGGCGGTCAAAAAAGTCCTGCAAGCCGCAACTTTGGAGCGCTGTAGGAGCGGTGTATTTACCGCTCCTAAAGTGCCCCTTCACATTGAAAACAATGGGGCAGCGCTGCAAATCCGCGGTTTTAACCACCCGCAAAGCGCCGGTGTGCGGCATCCAGATTTTCCTGTTTCAAACCCAGACACTGGATTACACTGGATTATTGCCTAACCCTACCCAGAGGTACCGGATCTACTGTCTTCCAATGTCCCTGGATATCCTGAGGGCCTGTTCACACGTTAATTTCCATGTGCAAAAAAAACCCAAAAAACTGCCTAATGTTTTTGCAGAGGCTAAACAAGGCAATGTATGTACTCTGATAGGCAGGTGCATTTGTTTTGGCCATGTAAGACATCAAGTTGTTGTACCGTGCGTTAATGGAAACAACAACACCCATCAATACCTAATAGAAAGGAAGTTGGGACTTTGTATGAGGCAAGTGGCAGCTAAACAAGACAAAATATATATAATGACTAAATGACTTTATTCACATAAAAGAGGGTATAGAATCACACTCAGTATGCAGTACATTAAAAGCCACTACATAATGTAAATATTGAAAGTACAGTTCATGGACATATGAAAATGACATATAAAAACATATTCTGGGCAGTACAGTGGTGTAGTGGATAGCACTTTCGCCTAGCAGTAAAAAGGTTTGCTGGTTCGAATCCCAACTATGACACTACCTGCCTGGAGTTTGCATGTTCTCCCTGTAGCTGTGTGGGTTTCCTCTGGGTACACCAGTTTCCTCCCACACTCCAAAGACATGCTGGTAGGTTAATTGGATCTGGTCTAAATTGTCCCTAGTATGTGTATGTACCTTAGATTGTAAGCTCCTTGAGAATAGGGACTGATGTGAATGTACAATGTATATGTAAAGCGCTGCGTAAATTGATGGCACTATACAAGTACCTTAAATAAATATTCAGATAGTTCATGTATATACAACCTTAAAACCAGTTAACAATGTATAGCAAATAATAAGGGTGTTGATAATTACAAAGATGAATAACTAAAACGAGGTTGCATCATATCTATCTATCTATCTATCTGTCATGTAAAGACACGTCATCAGGAATGGATGCATTCGTTAGTCTGTAAAACAAATAAATATACATACCAGTGAGTTCTGGTAAGAACTCCAGTATCAAGGAAAGGCAATGGAAATCGTTACAGTCTGATTACTTACATGGGACTAGATGTAAAACTGCAACTGGGGGGAACACTAGAATGAGTCGTCCGGTTTCGGGAGCGGAGGTAGCCACACTGCACACAGCGCAAACGCCCAAACACAATCCCCAGAAAGTTAGGTGCACAGCAAAAAAGGGAATCCAAATGTACCGCAGTGATTACCTCGTGGATAGGTGTATCAGGCGACAGATTGCGAAAAATGTGAAATGTGACCATGGGTGCAGGTAAAAGCATAAACAGTAGGGCGTGCTTGGGGCCTCCAGCCCACCCGTTATTAAGCTCCAGCGTCACGCTAGGCATGATAGAGGAGGAGAGGCGTCCACCTCCAGGCGGCACTGCCGTCTGCGATGGCGCAGAGAAGCTCCCCCTATGAATCAGCCGAAGTGTGCAAAGACGCACACATTGTGACTTCAGAGTGATGCCTGACGTGAAGCGTCAGGCATGGCGCTGATGTGCAGCGAGCAAAACCCCCCACCCCCCCTGAGGAGGGGGAAGGCGCCAGGTGCGCATCGCAGCTCCTGGGCAACAGGCGGCCAAGGAATCCTCTGTGATGAAATTCAATTTTTGGTGAGATGTTCCTAATCACTTCTAAAGGGATCTAGACCCTGCAACCTTCCTCATTAGAGTACTGCAAGTGCATCAGTTGATAATGAATCAGCAATAATGAAAAAGTCCATCCCATAGAGAATCGGTATTCAAAAGACAGAAGAACAAACAGCTTTTTCTTCAGGGGAGAAACAGGTAGGAATCTGTAAAAAAATCAAACAAGGTTTGATAAAATGCTTTCAATGTACCTGGATCATTCAGAGGTGATTGCTTTTTTCACAACAAAATTGGAAATATTCTTTGTTTTCCTGTCAAATTAGGACAAGTGGCTTTGTCTGAGCAGCCACTGCATCCCCATAGATGTTCATTGGCAGCCAGCACATAGCCCTGGGTGGCTCTAGCCAGGGCTGTCTTAAAGGCAGGGCAAAAGGGGCAGCTGCCCTGGGTCCTGTCATTGTTGTGGGGCCCAAACTAGCCACCTCATACTTTCCAACTATCCTGGTTTAAATTCCCCTGTCCCTTGAAGTTTTAGTCCTATGCTGTGTCCCAATATCTCAGCGTGAAGTGCAGCTACTAATGCTGCCCAGCTCTGCCCTATTATTGTGTATGGATGACTCACCTGCTGACCCTGTGTTTACATGTAAATCAGTGGTCATCATCTCTGTTCTAAGGGCCCATTAACAGGCCAGGTTTTATATATTACCTTGGGGAGATGCAGACTAGAATACTGCAATCACTGCAAAGGCACATGTCAGCAGATTTGTGGGGGTGTCATTAACAATTGATGGCACTGCTGTATATCTGCTAAAGGGCAGCAGGTTTCTGGGGTATCAGGAAAACGATTTTGCACGCATTCCCGACACAAATGTGAACGCAGGCTAAATGTCTCAGTTACATTGGTGGTCAGTGTAAATCTTCTCATTACATTGGGGCTTGGTGTAGAATCCTTTCATTCACACTAGTGGCCAGTGTGAATGTCCCCCTTACATTAGTGGTCAGTGTAAATCCCTCCTTACATTGGTGGTTACTGTGAATGCTTCTATTACATTAGTGGTCAGTGTAAACCCCTATTACATTGGTGGCCAGTGTTGAAACTCCTATTTATATTGGTAGTCGGTAAAAAAAAATCAGCATTGCCATTGATCACACCCTCCCTCTGGCACTGCCACTGATCCCAGGAGTTCCAGGATCCCTAGGAGTTTTCTGTCTATTGATGAGTCCACTCACCTCCCCAGTCCATGGCGTGCAGGCAGTGAGGAGATGATGTGCAGTAACCTCTAGCAATCAATGAGCAGTATTACTGTACAGTAATCACTAGCAACCAATGAACAAACAGAAATCATGTGCTGTGACCTCTAGCAACTACTCAGTGAGCCGTAATGCGTGTTGTAACCTCTAGCAACCAGTCAGTAAGCAGTATTGATATGCTGTAACCTCTGGCAACCAATCGCAATTGCTGCCTGATCTGATACAGTAAACTGATTTTGAGTCTAGCTGCTATTTATTGTATGTCTCAGAGCAGGTGGAGAGCGAAATTGTATGGGGGGGGGGGGGCCCAAGAAGGTTTTTGCCCAGGGACCTATCAATACTAAAAAGATGGCCCCGGCTCTAGCAGCATAAAAAAAACCAACCCATGCACTGTGTATGGGTCTCAGCACCCATGTGAATGAAGTTTAATAGGACATGCTGCATCCAAAGATATGCAACACAACGCTGATCAAATGCAGCCACTGAACTGTCATGTGTACTTCTAAATTAAAATCAATGGGATTTTGCTGAACTGCGTTTGCTGTACGCTCCAAACACACGTCAGACGCAAGAAAACAACATCCGTCAGCATAAGCCCGTAAGGTGTTTTTAAACATTTGAATGTCCCACTGTGAACATTGCTCTGGGCAACCTTGGCAGACAGTCACATAACTAAATGACAGGCATGATTAAAACAACGTCAGCTAAAGGCCTGTAGAAGATTGACATTAAGCAAACCAGGCCAGTCAGTGTGTCTCTGCTTGAACTCTAATCCTGTTTCTCATCCCATGAGATCCCATGATCAGCCATTGAAATTTGGTGAAATAATTTAAAATCTCTTACTATAGAGGTGTTGCATAGTGGCTGAAATTTGTTAGGCTTGCTGTCTAAGCTGAGATACTTATGGGGCATACACACGGTCGGACTTTTCGTCTACAAAAGTCCGACAGCCTGTCCGACAGACTTTCGACGGACTTTTGTCGGACTTGCGGCAGACTTTCTTACGAACGGACTTGCCTACATACGATCACACAAAAGTCCGATGGATTCGTACGTGATGACGTACACCGGACTAAAATAAGGAAGTTGATAGCCAGTAGCCAATAGCTGCCCTAGCGTGGGTTTTTGTCCGTCGGACTAGCACACAGACAAGCGGATTTCTGGGTCCGGCGTAGTTACGACGTAAAGATTTGAAGCATGTTTCAAATCTAAAGTCCGTCAGATTTGAGGCTGGAAAAGTCCGCTGAAAGTCCGCTGAAAGTCCGGGGAAGCCCACACATGATCGGATTGTCAGCCAGCTTTAGTCCGTCGGCGTCCGTCGGACTTTTGTAGACGAAAAGTCAGATCGTGTGTACGCGGCATTACATTGGGCACACAGAGAGAGATCTCACATTGGGTGCCACTGAGGTGCACTAAACTTCCAAAGAGCAGGCAGAAAGTGGAGCAGTGGTCTAAGCTCTCGAAAGAATGAACATTGAGAAGATAGGTGGATCAGAAAACTGTATATTGCATATACAGTGCTCAGCATAAATGAGTACACCCCAACAGATTTGTCAGAAAACCTTTACTTTCATTTCAGAATCAACATGTTCTATGGGGCACTATACTACAAAATACTCCCACAAATGTGGGCCATTGATTACAACCAAGATTTGTTAATTTGCACACACAAAAAAGTATTTTTCCTAACAAATTCATTCAAGACCATGTTGCAAAAATGAATACAGCCCAATGAAAGTCTTAGGAGCAAAGCTAAAATTTTAGACAACTAAATCCTAATTAACAAGAATTCAACTACAGTTGAGTCTAATGATTCCTTAAACAGGTGTCCAGCAGACAGTTGATTATAAAAGGGTGTTACTTAATAAAGAAAAACCCTTCCCATTTCATGCTGTCAGCAATGGCACCACATGGAAGAGAAATGTCACAAGGCCTGAGAAAGAAAATAATTTCTTCACACAAGAAAGATGAAGGCTACAAGAAGATCAGCAGAGCTTTACTTATCAGTCAGAATACTGTAGTAAAAGTAATACAAAAATTTAACAAAGATGGAACTGCAACCATCTCACAGAGACGTTCAGGTCATCCACAGAAGTTAACACATCAACAGGAGCGTCTTCTGATGAGAAGGGTCTAAGAAAATTGGCATGCAAGTTCACTGTATTTAGCTAAAGAAAGCCAAACTGGGGTGACTGTTTCAGTGACACAACATGGCATACGCTGCAGAAGAATGGCATGCAAGGGTGTCATCCTCGAAGGAAGCCTCTCCTAAAGCCCATGTACAAAAAAGCCCGCCTAGAATTTGCCAGGGCCCATGCTGAAAAAGAAGAAGACTACAGGGACTCTGTACTCTGGAGTGATGAGACCAAGATAAATGTTTTTGGAACTGATGGCTTCAAAACTTTATGGCGTTGCAAAGGTAAGAATTACAAAGAAAAATGCATGGTGCCTACAGTGGTGGTAGCAGTGTCCTTTTGTGGGGCTGCACGAGTGCTGCTGGTGTCGGGAAGCTGCATTTCACTGAAAGAGAAGATGCTACCATCACTCCGTGTCCTTGGTCGTCATGCACTTTTCCAACATGACAATGATCCAAAACACACATCTAAGGCCACTATTGCATTTCTGAAGAACAGGGTAAAAGTGATTCAGTGACCAAGTACTATTTGTCTCCTGATTTAAACCCAATTGAACACTTATGGGGAATTCGGAAGAGACAAGTTGAGCATCACTCTCCATCCAGCCCCTGAAAGAGGTCGTTTTTGAAGAATGGAAAAAGATATATGTTGAAATATGTTGCCAACTTGTTCATTCCATGCCTAGAAGACTTGGTGCTGTCCTTACAAATCATGGAGGTCATACAAAATACTAGATGTCGTAGTTTTTGTTGTGGCGTGTATGCATTTTTGCATCAACTAATTTGAGTAAAACTGAAGATTTTGTAATCTAAGTTATATTATCAACCTTACTTTCATGTAACGAGCTAAATAAATGTTCCATAAAACTCAATTTTATAAAAATTGTGGAAATTGTTCTTGTGTTCTTTGACATATTGATTCAAATCTTACTTTTCAAAAGGGGTGTGCTCATTTATGCTGAGCACTGGATATTATTTGGCAGGTATATGCTTTTCATTTGTGTATTGCTTGGCTGGCCATTATGACATACACTTCTTTAAGCACTGCTGTAGTCCCTTCACTCATGTCCTTACAGTGAGAATGGTTCTGTGGGAGATCAACATCAAAGTGTAAAGGAGAAACGCCATCAATGATGAAACGGCCATTTTACAGGGTGTATAACGAATCAGCATGACATACATTACCTGTGACAATATTTTACATCCCCAGGGGAAAAGGCTAAAGACTATAATTTTCCATTAATTTCCAGACTGTATAAGACCTTGTATACCTTAATGAATATTAAGCGTCTACACACCTGGGGCTATGTAAAAAGGCGTTACATGAAGGAGGCTGCCGTTGCTGCATGAACTTAGCATGGTGCACTGTACTAGAGGTGCGGAGTCTTTCAGTGCAGGACAAGGGGTGTATGTAGTAGAACAGGGATAGGCTGAGTATACAATAGCAGAATTTCATTCAACATTTTTCATTAAAAGACTGTTGTAAAAACCTTTCTTTTTTCTAATGCTTAGTGGGCTCGAATTGATGTTTAATTTTCGGCCGCAGCGTTGAGAAGCTCGAAGGAGCAGTATGGAAAATTTTTCTCGCATGTACGAATTTGTACCAGTATATGTGGTTTTCATTTAAGTCCAAAAAAGCAAACAAAATCTTGAACTACTTTGAAACGATAAATTGAATGTACTGAGAATTTTCATACAAATTGTTCTAAGATTTTTCGTACAAATTTTCATTTGAAATTCTACTAGTGTATACCTGTATTGCCAACCGCCAGTATTTTTACTGCTAGCCAGTAAAAACGGTCACTTTTCACCTGCCAGTAAATGGCAGTAACAGCAAAAAAGTTGACAATTAAAAATATGGCTGTGACTCTCGGCTCGGAACTGTGTATACGCAGTTCCAGCCTGGAGCCGGCCAAGACCATCTGAGTGCCTGCTACAGTGTGTTCGGGGTGGAGCCGGTGGGGGGATAGGTCTGGTGGAGGTGGTGACTGAGCATGTCGTGTGATGTCATGGTGCAAGGGAACGGAGCAGAGCTGCTTTAGCCTTGTGTGCGGGTCTGTGGGAATGAAGCAAGGGAAGCCAGGAGTGGGACTGTCAATGCTGTTTGGACTGAAGGGACCACCTGGTGTGGAGAGAAACTGTCACTGTGACTCAGAAGGGAGCATGTTGGTGAGTTTACGAGCGTTTTTGGCCTCATAGACTTCAATAGAAACGCCTGACTTGAGCGTTTTTTACGAGCGTTTTGGTGCTTGTTTTCTGCTCAAACAGCAGATCTCCACCCCTTATTTCCTCAACCTCTCCTCCCCCTAGTGCTTTCTATTGGCTAAACAAAAATGCCTGAAGCTGTAAAACGCTTGCAATAGACTTCTAAAAGGCTTACAAAAATGCCTGAAAACCGCCAGTAAATCTATATGCTCAGGTGTGAATGGAGCCTTAAAGTAGTTGTAAACTCTATACAACCACTTTTACCTACACGTAAGCCTATATTAAAGCTTACCTGTAGGTGCTGGAAATATCTCCTAAACCTGCACGGTTTAGGAGATATTTACAATATACTTATCGTGCTGTTTCTAAATGGATCATGCCGTGACTGGCGGCTCCCGCGCGCATGCGTGGGAGTGACGTCAGTCACGCAACTCTGGCCAGTCACAGAGCCGGAGTCCACGGCCCTGGAAGGAAGAGGGGTGAAGATGGACGCTTCCAGCTAGCGGGGACATCGGTGACATTGCAGGCTTCGTTTTCAGGTAAGTGACACATATGCATAGTAGCCCATTATGCTTTACCTTTGCAGGCAAATAAAGAGGAAGTAAAAGCCATCAGGGTTTACTTCTTCTTTAAGTGTCACTTACAGCCTCAGCTACACTATTTACACTACCAGAGTTAAATTTAGCATTTGGCACAGTAGACATGTGCCTAAGAGCAGCACTGGCAAAGAGGCAGATTTTCACTCTGTTATTATTGGGCTACACATTTGTTTCCAATTGCTAGTAGAAATACAGTAACTTCATATAAGTGTATCTATATATTATCACAATTCTAATTCAGATAAGGACTATCAAAGCAAGAAACTGTACCTTTAGACTGCTGGTATGGCAATCTAGTCTTGCCTTTACCTAACACTCATGGTGTTTGAACATATCTATCTTTGCCATCTCAGAAGACTAGGAGTTATGTGCAATAGTAAGGTGACTCTCAACCAGAAAATATTACAGCTGAGCTCCCATGATGCAATGGGAGCCTTTTGTGTCTGTTCTTTGCAATTCATGCTGCCAGAATAATAACGGAAATTGGTGGGCACAGATGCGTGGTATACAAATACATATCAGGAACAAGCAGTGAAATTATAATTAAACAAGCCCTTATAGATGTCTGTACCTATAGGCATTGTGGAGAAATTCATTTTCAAAGTTCACAACACAGGCAAACTGTTTTACTGCTTGTTCAGAATATGCAAATAGTTTAATATCCATGGTCCTTGCACATCATGTACATGTTCACTTTCCAATATACCGTATTTAGGGTGTATAAGAGCAAACCAGAACACTCAGAAATGTAAATGGAAAGGTATGCATTCCCATACTGATACTGGAACAGACCGCAGGGCTCCAGTGCTGCAAGACAACTAGGCCGAGCTAGATATCTCAGTTCAGTTATAATTTACTAGTCAGATTATCTAGTGACAGCTCGTCTTGTAATAGATATGAATGTAAAGACAAAATGCAAGCCGCTCATATGTTAGAGGCACTAATGCTGATTTCACATGTAGTGTAATAGGGGCCATTTGGTTTATAAAGCTCCGTGTGATCCTTCATAGACAAAGCAGGCTGGTCTTGGGGGAAGGCCTGGCGTCACATTCCCTCTACAGAAAAGAAAGGATCAACAATATCATAATTTCAGCAGGAGACAACTTCTTCTGGTCGGAGGACATGTCTGCAATCTAACAGCAATGAGGGTTACTGCTGTCTGACCACAGAGGATCATGTTATGTATCAGATACACCATCTCTACAAGATGTGACCTGGATTGAGTTAACATTTGATTCCTTTTCAGCGCTGTTGAGATAATTCGCTAGACGTTGAGAGTTCCAGAAGGCCAGGTAGGCTGTGTTTGCATTATAGTCACCTCTGCTCAGGAGCAGCTGTGTTCACAGCAATCTGACCCCAGGTAGCCCTGAGTCGCTGCTAAGCAGATGTGTAACCAGAGCTGGACCACCACAGCAGCTGCCTGTGGTGTGGAGAGGACAGGCAGGCGAGAATCACTATGAAATTTATTTCCACCACAAAAGCCATGGATGTTGCTCATATACATAAGAGGGATGAAATTTGGTGTAATTTACCAAAATGGGCAGTCTGGTTACTCCTAAGGCAGTTCACATCATTAGTGTCTATCATGACTTACTTTAGGTGATGCGTAGCACTCCCTAGGTGTGATTTTGTTCAAAGTTTAAAGTGTAACTCCACTTTCGTTGGAACAATAGAAAATAAAACAAAATAATAAAGCATATACAATTGTGATAAAAAATTACCTTACTGGGGACACGACGCACACCCTGATATCTACCATGTCTCTGATTACCACCTACAGATCCTTTTTTGGATTCATTAATAATTGGATAAAATTGGTTCTTTTACTGTTAGATACCATTTCAGACCCACTCCCCCCTGAAGCTAGCCCGATAGCCTTAGTTTCATATTATCAACCTTTTCTGGCCGGCAGGTGGACTTTAACCACTTGAGCCCCGGACCTTTATGCTGCCTAAGGACCAGAGGTCTTTTTCCAATTTGGCACTGCGTCGCTTTAACTGCTAATTGCGCGGTCATGCAATGCTGTACCCAAACGAAATTTGCGTCCTTTTCTTCCCACAAATAGAGCTTTCTTTTGATGGTATTTGATCACCTCTGCGGTTTTTATTTTTTGCGCTATAAACGGAAAAAGACCGAAAATTTTGAAAAAAAATGATATTTTCTACTTTTTGTTCTAAAAAAAATCCAATAAACTAAATTTTAGTCATACATTTAGGCCAAAATGTATTCGGCCACATGTCTTTGGTAAAAAAAATGTCAATAAGCGTATATTTATTGGTTTGCGCAAAAGTTATAGCGTCTACAAACTAGGGTACATTTTCTGGAATTTACACAGCTTTTAGTTTATGACTGCCTATGTCATTTCTTGAGGTGCTAAAATGGCAGGGCAGTACAAAAGCCCCCCAAATGACCCCATTTTGGAAAGTAGACACCCCAAGGAAATTGCTGAGAGGCATGTTGAACCCATTGAATATTTATTTTTTTTGTCCCAAGTGATTGAAAAATGACAAAAAAAAAAAAAAAAAAAAATATTTACAAAAAGTGGTCACTAAATGATATATTGCTCACACAGGCCATGGGCCTATGTGGAATTGCACCCCAAAATACATTTAGCTGCTTCTCCTGAGTATGGGGATACCACATGTGTGGGACTTTTTGGGAGCCTAGCCGCGTACGGGGCCCCGAAAACCAATCACCGCCTTCAGGATTTCTAAGGGTGTAAATTTTTGCTTTCACTCTTCACTGCCTATCACAGTTTCGGAGGCCATGGAATGCCAAGATGGCACAAAACCCCCCAAAATGACCCCATTTTGGAAAGTAGACACCCCAAGCTATTTGCTGAGAGGCATATTGAGTCCATGGAATATTTTATATTTTGACACAAGTTGCGGGAAAGTGACACTTTTATTTATTTATTTTTTTTTTTTTCATAAAGTTGTCACTAAATGATATATTGCTCACACAGGCCATGGGCATATGTGGAATTGCACCCCAAAATACATTTAGCTGCTTCTCCTGAGTATGGGGATACCACATGTGTGGGACTTTTTGGGAGCCTAGCCGCGTACTGGACCCCGAAAACCAATCACCGCCTTCAGGATTTCTAAGGGTGAAAATTTTTGATTTCACTCTTTACTGCCTATCACAGTTTCGGAGGCCATGGAATGCCCAGGTGGCACAAAACCCCCCCAAATGACCCCATTTTGGAAAGTAGACACCCCAAGCTATTTGCTGAAAGGCATGGTGAGTATTTTGCAGCTCTCATTTGTTTTTGAAAATGAAGAAAGACAAGAAAAAACATTTTTTTTTTTCTTTTTTCAATTTTCAAAACTTTGTGACAAAAAGTGAGGTCTGCAAAATACTCACTATACCTCTCAGCAAATAGCTTGGGGTGTCTACTTTCCAAAATGGGGTCATTTGGGGGGGTTTTGTGCCACCTGGGCATTCCATGGCCTCCGAAACTGTGATAGGCAGTGAAGAGTGAAATCAAAAATTCACGCCCTTAGAAAGCCTGAAGGCGGTGCTTGGTTTTCGGGGTCCCGTACGCGGCTAGGCTCCCAAAAAGTCTCACGCATGTGGTATCCCCGTACTCAGGAGAAGCAGCAGAATGTATTTTGGGGTGTAATTTCACATATTTCCATGGCATGTTTGAGCAATATATCATTTAGTGACAACTTTGTGCAAAAAAAAAAAAAAAAAAAAAAAATTTGTCTCTTTCCCGCAACTTGTGTCGCAATATAAAATATTCCATGGACTCGACATGCCTCTCAGCAAATAGCTTGGGGTGTCTACTTTCCAAAATGGGGTCATTTGGGGGGGTTTTGAACTGTCCTGGCATTTTATGCACAACATTTAGAAGCTTATGTCACACATCACCCACTCTTCTAACCACTTGAAGACAAAGCCCTTTCTGACACTTATTGTTTACATGAAAAAGTTTTTTTTTTTTGCAAAAAAATTACTTTGAACCCCCAAACATTATATATTTTTTTAAAGCAAATGCCCTACAGATTAAAATGGTGGGTGTTTCATTTTTTTTTTTCACACAGTAATTGCGCAGCGATTTTTCAAACACATTTTTTGGGGAAAAAACACACTTTTTTTAATTTTAATGCACTAAAACACGCTATATTGCCCAAATGTTTGATGAAATAAAAAAGATGATCTTAGGCCGAGTACATGGATACCAAACATGACATGCTTTAAAATTGCGCACAAACGTGCAGTGGCAACAAAATAAATACATGTTTAAAAGCCTTCAAAAGCCTTTACAGGTTACCACTTTAGATTTACAGAGGAGGTCTACTGGAAAAATTACTGCACTCGATCTGGCCTTCGCGGTGATACCTCACATGCATGGTGCAATTGCTGTTTACGTTTGACGACAGACCGCCGCTTGCGTTCGCCTTAGCGCGAGAGCAGGGGGCGACAGGGGTGTTTTTTTTTTTTTTTTTTTTCTTTATTATTTTTTTGCTTTTTTAATCTTACTTTTAAACTGTTCCTTTCATATTTTTTTTTTTAATCATTTTTATTGTTATCTCGGGGAATGTAAATATCCCCTATGATAGCAATAGGTAGTGACAGGTACTCTTTTTTGAAAAAATTGTGGTCTATTAGACCCTAGATCTCTCCTCTGCCCTCAAAGCATCTGACCACACCAAGATCGGTGTGATAAAATGCTTCCCCAATTTCCCAATGGCGCTATTTACATCCGGCGAAATCTAAGTCATGAAATACTCGTAGCTTCCGGTTTCTTAGGCCATAGAGATGTTTGGAGCCACTCTGGTCTCTGATCAGCTCTATGGTCAGCTGGCTGAATCACCGGCTGCATTCTCAGGTTCCCTGTTGAGACAGGAGAGCCAGAGAAAAACACGGAAGACGGTGGGGGGGGGGGGGCATTCCCTCCCACGGCTTGTAAAAGCAGTCTAGAGGCTAATTAGCCGCTAGGATTGCTTTTACATGAAAGCCGACCGCTGGCTGAAAAGAATGATACCAAGATGATACCTAAACCTGCAGGCATCATTCTGGTATAACCACTCAAAGTCGTGAATGGCGTACCTGAAGACAAAAAAATGGTTAACAATGGTTAACAATAAAGCACAGTAAAGTGTAAATAATTACACACCTGAAAAACAAACATGATAAAACATAATAACAATAACAATAACAATAAAACATTGCAGAATAGAATACAGTAAAAAAGAGCAGAACAATAGAGAGAGAGAATAGAGAGAGAGAGAACAATAAAACAACTATTTTTTTTTATTTCATATTTTTTTTTTTTTTACACTTTTTTTGTAACTAACTTTTATAACGGTAACCGGTTCCAGGTTCGGGTCTCTCAAAATGCGATGGCATTTTGGGAGACCCTGTGAAAGTGTGCCTAGTCTGTGCAATGCTGTACCCTACGCTAATACTCAACTAGTGAATGGTAGCGTTCAAAACATTCACCAATGCAAAGACCAGGATTGTCAGGACAGGAGGGACAATAATAGCGGGTGTCACGCCTATATCCGCGCTTGCTGCAGACACAATATCTTTTTTGGGGGCGTTCGCTGGGTAGGGGTACTCGGGAGGACATAAAAATGCCTCTCATGCAGCCGACTGCATTTGGTTGGGGATGTGAATGGGGGAAGTACGGGCGCTGCAGAAGCGGTGGGTTCCCAATTAGGATTGGCGAATGCAGCAGGAAGGGCATTATGGGCACGACGGGCCTGTGTTTGTCTTTCTGGTGGCAGCGGGACACTACTTGTGCTTGCCATCTCGCCAGCTTGAACTGCACTTATGGGACTCACCACGTCACCACGTGTTACTGCAGTGCTGGTTTGACTACGACCGGGGTGTACTAGGCCGCTGGCGCTTGCCAGTTCACCAAAACGCTACCAAAAAACTGTTAGCGATCGCAGGGATCAGGCCTGACTCTGCGAACGCTGCAGTTATGCTTTTAGTGTTTTGTAAGTGACAGTGATCGATCGATACTGCACTTGGGTGGGCTGGGCCGGGCGGAGGGGCAAAACGCAGGTGCTAGCAGGTATCTGGGCTGATCCCGCTAACACTGCGTTTTTGGGAACCCTAAACTGCTGGTGACGCTAGTATAGATCTGATCGGATCAGATATTGATGCGATCAGATACTATACCACTAAGGGTGGTGTACGGTGCGTGCGTGGGTGTTAGCGGTACTGGCGCTAATCTGACGCTGCCTGGGGCTGGTGCTTGCCAGTTCACCAAAATACTACCAAAAAAACTGTTAGCGATCGCAGGGATCAGGCCTGACTCTGTGAACGCTGCAGTTATGCGTTTAGTGTTTTGTAAGTGTCAGTGATCGATCGATACTGCACTTGGGTGGGCTGGGCCGGGCGGAGGCGCAAAACGCAGGTGCTAGCAGGTATCTGGGCTGATCCCGCTAACACTGCGTTTTTGGGAACCCTAAACTGCTGGGGACGCTAGTATAGATCTGATCGGATCAGATATTGATCCGTTCAGATACTATACCACTAAGGGAGGCGTATGCTGCGTGCGTGGGTGTTAGCGGTACTGGCGCTAACCTGACGCCTGGGGCTGGTGCTTGCCAGTTCACCAAAATGCTACCAAAAAAACTGTTAGCGATCGCAGGGATCAGGCCTGACTCTGCGAACGCTGCAGTTATGCGTTTAGTGTTTTGTAAGTGACAGTGATCGATCGATACTGCACTTGGGTGGGCTGGGCGGAGGCGCAAAATGCAGGTGCTAGCAGGTATCTGGGCTGATCCCGCTAACACTGCGTTTTTGGGAACCCTAAACTGCTGGGGACGCTAGTATAGTATCTGATCGGATCAGATATTGATCCGATCAGATACTATACCACTAAGGGAGGCGCATGCTGCGTGCGTGGGTGTTAGCGGTACTGGCGCTAATCTGACGCTGCCTGGGGCGACGCATATCACCGCCGGGCGATCGGGGGGCTAAACCTTTATTCGGTAATAAACGGCGGGTGCCCTGACACTATAAAAAATAAACAAACTAACCAGCGTCAACCGTAACGGTTATACGGTGATCAGTGGTGAAAGGGTTAACTAGGGGGCAATCAAGGGGTTAAAACATTTATCAGATAGTATAGGGGGGTCCCTGACGCTATAAAACGCTGACGGCGAACCTAAATATTTACCTCACTAACTAGCGTCACCAGCGACACTAATACAGCGATCAGAAAAATGATCGCTTAGTGACACTGGTGAGGGGGGGTGATCAAGGGGTTAAAACTTTATTAGGGGGGGTTAGGGGGGTACCCTAGACCTACAGGGGGCTAACAGTATCTGTCCCAACACTGTAACTGTCACAAACTGACACTATGCAGTAATCAGAAAAAAAAAAAAAAAAAAAAAAAAAAAACTGCTGGTGTCAGTTTGTGACAGGGGGGGGGGGGGTGATTGGGGGGGGATCGGGGGGCGATCGGGGGGGGGGGATCGGGGTGTTTTGTGTGCCTGGCATGTTCTACTGTGTGTGTGTGTGTTGGTGCACTCACATTGATGTCTTCTCTCCTCGGGCCGGAACGGAAAATACCGACCCGAGGGGAGATGACATCATTTCCTTTGCTGCTGTTTAGCATACAGCAGCAAAGGAAGATTCTCATTGGCCGGCGGCGATCGCGAGGGGGGGGCCACGAACGGATGGTCTCCCCCTCATCACCGATCGCCGCTGGACAAAAGACGACCGCCTCGGGCACCGGGGGGGGGTCCGATCGGACCCCCCACCCGCGGAAGGCAAATCACGTACACTGTACGTGATTTTGCCTGTCCGTGCCACTTTGCCGACATACATCGGCGTGAGGCGGTCGTCAAGTGGTTAACACGGAGAGGTCGCATATATGCGGCCTACTGTAAACATAAAACTGTGCTGAGAGCGTGCACCTGCATTGGGAGTTTTCCGATCATGTGACCGCTGTGACAGCCAATTACAGAAGTCACATGACCAAAATGGCTGCCTGCGTCTCCCGGTATCTAGAAGTTCTTTAAAGCAGAGCTCCACTCAAAAGGGGAAGCTCTGCTTTTCTGCACCCTCCCCCCCTCCACTGCCATATTTGGCACTTTTTAGGCTGAAGGGGGAGCGGGTGCCTGGTTTTGACAGGTACCCGCTCCCACTTCCAGGTAAGATCACCAATCGGCGATCTACGACATTTCCGGCCCCTCCTCCTTCCCCCGCTACCTTCTGGGACACACACAGGTCCCAGAAAATGGCGGGACCATTCAAAAAGCACAGCGTGACTCATGCAGGTGCAGTTTACCATACTAACAATACCGGAGCCTGCACCCAAAGCCCATTGACAAATTGGCTTGGGGTGCTGAAATCGCAGGATCCCAGGACAGGTAAGTGTCCTTGTATTAAAAGTCAGCAGCTACAGTATTTGTAGCTGCTGACTTTTTTTATCTATTTATTTACAGACTAGAACTCCTCTTTAACCACTTACGGACCACCCGCCGTCTTTATACAGTGGTACTTTGAAGAGGAATATTGTTGTTATGGCAGCAGCTAGCTGCCATAACCCTGGTATCTTCTTCTTCAGCGGGCGGTCCGCTTTCAGATAAAAGTGGTCTCTGCGGCAAATTTGCCACAAGATAATTTTTATCGGCGGCGGAAGGGACCCCCCCTCCCGCCGCGCTCCTATGCCCTCTGCCGCTTACTGGAGCTGCCAGCAGTGCCGATCGGATCCTGTGTCCCCTGTGGTATGGAGCTGAGCGAGGGAAGATGGCCCCCACCCGGCTCCATACCAATGCAGGGCGGAAGCGACGTCAAAACGTCACTTCCGCCCATAGCTCTTAAAGCAACATTTTTTTTAATTTTTAATTTTTTGAAACAACATTTTTTTTTTATTGCATTTTAATGTAAATATGAGATCTAAGGTCTTTTTGAGATCTCATATTTAAGAGGTCCTGTCATGCTTTTTTTCTATTACAAGGGATGTTTACATTTCTTGTAATAGGAATAAAAGTGACACTTTTTTTTTTTTTTTAAAGAACAGTGTAAAAAAATAAAATAAAAGGTAAAATAAATCATTTAAAAAAAAATTATTATTATTTTTTTTTTTAAATGCGCCCTGTCCCACCGAGCTCGCGTGCAGAAGCAAACTCATACGTGAAAATGGTGTTCAAACCACACATGTGAGGTATCACGGTGATTGTTAGAGCGAGAGCAATAATTCTAGCCCTATACCTCCTCTGTAACTCAAAACATGCAACCTGTAGTATTTTTTAAACAACGTCTATGGAGATTTTTAAGGGTAAAAGTTTGTCGCCATTCCACGAGCGGGCGCAACTTTGAAGCATGATATGTTGGGTATCAATTTACTCAGTGTAACATTAACTTTGACAATATGAAAAAAAAAATTGGGCTAACTTTACTGTTGTGTTATTTTTTAAGTCAAAAAAGTGTATTTTTTTTCCAAGAAAATTGTGCTTGTAAGACCGCTGCGCAAATACGGTTTGACAGAAAGTATTGCAACGACCGTCATTTCATTCTCTAGGGCAGTGGTTCTCAACCCCAGTCCTCGAGACCCACCAACAGGCCAGATTTTAAGTATTACCTTGGGGAGTTGCAGACTAGAATACTGCAATCATTGAGCAGCAAGTGATATCACCTGTGATGTGTTTCAGCTATCTTGCAAACCTGGCCTGTTGGTGGGTCCTGAGGACTGGAGTTGAGAACCACTGCTCTAGGGTGTTAGTAAAAAAATATAAAATGTTTGGGGTTCTAAGTAATTTTCTAGCAAAAAAAAAATATTTTAACTTGTAAACAACAAGTTTGAAATATAGGCCCGGTCTTAAAGTGGTTAAGGGCCGGGAGGTGGTGGAGGGAAGGGGTTAAATACCTAGGGATCTACATTTCCACTGCCCTCTTAAACTTTGTAACTTTGAATATTGACCTGCTGTTGACCAGATGGAACAAAAATCACTCAAGTTGGTGCAACCTTCCCATTTCAGTTGCAGATCGAATATAAGCGGAGTTCTACCCAAAAATGGAACTTGCGCTTTTCGTAACCCCCCCCCCCCCCGGTGTCACATTTGGCACCTTTCAGGTGAGAGGGGGGAGCAGATACCTGTCTAATCCAGGTATTTGCTCCCACTTCCGGGCATAGATAGCCGCAGTATCCGCAGGTATCTATACCATATCCGGCGTCTCCTCCGTCCCCCCCACTGTCTTCTGGGAGACACAAAGGTCCCAGAAGACAGCAGGGACCTGTGGGATCGCGCACCGTGACTTGCGCTTTCTCAGTAGGGAGCCAGGCTGTGAAGCCACAAGGCTTCACTTCCTGATTCCCTTACCGAAGATGGCGGTGCCTCCACCCCGAGAGCCGAGGGACAGATCGGCTTCGGGTGCTGACATCCCGGGCGCCCTGGACAGGTAAGTGTCCATATTTTAAAAGTCAGCAGCTGCAGTATTTGTAGCTGCTGACTTTAAAAAACAAAAAACAAAAAAAAAACCGGCGGAACTCCGCTTTAACCTTATTAAAATGGTGTGGATGCTTCAACTGTTGTATCTCCTTTACTTGGAAGGGAAAGCATAAAAAAATTAAATTAGCAGCGGGGGGGGGGGGTAAGCGGTCCCAAACCCCAAGCATCCACCAAATCACTGAGTGAGGGGTCCATACTGCAAGACCAAACTCAGAGGATATGTCTCTCAGACCCCTTGGTCTCTTCATTGGAGGCAATTCCATACTAGGCAAAAAGTACCTTTCCATTTCAACTTGCAGCACTGTCAGTTTCTGTAAAATTTAATACAATATGGCAACCTGAAGGCATTTTGTACACTGCTATTGTATGATACACTCTCAGAAATGTAATTTCCAATTCCTGCTGGTGTGATTGACTCAGTAATTTTCTCAGAAGTCTATCTATCTATGGTATAAGTCAAATTTTAGGCATCCTCTGCAGCAAAAAAATCATTTTGGTAAGATACTCTCAAAGGGATTCAGACCCTGCAATTTTCCCCATTAGAACACTGCAAGTGCATCAGTTGATTGATAATGAAAAAAACCTGGAACAGGTTAGAACAGAACTTATAACTTCTTTTTTCCATAAAACAGTTAATCCGCATATCATAGATTATTCTCTGGCTGGTATGATTTTGATCCGCTGCTCATGTGAAGGATTGCTTCAAGTCAGTACCTTGTCTACTCTGGTCCTCCAGATACCCTGACTCCACCCCTCTAGAGAGACAATTCCTGGCTTCTCCCTGGAGGGAAAGCTATATGGGGGGCCATTTACATGTTTCCAGACCATGGCCCTCGTTTTCCACTAGAAAAATAGCACTGTTTTCCCTCTGTCCACCATAGACCCTGACCACACCACTACTTACTGACTACTTCTGAGAAACCCACCTATTCCCCCAAGTGAGAGGTGCAAGACCCAGCCCCACTCCCGGCAGCCGCAGAAGTAGAAATTCTCTAATAGGCCTTATAGACAGATTACCGTAGCACTATTCTGCACAGTGATGCCAATAGCCAGCATAGGTTGTGGAGCAGACAGGCCCCCCCAACATACACCTTGAACCCCAATAATGTATAAGTGCCTGTCTCAGTGTTGTTATCACTGTCCACGCAATGATAGCTGCTGGAATGCAGTGTGATCCATTTAAAGTGCACATGCACCTTTACATGGCCTCTTCATTCTGCTGTTCATGGTTTTGCCGATGCCAAAATCGGGAAACAGACAAGTGTTCATGGATTACTATCATATCTGAACCGCTCACAGGATCTGTTGTCATTGCTAACGCTGCAACTCTTGTTACCACACCTCTGCCTTGTACATTCTCAGACACTCAAATCCTTCCAAAAAATGCTAGAATTGCAGATAACCCGTCCAGTCCCTGTCCCTTTTCATTTACCTCTGAAACCTGGTTTATCGGTTTAACTATTGTACATTGCAAAATCAACTTAGAGAGCAATTATAGGCTACAAGTCAAACCAGTCAATTAGCTACTAATATATTCCAGCCTGCTGCATCTGTGCTACAATCAATAAATTCACTTAATTCACCCTAATCTGAGTTTTGTAATTCATTGCAATCGAAGCACACACAGACCATCTCACAGGGTCAGTAGAAATGTACTTCATGGAGCCCCTATAATAAAACATACTCTATGGAATTCATAAAGGGTGTTGTAAATACTCTTTAGTAATCTGTCTCACGGTAGTGCCACAAATAATGAAACGCGTCAGTTTCCTGTACATGCCATTAAAGAGCATATGAATCTGACGCTACTGTAATGGAATGTCCCAGGCATCTCTTCTTCAATAGCAGTTATAAAGGCAGAGGAGCTATTTGGAGAAGATGGGGAAGTGATGGAAATGTATCAAATAGCAGTTCCAGAAGAATTTAAAGATGTCTCTAAGATGCAACAGCATACATTATACATGCAATACAATCAACTATTTGCTCCAGCACATGTCTTATTTATCTCCACTTTCTTTAAAACTGATACAGTGGTATTCCATTATGAATTTATCACAACAGTAGAACATTAAAAGTGATGCAAATAAGAACAATGAGAATTTGCTGCATGTGTCGGTACTGAACCTAAAAATGTTTTCAGGGTTTTCATACATTTGGCACAAGGCTTTCTATCTATATACACCAGAATTGGTCGCAAATGCCTTATTGAATTACCCCCCTCCCCCCCTGCTGTATCTTTTCATCTTACATCAGCAATCTTATTCAGATATCCAAGGCAAGTTTAAAACTGATTGTTGACTGTGGGAACCTTCTTGGGTTTCCTACAGGAAACAGTTACATCAGGTTTTTGTGTGAGCAGCAGCAAGAGGGTGTTTTAGCATCACAAGCAGACCCATTGTAGGATCAACAGATTACACACCAAAGGAGCAGGTTGCCTGGTACAAAACATTGACATCTGGATGAAAACTTTAAGTACACGGTAGGACGGCGGCACTCCCTGCATACATATTAGGGCCTAATTTTTAACTTTGTATGGAGTGTATTTTTAAGAAACATGTCATTTTTTTTTAATTTTAAGTGATTGTAAAGCTTCAAGTTTTTTTTAAAATAAACATGTCATACTTCCCTCCACTGTGCAGCTTGTTTTGCACAGAGTGGCTCCGATCATCCTCTTCTGGGGTCCCCTGGTGGCGCTATCACCTCCTCCCTACATCGTATAACCCCCTAGGAGAAGCGCTCTCCCCGTGGGTTACCTTGCGGGCGAGCTCCCGAGTCCAGCATTTGCATCCATAGACGCAGAATGTAGGACCCCGCCCCGCCCCCTGGCTCCTGCGTCATTGGATTTGATTGACAACAGCGGAAGCCAATGGCTGTGCTGTTATCAATCTATCCAATCAAGAGCCGAGAACCCCGGGCAGAGAGGTATAGCGCGTCTCCGCCAAGGGATGGAAAGGGGTCATGTGAGTAAAACGGGGGGGCTGGGGGATGGTCACTGTCAAAAGTTTTTTCACCTTAATGCATAGGATGCATTAAGGTGAAAAAACACGAGTTTACAACCCCTTTAATGATTCAGTGGAACACACAAATGACCACGTTCATGCTATATAGTTTGGTACCAACCATGGATTAAAAGGCAACACCAGCCAAACTGTTAAAAGGGGATTTGTATTATTTGTTAAAATGTTTATAACAATACAGTATGTGCATGTTCACAGGAGATAAGTTAGGCACTTATGTGTTTATTAATAACTAGTATCTGTGGGTTACTTGCATGCAGCGGTGTGTTGGCCAGAGGGGAGGTCACTTCCCTATGTGAGGGTATATAGGGAAGTGTTCCCCGAGGTATAGCAGCCTTTGTCTGATAGGTAAACAAGGGAAAACACATATCCTTCGATGTGAATATTAGTGGAGGAAGGAGTTTTGTATGTGATGGGGAAAATGCAGAAATGCTAGCTACATGTTCGGGAAATTTTTAAGCTAAAAGTATACACACCATTGTTATAGCCAAAACCATGGTTAAGGCCGAGATCATGGCCACAGCCAATAACATTGTCACAGCCAAATAATTCTTTGTAATGGAAATGAATGTAGATGATATCTATTGTGATGAGCAATGTAACATCTTTGTACAAACATCATGAACTGCACTGAGTAAAAAAGTTAAGCCGGCCATAGACGGTTCAACTCTTGTCTGGTTCAGCAGGAACCAGCCAAGATCCAAACCATCTATGGGCAAGCTGAATGTACCCAAGTTCATTGATTGATCAACTTGGGTACAACCAGCCTGTTGGATTTTACAATGATTATTGTTAGCAGCTGTAATATCCGCTTGCAATAATCACTGTGTTCTCCTGGCGGGGACGACTCCACTGCTGGGGGTGGGGGGGAACACAGTTGCTCCACATGAGGGATTCCCCCATCAACACTGATATGGTTGCAGGACAGAAAATTGCTCCACCTATGACTGCCCTTATTCTACAAAGTCTGGTCTGGTCACTTAATTAAGATAAGCTTATGTGTTCCATCACAGTGTATGCAATGAGGGGAACAAAGTGTAAGTAAATAAGAGTGCTGCAAGAGCAGTCAGTTTTCAATGGGGGTGGTGGTGGCCAGTTACAGAAGGTTTCAGTTGGAAGGGTAGTTTGGTGTCCTTCTCAGCGGAGGGTCCCTATTCTAAGGTGACTGTGGTATGGAGCAAGACAAATGTGCTGTGCTAAGGAACTGGTGGAAGATGTCTATTGTTCTGCACTGTTAGCCTCAAAATGACTCTGTAATCTGGTGCTGGGATGGGTAGGAAAAGACCCATGTCACCGGCTTAAGAGGAGACATGGTCCTTCTGGTGTGAGGCCTGGAGGGGTGATTTGACAATTGGCCACCTATGGGTATCAACTCGCACGTTCACTTATTTTACTGTTGTGGGGCAGGTGATACATATGTCATGGTTCCCCTGTGTCGCTGGGGCAGTGGTGCCCGTTTGGTGGAGGCCCCCTGCTACATACATATTTAGGTTGGCTAAACTGAAAAACCTATTCTCAAGTAATTTTATATATTGGCCTGGAGCTCTTCTTTGCCAATTGAATTTCAAAAATGTGTGAACGGGTGAAGAGCCAGGCAAGGAATGTGTCTGGAATTATGAGTGTTGTCTTGTGATAAACCTAATAGGTGTATTTAACCCCAGTTCTGCATCTGGCTGACATTGATAAATAGACCCCAAAAAGTCTAGACAAAACATCAAATAAATTGTTTAGACCATCAATCAGCTCTGTTGCAGACTCTTTCATAGTTGTAAGATATGAGAAAGTGGTATATACACAGCAGTACATCATCATTAACTTGTCATTGAGATATATGCCCCCCAAGTGACTGGCTTTATTTCATTTATAGATTTCAAAACTCCATGTAATCATATTGTCTACATGACTTCAGAGGCTTGGGTTCTCCATTTGACTAATGTCTACCTGTGACCTCCAATAGTTAATTAGGGAAAAGGAAAGTTTATTATTATGGTTATCAATACTTATGTGAAACTAAGAACAAGCCACTTTTATACTTTTAATGACTGCGCAGTTTATTTTGGATATGATGTGTGTATTTGGAGTTGGTATCCGTTTTATTATGCATCCTATTATTTATGCATCCTATGCATTAAGGTGAAAAAACTTCTGTCACTGACTGGCCCCCCAGTCCCCCGTTTTACTCACCTGAGCCCTGTAATTCCCATGCCGGAGACGTCCTCTTCCCCTCTGCCCGTTGTCTCGGCTCTTGATTGGATAGATTGACAGCAGCGCAGCCATTGGCTCCCGCTGCTGTCAATCAAATCAAATGATGCGGACACCAGGGGCGGGGCGAGTCTGGCATTCTGCGTCTATGGATGCAAACGCTGGGATCGGGGGCGCGCCTCCAAGGTAACCCCCCACAGTAGAATGCTTCTCCTAGAAGGTTATTAATGCGGGGAGGAGCTACCAGCGCCGCCGGTGGACCCCAGAAGTCGAGCATCGGGGCCACTCTGTGCAAAACGAACTGCACAGTGGAGGTAAGTATGACATTAAAAAAAACAAAAAACAAAGTTTTACAATCACTTTAAGGTAGATGTAAATCCAGTAATTTAATTTTTTATTATTATTATACAGGATTTGTATAGTGCCAACAGTTTGTGCAGCACTTTACAAAATGGAGGGAGACAGTTACAAAACAATCCAATACAAAAGGGATCAGATGGTCCTGTTAGTTAGAGCTTACAATTTAAAAGGCAGAGTCAAGTGGTACGAAAGGAAATAACTGTTGGAGATGAGAGGATGGACAAAGTAAAAGTACAGTTTATTAGTTAGAGGCAGGATGGGTTACTCTGAAGAAATGGGTTTTCAGGGATTGTCTAAAGGGCGGACCGAATAGAAGATAGTCAGATTGAGGTAAGGAGCTCCATAGGTTGGGAGAGGCTCTGGAAAAGTCCTGGAAGTGAAAATAAGAGGAGGGCAATTGGAGAGGTAGAGAGCAGAAGGTCTTGGAAGGAGTGAAAATAAAATTTTGGTTGGAATTTTGAGACGAGATAGGTGATGTAGCGTGGGGCAGAGTTTAATATCTAATTTATTATTGTAATGTAAAAATAATTGTCAATCAGTTTAAAACTACAGCTTTTATTAAAATAATATCTTGTCATTCTGCCATGAAGGTCCTTGATCAGGCACCTCTTGTTACAGGATGGGAGCACTTCTGTGTTGTCACCCTGTCACATTTGCTGCAAAAAAAAAAATAGAACATTTTTACGTTCGAGTGCAGTAATTTTTGCGCATACGCATGTATAAACTAGTGTTTACACATAAGTTGCAGCCTTGGCAGCTGAAAGTGGGAGAATAATAATTTTGCATGTCTATATGCATATGTATGTTTACATGCCTGTACACGTGTATATACTAGGTCTTTACTGAACATAGCTTGTGTATCTTCTGCCATCAAAATCCTGTGCATTTACCTTAGTAAATTATGTTGTTCGGTCATGTGCAAGAGGCCAAAAAAGTAAAAAAATTAGCATTTTTTTTATTATACACAAGACTTTATCAAACTAAATGTCGTCCAGTTAGGGCTTAACTGTACTCTAAAGTGGCCACATTTTTTTTTCTTTTATCATTTGATCACTTCAAATGTTTTGATTGTATCTATGAACCATTGAAGTTTATTTAGATCCGCACCTGTTCCCACTGCTGCAAGTACCTCACAGAAAACGCAGCAGATGAGTGTAGGCGCTATTAATCCACACACTGAAAATCGCAGCAGCCGCTTCCCGCACTGGGAACCAAACTTCACTTTCTTTTTCCATTCGGGCTGAGATTTAAAAAATAAAGTAGGGACCTTTTCCCCTGTGTTTTAAGAAGGATTGAAGTTGAATTCAGTGCGAGTTGAATCAGTTTTGCAATGCGATTTGAAGGAGCAGCTGCTGTGCGAGTTGATGCGGTTCAGATACAAGCCTAATCAGTTTTTGGGGTGATTTGGATGCAGCTGTGATTTCTGTTCTAGTCTTTTTCCTTCTCTCTCTCAGGCAGTCCAGGAACACTGCAAAGACTTTCAGAAAACGTACTGGAATTGTGTTATCTTAAGACAGATAAGTGTTTTACATGCTGTTATTATTCAAGTCTATAAATCTAGAGCTAGAAATCGCACCACACTGCTCCAAACTCGCACAGGACCCTTTATAACCACTTCAGCTCCGGAAGAATTTACCCCCTTCATGACCAGGCCATCTTGGCTATATGGCACTGTGTTACTTTAAGGCTATGTTTCCACTATTGCGTCCCCAAAGTTGCGCCATTTACACTGTGCATTTGCTATGCGATTTGTGTTGCGACGTCATGCGACCGGTGAAAGCCATGTGAGAACAAGTCGCACCCAAGTAGAAACAAAGTAGTGCAAGAACCTTTTTTTCGCTGCGACTTGAGTCACACCAGTTAGAACAGGGACCATTGAAATGCATGGGCTTAGACTTGTCATGCCACTTCACATGTGTCAAGTCGCACAACAACTCGTAGTAGTGGAAACAGAGCCTAATTGACAATTGCACGGTCATTCAACGCTGTACACAAATGAAATTTATATCATTTTTTCCCTCACAAATAGATCTTTCTTTTGGTGCTATTTGACCGAAACTATTGAAAAAAACCCGATATTTTTTACTTTCTGCTATAAAACATATCCAAAACATATCCAATAAAAAAACTTGTAAAATCTAATTTCTTCATAAATTTAGGCCAATTTGTATTCTGTTAAATATTTTTGGTAAAAACAATCCCAATAAGCGTATATTGATTGTTTTGCACAAGTGTTACAGCATCTACAAACTATGGGATATATACTGGAATTTTTATTTATTTATTTTTATACTAGTATTGGTGGCTATTTGCGACTTATAGCGGGACTGTGATAGTATGGTGGAAAATCTAACACTAACTGACACTTTTGACACTTTGTGGGAACCAGTGACACTAATGCCGCGTACACACGATCGGACTTTACGGCATACTTGGTCCGGCGTACCGGATTTTGTCGAGCAATTAGATCGTGTGTGGGCTCCAGCGGACTTTGTTTTCTTAAAAGTTTGATGGACTTAGATTTTAAACATGTTTCAAATCTGTCCGTCGGACTCGAGTCCGGTCGAAAAGTCCGCTCGTCTGTATACTAGTTCGACGGACAAAAAATGACGCTAGGGCAGCTATTGGCTACTGGCTATGAACTTCCCTGTTTTAGTCTGGTCGTACGTCATCACGTACGAATCCGTCGGACTTTGGTTGATTGTGTGTAGGCATGTCCGTTCATTCGGAAAGTCCATCGAAAAGTACGCCAGACAAAGTCTGCCGTAAAGTCCGCTCGTGTGTACGCGGCATAATACAGGGATCAGTGCTAAAAATATGCACTGTCACTGTACTAATGACACTGCCTGGGAAGGGGTTAAACATCTAGGGTGATCAAAGGGTTAAATGTGTGCCTAACAGTGCCTGGTGTGTTTGCTGTGAGGTGCTTTTACTAAGGGATGTGCTGGTTTTTATTCCCTGCTTTGCAGGGAAACAAAAACCAGCACATCCCAGCTGACAGGACAGAGCTCTGTATTGTTTACATAGAGAGAGCTCTGTCCTGTCTTCCTCTTTGCTGATCAGTGGGTGGTAGCGGTCATCCATTGGCCGACACCCGCTGATCAGCTTGTGCTCTAACAAATCACAAAACAGCTGGCGTGCCTCCTACCTGAAAAAGCAGAATTATGTATATTTACACAATTTTGCTAGCCAGCCCACATGGTAGCAGTTAAGCTACAGTGCGCGGTTGTCAAGTGGTTAAAATTACATCAGAATTGATAAATGTGAACGGCCTCAATAGAAAATCATGTCATTTCACTTGTTATGCAATTCCAATGCATTCTAGAAAGCTTTAGAAATTGCATCAGTGTGAGTCGGGGCTTAAATGAATGGGCTGCCGTGCCTGCGCAAAACATGCAGAAGTGTGAACCAGGCTGTAATGTACAATGCGAAAACAAATTGACTGATTCAGCATTGCTATAAAAGAATTGATGAGAACAAGAAAATTGGATTTTTAAGGTGTCATACAGACAAATAGTTTTATAAAAATAACAAAGTTTTATTTTAACATTTTAAAACCAACATTTCATATATAAAACCATCATACAGTTTCCATGGGACTATGATACAGATGCAGTAACTTCAGCTCTACATGTTTCGCCAGACTATGGCTTCTTCAGGAGACTTTTATAAGTACTGCATACATAATCACTGAATGATACCCCAAAATAAATATGATAAAATCAATATAGTGGACCGTATATCAAGAGGGTGTTTCAAGGAAATATCAGAGAAACCGCAGGGGGGAATACAGCATCCAAGGTTAGCCTATCAGCATAATTATACCAGAGGAAAAAAGGCCAGAGGAGCATAATCAAATTAATGAAGGTTAACTATACTTCGGTTCTTTAAACATCCAGTAGTGGACCCCCAATAAGCTACTTAAAGAGGAACTGCAATCTTCTCACATAATCTGTAATAAAAACTCCTTTGTCATTTTGGAGCTTCCCTCCCACCACTTTGCATATTATTTTATATATATTGTGATTCTGTACTTTCCAAATATGCTGCAGAAATCTCCCTCCACTAAGTCTGGCTGCATCCATTTTAACTGTGGGCAGCTGAAGCTGCTGCCTGTTCCCTTCCTGGATTTACACAGACACACAGAGGCTCACCTCCAGCTCTGCAGCTCTCATTGGCCCTCTTATGACTCATCCCCCTTCCCTTTCTGGCAAACTCTCTTGAGAGTGAGAGAGTGAGTGAGAGAGAGCTGTGCATGATGTCATAAGCCTAGGCTTTTTAGCAGACAAGAAACAGGAAGTGGTCTGTATAAGGTATTTACCGGCAGAAAAAAAAAATGTCTTACTGTCCAAAGTTAAAACAACAAGGGCAGAAGATATAATAGATGGAAAGTTGAAAAAAATGACTGAAGTTCCACTTTAAAAGCAGGGAATCTTATATATTGGCTCCATATCAGATGTGAAATATCCACTCTCTCCTAGGGCAGGCCACCGCAACTTTGTTATTTTTCTAAAACTATTTGTCTGTGGGGCAGCTTAAGCACATGACCAGTGCACAACGATATACGTCGGCACAGAGGCACGGCTGGAAAAATGGGTGTACAGGTACGTCCCCTTTAAGATGCAGCATTGTGGGCGCGCGCATGCTCAGTGACCGCGACCGCGGGTCCTGCGGACTCGATGTCCGCCAGGTGCCCACGATTGTGTCACGGAGCGGAAGAAGGCTATGTAAACAAGGTATTTCCCCATTCTGCCTTGTGACATGACAGAGATCTACTGCTCCCTGTCATCAGGAGCAGTGATCGCTGTCATGTCAGTGGTAGCCCACCCCCCCCCACAGTTAGAATCACTCCCTAGGACACACTTAACCCCTTGATCGTCCCCTAGTGCTTAACCCCTTCCCTGTCAGTGTCATTTACACAGTAATTAGTGCAGTTTTATAGCACTGATTGCTGTATATTTGACAATGGCCCAAAATAGTGTCAAAAGTGCCCGATGTGTCCGCCATAATGTCACAGTCATGATAAAAATCGCAGAGCACCGCCATTACTAATAAAAAAAAAAAAATAATTAAAATGCCATAAAACTATCCCCTATTTTATAGACGCTATAACTTTTGCGCAAACCAATCAATATACGCTTATTGCGATTTTTTTACCAAAAATATGTAGAAGAATACATATCAGCCTAAACTGAGGAAAAAATTAGTTTTTTTATATATTTTTTGGGGATATTTGTTATAGCAAAAAGTAAAGAATATTGCTTTTTTTCAAAATTGTTGCTCTTTTTTTATTTATAGCGCAAAAAAAATAAAAGCCGCAGAGGTGATTAAATACCATCAAAAGAAAGCTCTATTTGTGGGAAAAAAGGACGTCAATTTTGTTTGGGTACAGCATTGCACGACCGCGCAATTGTCAGTTAAAGAGACACAGTGCCGAATCGCAAAAAGTCAGGAAGGGGGTAAATACTTCCGGGGCTGAAGTGGTTAAAAATGCAATTTTTCCTGTTCTCATCAATACTTTGATTATTAAGGGATGTGGTACCTATGATTCTCTGACACCCAGCAACTTCTCTACATTGCTATAAAAGAGATTCCATTTTTTATTGTAATTCTAATTATACTTGGGATCAAAGTGGGCAAGTGTGACATGTATGATAGAAAGCTTTGATTGGAGTTGGATTGCTTCCACTGATACCTATGGCAGTGTCACATGTATATCACATGCATTCATAGGGGTTTGTCTTCACCATTGCATAAAGCTGATTGACAGTACAACACAATCCAGCAAAGAATTGGAAAAGTTGAGACTTTTTCTACCCGGTTCAGACCTACTTAGCGTTGGCGTCCTGTAACTGTAATAAAAATGTAAAAACCTCCATACCTGGATGGGCAGTCATGGGCATTGGAGCCCCATAAAAGCTTGTTTCTTTTCAGAATAGCCATTGCATTAGAAAAATACCTATAATGAGGTTATGTAATGCAACAATTATAGATGCAAACCGTGCGTAAAAGATTTCTTTAATACAGTTTAAGGCACATTATATAGTGCTCCAAATTACAGCAGGGAGACCTTAACATGCCATTAAACAAAACCAATACCTGAATCCCATTAACCGGAAATGTAATTGTCAGTAAAATGAAGCAGGCTTAGGGTTTGGTCTCATTATAGAGCAGCATAGATGCTGAACACAGCAGCACACAATTGGGGATTGTCTCCAAATTCCATCACTGGAACACTTTCACATATTGCAATGCTCTACAACAATGCCTGCTGACCTTCCACACTTTCTGACACCATCTGACTCTATAAGGAATCACTGGTGCATAGAAGTAATGCTCATTATCACGGATCAGAGGGCAGGGGGTTAAGGATTCACAAAAAAAAAAAAAAGTAGGGTGCGAGGAATTTCAATGATTTACATAATGTAATGAGATATAGACTGTTCCACCAGATTCTGTGCACAGTTTCTTGGGTACTAACTTTAAGTGAATAGGTTAGCTTATCTTTCATATAAACCTGCCAATCATATTTGCCGGTGAGTTTTGCAGTAAAGCAGGAATTACAGTAAAATATTCAGAAAACATCATAACCTCATTCAGGAGCTCAATAATCTAGTTTAAAGTAAAGGCAAAAATTTTTTTTTTGGTTGTGGATAGAATGGAGTGACTGTGTCCCCATTAAGGAAATTCACCATCTCTATTTGTCCTGCTTACCATTATCAGAAGTGAAAGTAAAAGGAAATCCCAAATTTAGGGTTGTCCCCAGAAAAGTAATGAAGGGGAAATCTTCCAATGGGGACACTAGTTCTTGTGACCCTGGTGGCACCCCAAGATTCCCTCACTTTGTTGGGATTTCCTCTCACTTCCTGTTTTGGCTATGGGTCAGGAAGTGAAGGAAAATCTGCCCTATAGGACACAAATGGAACAAAAATAAAAAGACGGGTATAACCTTTCCTTACTCTTTCCAAAATTAAAAAAATACATTTTGCCTTTAGTTACACATTAATGTTATTACCCTGTTTCCCCGAAAATAAGACCTAGCGTGATTGTCGGTGATGGCTGCAATATAAGCAATATATGGGTGACAATATAAGGTGTTGTCACGTTAGAACAAGAAGTATGTTACTGTCAGGATAGTCAGGTGAAAACAAAGGAAAAGAGCCTGTAAAAAAGAAAACAAATGCAAACACCACATCAAAGGACTGGTAATCCCCAATATATTAAGTTTTTGTTTTTGGATTTAGGTAATGCTGTGCAGATCCTTGGATTCTGAATCACTACCCTGTTTCCCCGAATATAAGACCTAGCGTGATTGTCAGTGATGGCTGCAATATAAGCCCTACAACCCAAATAAGCCCTACCCTGTTTCCCCGAAAATAAGCCCTACCCTGAAAATAAGACCTACAAGGACTTTAACTAGGGCTTATTTGGGAGGTAGGGCTTATATTGCAGCCATCACCGACAATCACGCTAGGTCTTATTTTCGGGGAAACAGGGTAAGCACAAGGATGAACATATAAATCATAAAGACTGGTCTTTTCTCTTCTTGCAGATGATGTGCTTAGTCTAAAAAAAACCAAAAAAACAGCTACTACATCTGGTAAGCTGCAATATACTTATTTCCTTTTTTACCCTTGGGTTTAGATATCCTTAAATGAATCTGTAAAAGTGAAGTATTATTAAATGTTAAGTGAACTTACCTTTTGTGGGATCCGAGCCTCTAACCCAGATTTCCTGACAAGCCACATGCCACCCAACTGAGATGTAAGCTCTGTGCTCTACAAGATGAACCACAGCTTCTTCTTGAAAGTCCTCACTGTTGCCTGTGTCTCTCTACATGATCCCCATCCAATCCAATGGATAGTCATTATTCCACATGGATGAGGAGGATATGGACTTGCCATTAGAATGAATGCAGATACCAGGTCTTATTGCATTGTATGTGCCAAAGTAAATGGCCCTTTAGAACAAACAACTTCAACACAAACAATGCACCACAACCTGAAGTGTGATGCAATGAGTGTGGCAGGAGCTCTCGATTTGGTGACGTGCAGCTTGCATTTAGTGACATTGTCACTTCCCTGAGATAGAATGTTGTCACCTTATAGAAGTTCTTCAACAAGGATCTTCATGGCATGAGCATTAGGTACTATTTCATTTAATTATTTAGATATTAAAATAATGAATATTATGTTTGAAAATACATTAACACATTAAAGGTTATAGGAGATTTTTGTGATTGGATTTACAGCTTTTTTAAAGATGACTGATAAGGACTGATAATAAGTAGGGCTGTGGAAATTAAAGATTAATTCCTCGATTAATCGTTAATTTTTTTGATCGGTACTCACCTCTCCGCCAGATTCCGGGTCTTCGGGGAGTTCCGTTGGAGATCCGGTGAGGTCACGGACATCGACGTCACCGGACTCCTCCCCCTTTCCCAAGTGCCTCCGTCTGCTAACGAAGGGAAGGGGGGAGGAGTCCGGTGACGTCACCAGACAGCCTGGACAGTGATGGTAAATATGGATGTGGTTAACTGGGATCATTCAGTGAGCTAAGTGTAGGCAAATTTGATAACCAAACTTGACAGTCAATATACTAGATAAGGCTGGCCATACACCTATAGATTATCTGCAGATTTTCTATGGTTAGATGGAAAAAGTGGGAGATTCCTCCATCCAAACAGTTTAGCGAACATGGAGAGATCTGTTGCACATTTTCTATCTAACCATAGAAAATATGCAGATAATCTACTGTATAGGTGTATGGCCAGCTTAACTTTCTAAGTTTTTCTTAAAGTTTAATTAAAAAATCACTTACGTCAGTGTTACAGTTTGAATTTAAAACGTATTTGTGTGAACTGTGACGTTAAGTCATGGATTGTAGGAAACTAAAAAGAGAGAAGGGCGCACCAGCCATGTGCATTATCTTTTGTAAAACATTTATTAGGTAAAATGATAAAGGAAATTACTCACAAGCAGTAGAGAATCATGTGCCATAAACCTTGGACATCAACTTGCAACAAGTGGTAAAAATGATGACGATGAACACAGCCTTCCAAAGGTGTTTCAGAGGAATATCTAACACTGCTCGCTTACGCGTTTCGAAGGGCTTGTCCCTTCTTCATCAGAGCTCAGCAGTGAACCCTCCTTCAGTAGGCCACCAAGACTGGGGGCCCCATGTTCTAGGAACACCCAGAATCAGAAGTGAGCAGAGCCTGGGCCTACAGAATAATAACAAGGGCGTCTCTCCTCCTTTCTCTGCCTTGTTTTTCTATGCAGCCTCTTTGTTCCATGTATTTCTCCCAATCCTGGGCTGTGAGGAGTGGGGCAGGCCGCAGTGTGGAAGGGGTTAACCCCAGCACAGCACTGTTTGCAGAGCCTGGTGTTTTTCAGAGCAAGTTGATGTCCAAGGTTTATGGCACATGATTCTCTACTGCTTGTGAGTAATTTCCTTTATCATTTTACCTAATAAATGTTTTACAAAAGATAATGCACATGGCTGGTGCGCCCTTCTCTCTTTTTATTTCTTTGTCTGCTAGGATTCCCCATCCTTGAGGGCAGCAAGGCCAGTGTATCCCTTTTATCTATTGGGTCGACCACTTGTGCGCAGGAGTCATTTTCTGTTTTTGTATCGGTTGATTGTAGGAAACTAACTAGTATCGGTGATTGTATATAGTGTATACCACATTTATCACTGACTAATGCAAAGCTGCAATGCAAGGAGATCAGCTAAAAGTAGTTGGATCTGTATGTGCGTTATAATTAATCGAAATTAGTCGATTAATCGATTAAAAAAAATTGATTAATCGAACACCAAAATTTGAATCAGTAACAGCCCTAATAATAAGTGATATCAATACTCTAATAAGCCCGGGGCAGAAATAGAACATAATCAGTATACAAAGGAATATGTTAGATTTATATCATAAAAAATAAAAATAAAATGTGGTGTTGATTTACTAAAGCTGGAGTGCGCAAAAAAAAAATCTGGTGCAGCTGTACATAGAAAGCAATCAAGTTACAGGGCAAATAGCAGCCATCGCAATATTTTGCTGGTTTTCTCTTGCAGCTTGCGGCTGCACTGGGAAACATTTGATAAAAATCCCCCAGGAGGAAAGTAGCATAAACAGGCCTACATAAAATAAACAGAATTCAAAGCTCACTGGCGGGGCCACAACATTAACCTTGTGAGGCTGCAGGTTGCCCCAGCACTCATGTGCATAGGCTTTGATGCCTGTGTGTAATTTGACCTGTCTAAATGGGCTATTACCATCTTCTATTCATCACAGTCCCCTGAGAATAATAAGTCTGTGGAGTGTGAAAATAAGTAAAGGTTAAGGGCAGACAGGTCTTAGACAAGGACATCCCCACATCAGGGATCTGTCAAGTCTTCCTGGACTGTCTCGCTGGAATAGGCTCTGGTCCTTATTCTGTCATTGTGAGTACTCCTTGTATATCCCTAAGGAACACGTAGAGTAACAATTACCTTCTCTCACTACGGAGGGCTATGTCAAAACTGATTCTTCTTTTTTTTTGTGTGTGTGTCCATGCTTCAACATGTCATAAAATGTTCTAGCTTTTTAGACTGTCGGCTTTTGGGTTGTGTTTTGTTTAATAGGCTCATGATTAATCCTTGCACAGCTGCAGGGGCTGGTATGCACTTCTTCAATGTGAAATGCTGTCCAACAAGTAGGAAAATATTGGATGAAATGACACTCTTATATTTAACCCTCTAGTAATGAAAGTAGCATGGCTGTAGTATTCTAGAGGTAAACAGACATATTGGAATAGGCACCTTTATATCCAAGGCCATGGTTCTTTCTCAATAAGCAGCGGAGTCCCTCCATCAGTTAGAATTGGAACCACGGCCTTCTTCGTAGTTTAGGTACCTTGGGATCCAGTTCACAAGTGTTGCAAATTGGGATATTATGACTGCAAAGTGAATAGGTTGAATAGCTGCAGCTTTGATGACACTGTGCCTGGTCCATTTGGTGGGGTGGTATGGAGTGTGCTTTTGGAAAAGACCAATGGTTTACAGATCTTATTCCCTATCTTCAAAAAGGTTTTGAGTAATAGATAAAGACTGAAGGGTCATGGATGCAGAAGAATGAAATAAGGTTTCCTTTAAAGATGTAGACAAGGCCAAGGATAAATCCAAGCTTACTTACCAGCCAGCTCACAGACAACCAATTAAACCTGTCTAACAGTATGAGTTAAAAGCAGGGGTTTAGTCTGCACACATTTGCAAATGCATGCATAAGCCACAGAGCCTCACCATGGCACCCTGGTATCCGTGGTTCCTAACACTAATTTATAAGTGTCTCCACAGTGGAAGCACATGCATGCAGGTTTCATTTGTTGGCTGCGAGCTGGTCGGTAAGTAAGCTTGGGTTTTTTCCTTGGAGTTATCCTTGGCCTTATTTATATCTTATGTCGCCCTCCAATGCTGCTTACTGCGATGGCCAGTTATAGATGGGGGCAGTGGCGCTTTTTTTTGTTTCCCTGAAAGATGGCTTGTTTTTTTCTGGAATGCAGAATATGGTTGGCCAAGAGACTTAGACCCCATACATACTTCTGCAGGTTTTTGTCTTCAGATTTACCAAAACCATGTAGTGCAAGGGCCTGCCTGATTGCATACAAATTGAAACTCTTAAAGGTTTGACCTCATATTATATGGTTTTGGTAAATCTGAAGACAAAAATCTGCAGAAAATCCCATAGTTGCCAACAGTCCCGATTTTCCCGGGACAATCCCGATTTTGGGACCCTCGTCCCGATTGGAGGCTGTCCCGAATCGGGATTTTCCATAAGGAAATATGGAAATGTTGTTTTGTTTTTTTTTGGAGCAGCGGGCTCCAGCAAAATGGCGGCCAGCGCCACCGCTCTATCTTCCCCCTAGTGTTGAGTGGAGAGAGGAAGGGGGCTCGATCCGTGCAGCCAATGAAGCGGCTTCTTTAGCTGCACGGCCCCTCCCCTCTCCACTGAAGCAAGCAGAAGACACGGCGCCGTCGCCGTGTCTTGCTGAAAGTTCCCCAGCCCCGTACTGCGCAAGCGCTGCGCCTGCGCAGTACAGGGGGTCCTTCATTGCCGAGGGGAACTTTCTCGGCAGAACACCGGCCGCTCCTGCACTGAGCGGGGGATGCATTGAGGGGGGCTGCACTTGGGGGGGCTGCACTAATTGAGGGGGGCTGCACTTGGGGGGGCTGCACTAATAGAGGGGGGGCTGCACCAATAGAGGGGGGCTGCACTGAGGGGGGCTGCACTAATAGAGGGGGGGCTGCACTGAGGGGGGGTCTGCACTAATAGAGGGGGGGCTGCACTGAGGGGGGGCTGCACTAATAGAGTTGGGGCTGCACTGAGGGTGGGTCTGCACTAATAGAGGGGGGGCTTCACTAATAGAGGGGGGCTGCACTGAGGGGGGGCTGCACTAATAGAGGTGGGGGCCGCACTGAGGGGGGTCTGCACTAATAGAGGGGGGTCTGCACTGATGGAGGGGATCTGCACTGATGGAGGGGATCTGCACTGATGGAGGGGGTCTGCACTGAGGGGGTCTATACAGACTCTGGCGGGGGCACCTGATGCAAGGACAGACTCTGCCGGGGGCACCTGATGCAAGGACAGACTCTGCCGGTGGCACCTGATACAAGGACAGACTCTGCCGGGGGCACCTTATGCAAGGACAGACTCTGCCGGGGGCACCTGATGCAAGGACAGACTCTGCCGGGGGCACCTGATGCAAGGACAGACTCTGCCGGGGGCACCTGATGCAAGGACAGACTTTGCCGGGGGCACCTGATGCAAGGACAGACTCTGCCGGGGGCACCTGATGCAAGGACAGACTCTGCCGGTGGCACCTGATGCAAGGACAGACTCTGCCGGGGGCACACGATGCAAGGACGGACTCTGCTGGGGCACCTGATGCAAGGACGGACTCTGCTGGGGGCACCTGATGCAAAGACGGACTCTCCTGGGGGCACCTGATGCAAGGACAGACTCTGCCGGGGGCACCTGATGCAAGGACGGACTCTGCCCGGGGCACCTGATGCAAGGACGGACTCTGCCGGGGGCACCTGATGCAAGGACGGACTCTGCCGGGGGCACCTGATGCAAGGACGGACTCTGCTGGTGGCAGGCGATGTGGCTAGTGACACGCTCAGGGATCCCACTGATTCGGCATTATGGTGAGTTGAATGATTTAATTTTATATTACAATGTAATAATAGAAATAATGCGCTTCAATCATCCTGACACCATAACAACCATGGTACCGGGATGATTGAAGCGCTAACACCAGGCGTTTGGAGTATCTTTATCTGCTGATTGTTAAACTTTCTAGAATACACATATTTCTATTGTGTAGGATCTGGGGCTGCTGTCCCGTCATTTCCCTCTCCCCCTTTCCTTCTCCCCCTTTCCCTCTCCATCCCTCATTCATCTCAGACTCTAACCACACCCTCTTGAGCCACGCCCATTTAAGCCATGCCCAAATTTTCTCGCAAGCCACGCCCACTTCTCACGTAAGCCACACCCATTTTTCGCTGCACTTATAATTTTTGCTAAGCCACGCCTACAAACGAATGCCCGCCCCCTAATTATTGTACGGCTCCGCCTACAGCCAAAAAAGTGTCCCACATATTTTTTTTGCAATGTTGGCAACTATGAGAAGTATGTCTTGGAAGAAGTTTTGCGGCAGGCCCAGGAAACACTGCTGGTGATATCTAGTTGTGGGCTGGTAACCCCTTAGAGGGGTTCAAGAGGATCTCTAGCCAGACCAAAACTAATCTGCGTTAATCTCATTAATTTTAATTTGAAAAATTGGTAATCAAAATGAATATGTATGCACAGTTGTCCAAAATCGCACAGAACTTAACAGCGAGACCTGAAAAAAAAATCAGACCATGCTGTCAGGGTTTTGGTGATCTTAGACACTTGTTTCTTTTACTGTTCATAAACAAATGTGTCTGATGACCCCCCAAACCATCCAGTAGCATAGAAACAGGGATTGCTCAGGTTGGATGTGAAGGGAATAATAGGAGTTGGGGATGGTATCTCTAGAGCAGTGGGTTTGAAGCAACGGGTGTCCTAGCTCAAATTTTGTCAAGCTAGGCCACTGCCTTGATCTGCCAAGGTATGTCTTTAACCACTTCAATACCAGGCACTTAGACACCTTCCTGCCCAGGCCAATTTTCAGCTTTCAGCACTGACGCAATTTGAATGACAATTGCGCGGTCATGCTACACTGTACCCAAACAAATTTTTTATCATTTTGTTCCCACGAATAGAGCTTTCTTTTGGTGGTATTTGATCACCTCTGCGGTTTTTATTTTTTGCGCAACAAATAAAAAAAGACCAAAAATTTTGAAAAAAAACACGTTTTTCTTTGTTTCTGTTAAAACTTTTTGTAAATAAGTACGTTTTCTTCTTCAATGACGGGCACTGATATGGCTGCACTGACTGGCACTGATACGGCGGCACTAATGGGCACCGATGAGGTGGCACCAATGAGGTGGCACTGATGAGGTGGCACTGACGGGCACTGATGATGGGCACTGATAGGCGGCACTGATGGGCACTGATAGGTGGCACTGATGGGCACTGATAGGTGGCACTGGTATGCGGCACTGATGAGCACTCATAGGTGGCATTGATGGGCACTCGTAGGTGGCATTGATGGTTACTTATGGGTGGCACGGATGGGCACTGATAGATGGGCACTGATGGGCACAAATGGGCACTGAAAGGTGGCACGAATAGACACTGATGGGTGGCACTGATTACACTGCTTGTTTGCAGTGATGCCCCTAAGGGTGGCTTTGCTAGGCATCACTGCAACATAATGGTGCCAATCAGTGCCAACCAGAGTACGCCCTACTCCCCAAATAAGCCCTAGTTAAAGTCCTTGTAGGTCTTATTTTCAGGGCAGGGCTTATTTTTGGGGGAAACAGGATAGGGCTTATTTGGGGGATAGGGCTTACCGTATATACTCGAGTATAAGTCGTTCCGAGTATAAGTCGAGGCCCTAATTTACCACAAAAAAATGGGAAAAACGTATTGACCCGAGTATAAGACGAGGGTGAGAAATGCACAGCTACTGTAAGTGGAAAAGAGGGTCAACAATGCCCATTTGCAACCTCACCATGCCCATTTGCATGCCTCACTGTGCCCATTTGCAGCCATAGGTCCCCCGAACTTCAAACTTGGTAGTTAAGGGTTCCTAGATGCCCCCTAGCTGCAGCCAACATTTGGGGTCTCTGAACCCAAAGGGTCCCGAAATGACATTGCTGCAGATGGACACAGTTGACCGTATCTCGGGGCCACTTAGTGCTAGGAACCCCAAATTTGATGTGCAAACCCACTGGAACTAGCACCATAAAATATCCAAAGCTGAGGTTTCTAGCAATAAGTGGCCCCGAGATACAGGGCCCCAAATATCGGTTCAGAAAATGTCAAGCACTTTTCAATGGTACCAGTTCCACTGGGTTTGCACACCAAATTTGGGGTTCCTAGCCCCAAGTAGCCCTGAGACACGGGGCCCCAAAATTAGTTCAGAAAATGTCAAGCACTTTTCTGCAGCAGAGAATGACATTTTCCGAACCTGTTCTGGGGCCCCGTATCTCGGGGCTACTTGGTGCTAGGAACCCCAGCTTTGGATATGTTGTGGACCCAGTTCCACTGGGTTAGCATACCAAATTTGGGGTTCCTAGCACCAAGTGGCCCTGAGATACGGGGCCCCAAAATTGGTTCGGAAAATGAAATTTTGTGCTGCAGAAAAGTGCTTGACTCGAGTATAAGTCGAGGGGGATACTTTCAGCATGTGCTGAAAAATTTGACTTATACTCGAGTATATACGGTATATTGCAGCCATAACAACACTCACACTAGGTCTTATTTTCGGGGAAACCGGGTAGATGCCAGAGCCCAATATATATCGCTGGGCTATTGTCCTGACAAAAGTTTGAAGAAAAGGCTGAACATCTCTATGGTGTTCCCTTATCCCTTATGCCGCGTACACACGGTCGGACTTTTCGTCTACAAAAGTCAGACAGCCTGTCCGACAGACTTCCGGCAGACTTTCGGCGGACTTTCGACGGACTTGCGGCGGACTTTCTAACGAACAGACTTGCCTACATACGATCACACAAAAGTCCGTCGAATTCTTACGTGATGACGTACACCGGACTAAAATAAGGAAGTTCATAGCCAGTAGCCAATAGGTGCCCTAGCGTGGCTTTTTGTCCGTCGGACTAGCACACAGACGAGCGGATTTCGGGGTCCGTCGTAGTTACGAAGTAAAGATTTGAAGCATGTTTCAAATCTAAAGTACGTCGGATTTGAGGCTAAAAAAGTATGTTGAAAGTCCGGAGAAGCCCACACACGATCGGATTACCAGCCAGCTTTAGTCCGTCAGCGTCCGTTGGACTTTTGTAGACGAAAAGTCCGACCGTGTGTACGCGGCATTATTCCCTGACCTGCAGTTTTCAGCACATACATTTTAACAAAGCCTGGCTCATCCAACAGACAGCTCCTTCTTAAAGCAGTAGATAGCAACATTCACAATTTGCACTTCCTGGCCTTGTCTAAAAGTCTTTAGAGACAGACAGTAGCCATACCCCGTGTTTTCCCTATAGTTCAGTTATTTAGAGATTGCATCTTCATTAAAAGTACACTCCATCAAACACTATGTATAGAAAGTCATTCAGGGGACACATGCTACCCACTGAGTGGCTCTTGTATGGCTGTCTGCTCTTTTCACTAAATGCCTATGACTGCCACTATTTGTATTTTTCTCATCACTTTGTATTCCAGCATACAATAATAAAAAACTGATTTCAGAGCACCATCCTCCATAAATCTCAGGGAAGCTGCATAGCCCAGAATCATGTGACAAGAGGCTGCGATCTTACAGTAAAGTATTTTTTAATTCTTTATATCTCCTTGTGATGGAGTACAGTATGTAAAACTCATATAATGTTAACCATAACTGAATGCATTTCTAACTTAATGCCCAACTAAGACATTTTGCCCTGCAGTGGGGCTGTGCCTACACTGCAAGAGTTGTTAGTTTGTTTTTTTCTAGGGGAGAGAAGTAACAGTTTTACTTACCTGATCCTCTGCTTTCCCAGAAGATGCTCTGATAGTGGACTGTCCCTTGGTGTCATCATGTCCAATGCTGCGTTATGGACCCAGCTCCGGTCTTGATATGGTCAGGTGCCTGCACCTCTGGAGCGTGGTCGAGAAGAAGCTACGGGGACTGGTCTAGCTATAGAGAGGAGCAGAGGATTGGTCAGGAGGGTAAATATTATTTTGTTCCCCTAGACCAAAACAAGCATTTACCCCTTGCAGTGCAGGCACAGCCCCACAGCAGGGGTTCGTTTTTTTAGTTGCCTGGAGTTAGTCTTTAAACATCATTGCAATTTTTTCTAAAATGTATTAACTAAGTAAATGTGATACACAGAGCTGCTTATAAACCCGCACTGGCAAATATTTTAAATAAGACAACCACAGTATCGCAGCATATCTCCCAACTTTTTGAGATGGGAATGAGGGACACCTATCAGCAAAAGTATGCAGGCATAGGACACACCCCTTGCCACGCCCCCTTAAAGACGAATTGTGCAGAAAAACAAGATTGGTTAAACACACAAGTGCTTTTTTACCATTACTATTCCTTTATACTGGCTTTTGGAATTTACAAGTGCAGCAATTTAGAAATCAGATGAAAGGTTTAGTGCTGGGAAACACTTTTTGATAGATAAAAAGTGCATTTTATATACATTTATATGGATCAGACCAAAATGAGGGACAAATGAGAAGGAATGAGGGACAGAGGGACATTGCTCCAAATCAGGGACAGTCCCTCAAAATCAGGGACAGTTGGGAGCCATGTCACAGAGCTGCTGCTTCAGGAGCACATGATTTGGGCCACTTACCTCCCCCTTAATAACTTGTTAAATTACTCATGGGTGCTCTATATCAAGTTATAGAGCACCCAGCTGGAAGATGCTAGAAGCTTATCCTCTACAGCAGAGCTGTGCAGGGAAGCTAAGTGTAGACCAGAGTGCAGGGGTGCTTCCAAATGTGTGCCCTGAGCCTGGTCATGTGACATTGTATTTACCAGTTGCCCTGCTACAGCACCTCTACACTTTGTAATAACGTTTTTTTACGTGAGACTGCTGGATGAGATGCTGGTCCATCCTTTACCCTGGAACCCCTACCACAATAGCTATGTCTCATACAACATACCCTTATTATGATACATTTAGCCCTATAGAGTGATGCCATTGAAGTTTTCAATGCAAATAACAGGCTCTGAAAATTGGTACAGTCTTAGGCATGCCAACTCTTGATTCCCAGTTGATTAGGCCTGCAGACTGGTTGCTGATACTAAACACTACTTTGGGGATAGGGGGCATGCCTATTATCCTTCTACGTTTCAGGGAGCTATGGCAGCATACTATGGGTTCAAGGGGTCCTAAAAAACCATGCTGTGGTACCTTATGAGGCCTGCTTTACAATTCTGATGCTTCCCACTGCTTATCCTATTTGAAAACAATCGCCATTAGAGGCAGTTACTGAATATAATACCCAAGCTCTACTGCTTCATTGGCAAGTCTGCACATGAAGATTGGTGCTCCTGGCTGGGATGTGCAGTCCCCAAATCAGTGGTGGCCGCTCCATTAGGGGCACAGGGGCACCTCCCCCCTAATCCATGCGCTTGGCCCCTAATCTACATGTAGGGCGCCTGAGGCTCTAATTGCCTCCAAAAAAGGGTGGGCTTGGGGCACAGAGCACTGCGCCCTGAGCCTACCCAGTTGAGTGAGATTAGTGAATTAATATTCGCTAATGTCTTCCTGCTTCTCCTCCTGGCCAATCAGGAAGCAGCTCCTGAGACCCGATTGGCCAGGGAGTCTTAGGACTCCTGGCCAATCGGGTCTCAGGACCTACTTCCTGTTCGGCCATGAGAAGAAGCAATGCCCCCTGGGCACTGATCGCCGCCTTCCCGACTCCATAGAGCCCGTCATCCTAGCAGAGCCCATAACAGGAGCCCGGACCTGGAGCATGTGTTGGCCGACAAGGAGGAGATTGCAACAGCAGATGGGAGGATGAGCAGGAGCAGTGTGAGTACCAAGGCCAGCCTCCCGGGGGGGAGGGGGCGGTGGCAACATTATGTGCGAGTGAGGGGGGCAGGTTAGTTTGCCCCCCCCAAAAAAAAATATTGAGCACCAGCCGCCACTGCCCCAAATACTTAAATAGTAGCAAACATAACCTGGCGACTTGGTAAACTCCAAAATCCAAGTCTTTATTAGCTACATATTTAAAATATACAGTGGGGTTGATTTACCAAACCTGGAGAGTGTAAAATCGAATGCAGCTCTGCATGGAAACCAATCAGCTTCCAGTTATTTTTATTGTCAAAGTTTAGTTGAATAAGCTGAAGTTACAAGCTGATTGGCCACCATGCACCAGATTTTGCACTCTTAAGTATTAGTAAATCAACCCCAGTGTATAGCGCTCATACGAGGAAGTACATGCATTTTGTACTTCCTCGTATGAGCGCTATACACTGGGGTTGATTTACTAATACTTAAGAGTGCACGTTTATGTGTAGCGGGCACTTACTTTTAAGGAAGGGACCTTTTTGCTAGGTTATAGTTTCAGATAAATTTAGGCAGGCTTGTACCATTACAGCAGGCCTGTTTGTTCATTTGGGATTTGAGTGGCAGGTAGTTTGTATGCGAGTCTCGGCCAATCATTAATTTGTTGGGGAATGTCCCGGGACTCTCATATAAAAGCCTGGTCACATGGTCAGGGTGGAGTTTCCTGTTCGAGCTTGGAGAAGCCAGACTGGTTCCCGGAGGGGAGAGGTTCCCCCTCCGGGGAGCCAACGGAGCCCCCCCCTGCGAGGAGGGTGGGGAACCGGCACCCGTGGAGGAGTAGATGACACCGTACAGCATGTAGTCGCTGGTGTCGTTGGCCGCCCCTGCGGGGAAGGGAGTGTGCCAGAAAAGCGGAAAGGGAACAAAGAATCATTGCGGAAGAAGTAGCAACTAAGGGAAAGGAAACTGGGCGATCGATCGTTTATGAGTGGCACACAGACTATTGATCATGTGAGTGAAAGCCCAAGGGAAGGGTACTGCCAGAGGCTGAGGGATGTTGGTACGCAAGTCAGTGAGACAGGTGGAGATGGCCTGTGACTTTGGGTTCAGCAATGCCCCGGGATTCCAATCAGTCAAGCGGGAGGAGTTATTCAGAGTGACTTTTCTTTAGCTCAACTTGGAAGTACCATGCAGATGGGAAGTAGTGGTAAAAAGGTAGGGGGAAAGCTGCAAGCACACATATAGAGATACAGACTGTTCTTGAAAAGTTCTGCAGATGAAGAAGTTATTCAGAGTGACTCTTTATCAATTATTCTCTATCAAATCTACTGCCATCTTCCCTGATTGAAGAAATCGCACAAAGTGATTTCCTATTATCTGCAATGATTCTAGGTCTTTGCATGAGAGGCAAAGAAAAGATTACAAAGCAACAAAAGAGCATCTCAAAACAAACCCTTCTCCTATCCCAGGTCATGGTACTTAATAAAGCAAGAGAAAAAATGCAATATGGATTGTGTTTTTGGATTTATGGGCTGCGATGGGTTAGGTGGTAAACGTGAATTACGGATATAACAATTAATCAGCCGCTCCTTCGGGGGTAAGCGCTACATATGCACTGTGTATTTTATACAATTTATATAGCCAATAAAGACTTGGATTTTGGGGTACACCGAGTCGCCAGCTTATGTTCACTATGAATCGCTATTAGAGCCCTGTTTGCCAGAGTGGGCTCCATCTGGTCTCACCTTTTCTATTGACACTCTCTCCTCTGCACCATGGCCATTTCGGGATTCTGTGTAAGATAGAGGAACTGACTGATAGGCCAGTATTTTAGGACTATATTTTTATGGGATCAAAAAGAGGGAACAATGGACCTGAAGTCACTTTTTGACTTTAGGTCTTCTCTAACATTGAATGATAAGATGGAAACTTTGGTGAGGAAAAAAATAGATTTTACTTGTATTTAAAAGTGTATAACGGTGCTTCACAAAAGTGCAGAAGAAAAATATTTGATGATCCTCTTTGTGTGCAAGACATTTCCACATAAAAGAAGACTTTTTTTTTACCTTTTCATTGTTCTCAGTTTTGGATATTTTTCTATAATGGGCTTCCAGAGAAAAGGCTTCAAACTTTTATTCACTAAGCTGGTTTTGTTAGTCATATAAATGATCTACAATGACCCAATCAAGTCTTGTCAGGGGACAACTCGTTCTTTCTGACTCCATTAGAATCTATGTGGAAAAGCATATATAAAGATAAAAATAACATAAACAGGGGAATGGTTCCAAAAGCTTTTCCAAGTCTAAAAGCCAGGAAGACAGTTTATATATCTGTGTGTGGACAACAGACCACTTAGTTGTGATCTCAGCAAACTCTCATTGTTGACTGGGCCTTTAATGATGCCCAGACTGTTGAAAACAGTCCTTTGAACAGCCAAAAGTGATTTCTTTAATTGCTCCAGGTTGCAAATCGAGTTGGAAAGGAAATTTGATCTCGACTTTTAAAACGCCACTCACTGTGAAGTGCGAGCTGAAACACTTTGATAACACAGGCTGAGGCCGGGGCTGAGAAATGCATGTATTAATTCTTGTCAAGACCATAATTGAACACCACTTCCTGCAAACATTTCATTTTGTTCTTTTAGCGTCGCCCGTGTGATCTGCCACCTGGACTGGTCTGTGCACATGGGTACAATAAGACACTAATTTGTTTTTTATTTTTAGGCTGGGAAACGATGATGGAGAGAAGCATTTATTATTATACAGGTGATAAATGTCTTGTAAATAATTAGAGTGACCATATACATGTATTAGAGTCATTACAGTAGACAACGGCCAACAGTCTGGTGAATAAAAAGCAACCACAGGCAGCAAGTAAAAGTCAAATGTTAGTGCCAGGCAGTAAAATCTTCAGCTATGCTGAAGTCAGTTCACCCAATTAACAGTAACCTATGTTTTATAATAATGCAATAAAACCAAATTTAGTAAGCTTCTACTGCTGCATTTAGGCAGGACTTATGCCGCGTACACACGATTGGACTTTATGGCATACTTGGTCTGGCGTACTGGATTTCGTTGGACAATTCGATCGTGTGTGGGCTCCAGCGGACTTTGTTTTCTCAAAAGTTTGACGGACTAATGCCGCGTACACACGAGCGGACTTTACTGCAGACTTGGTCCGGCGTACCGGATTTCGTCGGACAATTCAATCGTGTGTGGGCTCCAGCGGACTTTGTTTTATCAAAAGTTTGACGGACTTAGATTTGAAGCATGTTTCAAATCTATCCGGCGGACTCAAGTCTGGTCGAAAAGTCCGCTCGTCTGTATGCTAGTCCGACGGACAAAAACCGACGCTAGGGCAGCTATTGGCTACTGGCTATGAACTTCCTTGTTTTAGTCTGGTCGTACGTCATCACGTAGGAATCCGTTGGACTTTGGTGGATTGTGTGTAGACGAGTCCGTTCATTCGGAAAGTCCATCGTAAAGTCCGTCGAAAAGTCCGCCGGGCAAAGTATGCCGTAAAGTCCGGTCGTGTGTACGCGGCATTAGATTTGATACATGTTTCAAATCTATCCGACGGACTCGAGTCCGGTCGAAAAGTCCACTCGTCTGTATGCTAGTCCGACGGACAAAAACCAAGGCTAGGGCAGCTATTGGCTACTGGCTATGAACTTCCATGTTTTAGTCCGGTCGTACGTCATCACATAGGAATCCGTCGGACTTTGGTGGATTGTGTGTAGGCAAGTCCGTTCATTCGAAAAGTCCGTCGTAAAGTCCGTTGAAAAGTCCGCCGGGCAAAGTATGCCGTAAAGTCCGGTCGTGTGTATGCGGCATAAGCCCTATTGCCATATAATTCAGTTGTGTATAATCTCCTTCCTGTGAGTCTGCTGTTGACTCAAGTGGAACCAGTGAACACTATGGGCCCTTTTACACTTCTGCAACCCTTTGAAAGCAATCTGTGGTGGACTGATCTTCAACTCAAAGGAAAATCCTACCTTGGCTCATTGTGCTGCTTCCTTCTCTTACACTGTAAGGAATTCAAGAGGCTGACACCAGGCCCATTCTAGGTATTGGACATCTTTTTATAAAAAATAAATTTAAAACTGAACTCCAGACAGACAGGGCCGCTAATAAGGGAGTACAACTGATCCTGTTGTACTGGGCCCAGGCCCCATCAGCTAAACAGGGGGGCCCAGGGCAGCTTTATTGTTCATGTCTGCCTAAATGAATCAATGGATTTTTCTAGACCAAACCCTCACTCCTACTTGCTTACCAGAGCTTAAATTAAACTTCCCTGGACCCCATCATGTCAACAGAGGGGCCCAGAAGATGGAAGCAGAGAAGGGACTTTTTTTTTTTTTTGGGGTGGTAGGTGGATAAAGTCAGTGCTGCTTTTCCGCTGCACCGCTGGGGGTAGGTGGGGTGTAGGAATGGTTGGGGGGCCCCTATCAGAAGAACTGTATGGGGCCCCATGATTTCTAACAGTGGTCCTGTAAACAAAAGTAAAGTATTCAAATTAATATAGCTCTGTATTCATTAATGCATCCTTTAAAATAATATTTTTTTAATGATTGTTTTTCTAGGTTTGATTTAGTATAAGTCTTTTGCAGTCCCCGTACAACAGATCTCAGACTGAGGGAACGAAAAGCTGCACAGGAAGCCAGTCAGTTGTGCTGCAGTGTAATAGGTGGAAGGAGTGGAGTGACAGAGAGAGGAGTTCATTATTCTGCTGCTTCTCCTTTCACTGTCCAGTCACAGGATGGGGGAGGGACAAGGCCTATAAGTGTTACTTAACCGAGAAAAATCAGGTCTTCTGCCCTGCCAGACAGGGCTGTGCTACATGGCACAGCTGTTTAAATCTCAGAACTGGATGGTAAGAAAAACAAATTCTTTGGCAGGTAGAATAGTTCCTTATATATATGTTATCAATTTACCTGTTTGCCTAGGGTTCAGCTTTAATTATGTATTATTATTTACAGAGCCTAGAGTTCACCTTTGGGCTTCCTGCACACAGACATAAAAAACGTAGAGGAGCCTATGAGCATAATGTACGCACATACGTGCATAGACACGAGCATATGAGTGTAAATGTATTCCAATGACCAGAATAAATTAAATTAAATTTATTTTTGGCCATACACACTGGGTCACAGGAGAACAATATTAAAGTAGTTGTAAACCCCGTTACACCACTTTTCCTACAGGTAAGCCTATAACAAGGCTTACCTGTAGGTACCTTGAATATCTCCTAAGCTTGCACAGTTCAGGAGATATTCAGTATATGCGCTGCTGCCGACGTCATCGGTCCATGCACACTGAAGAAACGGGTCGTTGGTGCCATTTCTTCAGGAGTCGTGCCGTGACTGGCGGCTCTCGTGCGCATGCATGGGAGGTTTACAACCTCTTTAGGTGCACTCCTGTGACCCAGAATCAGCTGACATTGGGCTAAAGTCTGCTGTTGACTTACGGCACAAAGCTCCTCTAGATTCTGGAAGTATCCTGACCATATTATCAGGATCCACCCAGATGCCTGATTGGCAGCTGGCTTAGCCTCTCCATCCGCCCCTCCCCAGTCGGCGCTTCAGTGAGTGCTAGATGGAGAGGGCAGAGAACGGTGGATTACAGTCACCGCTCTCTACTCAGAGATGACAACTGAGCAGATATGTGATACTCAGTTCTCAGGCTTAAAGCCAGCAGAGGAGATTTGCAGCATCGGGCAGATGCTACAGCATAAAGTTGAGTATGTATGTTTATTTTTTTGAAAACCCCAAACTTAATATTCTGCCCATTAGAATGCATTCATGCTCAGTGCCATACACACATAAATGTGCATAAATATGTACATAAGCATGCATGCATACGCAACATTAGAGGCATGAAAAAAATACAACATATACTTGTAGCATAAATTGATACGCTCATGTGCAGGAGGTCTTTAGGTGATCCTACATTTGCAACTTGTATTATTATTGATTTAAAGGCTTGGTGGACCTTGCTGGATTTATCTTTAATGTGTTTTTGGGTGGTGGATTTGAATCAACGGGGCTGACATTTTTTTGGATCCTCTTTGACTATGCAAGCATGTTTCCATATTGCTGCCAGTCACTTTCAGCTTCCAGTTACTTCTCTGGCTACATTCTATCTAATTGCAGTTAAACTTTTTGAGTTTGGTGGAAAGTATTACAGTAAAGGTTGATTTTTTCCAGACATAAAGGGCAGCTGTATGCAACACCATGCAAATGACAGGGATACGAATCAGTTATATTATTATGTATTTATAACAACAGCATTTTCCAAAGAAATCTGGCTGACTATAATGATGTGGATGTTAATGCATATTGTACATTGTATTATTATACTTCACACCTCCCTGTTCTGTGCTAATAATTATTCCATCACATTTAACAAGGGCTGTAATGGCACCATTGTGTGCCTATTCTCATTTTCTCAGTGGATAGTACACAAATGACATTTTTCATATTTTCCATGAAAATGACTCAAGACCCTAGCAGTACGTCTTTTTTTTCTGTTCAGATTTCCCTAATTGAAGGGAACAGATATGCTAAAAAAATAATAGCAGCTGAAAATGTCAATTTATTTGTCACTTGGGCTGAAAACTGATGTGAATATTTTTTTGTTTAGAATTTACCTTGAAGAATAACGTACTTCTGTAACTGAAGGACTCCTCGTGAAGGCCACAGCAGGTGCGCAGGCTTGGAAACTGAAGCATAGTTCTCACCACCAGAGACCTTGACAGTCATAATAGATGCTTAAAGTGAACCTGTAACACCTATTAAGTATATAAACAAACAATATGGATGAGACACGAGCAGCAAAAAGTGCCTGCAAGTACCTTTTATATCCTGCAAATAGATTTGGTGCATCAAAGAAGCCCCTGGCTCCAGGTGCATTGTTGACAAACACTAGGTCTTGACTTCATTAAATTGAACACTAAGTTCTGCACTTTACCGGAGCTGAGCCACTCCATCTTTAAAGGCATAGTTCACCTTTACCCAAAAATTGCCCAATGCAGGTAAGTGGTGGCTGTAGATAAAATCAAAATCATCCAGCTTTGACTAAAGTTAAATAACGCCTTTTGCTACAGCTATAGGTCAGTTACCTACCTCCTGAAGAGTAACTGCAAAACTCCCAGAGATGACATTATCCTGCCATGCCTTTCTGCTAGGACATTACTAGGTCACTCCCAGTCATTACTGCTCACCTCTACCATCACAGGAGTGAGCTCTCAAACCCCTGCACATGTGTGGTCAGCGATCTCCTCTGTTGCAGCATTGATGAGCTCAGAGCTACTGCAGCAGGGAAGAGAGCATGCATAAGAGGTGGTTTGAATCACTTGGAGTGTCTTAGCAATGTACTTGCAACAAGGCAGGATGGGATGATGCTATCCCTGGGAGCTTCAGGAGGTACATAAATGGCCTACACCTATAACAAGAGCAGAATTTTAAGAGGAGCTTCAGTCAGGTATGTGAAAGTTCAGAGTCAGCAGCTACAAAAAATGTAGCTGCTGCTCACATTTATTAAACAGACAATTACCTGTCCAGGGATTCAACGATATGCTCACTCAAACCGGTTTCTTCACCGGTCTTCGATCACCGGTGCTGGCATCTTAGCTGTGGGCAGCCAGATGTGACTCCTTGCAGCTTCACAGCCGGTTAATCACTGTGCATGCGAGAGCCATGCTCTGCTTTGTGAATTGTCCCGCAGGGTTCTGGGACCTGTGATGTGTTCCAGAAGTCTGCGTACAGGGAGGATGGGGGGGGGGACTTCTGCTCGGATTGCCTAGGTGATCTGAGCAGAAGTGGGTTGGGTCACTGTCAAAACTAGACCCCGCAATTTTAAAATTCCTTTAATGCATACCTTTTTCCGGTGGGTGTTCTAACCAATCAAGTAACACCTTTGGGTCTTCTTTTACTTGCATTGCATTGGCGGTGTGTGGTCTTTAATACTACAGAGTGCAACACAGACTTTGTGACATCAGAACACCTCTCTCTGTACTACTATTGTACCTAGGAGCCTAGGCTGTTGAGTCGATGAAGCCCCAAGGGGAAAAATCCCTGACAGCTTGGGTTCACAGGACATAGGATGAAAGAAGCTGGCTACCTATCAACCTGGAATACAACTCGTGGCCAGAGACAGATTTCTGCTTCTGCCTGGTAAGGTGCTGGGGAGGAAGTGAGTATTGTAGCAAAGGTTCCTGTCTTAAAGTAGTTGTGAAGGCTCAAGGTTTTTTGTATGTATTAAATGAAGTCTCATCTTGATCTAACAATGTGCACAGGAGCCTCTGCTCTCCTGGGTCCTGGGAGGAGAGAGGGGGCGGGGGCAGGGCCGAGCCACATTTCATGTGTGAATGGACACACAGAGCAGAGGCTTGGGAGCTGTGGGGGCACTCGGCAAGAGGGAGGAGCCAGGAGAGCCAGTGGGGAACCTGAGAAGAGGAGGATCGGGGCTGCTCTGTACAAAAGCATTGCTCAGAGCAGGTAAGTATAACATGTTTGTTATTTAAAAGAAAACAAGCCTTTAATATCACTTTACGGTATATGTCAACCCTTACCTTGTGAAACAACCCAATCAGTGTATATATCTATAGATATATATCTATCTATAGATAGATAGATATATATCTATCTATCTATAGATACACATATATATATATACAGTACTGGGCAAAGGTTTTTGGCAGGTGTGAATAAATGCTGTAAAGTAAGAATGTTTTCAAAAATATCTAATTTAATTGTTTCTTTTTTATAACCGTACAAAATGCAAAGTGAGCAAACAGAAGAAAATTCTAAATCACATCAATATTTGGTGTGACTACCTTTTGGCTTCAAACCAGCATCACTTCTCACACTTCCACAGTTTGTACATTTGCTCAAAGTCAGGGATTTTGTAGGATTAGAGTCAGGTGTATAATTAACCAATTATACCAGGCAGGTACTAATGATCATAAATTTCATATGTAGGTTGAAACACAGTAATTAACTGAGCCAAAAACAACTGGAAGCCTAAATCTGGGTGAGGAACCGCCAAACTCTGCTACTAAGGTGAGGTTGTGTAAGACAGTTTCATGTCACAAGTCATATACCTTAGCAGGGCTGAGCATAGTAACAAGGTAGATATACGGCATTAACAAGGTCTCTCCCAGGTAAAGATTTCAAAGCAGACTGGGATTTCAAGATGTGCTGTTCAAGCTCTTTTGAAGAAGCACAAAGAAACAGAGGAGCGGCACATCATGCTTACTTCCCTTCGACATCGAAAGATGTCCAACAGTGCCATTAGCACAGAACTGGCAGAAGCCAGTGGGACCCAGGTACACTCATCTACTGTACAGAGAAGTCTGGACAGAAGTCATCTTCATGGAAAAATTGTGGCCAAAAAGCTATGCCTTTGGCATAGAAACAAGGCTGAGCAACTCAACTATGCATGAAAACATAGGAACTGGGGTGCAGAAAAATGGCAGCTCTGGACTGATGAGTCAAAAAATGGAAATATTTGGCTGTAGCAGGAGGCAGTTTGTTGACCGAAGGACTGGAGAGCAGTACAATAATAAATGTCTGCAGGCAACGGTGAAGCATGGTGGAGGTTCCTTGCAAGTTTTGGGCTGAATTTCTGCAGATGTATTTGGACATTTGGTCAGGATCAATGGTGTTCTCAATGCTGAGAAATACAGGCAGGTACTTATCCATCATACCATACCATCAGTGAGGTGTGTGATTGGTCAGCAGGAGGCAGAAAAGCAGCAGAACATTGATCTTCCCAGTAATTAGCTGTGCAAGGTGTGCGTGTCAGCACAAGTCTTATCATTGGAGTACAGGCAGGATGTGCTCCCAAATTATTATTAATTTTATTATACAGTATTTATATAGAGCCAACAGTTTGCGCAGATCTTTACAACATGAGGGCAGACAGTACAGTTACAATACAAATCAATACAGGAGTGATCAGAGGGCCCTGCTTGTTAGAGCTTACAATCAAATGGCATGCAATGAAGAAAACTGACTTCACTGGGATGGATGTGCTCTCATGCTTAGTGTGGTCAGTTTGAAATATAAAAGCAGGGGAAGTTGCAGGATCACCAGGTATTTCAAACAAAGGAAGCAACGCAAAAAAAAAAAAACAGGGTTATTTTTTAAACAAGTACATAGTACAACAAACACATATTTAAAAAAATATGAAACATTGACATATGCTTTAATTTTACAACACACTAGGATTTTTTTTACATTTTTTAATGAAACTGCAAGTCCCACCATGAGAGGAGGCAATACTACTTTAAAATATATGACTTGTTGACAGTAAAAACTGAGCTGGGTACCCAGTCTTCAATATTGGGGTTGCTTATTATGAGCTCTGTTCAGCAGGTAGTTGAATGCAATTCTATCTACTATTATGATGATGATGATTTCTCTTTTAACCTATGTGCAAAAAGCCAATCTCAAATAGATATTCTTTTCAGTATTTTGAAGTTAGCTCAGTAAGTTATTTTTAGGTCTATTTTAAGAAATCTACAATTATAGGAGAAGTCTCAAAGGAACCAAAAATAAAGTACAAATTTATTTCTGTAAACAGATTTTTTTTAGATTCTAGGAATATATTTTTATTTTTTGTGATCTATGTTGGCCTTCATAGAAGAGCATGTTGCCCAAATTAACTCTCTCGTAGAAGTTGTACATGACAACATGGAAACAATTAGATGTGTTGCTTCTGGTCTATGCCCCGGAGGACCTGGTCTCTTTGTTCCTTAGACACCAGCTGAGATGAACTGGTTTCTAAAGTTTATTTCCTGTAAAACTCCGGTCCTTCTTCTGCAGCCCAATGGGACCTCTTATTAGACCACACAAATCGAAGCCAGTTCTCAGACAGCCAGCGATGGGATAAAACATTAAGGAAAGGACTTGAAAGATGAGAATGTGCTCTATGAAGACTGGGGGAGGAAAGTGCAGGAATCATAAAGAAACAGTTTCATTGTCAACTCAGTACTCTGTATTATATTCGGGTTTTTATGTGTAAGGTTTAGATTAGGTGGACACATCTCTTGATCTCTATGCTGTATGCTCTGTCCTTGAGACTAAAATGTGGTGTCTGCAGTCTGGCTTATTAGACTCCATGGTTCCTTTCATGATACACGTGTACAAATAAAGAAGACAGTATTAAAGATCCCTAGACATGGCAAAATAACATCTTTAAGTATCAAGGTTAATTACCAACTTTAAGACAAATCATACAAAGGTAGCTTCTACACAGCTTTTTATATTACAAGAAGGTACTACATTATATCTATTAATGACTAGGCATAAAATGACCTTTGGCATCTAGATCAGAATAAACAGTAGCAAAGCCACCTCAAGTGCAGCAGTGAGCAGTACTACATTTTAATCTACCAATTGCTGGAATTATACTGGCATGGTGTTGATGCTAGTCCTAGATCAACTGGGTATGCACTGTCCAAAAGAAAAGGAGGAGGGTAGAAGAAGGGCAGGGGAACAAAGGGGGCTTGCAGAATAATTATTAGGGGAGGGGCAGTCCTTTGAGATGTTCTTCTGACAGCTATCGTTGGGGCCATTAAAGAGCATGTTTGCACTTAACAACAATCCCAGTTAACCTACATGCAGTATAGGCACAATATAGTCTTGGCACAGGTGCTAGGTAGATGTGGTTCAGATGCTGTAAAGTTTTGGTATAATGCAGTATAGGGTTGTTGTAGGTGCAGTCTAGGTTTGGCATAAATCTGGTATAGCCACTTGCTTACTAGGCACTTAAACCCCCCTCCTATCCAGACCAATTTTCAGCTTTCAGTGCTCTCACACTTTGAATGACAATTACTCAGTCATGCAACACTGTACCCAAATGATTTTTTTGTCCTTTTTTTCATACAAATAGAGCTTTATTTTGGTGGTATTTGATCACCTCTGGGTTTTTTATTTTTTGCGCTATAAATGAAAAAAGACCGAAAATTTTGAAAAAAAACACATTTTTTCTAATTTCTGTGATAAAATTTTACAAATTCGTAATTTTTCTTCATAAATTTTGGCCACAATTTATACTGCTACATATCTTTGGTAAAAATAACCAAAAATTTGTGGAAATTATTTGGTCTGTGTGAAAGTTTTAGAGTCTACAAGCTATGGTGCAAATCATAAAAAAATTATCACATCTGATGTACTGAGGCCTATCTCATTTCCTGAGACCCTAACAAGCCAGGAAAGTACAAATGCCCCCCAAATAACCCCTTTTTGGAAAGTAGACATTTCAATGTATTTAGTTAGAGGCATGGTGAGTTATTTGAAGTTGTATTTTTTTCCCACAATTCTTTGCAAAATTGAGATTTTTTTTTTCCCACAAAATTGTCATTGTAATAGCTTATTTCTCTCACATGGCATGTGTATACCACAAATGACACCCCAAAATACATTCTGATACTCCTCCTGAGTATTACGATACCACATGTGAGGGACTTTTTCACTGCCTGGCCACATACAGAGGCCCAACATGCATGGAGCACCATCAGGTGTTCTAGGAGCATAAATTACACATCACATTTCTCAACCACCTATTACACTTTTGAAGGCCCTGGAGCACCAGGACAATGGAAACACCCACAAAATGACCCCATTTTGGAAAGCTAACACCCCAACATATAATCTATGAGGCATAATGAGTCTTTTTAATGGTTTATTTTTTTTCCAGAAGTTTTTGGAATATGTGGAAAAAAATGAAACCGCATTTTTTTTTACACAAAGTTGTCCGTTTATAAGATATTTCCAACACATGGCATTTAGATAGCAAAAATGACACCCCAAAATACATTCTGCTACTCCTCCTGAGTATTACGATACCACATGTGTGGGACTTTTTCACTGCCTGGCCACATACAGAGGCCCAACATGCATGGAGCACCATCAGGTGTTCTAGGAGCATAAATTACACATCACATTTCTCAACCACCTATTACACTTTTGAAGGCCCTGGAGCACCAGGACAATGGAAACACCCACAAAATGACCCCATTTTGGAAAGCTAACACCCCAACGTATAATCTATGAGGCATAATGAGTCTTTTTAATGGTTTATTTTTTTCCAGAAGTTTTTGGAAAATGTGGAAAAAAATGAAAACACATTTTTTTTTACACAAAGTTGTCCGTTTATAAGATATTCTTAACACATAGCATTTAGATAGCAAAAATGACACCCCAAAATACATTCTGCTACTCCTCCTGAGTATTACGATACCACATGTGTGGGACTTTTTCACTGCCTGGCCACATGCAGAGGCCCAACATGCATGGAGCACCATCAGGTGTTCTAGGAGCATAAATTACACATCACATTTCTCAACCACCTGTTACACTTTTGAAGGCCCTGGAGCACCAGGACAATGGAAACACCCACAAAATGACCCCATTTTGGAAAGCTAACACCCCAACGTATAATCTATGAGGCATAATGAGTCTTTTGAATGGTTTATTTTTTTCCAGTAGTTTTTGGAAAATGTGGAAAAAAATGAAAACGCATTTTTTTTTACACAAAGTTGTCCGTTTATAAGATATTTCCAACACATAGCATTTAGATAGCAAAAATGACACCCCAAAATACATTCTGCTACTCCTCCTGAGTATTACAATACCACATTGGTGGGACTTTTTCACTGCCTGGCCACATACAGAGGCCCAACATGCATGAAGCACCATCAGGTGTTCTAGGAGCATAAATTACACATCACATTTCTCAACCACCTATTGCACTTTTGAAGGCCCTGGAGCACCAGGACAATGGAAACACCCACAAAATGACCCCATTTTGGAAAGCTAACACCCCAACGTATAATCTATGAGGCATAATGAGTCTTTTGAATGGTTTATTTTTTTCCAGAAGTTTTTGGAAAATATGGAAAAAAATGAAAACTTATTTTTTTTTTACACAAAGTTGTCCGTTTATAAGATATTTCCAACACATGGCATTTAGATAGCAAAAATGACACCCCAAAATACATTCTGCTACTCCTCCTGAGTATTACGATACCACATGTGTGGGACTTTTTCACTGCCTGGCCACATACAGAGGCCCAACATGCATGGAGTACCATCAGGTGTTCTAGGAGCATAAATTACACATCACATTTCTCAACCACCTGTTACACTTTTGAAGACCCTGGAGCACCAGGACAATGGAAACACCCACAAAATGACCCCATTTTGGAAAGCTAACACCCCAACGTATAATCTATGAGGCATAATGAGTCTTTTGAATGGTTTATTTTTTTCCAGTAGTTTTTGGAAAATGTGGAAAAAAATGAAAACGCATTTTTTTTACACAAAGTTGTCCGTTTATAAGATATTTCCAACACATAGCATTTAGATAGCAAAAATGACACCCCAAAATACATTCTGCTACTCCTCCTGAGTATGGCGATACCACATGTGTGAGACTTCTACACAGCCTGGCCACATACAGAGATCCAACATGCAAGGAACACCGTCAGGTGTTCCAGGGACACATAGCATGCACATACCAAGAATTACACCCCAAAATACATTATGCTGAGCAAAGCGTAAACAAAAAAGATTACCTGTGGTTGTAGTAGCGCAGTTGTACACAGGAGGATAGCACTGGTCCAGGCAGCAGGCAGGGACTTGGTCAGCAGCGGCGAACACAATTGTCCAGGCAGCAGGCAGGGTTACTGTCCATATAAAGTCCAGGGTCAGTGCAGGCAGAGATATTGTCCGCAGTGCCAAAAATATTGGTCCTGGTAGTAGGCAGGTCCATGTGGTGTGGTCAGTGCAACAGGCAGAGGCATGACGGCAGTAAGTCCTACAGGCAGAAGTAGGGCCTCGTTCAGGACAGAATGGGGACAGGGGTAGAGGCTTCTCCCACTCAAATCTCTTTGAAGCCTCCGAGTCTCCAGACCCTAATCTAGGATTGAGAAAACAAAATAAATTGTTTTCTTCATCCAGAAAAACAATTCTGGAGCCCCTCACATATGTGAGACCCCTGTGTTGAATCCCACTAGTCCAGTTGCAGGGTACAAGATCAGTCCAAGAGGCAGGCAAATATCATGGTCAAACAGTCCAAGGTCAGTTCCAGATCAGGCAGAGGTATGTACAGAATCGTTGGGCAGAAGCATGGTCGAATAACAGTCCAGGGTCAGTTCCAGATCAGGCAGAGGTATGTGCAGAATCGTTAGGCAGAAGCGTGGTCAAATAACAAGCCAGGGTCAGTTACAGAGGAGGCAGTGGCATAAGGGGTGTGAGGGTAAATTGCAGGAACGGAGGCTTACGTTTACCATACTTCACTAATAATTTACTGAAGTATGGTAACGACGAAAACATTCACCTACGCAGAGGCCTGGTTCAGAAGGACATTGTGCACAATAATAAGATGTGTCTCTTCTGAATCCAGCTCTGGTACACACCTTACATTTTTTTTGCCGTCGTTGGCCTGTTGGTTTGGGAGGGATCTTATCTGGAAAGTGGCGTTCGGAGAGTCGACTTAGAACATCAGATCGGATATTTTCTGGGGGGTCGTTCGGGAATGTAAGGGCAGTGAAAACTTCCTCCTGGTAGCCAAGGAAGCGTTTGGGGTTTTGGGTGGAGTTACGATAAATGACATAAGAATTGTAGATGGCCAAATGAAAAAAATAAATTGCGACTTTCTTATACCAATGGTATGTCCGTCTTGTGGCAAGGTATGGTTCCAGCATCTGGTCATTCAAGTCGACTCCCCCCATAAACAAATTATAGTCAAAGATGCATTTAGGTTTCTGTATGGGGCCATTTCTTCTGGGGATTTCCATGAAGGTATCATCGTGGATTGAAGACAACATGTATACATCTCTTTTGTCTCTCCACTTCACTGCCAAAATCTCGTTGTTTCGTAGAATCGCCGTTTCTCCTTTTCTCAATTTTTTATTGACCAGACTTTGAGGAAAGCCCTTCCGGTTCTTTTTGATGGTACCACATGCAGGCGTCTTCATCCGATGCAGGTTGTGGAACAGGGGCAGAGATGTGTAGAAGTTATCTACGTACAGGTGGTAGCCTTTCTCCAGTAGGGGGTATGTGAGATCCCAAACAATTTTCCCGCTTGATCCCAAGTAGTCTGGGCAATTAGGGGGTTGCAGCTGGCTGTCCTTCCCTTCGTACACTTTGAAGGCATACAAGTAACCTGTGACTTGGTCACATAATTTGTATACCTTCACCCCATAGCGGGCCCTTTTACTGGGAATATATTGCTTCATCTTAAGCCTGCCACTAAACTTAAGAAGGGACTCATCCACACATATGTTTTTGTCTGGGGTAAACAGCAGGGGGAATAGTGCAGAAAAATAATTTAAAAGTGGCCGAATTTTGAAAAGTCTATCATAGTTTGGGTCATTTTGGGGAGGGCACTGGGTATTGTCGTTGAAATGAAGAAACCTCAATATCATGAGGTATCTGTTTCTGGGCATCACCTTGGAGTATATTGGCATGTGTTGGAGGGGGTGGGTTGACCAATAGGACAGCAAAGTGTTTTTTTTCGTGAGTCCCATGTTAAATGTGAGCCCTAAAAAAACCTTCAACTCCTCCACCGTTAGGTCTCTCCATTCGTAGGGACGGGCATAGTAGGACGTTGGATTATTCGCAATGAATTGATGTGCATAAAGGTTGCACTGGGCCACAATACTTGACAGCATGTCCTCGGTAAAAAATAAATTAAAAAAATCTATTGGGGAAAAATTCTCCGTGTTCACCTGGACTCCTGGCTGGGCAGTGAAAGGGGGAATGTTGGCTTCTCCTGAATTAGGAGGAAGCCATAAGGGGTTCTGCAGGGCATAGGGAAGGCTGGCTTGGGTCCTTGGCCTTTCTTGCAGAGGCACTCCGGTGCTGGTGGACGGGACTGCCGTGCTGGTGGACGGGACTGCCGTGCTGGTGGACGGGACTGCCATGCTGGTGGACGGGACTGCCGTGCTGGTGGACGGGACTGCCGTGCTGGTAGATGCCACTGCCTCCCCACCAGAACGCCTTCGTTTGGCGGGCCGAATCTCTTCCTCCTCTGAGTCACTCAGTGTTTCACTACTGAGGACTGGCTCATAGTTTATGTCCGACTCGGAATCGGAAAGGGAATCTGAAAAAGAGAGCTCCCCGTTGCTCTCGTCGGCCTGGGACAGTATTTGGTACGCCTCCTCGGCGGAAAAGCTTCTTTTGGCCATGGTTGCTAAGCCTGCACTGATGAGGCGGCACTGATGAGCACAGATGGGCACTGAGGTGGCACAGAGGGGCACTGATGAGGTGGAACAGATGTGCACTGATGAGGTGGAACAGATGTGCACTAATGAGGTGGAACAGATGTGCAGATGTGCACTAATGAGGTGGCACAGGTGGGCACTGATGAGGCGGCACAGGTGGGCACTGATGAGGCGGCACAGGTGGGCAATGATAAGGCGGCACAGGTGGGCACTGATGAGGCGGCACAGGTGGGCACTGATGAGGTGGAACAGATGTGCACTGAGATTGCACAGATGTGCACTTATGAGGTGGCACAGCTGGGCACTGACGGGACGGCACAGATGGGGCGGCACAGATGGGGCGGCACAGATGGAGCGGGACAGATGGGGCGGCACAGATGGAGCAGCACAGATGGGCACTGATGAGGCGGCACAGATGTGCACTGAGGCAGCACAGATGTGCACTGATTGGCACAGGTGGGCACTGATGAGGTGGCACAGGTGGGCACTGATGAGGTGGCACAGGTGGGCACTGATGAGGTGACACAGGTGGTCACTGATTGTGCAGATGTGCAGCTGGACACTGATCACCGCTGGGCAGACAGGTGGACACCGATTGGCACAGGTGGGCACCGATTGGCACAGGTGGGCACCGATTTGGCACAGGCGGGCACCGATTGGCACTGTACTGATGCTGCACTGTATTGATGGGGCACTGTATTGATGGGGCACTGTATTGATGGGCACTGTATTGATGGGCACTGTGGGCACTGTAGGCACAGTAAATGGCAAACACAAATTCACAGAAGGCTGACAGATCTCTCTCTCCTCACACGCTGTCTCTGTGTGAGGAGAGAGAGCCGGCAATGAGAGATGATCTCAATTGTTTACATTTACATTCATCTCTCATTGGAGGCAGCGATCGCGCTGTAAACGGCCGCTGTGATTGGCCGTTTACAGCGATCTGTGATTGGCTGTGTCCAAGGGACACGGCCAACACAGAATTTCCCCGTTGCGCGCTCGTGAGCGCGCATGGGGAGCGAGGAAAGGGGAGGCCGTCATGTGACTGCCTCCCGGGAATTGACATCCGCGCTAAAGCCGTCATTCGGCTACGGCCGGATGTCAGGTGGTTAAAGTGCAGTATGAATTTTGTACACTTTCTCTCCGTTGCTTAGTTCTTGATAGCAGTATTAGCAATGGGTGAATAGCCCTCTCACCAGTCCCTGGAGTACTGCAGTGACCTCTAGTTGTAGAAGTGGTCTCTCTCCCTCGGTCTCTCCCTTAAAGCCTCAGGGGGTCAGCGGTGGGAAGCAGAGGGTGAGTGGACGCCCCAGTCTCTCTGCTGCAGCAATGCGGATGGTGCAATGTGGGTGGTGCTGCGCTGCCTGGGGGTGTCTTTACTCTCAGGCTCAGATCTCTGTTGGTATAGTTTCCAAATAGAGGTATCCTCTCTCTAGGTCCCTTGGTGCTAAGAGGAAGAACTTTCCCAGGAAGTTAGATAAAAAAAAAATCCTTCCTCGCCTCCTACGGCACAGTGCATATTGGGATCTATAGTATAGCCATTATAAATGTACAAGAACTTCTTCTCCATGTTGTTGTAGCTCTGCATTTGACTACAGATAGATGAATAGATACAATGGAATAGAAAAATAGATACAGTATCTCACAAAAGTGAGTATACCCCTCACATTTTTGTAAATATTTTATTATATCTTTTCATGTGACAACACTAAAGAAATCACACTTTGCTACAATGTAAATGGTGAGTGTACAGCTTGTATAACAGTGTAAATTAGCTGTGCCCTCAAAATAACTCAACACACAGCCAATAAAGTCTAAAGTGAAAATGTCCAAATTGGGCCCAAAGTGTCAATATTTTGTGTGGCCACCATTATTTTCCAGCACTGCTTTAACCTTCTTGGGCATGGAGCTCAACAGAGCTTCACAGGTTGCCACTGGAATCCTCCTCCACTCCTCCATTATGACATCCCGGAGCTGGTGGATGTTAGAGACCTTGTGCTCTGCCACCTTCTGCTTAATGATGCCCCACAGATGTTCAATAGGGTTTAGGCCTGGAGACATGCTTGGGCAGTGCATCACCTTTACCCTCAGCTTCTTTAGCAAGGCAGTGGTCATCTTGGAGGTGTGATTGGGGGCACTATCATGTTGGAATACTGCCCTGCGGCCCAGTCTCCGAAGGGAGGGGATCATGCTCTGTTTCAGTATGTCACAGTACATGTTGGCATTTATGGTTCCCTCAATGAACTGTAGCTCCCCAGTGTCGGCAGCACTCATGCAGTCCCAGAACATGACACTGCCGCCACCATGCTTGACTGTAGGCAAGACACACTTGTCTTTGTACGCCTCACCTGGTTGCCAACACACACGCTTGACACATCTGAACCAAATAAGGTTAACTTGGTCTCATCAGACCACAGGACATGGTTCAAGTAATCCATGTCCTTAATCTGCTTTTCTTCAGCAAACTGTTTGTGGGCTTTCTTGTACATGATCTTTAGAAAGGGCTTCCTTCTGGGATGACAGCCATGTAGACCAGTTTGATGCAGTGTGCGGCGTATGGTTTGAGCACTGACAGGCTGACCGCCCCACCCCTTCAACTCCTGCAGTAATGCTGGTAACACTCATATGTCTATTTCCCAAAGACAACTTCTGGATATGACGCTGAGCATGTGCACTCAACTTCTTTGGTCGACCATGGAGAGGCCTGTTCTGAGTGGAACCTGTCCTGCTAAACCGCTGTATGGTCTTGGCCACCGTGCTGCAGCTCAGTTTCAGGGTCTTGGCAATCTTCTTGTAGCCTAGGCCCATAGGTGTGCACAGCCTATTGCATTAGGGCGTGCACCACAAAGCTCAGACTCTGAATGGTCTAAGGTTATCAGTGGTGTACCCCAAGGTTCAGTGCTGGGACCCTTACTCTTTAATATCTTTATAAATGATATTGGGTCTGGGATCAAAAGTAACATTTCTGTCTTTGCAGATGAGACCAAGCTATGCAGTGGAATAACGTCCTTACAGGATGTCTCCAATTTACAAGCTGACCTCAATGCTCTGTCTAATTGGGTGTCTATGTGGCAGATGAGGTTTAATGTTGAGAAATGTAAAGTTATGCACTTGGGGGCTAAGAATATGCATGTATCATACATACTAGGGGGAGTACAACTGGGGGAATCCATGGTGGAGAAGGATCTGGGGGTTTTGGTAGATCATAAGCTCAATAATAGCATGCAATGCCAAGCTGCGGTTTCCAAAGCGAGCAAAGTCCTTTCTTGTATTAAGAGAGGTATGGACTCCAGAGAGAGAGATATCATTTTGCCCCTGTTCAAATCATTAGTAAGACCTCATCTGGAATATGCAGTTCAGTTTTGGGCACCAGTTCTCAAAAAGGATATCGGGTAACTGGAGAAAGTGCAGAGAAGGGCAACCAAACTGATAAGAGGCATGGAGGAGCTCAGCTATGAGGAGAGATTAGAGGAACTGAATTTGTTCACTCTTGAGAGGAGGAGAATAAGGGGGGATATGATCAACATGTTCAAATATATAAGGGGTACATATAGTGAACTTGGTGTTGAGTTATTCACTTTACGGTCAACACAGAGGACAAGGGGGCACTCTTTACGACTGGAGGAAAAGAGATTTAGTCTCCAAATACGGAAAGGTTTCTTCACAGTAAGAGCTGTGAAAATGTGGAATAGACTCCCTCCAGAGGTGGTTCTGGCCAGCTCAGTAAATTGCTTTAAGAAAGTCCTGGATACTTTCCTAAATGTACATAATATAACTGGGTACTGACATTTATAGGTAAAGTTGATCCAGGGAAAATCCGATTGCCTCTTGGGGGATCAGGAAGGAATTTTTTCCCCTGCTGTAGCAAATTGGAGCATGCTCTGCTGGGGTTTTTTGCCTTCCTCTGGATCAACTGTGGGTATAGTATTGGGTATATGGGATTGTACAATATTTTTTTTTTTTTTTTTATGGTTAAACTGGATGGACTTGTGTCTTTTTTCAACCTGACTAACTATGTAACTATATGTAACTATGTAACATGCGGGTGTGTAAATATATATAGGGCAGCAGAGCAGTGGATTGTGTCAGTAGGGCGGAGATTGGTGTCAGCAGTTTATTATTATTTTTTTTTTATTATTCTTTACAATTTTTTTTTTGGTACAATATTTTTGGAGCCCTAATGAGGGGCTTTGGTGAAATATCAGGGTTCCAAACAGAACCCTGATGTCTCACTTTAGAGACAGAGAAAGGGGACTGAGGACAGAGATTCCCCAGTCCCTTTCTCTACAGCCAAGCAGCAGGGGGAATCTACACAGCACAGGGTGATTAGGGTGTGCTCAGGTACGCCTGGCACACTCTGTGCGCACGCCTATGCCTAGGCCAGTGATAGCGAACCTTGGCACCCCAGATGTTTTGGAACTACATTTCCCATGATGCTTAACTACACTGCAGAGTGCATGAGCATTATGGGAAATGTAGTTCCAAAACATCTGGGGTGCAAACGTTCGCCATCACTGGCCTAGGCCATCTTTATGTAGAGCAACAATTCTTTTTTTTCAGATCCTCAAAGAGTTCTTTGCCATGAGGTGCCATATTGAACTTCCAGTGACCAGTATGAGAGAGTGAGAGCGATAACACCAAATGTAACACATCTGCTCCCCATTTACACCTGCGACCTTGTAACACTAACAAGTCACATGACACTGGGGAGGGAAAATGGCTAATTGAGCCCAATTTGGACATGTTCACTTAGTGGTGTACTCACTTTGTTGCCAGTGGTTTAGACATTAATGGCTGCGTGTTGAGTTATTTTGAGGGGACAGCAAATTTACAGTGTTATACAAGCTGTACACTCACTACTTTACATTGTAGCAAAGTGTCATTTCTTCAGTGTTGTCACACGAAAAGATATAATAAAATATTTACAAAAATGTGAGGGGTGTACTCACTTTTGTGAGATACTGTAGATATTGGATGGAATAGATATATAGACATATAGATACACCTTACAAAAATAGGTGGATATATGGATGGTTTTGACAAAAACATAGATAGATATAAAACTGCCATTGACCACAGTGAATATCCTGACTTTTTTGAGGAGCATCAGAGTTAGGGTGCTTTCACACTGTCCAGCTAAGGTTTGGCCACAACGCAGTGTATCCATGGTTTTTGTGCGGGCTATCTGTGGTTTCCTATAGATTTCTATTATGTCCCACGTTTTCTGAAAGTGCTAAACGTGCACAAGTCCTGCATCTGAGGTGTTTTTTTTTGTTGAATGTTTGAGTTCTTTTAAGTCTTCATTCCTTTTTTCCAAGCCCCGATGAAGAGAGACTGTTGTTGTATTTGAAACGAGTAGGCTTATTTTTTTATGGTCAAATTATGACTATTAAAATCTTCTTAACCACTTGAGCCCCGGACCATTATGCTGCCTAAGGACCAGAGGTCTTTTTCCAATTTGGCACTGCGTCGCTTTAACTGCTAATTGCGCAGTCATGCAATGCTGTACCCAAACGAAATTTGCGTCCTTTTCTTCCCACAAATAGAGCTTTCTTTTGATGGTATTTGATCACCTCTGCGGTTTTTATTTTTTGCGCTATAAATGGAAAAAGACCGAAAAGTTTGAAAAAAAATGATATTTTCTACTTTTTGTTATAAAAAAAATCCAATAAACTCAATTTTAGTCATACATTTAGGCCAAAATGTATTCGGCCACATGTCTTTGGTAAAAAAAATGTCAATAAGCGTATATTTATTGGTTTGCGCAAAAGTTATAGCGTCTACAAACTAGGGTACATTTTCTGTAATTTACACAGCTTTTAGTTTATGACTGCCTATGTCATTTCTTGAGGTGCTAAAATGGCAGGGCAGTACAAAACCCCCCCAAATGACCCCATTTTGGAAAGTAGACACCCCAAGGAAATTGCTGAGAGGCATGTTGAACCCATTGAATATTTATTTTTTTTGTCCCAAGTGATTGAATAATGACAAAAAAAAAAAAAAAAAAATATTTACAAAAAAGTTGTCACTAAATGATATATTGCTCACACAGGCCATGGGCCTATGTGGAATTGCACCCCAAAATACATTCTGCTGCTTCTCCTGAGTATGGGGATACCACATGTGTGGGACTTTTTGGGAGCCTAGCCGCGTACGGGGCCCGAAAACCAATCACCGCCTTCAGGATTTCTAAGGGTGTAAATTTATGATTTCACTCTTTACTGCCTATCACAGTTTCGGAGGCCATGGAATGCCCAGGTGGCACAAAACCCCCCAAATGACCCCATTTTGGAAAGTAGACACCCCAAGATATTTCCAGAGAGGCATATTGAGTCCATGGAATATTTTATATTTTGACACAAGTTGCGGGAAAGTGACACATTTTTTTTTTTTTTTGCACAAAGTTGTCACTAAATGATATATTGCTCACACAGGCCATGGGCATATGTGGAATTGCACCCCAAAATACATTTAGCTACTTCTCCTGAGTACGGGGATACCACATGTGTGCGACTTTTTGGGAGCCTAGCCGTGCACGGGACCCCGAAAACCAATCACCGCCTTCAGGATTTCTAAGGGTGAAAATTTTTGATTTCACTCTTCACTGCCTATCACAGTTTCGGAGGCCATGGAATGCCCAGGTGGCACAAAACCACCCCAAATGACCCCATTTTGGAAAGTAGACACCCCAAGCTATTTGCTGAGAGGCATGGTGAGTATTTTGCAGCTCTCATTTGTTTTTGAAAATGAAGAAAGACAAGAAAAAACTTTTTTTTTTTCCTTTTTCAATTTTCAAAACTTTGTGACAAAAAGTGAGGTCTGCAAAATACTCACTATGCCTCTCAGCAAATAGCTTTGGGTGTCTCTTTCCCGCAACTTGTGTCACAATATAAAATATTCCATGGACTCGACATGCCTCTCAGCAAATAGCTTGGGGTGTCTACTTTCCAAAATGGGGTCATTTGGGGGGGTTTTGAACTGTCCTGGCATTTTATGCACAACATTTAGAAGCTTATGTCACACATCACCCACTCTTCTAACCACTTGAAGACAAAGCCCTTTCTGACACTTATTGTTTACATGAAAAAGTTATTTTTTTTTTTGCAAGAAAATTACTTTGAACCCCCAAACATTATATATTTTTTTAAAGCAAATGCCCTACAGATTAAAATGGTGGGTGTTTCATTTTTTTTTTCACACAGTATTTGCGCAGCGATTTTTCAAACGCATTTTTTGGGGAAAAAACACACTTTTTTAAATTTTAATGCACTAAAACACACTATATTGCCCAAATGTTTGATGAAATAAAAAAGATGATCTTAGGCTGAGTACATGGATACCAAACATGACATGCTTTACAATTGCGCACAAACGTGCAGTGGCAACAAAATAAATACATTTTTAAAAGCCTTTAAAAGCCTTTACAGGTTACCACTTTAGATTTACAGAGGAGGTCTACTGCAAAAATTACTGCCCTCGATCTAACCTTCGTGGTGATACGTCACATGCATGGTGCAATTGCTGTTTACGTTTGACGACAGACCGCCGCTTGCGTTCGCCTTAGCGCGAGAGCAGGGGGCGACAGGGGTGCTTTTTTTTTTTTCTTTATTATTTTTTGCTTTTTTATCTTATTTTTAAACTGTTCCTTTCATTTTTATTTTTTTTTAATCATTTTTATTGTTATCTAGGGGAATGTAAATATCCCCTATGATAACAATAGGTAGTGACAGGTACTCTTTTTTGAAAAAATTGGGGTCTATTAGACCCTAGATCTCTCCTCTGCCCTCAAAGCATCTGACCACACCAAGATCGGTGTGATAAAATGCTTCCCCAATTTCCCAATGGCGCTATTTACATCCGGCGAAATCTAAGTCATAAAATGCTCGCAGCTTCCGGTTTCTTAGGCCATAGAAATGTTTGGAGCCACTCTGGTCTCTGATCAGCTCTATGGTCAGCTGGCTGAATCACCGACTGCATTTTCAGGTTCCCTGTTGAGACAGGAGAGCCAGAGAAAAACACGGAAGACGGTGGGGGGGGGGCATTCCCTCCCACGGCTTGTAAAAGCAGTCTAGAGGCTAATTAGCCGCTAGGATTGCTTTTACATGAAAGCTGACCGCTGGCTGAAAAGAATGATACCAAGATGATACCTAAACCTGCAGGCATCATTCTGGTATAACCACTCAAAGTTGTGAATGGCGTACCTGAAGAAAAAAAAATGGTTAACAATAAAGCACAGTAAACGGTAAAGTACAAAAAATTGCATACCTGAAAAGCAAACATGATAAAACATAAAACCAATAAAACATTGCAGAATAGAATACAGTAAAAAAGAGCAGAACAATAGAGAGAATAGAGAGAGAGAGAACAATAAAACGACAACTATTTTTTTTTATTTTATATATATTTTTTTTTTTTACACTTTTTTTGTAACTAACTTTTATAGCTGTAACTGGTTCCAGGTTCAGGTCTCTCAAAATGCGATGGCATCTTGGGAGACCCTGTGAAAGTGCGCCTAGTCTGTGGAATGCTGTATCCTACGCTAATACTCAACTAGTGCATAGTAGCGTTCAAAACATTCACCAATGCAAAGACCAGGATTGTCAGGACAGGAGGGACAATAATAGCGGGTGTCACGCCTATATCCGCGCTAGCTGCAGACACAATATCTTTTTTGGGGGGTTCGTTGGGTAGGGGTACTCGGGAGGACATAAAGAAATTGCCTCTCATGCAGCCGACTGCATTTGGTTGGGGATGTGAATGGGGGAAGTACGGGTGCTGCAGAAGCGGTGGGTTCCCAATTAGGATTGGCGAATGCAGCAGGAAGGGCACTATGGGCACGACGGGCCTGTGTTTGTCTTTTTGGTGGCAGCGGGACACTACTTGTGCTTGCCACCTCACCAGCTTGAACTGCACTTATGGGACTCGCCACGTCACCAAGTGTTACTGCAGTGCTGGTTTGACTACGACCGGGGTGTACTAGGCCGCTGGCGCTTGCCAGTTCACCAAAACGCTACCAAAAAATCTGTTGGCGATCGCAGGGATCAGGCCTGACTCTGCGAACGCTGCAGTTATGCATTTTAGTCTTTTGTAAGTGACAGTGATCGATCGATACTGCACTTGGGTGGGCTGGGCTGGGCCGGGTGGAGGGGCAAAATGCAGGTGCTAGCAGGTATCTGGGCTGATCCCGCTAACACTGCGTTTTTGGGAACCCTAAACTGCTGGGGATGCTAGTATAGATCTGATCGGATCAGATATTGATGCGTTCAGATACTGTACCACTAAGGGTGGTGTACGGTGCGTGCGTGGGTGTTAGTGGTACTGGCGCTAACCTGACGCTGCCTGGGGCTGGTGCTTGCCAGTTCACCAAAATACTACCAAAAAAACTGTTAGCAATCGCAGGGATCAGGTCTGACTCTGCGAACGCTGCAGTTATGCGTTTAGTGTTTTGTAAGTGTCAGTGATCGATCGATACTGCACTTGGGTGGGCTGGGCTGGGCCGGGCGGAGGGGCAAAACGCAGGTGCTAGCAGGTATCTGGGCTGATTCCGCTAACACTGCGTTTTTGGGAACCCTAAACTGCTGGGGATGCTAGTATAGATCTGATCGGATCAGATATTGATCCGTACAGATACTATACCACTAAGGGAGGCGTATGCTGCGTGCGTGGGTGTTAGCACTACTGCCGCTTCCCTGACGCTGCCTGGGGCTGGTGCTTGCCAGTTCACCAAAATACTACCAAAAAAACTGTTAGCGATCACAGGGATCAGGCCTGACTCTGCGAACGCTGCAGTTATGCGTTTAGTCTTTTGTAAGTGACAGTGATCGATCGATACTGCACTTGGGTGGGCTGGGCGGAGGGGCAAAACGCAGGTGCTAGCAGGTATCTGGGCTGATTCCGCTAACACTGCGTTTTTGGGAACCCTAAACTGCTGGGGACGCTAGTATAGATCTGATCGGATCAGATATTGATCCGTACAGATACTATACCACTAAGGGAGGTGTATGCTGCGTGCGTGGGTGTTAGCGGTACTGGCGCTAATCTGACGCTGCCTGGGGCGATGCATATCACCGCCGGGCGATCAGGGGGCTAAACCTTTATTCGGTAATAAACGGCGGGTGCCCTGACACTATAAAAAATAAACGAACTAACCAGCGTCACCCGTAACACTTATACAGTGATCAGTGGTGAAAGGGTTAACTAGGGGGCAATCAAGGGGTTAAAACATTTATTAGGTAGTATATGGGGGTCCCTGACGCTATAAAACTCTGACGGCGAACCTAAATATTTACCTCCCTAACTAGCGTCACCAGCGACACTAATACAGCGATCAGAAAAATGATCGCTTAGCGACACTGGTGACAGGGGGTGATCAAGGGGTTAAAACTTTATTAGGGGGGTTAGGGGGGTACCCTAGACCTACAGGGGGGTAACAGTAACTGTCCCAACACTGTAACTGTCACAAACTGACACTATGCAGTAATCAGAAAAAAAAAAAAAACTGCTGGTGTCAGTTTGTGACAGGGGGGTCGGGGGTGATCGGGGGGGGGGGAAATCGGGGTGTTTAGTGTGCCTGGCATGTTCTACTGAGTGTGTAGTGTGTTGTGCACTCACAGTGATGTCTTCTCTCCTCGGGCCGGAACGGAAATTACCGAGCCGAGGAGAGATGACATCATTTCCTTTGCTGCTGTTTAGCATACAGCAGCAAAGGAATGATTCGATTGGCCGGCGGCGATCGCGAGGGGGGGGCCACGAACGGATGGTCTCCCCCTCACCTCTGATCGCCGCTGGACAAAAGACGACCGCCTCGGGCACCGGGGGGGGGGGGGGTCCGATCGGACTCCCCACCCGCGGAAGGCAAATCACGTACATGTACGTAATTTTGCCTGTCCGTGCCACCTTGCCGACGTACATCGGCGTGAGGTGGTCGTCAAGTGGTTAAACTCGTTCACCCTATGTTTAAATTTGGAGTCATTTTCTGGCATCCATTGAGAGAAGCATGTTTATTTTGGGAGCTGCCAATACCAAGCTAGTGAGTGTACCTGAAAACTTACTACATTTCATTGTTTGGATAAGCACAGGAATCCCGGCGCCTGTCAATTATTTTTTTCTAGATAGATATGAAAGACATAGAGAAAAATCCTATAATGTACAGTATAGATAAATATAACTGTATTAGATAGATAGCCAGGCAGACAGCCAGGTAAGATGGAAATGATAGATAGGCGAATGATGGATAGATAAATAGATCAGAAGGGATAGGAGAGGAGAGGGTGATAATGAGAAAGAGAGAGAGCGAGAGAGATAGATAGACAGATAGATAGAAAAGATAAGTAGAAGAGATAAATAGAGAGACAGATAGATAGATACAGTGGGGAAAAGAAATATTTGATCCCCTGCTGATTGTGTAAGTTTGCCCACTTACAAAGAAATGAAGGGTCTATAATTTTTTTTATCATAGATATATTTTACAGTTTTTCTCCATTGTTTTGGCTCATTTCTTGAAACAGAAATGACATTCTCAAAACTCTAAGTTCATTTGGCAAAACAGTCTTACAGTTCAGCACAACTCTATAACTCACATGCAAAAGCTCATATCTCTCCCAAAACTGTTCACTCATGCTTCAAAACCATATTCCTTTCCCATATAAAGAGTCAGTGCTACCAAAATGGCAAAGATTCTTCTCAATTGCTTTGGCTCATTTCTTGAAACAGACCAGACGTTCTCAACTCTCTTGGTGCTTTTGCCAAAATAACCTGGATGGTTCAGCACAACACCATGGTTCACCTTCAAAAGCTCATATCTTTCCCAAAACAGTTCACTCATGTGTCAAAAATAAATTTCTTTCTCATTCAAATAGTCAGTGCCCCCAAAATGCTTCATCCCTTTGGCATTGTGTAAGCACTGCAAGTCAAAATGTTTAGATGTTTTGTCTCTAAGGCAGAGGACCATTGAAATATCCCTCATGTCCACCTTTCAGTCTTAGCCCAGTCCTTCATTGACAATGGTTACTGTACAGTTTTTGTCTAGCTAACTGAATACAATTGTGTATAAAACTGAAAAAAAAGAAAAGATTTTAGGGTAAGAGTAGCCTCCAAGGTTTTACATCACACATTGCACTCATACTGCCAAGGAAAAATTACTTTACAGTATTGTAACCATTATCATTCCCACACAAAGTAACTTCCATACATCAGAGTAAAAAGAAAATGTATACAGCATAATATACAGAAATATAAACACACAAACAAAAAACAAGGAAAATTACATTTAGCCTACAATGCTGTAAATAAAGCTGGAGTTTCACAACTACTGTAACATCTCTTCACTGGCCACCGTCCTCACCCTCCTGCCCATCCACACGCTGCTGTCTGTCTGGCCACAGATTCTCATCAACATTGCAGCGTATATCCTCCCTTGCGATGCAACGAGGGAAGAAGCTGCGTGCATGTCACAACCATCCCCTACAAAAAACAAAGGGAAAGGTAATTCATCAAGGAGGAACATGCAATGGTCAAAACGTATATGAAATGCTTTTTATTGAAAGTACACTATAAACACCAATCCAATAATATATTGTAAAAACAGGTACCATCACCAATATAAAAATGACAACGTTGTCATTGACAGACACAGATGGCCACCACTCACATATACCACACACACCTCATGTGAATTCATTCAAGATAGATATACAAGAATGAATTCAGATTAGATACTAAATTTTCATCTGCTGGATAACTGAAAGTCCTGGTAAATCAAATGATAACAGCAGATGGTAAGTGAAAGGAGAGATATGTGGGGTTGTGGATGGTAATGCAGTAGCCCTAGATATCAGGTCCTCATAGATGTAGGAACAAGAAGAACCGGGGGGATAGGAGGGGAAGATGGGGGGAACGGAAATGGAAAGACCCTGTACTGACTCAACAGTAGCGTGGTCACTGGATACTGCAGTCCTGGTCAGTTACTGTAAGATCACCCTGGGCCATCAATATTTCGCAGCGCTGATGACAGGGAATGGGAGTTCCTGTTTGCAGGATATGGTGTGCCGTAGCGGATTGAATCAGGCTGAGCAGTGTAACTCATTTAGTGAATCATACATACTGGGTGGATGCACTGATTGAGACAACTGTCCCCTGTCCAGGACACAAACAGATTAGATCTCACCCAGTGTTGACTCTGTGGTGCATCAGGACACATCACCGGCCCGAGTTCAGGCTCATGCCGTCTCCAGCTGGCTAGTTGAGTTGTCTCCCGTCCTCCGCCGGGTCCTCAGCTGTGCATATTCTTTGATGGTGTACTGAGGGTAAGTAGAAGGTGTACGCCCAGGGAGATGCGGTGAATAAAGCAGGGTTTTCTAAAGCGTTCAGTCCTCCGCTCGTTCTGTTTCCCGGGAAGTTTCAAACGGCCATGTTACTGTAATTACAGGCCAGTGATGCCTGGGCTGGTGGGTGGATCTGGAGGTCTGTGGGAACGCTATGGGTAGCGTGATGGCATCATGCTGACGCAGTTCATCCGCCAATCGGATTTCATCAGAGCATCCCCTACACTGATCTCCTGTAATATCCTCAAGGCAGCATCCATTGCATGGAGCAGGGACCTCTGATCTTGAGCTCGATGCCCATACACTCTCCACCTCCAAGCGGAGAAAAACTCCTCAATAGGGTGGAGGAAAGGAGAGTAAGGTGGTAGGAACACCATATCCATCCTTGGATGAGCAGTGAACCAGGCCCTCATAAGCAGGCCACGGTGGAAATTCACATAGTCCCATACAATTATATATTGTGGTAGGTGAGGCCCTATGAGACCTCTCTTATTTTCAGGGATCAAATCCAAATGAAGGCGGTCCAAGAAGATAAGGAGCTTCTGTGTATTCTATGGGCCAAGACTGGGGATGTGAGTGGCCACACCATTCTCAGAAATGGCAGCACACATAGTTATATTGCCCCCTCGCTGTCCTGGGACATCCACCGTGGCCCGGTGGCCAATAAAATTTTGGCCACGTCTTCGGCCCTTGGCCAGGTTGAAGCCAGCCTCATCCACATACACGAGTATGTGAGAAGTCTCGTTTCCTTCCAATGCCATTATTCTCTACAATAGAGTAAAAAAAGAAAACATCAAATCAGTCATACAGAAGAGTCATACACTACAGTTACAGACAGTTACATAGGAATGTTCTAAACAAGTTCAATATATTACTGGCCAGTATTCCAGTGGTTCCAAACCTGGGGTACATGCACCCTATGCAGAGGTACTACAGGGGGTATTTGACAGAAAGGGGAGGGGAAAAATTATCAATGAGTAGACTTACTGAAATGTTACAGTAAAACGTACAGTATTAAATAGATTTACATGTGAGGCACTACTGTAATTGCAGCTCTTTGACCCTTTTTCTTACTGTATTGTATGTTATATTCTTCAAAATAAGGATTATAATGATAATTGCATCATACAGTAAACTGCAGTTTTTAGACAAAATGTTTATAAATCAGATACGTAAATCAAATACTTTCATACCTGGATTACCTAGATTCAGAGATCTGGTAAAGTGGGTACTGAAACCAATACATTTCGGGAACCACTGCTTATGGTAATTGTAAAAAGGTTATCTTGATGGACAACCAGTGACTGACTTACATGTACATACTGGTACCGCAGCTCTTTCACTCTGTCAGATTTCCTCTCAAATGGTACCCTGTAAATTTGCTTCATTGTCATCTGATGCTTCTTCAATATGCGGGCTATTGTGCAGATCTATTGTGGAGATACTTATAGAGTTGACATTTTGGAATATGGCATTGTCTTGTAGGATTGCAGTGCGGATCTGTCTCAATGTGATGGCATTATTTGCCAACACCATGTTACAGATCTCTTGTTCTTGTTGTTCATTGAGAAGTTTTCCTTGGCCACCTGTGCCAGGTTGTCGTCCAATCCTAGACATAGAATTCAAAGGACAACACTCCATTCATAATTTATACCTTATGTATTCCGTACAGAATGAGTTACCAATGTAATCGTATTGTTGTTTTACTTACAGTAACTTTACCACAATTCCAATGCATCACTGCACAGTGACTGGAATACTACTGTAAATTGTATCATCAGTATTGTAGAAAATAAACTATTCCATACTATTCCATAGTTTATTTTCTACAATATTTTTCTTGTTATTGTCAGTATCATACGTAACATCCCACTGAGGTAAGATACTGTAATACTGTAGGCCTATCACACACACATACACACTAAATGAATACGTAAATGAGTAAATAAACATATTTGTTGCTCTATGCACAGTGTCCTGTCCTATACATTATATAATTCCATCATTGACTGACTACATACCTGTTTTCCCTGCGAAAGGTTTGGATGATAGAGAAGACTGTAGAGCGAGGCACATTAGGTTGCACTCGGCGACCTTCCTCCGCCATTGTGAGGCCATGGTTGATGACATGATCTATAATTGTGGCCCGAATTTCATCAGGGACAGCATGGCGTCTTCGTGCTCCTCTGCCTCTTCCCCCTATTCCACCGCCACTCACCCTTACTCCTCTTCCTCTTCTTCTTCCTCTTCCTCGAGCAGACAGTTTCCCTTGTTCATTTACTTGGCCAGGTGCCTCCATGTTCAGAAATTGTACTAGTCCTGCATGGTCAAGCTCTATATATACATGTTTGGCAGCATTGCAATCATGGACAGCACCTGTCAGGTAACTAAACATACTGTTTGATTGGTCATCTGAGACCAACTCCGACTCCTCCTTTGTTAGGCTCCTTTCACACTGGGGCGGGGGCGTTGTCGGCGGTAAAGCGCCGCTATTGTAAGCGGCGATTTACCGTCGGTATGCGGCCACTAGCGGGGCGGTTTTACCCCTCTGCTAGCGGCCGAGAAAGGGTTAAAACCACCGCGGTAAAGCCGCGTCGTCCCATTGATTTCAATGGGCAGGAGCGGTAAAGGAGCGGTATACACACCGCTCCTTCACCGCTCCGAAGATGCTGCTGGCAGGACTTTTTTTACCGTCCTGCCAGCGCATCGCTCCAGTGTGCAAGCCCTCGGGGCTTTCACACTGGAATCAAAGCAGCGGCACTTTCGGGTCGGTTTGCAGGCGCTATTATTAGCGCAATAGCGCCTGCAAACCGCCCCAGTGTGAAAGGACCCTTAGTCAAGTTCTAGTTGCACCTGACTGTCAATTGCTGTAATCATTTTATCAAATGTTCCAAGAGATTCATATATGGTATTCATGGTATTATGTTCCTGAATAATTTTGACAATTGAACAGACTATTGTGCATGTGAAGACTTAAACAATGAAATGACGCTGATACGGAGAGAACAACCATTAGACTGAGAATTGACAATCAGTTTAGATCAACAAGATCTATTCACTTGGAAATTGTGCAAAATGTAGGCTACTTGTACTTAATCATTTGAAAGATGTACTGAGACATTTGCAATTTTGATGAAATGAGTGAGAAATTCAATTCAGTTGTGAACAATTGCCAAGTGGTTTGGAGATTTGTCCATGTTGTTTTGAGAATGTCATTTCTGTTTCAAGAAATGAGCCAAAACAATGGAGAAAAACTGTAAATGATAGAGACATAATATCAACCAAAAATCCAGAAAAAACACATGATACAAATCTTATAAATTGAGTTGCAGTTCAGTGAGTAAAATAAGTATTTAATCCCCTACCAACCAACAATAATTTTGGCTCCCACAGACTGGCTACAGTATGTGCCCATGTGGTACACAGATTAGTCCTGTCAATTTAAGAAGGTGCTCCTAACGACAACTTGTTATGTGTATAAAAGACACTTGTCCACAGAATCTCTTTTTTCTATTCAAACCCATCATGGGCAAGACCAAAGAGCTGTAAAAGGACATCAGAGACAAGATTGTAGACATGCACAAGACTGAAATGGGCTACAAGACCACCAGCAAGAAGCTTGGTGAGAAGGAGACAACTGTTGGAGCGATTATTCACAAATGTAAGAAATACAAAATAACCATCAATCGCCCTCGGTCTGGAGCTCCATGCAAGATTTTGCCTCATGGGGTGAGGATGAGCATGAGAAAAGTGAGGGATCAGCCCAGAACTACACGGGAGGAGCTTGTGAATGATCTCAAGGCAGTTGGGACCACAGTCACCAAACAAACCACTTGTAACACAATACGCCGCCATGGACTGAAATCCTGCAGTGCACGCAAGGCCCCCCTCCTCAAGAAAGCACAAGTACAGGCTATCTGAAGTTTGCCAATGAACATCTAAATGATTCAGAAAAGGATTGGGAGAAAGTGCTTGTGGTCAGATGAGATCAAAATTTAGCTCTATGGCATTAACTCGACTCGTCGTGTTTGGAGGAAGAAAAATGCTGACTATGACCCTCCCTACAGTCAAGCATGGAGGTGGAAACATTATACTTTGGGGCTGTTTCTCTGGGTCTTCCAGCATGACAATGACCCAAAACATACCGCCAAGGCAACGAGGGAGTGGCTCAAGAAGAAGCACATTAAGGTCATGGAGTGGCCTAGCTAGTCTCCAGACATTAACCCTATAGAAAATTTCTAGAGGGAGCTGAAACTTTGAGTTGCCAAGTGACAGCCAATAAACCTTAAAGCGTTTTTTAACCTAAAAAAATAAATAAAAAATTGATCCTGTTCCTTTAAAGCATGAATAACAGCAAAGTGCTTGTGCTGTGTAATTTGGCCCCCTCTATCACCTGAAATAACTGGCTGATCTTGCCTGGTTCTGCCCTCCCCTTTGTAAACTGACCAGTTTATGTGCCTGCTCTCCTGTCTCTCCTCCGTCCTCTCTCCCCTCACTCCCTGCCCCTTTGTCAGTGCCTGCCCCCACCGCTCCTGCTGCTCTCATAACTGTTAAATTCTTATATAATCCTGCTGATTTTGTAATAACAGGAGCTACTGTCTCTGTGTTTTATTAAAAAAATGCCTCCTTTACTGTATTTCAGAGCGCTCCCCACTATCACATGACCAGCTGGCTCTCTCTCCTCTCCTCCTCGCTGATGCCAGTGGGGGAATCTCGGCCCCTTCTGCTGCATCTGTCAGCCGGGCAGAGGAGAGAGAGCCGGCCGGCGATGTGATCACGGGGAACAGCTCTGAAATACGGTAAAGGCATTTTTAAGGCATATTTTAAATAAAACACAGAAACAGGAGCTCCTATCATTAGGAAACAAGGAGGATTATGCAAAGTTTTATGAGTGGGTTAACAACCACTTTAAAGTGGAGCTCCACCCAAAAGTGGAACTCCTGCTCACTTGTCTCCTCTCCCCCTCTGGTGCCACAATTGGCACCTTTCGGGGGGGGGGGGGGATCCTGTTCCCACTTCCGGGAGTCCGGGCCTGGCCGGGCAAACAAGGGTTTCTCAGTCATGTTTTGCTTGGAGATCAAATACTTATTTTACCCACTGAACTGCAACTTAAGTTATAGCATTTGTTTTACATATTTTTGGGGGATTTTTGGTTAATATTCTGTCTCTATCCTTTAAAATACACCCATGATAAAAATTATAGACCCTTAATTTTTTGTAAGTGGGCCAATTTACATAATCTGCAGGGATTAAATATATATTTTCCCCATGATATATAGATAGATAGATAGATAGATAGATAGATAGATAGATAGATAGATAGATAGATAGACAGACAGACAGACAGACAGACAGACAGACAGATAGATAGATAGATAGATAGATAGATAGATAGATAGATAGATAGATAGATAGATAGATAGATAGATAGATAGATAGATAGATAGATAGATGTAGAGAGGGAGAGAAATTAATGAGATTACAAGAGATAGGGGCATCAGAGGGCATGGATTGAGAGAGAGAGAGAGAGAGATAAATAGACAGATAAATAGTAGAAGATATAGATAGATAGATAGATAGATAGATAGATAGATAGATAGATAGATAGATAGATAGATAGATAGATAGATAGATAGATAGATAGATAGATAGATGATAGTGGTGAAGTATCCGGATAGATGGATCTCACAGTGGACACACGCCTCTCAGCCAGCCAGCGGCTCTAACTAATTAGCACACGTGATGTGAATAGGAAACACTATAGTGAACAATGGTAGCGTGGGAAACTAGTGTAAACTGCAATTACAGCAGCCTTCTCTTGGAAGGGAAAAATAAAAAAATAAACACATAAACAACAATAGCTTTTAGCGGGCAGACTGACAGCATGAGAAACGAGCTTGTGGTGGAACGCTGCCGTCACATCCCCGCCAAGCACAGGCCGTCTCTTTGCTGGCCACAATGGAGGGCCTGTGAAGCCCCTTATTTCCGTGTGCTGGAGCGCAGAGGCTAAGCAGCGGAGAGGGGGGCGAAGACGGGGAGAACGTGTTTTAGGAATCTCAGCACTTGCCAGGTCGCCGGGGAGGTCATTTAACTTTTGTTGAGGAGACAAGGGAGCAGAAAAGAAAGGGGGTAATGAAATATCCTGCCTGAGACAGCTTACAAGCACATGTCCCATGCTGTCATCTTGATAGGCTCCGAGGTAACATTTGCAGCTTACTGTCTTGTTGCCAAGCTGAGCGGTTGGTGGGCATTACGTATGTGAAAAGACTTCAGCCTCTCCCCTTCCCAGTCAGCAATTCTAGAGGAGCATAATAGGACTATTGTGAGGGATGTTTTCCTGCTGCAAGTTCACCACCTAAGCACAGCGATTACATAGCAGGTAATCAGGACACAAGGACGCTCCTTTCTTCATCGAAACACAAACACTTAAAACATATTGCACATACTCCTGTAATGTAAAAAAAAAAGTTTTTTTTTGTTTTTGTTTTTATATTTCCTGCTTTCAATTAAAGTCGTACTAAATGATAGTTTTTTTTTTCCCCTTAAAGAGGAAGTAAACCCTCTAAAAAAAAAAAAAAAATACACCATGCAAGACAAAGGCATAATGAGCTAGTATGCATAGCATACTAGCTCATTATGAATTACTTACCTGAGATCGAAGCCCCCACAGTGTTCCTCGTTCCCCTCCTCCGTTGCCGCCATGTCTCCTGGAGTGACTTCCGTGTTCGTGGATTCCGGCTGTGTGACTGGCCGGAGCCGCGATGATGTCACTCCCGCGCATGCGCGGGAACCGCCAGTGACGGCACGATCGCCCTCGGAAATGGCACGCTCAGTGCGCCTGCGCCGTTGTGTGGCGTAGACAATCGGTACAGTCTTTTTTGCAAATATCTCCTAAACCGTGTGAGTTAAGGAGATATTGTAAGCCTTAATCTAGGCTTACCTGTAGGTGAAAGTTGTCCCTGAGGGTTTACAACCACTTTAAAGCAGTATTAAACCAAAAATTAAAAATGTAATCTATGAGCTTACCAATCATTAGATGTGATGGTTGCAATAGTTTTCTTTATTTAAGATTTTTTTCTATTATTTTCACCTGGTGATCCTGCCAGTAACACACTTCCTGTCTTAAGCTTGATACACACTATCAGAGCCGGAGCAAGGGGTAGGCAGGAGGGACGGCGGCCCTGGGCGCAATGGATTATTGCAGGGATGGGGCACTCTGACCCTTATTGCAGGGATGGTGTGCCCTGACCCTAACCCTAAGGTGAAGAGGGGGGCGCAGTTTGGCATCTTTCCCTGGGCGCTGAACGACCTTGTCCCTCAAGGGACAACACTATACAAATCTCTTTAGATTTTTTCCTTAAGATTTACCAAAACCATATAATATGAGGTCAAACCTAAACACTTTCAATTTGTATGCAATCAGGCAGGCCCTGGTACTAAATAGTTGAAGGTAAATCTAAAGGAAATCGAGCAACAAAATTTGACACATTTGGACAGCAGCATTGTCAATCTGGGGAGAGGGTAGTGTAATGCCGTGTACACACGGGCGGACTTTTCGACCAAACTCGTCCACAGGAACGAATCCGTCGGACAATCCGACCATGTGTGGGCTTCATCGGACTTCCGACGGACCTTTTCGGTCAAAAATCAGACGGACTTTAGATTTGAAACATATTTCAAATCTTTCCGACGGATTCGAGTCCTTTAGAAAAATCTGTATGTCTGTATGCTAGTCCGACGGATGAAAACCGATGCTAGGCCAGCTATTGGCTACTGGCTATCAACTTCCTTATTTTAGTCCGGTGTACGTCATCACGTACAAATCCGTCGGACTTTGGTGTGATCATGTGTAGGCAAGTCCGTTCATTCAAAAGTCTGCCGCAAGTCCGTCAAAAGTTTGTCGGAAAGACCGTCGGACCTTTGATGCCGAAAAGTCCGCCTGTGTGTACACGGCATAAGATGGACTTGACTAACAAATTAAAGCAGGACTAAAGGATACATTTTAAAAAGTTGAGCAAACAGGTATTTTAGTGCAGAAGAGACATGCAATGTCTTTTCTGAAACAGAATAAATCTACCCGCCTGCTTGCAGTCTTTTTTAAAATGTAAAATGCACAGCTAAGTTTACATTCGGGCGCAGTGCCTGCATGCTGGGATCACTGAACTCTCGTGCATGTGCAGGAGAGATGACATCCCACATTGGCCAATCAAGATGGCCAAAGACCAGCACCGGGAAAAAGGTAACAAGAAGATGGCAGCACCAGTGAAGGGACCTCAGTCACAGGCATCCAACTTTTGAAGCAAAGGGTAAGTATTGTAGACTTTAATTCTGCTTTAAATCCAACCTTCAGCTAACACTTTGTAAGCAGTTACAGCAACAGTTGCTTTCCCATTTGGGAAAAAGGTTTCTTCATAGATTAATAAAAGCTGACCATTGTAAGCACCCTTGTGTTAAAGTGGAAAATAAATTGCTAACAGGTAGGCTCTTTATTGCTGTAATAAAATAGACTCACCTGTCTGTTTGCAATCCCGCATGGAAAGTGCACTGAGATGCACATTAGCTGTGCATTCCGACACACAGCCTGCGTGCCAGGATGACTGCACTCCTGCACATGTGCGCAAATGACATCAACTCATGCCGGCCAATCAAGATGGCCAAAGACTGGCACCTGGAAGAAACCAGGGAGAAGATGCTGGTGCCAGTGAAAGACCTCATTGGCGTAGGACTGTTGGAACTAAGGTAAGTATATTTTTCTTTATTTCCACTTTAAATAGCTTGTCTCAACCCTCTAACTGCTACTTTATAAAAAGCTTGAAGCATTTCTGGACAGCTTGATCTGTTGAAGGAAGTTAAAGTGTTAATAAACCCAGGACCCTGCATTCACTATATTTGCTCTCCCACAGTACACACAACATGGAAATCTTATTATTTTCGTAAATATGAACTGCTAAATACCCTTTTTCATCAGCAGTATATAGCAATCTTATGACATCTATCAGTGTCTGGTTAAAGCCTGTAGGAAGAGTTTTCATTCTACTCTGTTCTATGAGGCTGCAAGACCCCTGACCGACCCTCTGTCTGGACAGTGCTGATTGGCTCTCTGTTGATCACATGTACCAAGAAGAAAAAAAACTCTCTAGCAATACACATCAAACTGACCATGTGCAGAGTGCACCCAAGGCTCTGTACTATCAGGAGATGGGTTCGGGACTGTGGAAGAAGGGGAGGATCAGAGAAGACAGGATCAAACAGACTTTTTACACAATGCAGAGGATTAACCCCCTTAGGTTTCACAGTGAGTATAACAAGCATGCTTTACTGCATATACAGACTGATTTTACTGTTGTGGGTTTAGTAACACTTTAAAAAATAACATACCAAAGGTGGCTTCACACTTCCCCACTGCTGTTTGGTTAAAGTGCAGCTAACCCGCGGTTTTCGTGCAGGTTAGCTGCACTTTCCCATAGACTTCATTTATTGCAAAAAACGCACAGGAGGGCACAAACACTTTGTGCATTACCATAGACAAATTTATTTTGATACGCAAGACAAATGGATATTCACAGAAACATAAAATCAATAAGCATAAATTACAAATGCTTCAGCCAAATGCAATGTGCCCATCATAGGACCAAACCAGATTGAATAGCTGATGCGTTTCGGGGGACAAACCCCCTTCCTCAGAGCTAATCCAACCTACTTTTCACTGGCTATTTAAGTAGGGACTTGTCAAAATAAATTTGTCTATGGTAATGCACAAGGCGTATTTGTCCTCCTGTGTGTTTTTTGCAGTTTGTTGAAGATACCCCAGCTTGAGGAGGGCTACACCCCAAAGAGGCATTGTGCATTGAAGCACCGCAAAAGTGAAATCCCCTGGATATAGCGCTGGAGTGTTTTTTTGGAAAGACTTAATTTATGTCTCGTGGTTTTGGTACGCTTTCAGGAAACTTTGGTGCACTTTCTGAAAGCGCACTAAAACTGCGAGACATAATAGAAGTCGCCCTTACTGGCTGGATCACCAGGTGAAAAGGAAAAAAATCCTAATAAAAGGAAAACGAATGCAGCCACACTTCTAAGAACTGGTCAGGTGCATAATGAATATTAGTTTTTGGGTTTAATACCACTAGGGATGAGCCGAACACCCCCCCGGTTCGGTTCGCACCAGAACCTGCGAACGGACCGAAAATTCGCACGAACGTTAGAACCCCATTGACGTCTATGGGACTCGAACGTTCGAAATCAAAAGTGCTCATTTTAAAGGCTAATTTGCATGGTATTGTCCTAAAAAGGGTTTGGGGACCCGGGTCCTACCCCAGGGGACATGTATCAATGCAAAAAAAACTTTTTTCGGGAGCAGTGATTTTAATGATGCTTAAAGTAAAAAAAAAAAAGTGAAATATTCCTTTAAATATCGTACCTGGGGGGTGTCTATAGTATGCCTGTAAAGTGGCACATGTTTCCCGTGTTTAGAACAGTCCCTGCACCAAATGTCATTTTTAAAGGAAAAAATCTACTTTAAAACTGCTTGCGGGTTTAATGTAATGTCGGGTCCTGGCAATATGGATGAAAATCAGTGAGACAAACGGCATGGGTACCCCCCAGTCCATTACCAGGCCCTTTGGGTCTTAAACCCTGCACCCAAATTAAAATAAGGAAAGGTGTGGGGCCACCAGGCCCTATATACTCTGAACAGCAGTATACAGGCGGTGCAAACAAGACAGGGACTGTAGGTTTGTTGTTAAGTAGAATCTGTTTGTAATTTTGAACGGGTACATTTTTAACGTGTTTATCTCCAGCCAAAAAATCTTTTTTAAGCTTTTTGGAAAACATAGGGAAGGGTTATCACCCCTGTGACATTTGTTTTGCTGTCTTTCCTCCTCTTCAGAAGATTTCACCTCACTTTTTGTCCCAATGACAAATGTTTTTTGAAAATTTGGGGTTTTTTGTGGAACAAGGATTGGAAAGCATCAGTGGAAAGGAGAAATGTTTTTCCCATATTAACTCTTACAGGAGAGAATTTCCCTTACTAGGGGTAGATTTCATCTCACTTCCTGTTGTCTCCTTCCGTTTGCAAGTAGGAGTCGTTTGTAAGTTAGATGTTTGAAAGTAGGGGCCTGCCCTATATACTCAGCAGAAATTTGGGCCTTAGGTGTTGTTGTGGCCACAACACTGTAAGCCCTCACAGGGCCCTGCTGTGAAATATTAGATCAAGAATTGTAATTACATGCCCCTGTTGAAGAGGGGCAGAAAAATTGGGCCTTTGGTGGTGGTGGTGCTGGTGCTGGTGCCATAACACTCTAAGTCCTCACTCGCTCTTGGTGGGTGCAGAAATTGGCCCTGCTGTGAAATATTAGATCAAGAATTGTAATTACATGCCCCTGTTGAACAAGGGCAGAAAAATTGGGCCTTTGGTGGTGGTGGTGCTGGTGCCACAACACTGTAAGTCCTCACTCGCTCTTGGTGGGTGCAGAAATGGGCCCTGCTGTGAAATATTAGATCAAGAATTGTAATTACATGCCCCTGTTGAACAGGGGCTGAAAAATTAGGCCTTAGGCACGGGTGCTGGTGCCACAACACTGCAACCCCTCACAGACATTTTAGTTGGAACGCAGGAACGAGCCCTGCTGCAAAGTATTGCATCAAAAATTGTAATTACACGCCCCTGTTGAACAGGGGCAGAAAAATTGGGCCTTAGGCACTGGTGCTGGTGCCACAACACTGCAACCCCTCACAGATACTCTAGCTGGAATGCTGAAATGTGCCCTGCTGCAAAGTATTGCATCAAAAATTGTAATTACACGCCCCTGTTAAACAAGGGCTGAAAAATTGGGCCTTAGGCACTGGTGCTGATGCCACAACACTGCAACCCCTCACAGACACTCTAGTTGGAATGCAGGAACGAGCCCTGCTGCAAAGTATTGCATCAAAAATTGTAATTACACGCCCCTGTTAAACAGGGGCTGAAAAATTGGGCCTTAGGCACTGGTGCTGGTGCCACAACACTGCAATCCCTCACAGATACTCTAGTTGGAATGCTGAAATGTGCCCTGCTGCAAAGTATTGCATCAAAAATTGTAATTACACGCCCCTGTTAAAAAAGGGCTGAAAAATAGGGCTTAGGCACTGGTGCTGGTGCCACAACACGGCAACCCCTCACAGATACTCTAGTTGGAATGCTGAAATGAGCCCTGCTGCAAAGTATTGCACCAAAAATTGTAATTACACGCCCCAGTTAAACAGGGGCTGAAAAATTGTGCCTTAGGCACTGGTGGTGGCGCCCAGAACCAAAAATGTTCTTACAAGCTATCAGCGTGATGATTGAGGAGGAAGAGGATAATTTCTCAGGGATAGTCACTCAGCATCAGTATAGGCAGTCTTTGAAGGGATCTGAGATTTCAAAAAAAATTATTCGGTTACATCAGCATCAGGTGCTTGGTAGCTTGTGGTGATCCAAGACTGATTCATTTTTATGAAGGTCAGTCGATCGACTGAGTCGGTGGACAGACGCACCCTGTGATCGGTTACAAAGCCTCCAGCAGCACTGAATGTGCGTTCCGAAAGAACGCTGGATGCAGGACAGGCCAGTAGCTCAATTGCATACTGTGCAAGCTCTGGCCAGTGATCCATCCTCAAGATCCAGTAACCCAGAGGATTTTCGGTGGGAAAGGTGTCCAAGTCAGATCTTGCCCCTAGGTATTCCTGCACCATGTAAAACAGACGCTGGCGATGGTTGCTGGAACGGATCATACCTTGGGGCTGCGGACCAAAAAATTGTCTGAACGCATCGGTCAGACGGCCACCTTCTCCACCGCTCCTTCTTTGACTAACCGAAGCCTCAGCAACACGTTGTCCAGAAACAGGAGTTTGTAACCTCCCAGTCTCTGGGAACGCGTTGCACAGACCTTTCTGCAAGGCCTCCCGAAGATGTTTCATCGTCTGCTCCCTCTGCGATGGCAAGATAAGGTCCGCAACCTTACCCTTGTAACGTGGATCAAGGAGGGTTGCTAGCCAGTATTGGTCCTTCTCCTTGATACCACGAATACGAGTATCCTTACGCAGGCTTTGCAGGATCAGGGAGGCCATGCAGCGTAGGTTTGCTGAGGCATTCGGTTCGGAGTCCTCTGGGTCACTAAGGACGACATGGTCCGCAGCCACCTCCTCCCAGCCACGTACAAGTCCATGTGTTTCTTGGGACTGATCCCTTAAAGACTGCTGCTGATGCTGAGTGCCAGGCTCCACCTCCATACTGACACAATCTTCCTCCTCCTTCTCCTCCTCCTCCTCGTCCTCTTCCTGTGTGATCGGCGGGCATGCAATAACACTGTCTGGATAAAGGGGGCCTTGAGAGCTAAGGAAGTCCTCCTCTTCCTGCCTCTGTTCTGCCTCAAGTGCCCTGTCCATTATTCCACGCAGTGTGTGCTCCAACAGGTGGACAAGGGGGACAGTGTCACTGATGCATGCACTGTCACTGCTCACCATCCTCGTGGCCTCCTCAAATGGTGACAGGACAGTGCATGCATCCCTGATCATGGCCCACTGGCGTGGGGAAAAAAAACCAAGCTCCCCTGACCCTGTCCTGGTGCCATAGTCGCACAGGTACTCATTGATGGCCCTCTGCTGCGTGTGCAGCCGCTGCAGCATGGCCAATGTTGAGTTCCATCTGGTGGGCATGTCACAGATTAGGCGGGTCTTGGGCAGGTTAAACTCCTTTTGGAGGTCCGTCAGCCGAGCACTGGCATTATATGACCGGCGGAAATGCACACAGACTTTCCTGGCCTGCCTCAGGACATCCTGTAAGCCCGGGTACCTGCCCAAGAACCGCTGCGCCACCAAGTTAAGGACGTGAGCCAAACAGGGCACATGGGTCATTTGTCCCTGTCGGAGGGCAGAGAGGAGGTTGGTGCCATTGTCGCAAACCACCATTCCTGGCGTCAACCACCTCTGAACCTGCCCCTGCAGAGCTGACAGAACCTCTGCCCCAGTGTGACTCCTGTCCCCCAAGCACACCAGCTCAAGCACCACATGGCATTTTTTGGCCTGCGTTCTTGCGTAGCCCCTTGAACGGCTATGGAGCACCGCTGGTTCCGAGGACAAAGCACAGGAAGAGGCCATGAAAGAAGAAGAAGAGGAGGGGGTGGAGGAGAGAGGTGTGTCACAATCATTAGCATTTTGGAGGCAAGGTGGTGGAACAACCTCCAACACTACTGCACCTTGTCCTGCATCCTTCCCAGCTGCCAGCAGAGTCACCCAATGCGCCGTGAAACTTAGGTAACGTCCCTGTCCATGCCTGCTGGACCATGAGTCAGCGGTAATATGCACCTTACCGCTGACCGCCCTGTCCAGCGAGGCATGCCTTCCACATGCCGGTAGAGAGCCGGAATCGACTTCCGTGAGAAAAAGTGGCGTTTGGGTACCTGCCACTGAGGAACCGCACATTCCACAAACTCACGGAAGGGGGCAGAGTCTACCAACTGAAAAGGCAGCAGTTGAAGTGCTAGCAATTTTGCCAAGCTACCATTCAACTGCTGGGCATGTGGATGGCTGGGAGCAAACTTCTTTTGGCGGTGCAGCAGCTGGGGCAGGGAAATTTGCCTGGTACAATCTGACGTCGGTGTACCAAAAGCAGATTGCCCACAAGTACTTGGCTGTGACACACCTAATTCTACACTTTCATTCCTCTCAGTGCAGGTCTCAGAGAGGACTGAAGGTCTAGTGGGGTTGGAGATCTCAGCTGATGAGGAGCAAGGAGAGGTCCTCTTTGTTCTTTGGTGTGGGTCTTTTAGATACGCTTGCCAACGAACTGCATGGCAGGTCAACATATGTCTGGTCAAGCATGTGGTACCCAAGCGGGAGATGTTTTGGCCACGCGAGATATGCTTGAGACATATGTTGCAAATAGCAGCGGTGCGATCTGATGCACTCGTCTCAAAAAAGGCCCACACCAAAGAACTTTTTGAATAACGCGCAGAGACTGCAGCGCCCTGCACATGTGGAGCTTTGGGGTGTGATGCAGTCAATGTGCTGCCCTTAGGCTGGCCCCTGGAGGGCATCCTGCCTCATTGGTGATGTGCCGCCTCCTCCTCCTCTTCCTCTCTCCTATCAGGCACCCACGTTGAGTCAGTGACCTCATCATCCCCTCCCTCCTCATCACTGGAGCAAACCTGGCAGTATGCTGCAGCAGGGGGAGCATGACTGCCAGATTGCTGTCCTTCTTGGGCACCCCTTCTGTCCGTGCTCATGTTACTGCCTTCATCGAGCTCAGTATCATCATCAGAGCCTTCCAAACACTGGGCATCCTCCTGGAGCATGTACCCAACACTGTGGTCAAACAGTTCGAGGGACTCCTCAGGAGGACATGGTGGGGCTAGGGAAGGAGTCACTGATGACACTGAGCCGAGGGAAGAGGCCGCTGCTTTGCCAGACAAAGTACCCTGGGCATGGGTGAGAGAGGACGGCTTGGTCATCCACTCGACCAAGTCTTCCGCATGTTGCGGCTCAACATGGCCAGCTGCCGAAAAAAAGGCCAAGCGTGTCCCACGGCCACGTGCTGATGAGGATGCACCGTCTCCACGACCAGCACTAGACACAGAGCCTGCTTGCCCTCTCTTATTGGCTTGTGACTGTCTGCCTCTCCTTCTTGGCCTTCCAGACATACTAATGGCCTGTAGCTGCACTAAGCTGGGATATATATATATATATATATATATATATATATATATATATATATATATATATATATATATATATACATGTACTGATACTGCAGCTAGCAAAATCAACTGCCTGCCTGTAGTATGAGAACACCACCAACCTTCTACAGGTAGCTTTAGCTGAACACTGTGCAGAGCTCGCAAAAATCTAACTTGTAGCTTTTTTAGCTGCCTGCGGTAGTGATAGGATCAGGAAAACACCACCAATCTTCTACAGGTAGCTTTAGGTGAACGTTGTGCAGAGCTCGCAAAAAAATAACTTGTAGGTTTAGCTGAACACTGTGAGGTGGACGCACCACACTAACTTGTAGTTTTAGCTGAACACTGTGAGCAGGACGCACAGCACTAACTTGTAGTTTTAGCTGAACACTGTGAGCAGGACGCACTGCACTAACTTGTGGCTTTAGATGAACACTGTGCAGAGGTCTCACTACACCAACTTGTAGGTTTAGCTGAACACTGTGAGCAGGACGCATAGCACTAACTTGTAGTTTTAGCTGAACACTGTGAGCAGGACGCACCGCACTAACTTGTAGGTTTAGCTGAACACTGTGAGGTGGACGCACCACACTAACTTAAAGTTTTAGCTGAACACTGTGAGCAGGACGCACCCCACTAACTTGTAGGTTTAGCTGAACACTGTGAGCAGGACACGCACTGCACTAACTGTAAATAGTCTAGCTGCCTGACTGTGGTACTAATAGGATCAAAAGAACACCAGCAATTTTCTTCAGGTAGCTGTAAATACTGTAACAAGACAAGCCTGCCTGTCAGTAGGAAGATAACAGGAACGGATCTAGCTAAACTGAATACAGTGTATATATGTATATGCAACACCTGGGATGCATATATATATACACAATACACTGTAAGTGCAGCTAACTGACTGACTGTTCTGCCTAATCTATCTAACTCAAATCAAATGACACTGTCTCTCTGTCTATCTCTTTCAACGCCGGAACACACACTACACAGGGCCGCCGTGCAGGCGGCCTTATATAGTGTGGGGCGTTTACTAAATCCCCTGAGCCATAATTGGCCAAAGCCTCCTTGGCTTTGGCCAATTACGGCTCTCTGTTCAGACGGCGCTGTGATTGGCCAAGCATGCGGGTCATAGTGCATGCTTGGCCAATCATCAGCCAGCAATGCACTGCGATGCCGCAGTGAATTATGGGCCGTGACGCGCCACACGAATTTGGCGTGAACGGCCCATATCGTTCGCAATTCGGCGAACGGGCGAACAGACGATGTTCGAGTCAAACATGGGTTCGACTCGAACACGAAGCTCATCCCTAAATACCACTTTAAGGCATGTCTCTAGTGATGATTTACAGTAAAACCTTGGTTTGAGAGTAACTTGGTTTGAGAGCGTTTTGCAAGACAAGCAAAATTTTTAAATAAATTTTGACTTGATATACAAGCGATGTCTTGATTTACAAGTAGTGTCATGTCACAACTGAGTATAAGAGAGAAGAGAGGTGCCTCTAAGAGTAGCAATATGGTTACATTTAATGAAGGTGCAACATTTAGCAACATATTGCTACACTTAGAGGCTCCTCTCTTCTCTTTTATACTCTGTAGCTCCTGATGCATTTTGCGTCTAATCCCCTTGTGGAGGCTTCCATTTGTGGATGGACATTTTATGGTTACACAACCTGGTCACATTGCTAAAATCTTTTTATATGGACTATAAACTGAAGGACTTATGAATAAATGGTTGTGGAATGAATTATCTGAGCTTCCATTATTTCTTATGGGGAAATTCGCTTTGATATACAAGTGCTTTGGATTACAAGCATGTTTCCAGAACTAATTATGCTCGCAATCCAAGGTTTTACTGTACATTTTTCTTGTGCAGAAAAACGCAGGTCACTGCATATAATGTGAATGTACCCTAATTGTTACGATATTTTTGAAGATAACTGGCCTTTTCACACCCTGTCAGTTGACTCGAGTTTTTCTGCACCACAGATGTATGGTGTGAACACATAGAAAACAATTATGCGGTACTGTGCAAAAAAAAACAAAAAAAAAAACAGCATATTGCACTACTTTGCTGTACCCTCCTCATCAAACAATAAAATGGCTCTAGCCAGGGTTCTCATTGCTTGCCCAGGGCCAGCTAGTGTTTACATACTGCAGTGTTCCAAGAAATGATATGTCCCCTCAAGGAGCATATACAAAAACATAGAGCAGGCATTTTCAGGTATCTTCCACCCCTTCCCTGTCTGAATCAGAGAAATCCACTAACTTTTTTAACCAAGAGTCACAGTGTGACATGAAATGATGTGACCTGTAGTTCAGCAGCTGTACAAGCACTCAATGTGGAAGCATCAGACCAGTATAGCAGAAGTGAATGGTTCAGTTGGAAGGTTGTTCTGCTGCATGAGTTTGAATGAGTTGTAGAAGTCAGTCCTGTTCATCGTGCCTGTACGGAGAGACGCACTGCGCAGTGCAAAGAATTTAACCACTTCACCCCCGGACCATTTGGCTGGCTAAAGACCAGAGCACTTTTTGCGATTTAGGACTGCGTCGCTTTAAACTGACAATCGTGCGACGTGGCTCCCAAACAAAATTGATGTCCTTTTTTCCCCCACAAATAGAGCTTTCTTTTGGTGGTATTTGATCACCTCTGCGGTTTTTATTTTTTGCACTATAAACAAAAAAAGAGCGACAATTTTGAAAAAAACACATAATAATAAAAAAATAAATAATACATAATAATAAAAATATATATCCCCAAAAAAAGATATAAAAAAACATTTTTTTTCCCTCAGTTTAGGCCGATACGTATTCTTCTACGTAATAAGCGTTTGATTGGTTTGCGCAAAAGTTATAGCGTCTACAAAATAGGGGATAGTTTTATGGCATTTTTATTAATATTTTTTTTTTACTAGTAATGCCGGTGATCAGCAGTCAGATCGGACACGTTTGGCGCTATTTTGGGACCATTCACATTTATACAGCGATCAGTGCGATTAAAAATGCATTGATTACTGTGTAAATATGACTGGCAGTGAAGGGGTTAACCAGGAGGGGGCACTGCAGGGGTTAAGTGTGTCCTAGGGAGTGATTCTAACTCACCGCTCCCAATTACAAGGAGCTGTGATTAGTGTCCTGTCACTAGCCAGAACGGGGAAATGCTTGTTTACATCAGCATTTCCCCGTTATTCCTCTCCGTAAGATGATCACGGGTAACCCCACGGACATCGAGTCTGCGGGACCCGCCAGCACACTCATGGAGATTGCCCCAGGGTCGCACGCGGCACGCATGCGACCACACGGCAGCAAATTTAAAGGGACGTGCCTGTACACCCATTTGCTTGTCCGTGCCATTCTGCCGACGTAAATGTTCGTGCGTCGGTCGGGAAGCGGTTAAAGTATGAGAGGTAAACTGTTTAATGGCTGAAATAGGAACTGCGTTACCACAGTCCATGTTGATGTCTTTAATAATGTTAAAAAAATAAATTAAAATAAATAGGATTAAACAAAAATACAGTAACCCACAGCAAAATGTCAGTTTTTTGAAGGTAGATCAGTGAATTAAGAATTTGGATTGATTTCTATGGGTAACTGACACTTAGCCTGGGTTCACACTGACCACAGGTTAGAAATTGTGTGAGTTCAGCTGAACTCACACAATTTCAAATCGGTAATGCAGTGCGACTTCAGGGGGCAATTTGACAGACATCTGTTCGGGTTCCTGCACAGATGTCTATTCAAGTCACCCTGAAGTCGCCAAAAGTAGTACAGGAACTACGTTTGGGAATCGGTGCAGCGCCACAAAGTCGGCGTTGCACTGATTCGGACGGTGTCATTGCCGATAATAGCCACTGATTTGGCATGTGATTTCACATGTCAAATTGCCAAATTGGCCCGATGTGAACGTGGGCTTAAACCCAACTCCAGCCAAAGTTTTTTTTATTATTTCTAGATAGACTTAACTTGCAATAAAAACTCCCATTTAGAATATAAAAACGCAGACAGGTAGCATACACTGAGCTGCACATGTGCAAATCGGAGAACATTTACGGCACCATTCTGTGCCATGATGAAGTGACTCCTGTGTGCGTCCGCAGGCGTGACAACAATGCAGCCCAGTCATTAAAGTGGCCAGACAACAGGAAAAATGGGAGAAGATGGAAGTGCCCAGTACCAGCTGGAGCACTGACAGCGCAGTGCTGGAAGGCTTCATTTGACAGATAGGTCTGCCATAATGTGCTAATATGCTGTGCATGGTTGCACATTATGGTATAAACCTCCTGGGGACCTATTAAAAAAAAAACCTAACCTAATAGAAATTGTAACCATTTTGCAACCTGTGTCTCAACTGGGAAAACATCATATTGTTTCCTGACTCCATAGGAGATGAAGATAAATCTTCCCCTAATGGGGACACAGACTGTGGTAAACCCCTAAAAAGGTCCTGTCTCTTAGTTTTGCCTGAAACTAGGTTTTAAACATTGTTATAATAAACCTAAAACTGAAAACCCACTCAGTAAAAACGTAATTATACCTAAAGTAACAATACGTTATTTATAAGTTAAAGCTAATGTTTTGTTAAGGTTAGTATTCTGAAAACACAGTTTAGGCTCCATCCAAAAGCTTTAACACAAGGTTAAAGCTAAATTCTTTTGAAATGTCAAAGCTACCCTTGCACTATGACTTCTCCTGCACTACGAGGGTTAAATGCTCAGTTTTGACCTAGACTAGAGCATCATTAAAAAGCATTTTTACTTACAACATACCTTATCCCTTGTTCCCACAGACTTCCTCCTCTCCCTGTGCAACTGGTCCCTTAAAGCTGCTTCTCTTCCATGTTCCATCCATCAGTTGCACTATGACATCATCATGTACAACGCTGGACCAGCAGTCCTATATTGTAAGTGAGGATGCAAAGGGTCCACCCCCAAAACCTGGACCCTTGTAGGGAAAAGTAAAGCGATGGCTGCTGGGGGAGCGAGGGATAAGATAAGTAAAAGTGCTTGTTAATGGTACCCTAATCAAAAATGAGCATTTAACTCTTGCACTGCAAGGGTAGCCAACTGCAAGTATAGAGTTCATCATTAAAGTGGAACTAAATGCAAAAAATTGTGAACAGGCAGGCTCTTTATTGTAGAAGAGACATGCAAATGTCTGTTCTACAATAAAATAAACTTGCATGCCTGTTTACAATCCCCTGCAGAATGTACATGGAGCCGTGCAGGCTGAGTGACATCATTCTACGTGGGCCAATCAAGACAGCTGAAGACTGGCAGTCAGAAAAAGCCAGGGAGAAGACACCAGCACAAGCAAGGGACCTCAAGGGCACCAAAACCTTTAGAGCAGGGGCTCAAAACGTTCTAAACAAAGGGACAGTTTACTGTCCTTCAGACTTTAGGAGGGCCGGACTGTGGCCAGTGGGAGTAGAAAAGGTCCTGACGTCAGTGGGAAAAAATAATGCCCCATTGTTTGTTTCAGTGAGAGTGAATTATTGGTGTCAGTGGGAAGAATTGTGCCCCATCATTGATGTCATTGTGCCCCATCATTGGTGTCAATAAGAGGAATTGTGCTCCATCATTGGTATCAGTGGGAGGAAATGTGCCCCCTTCATTGGTGTCATTGGGGAGAATTTTGTCCCATGGTATTAGTGGATGAAATAGTGCCAGGGGCTGGATAAAAGCAAGCAAAGTGCCGCATCTGGCCCCCCCCCCCCCCCCGGGCTGCAGTTTGGAGACCACTGTTTTAGCGCATTGGAGTGAGTAATTCTTTAGTCGCACGTTAGGTATCTATTTTAGCCATGTCACACAGTTACATAGTTATTCTGGTAAAAAAAAGACACACGTCCATCCAGTTTAACCAACAGAGGAAAACAAATAAAAGAAACACACAAATAGAAAACCTCCATATACACAGTCCTAAACCCACAGCTGTTTCAATTTGTTACAGCAGGGGGAAAAAATTATTTCCTGATCCCCAAGAGGCATGCGGATATTCCCTGGATCAACTTTAATTATATTTTGTGCATTTAGGAAAGAATTCAGGCCTTTTTTTAAAACACTACTGAGGTGGCCAGGACCAGCTATGGAGGGAGTCTATTCCACATTTTCACAGCTCTTACTGTGAAGAAGCTTTTCCATCTTTGGAGATTAAATCTTGTTTCCACCAGAAACATTCTTGTTTCTCGTTTTATTCCTCCAGACATTAATAGTGCCCATTTGTCCTCTTTGATGACCCTAAAGTGAATAACTCAACACCAAGTTCACTATATGGACCACTTATGTGGCTGTAATTTTCATATCTCATTGGTTTCAACTGACAATACCTGTCACTGTTTTGAAAATAAGTATCCCTTTCCTGGTGTGTTAGCTTTGTGAATTATGCCTATTGCATATTGAGATAGGAGCAATGATAACATGTAAAGGTCAGGTACAGACGTGGAAGTCTACTGAATATTACTAGAATAACCATTTTTATGAAACACATTGATAAATACATTTGCTCTGTCCATGGTGCTGAAATGTTAAAAAGTACATGTTAAAGCTGACCTAATCCAAAAATGAATGCGTGCTTTTATCAATAATACCAAGCAGAGCAAAAGCAGCAAAGGTAGTAAAGTTTAATATTTATTAATAATAATATTATTATTAATAATAATAATAATAATATTTAATAATTAATACAAGTATTCTGAATCTGAGTATAAAAGTACTTTTCTGTAGAAATTTATATTGCAGTAAAACAGTGGGAAGTCATGTGTCACTGTGACTTGGCCAATGGCCGGCTGTATTGAAGAATGGCATATGTTTGATATCACTAAGAAAAGGCATAGCTGATTAGTCCATTGGGGGGCCTTATTATAAGACTAAAGCCTAGTACATACCACTAGTTTTTTTCTAATCCGATGTTAGTGCAGCAATTTCCCCTGCTGTTCTATTGTGTTCTGACAGGAAGACAGCCCCCCCCCCCCCCCCCCCCGGAACACTCCCTTCAACGCTCTTAGCCATTGGCTGAGAGCGATGATTGGGAGCCGGTTAGCTGCTGGTTTTTCAGCATGCTCGACCAACAGAAGCCGGACGATTGGCTGGTTCTGTCGGACTGACTAACATAGACACGGGTCGAATGTCTGGTGGTTTTTATTGAACCGCCCGATGTCGCCTGAAATTTGGCCTGTGTGTATGGGGCTTTAGAGGGCTGTTTATAAATGTTTTAATACAAGAGTCATACAACTTCAAAGCTCACGCTTATTTATATGATGGAGTAAATCTGTGTAAAAAGATGAACCCATAGACCCATAGGGGCCTCCTACTGAGAAGGCTGATTCTGTCCCTATACTGGACCATACAGAGATGAGACTGATGCTGCTAATAGTAGTCACTGTTGAATATGTCTGTCAGATTTTTCTAGCGCTCTGTAGGGACACCTATACCCTCTCATTTTCTGTCCTGGTGTCACAAGAACTGGAAGTAAGGGGAAAATCTCCAACCACAATGTAGACATACAGGTAAATAAGTGATTTGCTCCACAGCAGCACCTAACCTGGGATAGGAAGGAGCAAGACTAGAAACTACTTCAGGCTATTGTTTACAGAGAAGAGTGAGCCCCTCCTCTCTTCTGTGTCCAATCACAGGCTGGGGAGTCCTGGGCAATCCTATCATGCTGAATTAAAGTGTTACTAAACCCAAGACACCGTATTCACTATATCTGGTCTCCTACAGTACACAGAACATAGAAATGCTATTATTTTAGTAAATATAAACTGGTAAATACCTTTTCTCATCAGCAGTATATCACAGTCTTGTGACTTCTATCAGTTCCTGGTTGAAGCTTGTAGGAGGAGTTTTTATACTGCACTGGCTGTCTGTCAGGATCACTTAGTGCTCCTGCTACTTATTCCAGCATCTGGGTGTTGGCTGTTGCATTCCCCCTGTCTGTGTTCACCTGGAAGGTGATTGATCTGGTCAGTCACCTGATATAAGCAAACCGAACACTCTATCCCTTGCTTGTGATAGAGACAGTATACCTGCATTGTTCCTGATTAAGTTACATAGTTACATAGTAGGTGAGGTTGAAAAAAGACACAAGTCCATCAAGTCCAACCTATGTGTGTGATTATGTGTCAGTATTACATTACATATCCCTGTATATTGCGGTCATTCAGGTGATTATCTAATAGTTTCTTGAAGCTAACAATGCTCCCCGCTGAGACCACCGCCTGTGGAAGGGAGGCCTCCTGTTTAAGCCTCCTGTTTGTCTGCCCTGCTTTGTTAATCTGGATTGCCCTGGATCGGATATTGGACTATTCCCTGAACTCTGCCTGACTTTTACCTGGACTGTCATAGTACCATGCTATCTGTCTGCTAAACTGCAAGTATCTGTTTGCTTTGCTCAGTTCGCATCTTACTTGGCGTGGTGGCCGGACACCATACTTACCAACTGTCACAAATTTCCCGGGACATTCCCGGGATTTAGCCCCGTTTCCCGGATTTAGCCATTCCCGGGAAATGTCCCGGGAAATTCTAATTTTACCGATTTTTTTTTCGCCGCCGCCGCCACCCGCCACTAGAGGTCTGTGGTCGATGGAGACAATGTCTCCACCAGCCGCCATTTTCCTGGAGGCCAAATTACTATTTAGTAATGGCCGGGTGACTGCCAATAGAATTTGGAGCTGTGGCACTGCCCACCTCCTGCCCCGCTGCGACATGTGGGAAGGGGCGGGGGTGGGCGGCGCCGCAGCTCAATTGCTATTGGCAGCCACCCGGCTATTTTGTCCCATTCTGCACTGCTGGGAATGCCTGACTCCATTGGGGGATGCCTGGTGTGAAGACAGGACTCTGCTGGCAGTGCCTGATGTAACGGGGGACTCCGCTACAATGCCTGATGTAAGGGGGGACTCTGCTGCAATGTCTGATGTAAGGGGGGACTCCGCTGCAATGCCTGATGTAAGGGGGGGCTCCGCTGCAATGCCTGATGTAAGGGGGGACTCCGCTGCAATGTGTGATGTAAGGGGGACTCCGCTGCAATGTCTGATGTAAGGGGGGACTCCGCTGCAATGTCTGATGTAAAGGGGGACTCCGCTGCAATGTCTGATGTAAGGGGGGACTCCGCTGCAATGTCTGATGTAAGGGGGGACTCCGCTGCAATGCCTAATGTAAGGGGGGACTCCGCTGCAATGCCTGATGTAAGGGGGACTCCGCTGCAATGTCTGATATAAGGGGGGACTCCACTGCAATGTCTGATGTAAGGGGGACTCCACTGCAATGTCTGATGTAAGGGGGACTCCGCTGCAATGTCTGATGTAAGGGGGACTCCGCTGCAATGTCTGATGTAAGGGGGGACTCCACTGCAATGTCTGATGTAAGGGGGACTCCGCTGCAATGTCTAATGTAAGGTGGACTCCGCTGCAATGTCTGATGTTAGGGGGGCTCCGCTGGCAATGCTTGATGTAAGGGGGGACTCCGCTGCAATGCCTGATGTAAGGGGGGACTCCGCTGCAATGCCTGATGTAAGGGGGACTCCGCTGCAATGCCTGATGTAAGGGGGGACTCCACTGCAATGTCTGATGTAAGGGGGACTCCACTGCAATGTCTGATGTAAGGGGGACTCCACTGCAATGTCTGATGTAAGGGGGACTCCGCTTCAATGCCTGATGTAAGGGGGACTCCGCTGCAATGCCTGATGTAAGGGGGGACTCCACTGCAATGTCTGATGTAAGGGGGACTCCACTGCAATGTCTGATGTAAGGGGGACTCCACTGCAATGTCTGATGTAAGGGGGACTCCGCTGCAATGTCTGATGTAAGGGGGACTCCGCTGGCAATGTCTGATGTAAGGGGGACTCCGCTGCAATGCCTGATGTAAGGAAGGACTCTGTTGGCAATGCCTGATGTAAGGGGGACTCCGCCGCAATGCCTGATGTAAGGGAGGACTCTGTTGGCAATGCCTGATGTAAGGGGGACTCCTCTGCAATGCCTGATGTAAGGGGGGACTCCGCTGCAATGCCTGATGTAAGGGGGACTCCGCTGCAATGCCTGATGTAAGGGGGGACTCCACTGCAATGTCTGATGTAAGGGGGACTCCACTGCAATGTCTGATGTAAGGGGGACTCCACTGCAATGTCTGATGTAAGGGGGACTCCACTTCAATGTCTGATGTAAGGGGGGACTCCGCTGCAATGCCTGATGTAAGGAAGGACTCTGTTGGCAATGCCTGATGTAAGGGGGACTCCGCTGGCAATGTCTGATGTAAGGGGGGACTCCGCTGCAATGCCTGATGTAAGGGAGGACTCTGTTGGCAATGCCTGATGTAAGGGGGACTCCTCTGCAATGCCTGATGTAAGGGGGGACTCCGCTGCAATGCCTGATTTAAGGGGAGACTCCGCTGCAATGCCTGATGTAAGGGGGGACTCCGCTGCAATGCCTGATGTAAGGGGGGACTCCGCTGCAATGCCTGATGTAAGGGGGGACTCCGCTGCAATGCCTGATGTAAGGGGGACTCCGCTGCAATGCCTGATGTAAGGGGGGACTCCGCTGCAATGTCTGATGTAAGGGGGGACTCCGCTGCAATGTCTGATGTAAGGGGGGACTCCGCTGCAATGTCTGATGTAAGGGGGACTCTGCTGCAATGTCTGATGTAAGGGGGGACTCTGCTGCAATGTCTGATATAAGGGGGACTCCTCTGCAATGCCTGATGTAAGGGAGGACTCTGCTGGCAATGCCTGATGTAAGGGAGGAGTCAGCTGGAAATGCCTGATGTAAGGGAAGACTCCGCTGGGGACACCTGATGGCATCTGGTGGCAGGCGACGTGGCAGGTGACACGCTCAGGGTTCCCACTGATTCTGCATTATGGTGAGTTAAATAATTTCATTCTATATTACAATGTAATTACAGAAATAATGCACTTCAATCATCCTGACACCATAACAACCATGGTGCCGGGATGATTGAAGCGCCAACACCAGGTGTTTGGAGTATCTTTATCTGCTGATTTGTTAAACTTTCTGGAATACACATATTTCTACTGTTGTGTAGGATCTGGGCTGCTGTCACTCCATCCCTCTTTCTTTCTTTCTTTTTCTTTCTCTCTTTCTTTTTCTACCTCTTTCTTTCTTTCTCCCTCCATCCCTTATTCATCTCATACCACACCCCTTCCGAGCCACGCCCATTTAAGACACGCCCACTATTCCGCTCAAGCCACACCCATTTTTCACCACGGCGTGCTTCGCGCGCTGCATTTTTCTGTTACAGTATGCCCTGCCTACAAACGAATACCACGCCCCCTAATTATAGCAGGCTCCGCCTACATGCAAAAAAAGTCCCAAATTTTTTTTTTGCAATGTTGGCAACTATGGGACACTATAGCATTGCGTATAAGTCTTGGGGGCAACCAAGTACCAGTAGGCCTGCTTGTCTTAAGGGAAAGGGGGCTGCTATAATTGAAGCACACAGTAGCTAGCTATAGTGTCTGACCACCTGCGTTGTGGTAGACGTGACATTCGTGACACTGTCCTTTCAGGATCCAGAAGCCCTGACCCTCTGTCTGGACAGTGCTGATTGGCCCTGTGCTGATCACATGCACTCTCCCAAGAAAAGAAAAAAAAGCTCTTTAGCAATACACACCACATTGAGCATGTGCAGAGTGACTCCAAAGGTTCTCAATTATCTGGACATGTTCTGGAGTCAGTGGAAGAAGAGCAGGATCTGTGCATACAGGGTGAAAAACAGCCTTTTTTACACAATGCAGAGGATTAACCCCTTAGGTTCCACAGTGAGTATAACAAGCATGCTTTACTGCATATACAGACTGATTTTACTGTTGTGGGTTTAGCAACAACTTAACCACTTGCCGACCTGCTCATGCAGATATACTGCGGCAGGTCGGCTCTTCTGCGTGAACTGACATACCTGCGTGAACTGACCTACTACCTGTACGTCAGTCCATAAAAGCAGGATAGCGGGCATGTGCGCGCACCGCAGAAGTGTGCCTGTGGGTCCCACAGACTTGATGTCCGCTGGCGGCCCGCGATCGCGGTGAGGAGAGGCAGAACGGGGAACTGCCTATGTATACCAGGCATTTCCCTGTTCTGCCTAGTGACATGACAGGGATATACTGCTCTCAGTGATCTCTGCCATGTTCCTGGCAGCCCATCCCCCCTACATTTAGAACACAATGAGGGAACACACTTAACTCCTTGATCGCCCCCTAGTGTTAACCCCTTCCCTACCAGTGTCATTTTTTTTTTTTTTTTTCTTTTTTTTTTTTTTCCACGTCAGAAACCAACAAGCAAAGGGCAAAATCAGCTTAATGTTCATTGACTGCCGCCTTCTTCGGTTTACATCATAGTGGAGCGTACCCTACCTCTATTCCTCTTAAATTGTCCCTCTAAATGCTATAATGTATCTCTTTAGCAACAAGTCCTCCCTTATCCCCAACCCCTAAGCTCAGTCTGTTATGACACTAAAGCCCAGTGGCAAGTGGATCTTTATCATTTGCTGAGCCTGTTTCAAGGACAGGGGGACTCGTATAGGGGAGTAGAAAAATATAAAAAAAAGTGGAGAAAAAACAGGAAGGGAATATACAATAGAAGACTTATGGGCTCCCCATGCCCATTCTTTGCTGAGCTGCCCAGTATTTCACCAGGAATTTACCTAGTCCCTAATCCACCCCCCCCCCCCCCCCGAGTTTAACCTGCACCCGTCTAGATTATTTATTTATCAAAATACAGAGAAAACTAGAAAACAAGAAACAAGACACTAAAAAAAAAAAAAAAAAAAAAGAAACCAGATTAACAAAAGGAAAAAAGGCACGCACCAAATTCACTTCGCTATAGCGCTCCTTGTCCTCAAAGATCTCAGTTACCTATCTAGTTATGTTATACCCTCTCTTGGTCTAATCCTACATCTTGCCTATTAGGGACCTCTTACTTTCTCTAGCCATGGCCTCCAGATGTTTTCGAATTCCCAAAGGTTGCCTCTCTTTATGTACTCCACTCTTTCCCTACCCAGAGTGTCGTTAATAGTAGAGATCCAATCTTTCACTGAGGGGGGGTCTTTTGATTGCCATCTTAATGTTATCGTCTTCCTAGCCTGAAACAAGGCCCGCGTGATGGCCAGTGTGGTGCTCAGTCTCTCCCCCAGACCTCCTCTAAACCCCAGGATACAGATTATGGCCTCTTTTACTACTATAGTGCCAAAGATACTTCCCAATTTACCGGTCACTTCTTCCCAGTATCTAAATAATTTGGGACACCTCCATAGCATGTGGATGAGGTCACCCGGCCTCTGACATCTAGGGCAGTTGTCGTTAGGCCTTCTCCCAAATTTAAAGAGTCTCTTAGGTGTATAATAGGCTCTATTCAACAAGAGTAGATGTGAGAGCCGCTGTGAAGGGGTCACCGAGACCTGTACACTCAATTCCAAGATTTTCGCCCATTGTGCCTGGGTCATTCCCCCTATATCCTCTTCCCATTTCGCTTTGAGTCCGTTGAGTATCCCCCCGCTGTTGTCTGGTTTACTTAGTTGATCGTAAATTTTTGAGATTAGACCCCTAGTAGGATTTACCTGCATTATACTCTGAAAGAGAGGCATTTCTTCCCAGCACAGAGTCTGATCTTTAAATTGTGCTTTGATAGCGTGTTCTAGCTGGAGGTATAGGAAAAAAGAGGTCGGCTCTTCTGCGTGAACTGACATACCTGCGTGAACTGACCTACTACCTGTACGTCAGTCCATAAAAGCAGGATAGCGGGCATGTGCGCGCACCGCAGAAGTGTGCCTGTGGGTCCCACAGACTTGATGTCCGCTGGCAGCCCGCGATCGCGGTGAGGAGAGGCAGAACGGGGAACTGCCTATGTATACCAGGCATTTCCCTGTTCTGCCTAGTGACATGACAGGAATATACTGCTCTCAGTGATCTCTGCCATGTTCCTGGCAGCCCATCCCCCCTACATTTAGAACACAATGAGGGAACACACTTAACTCCTTGATCGCCCCCTAGTGTTAACCCCTTCCCTACCAGTGTCATTTTTACATTGACCAGTGCATTTTTATAGCACTGATCAATGTAATAATGTCACTGTTCCCCAAAAAGTGTAATTTGGAGTCAGATTTGTCGGCCGCAATGTCACAGTTCCGCTAAAAATCGCAGATCGCCGCCATTACCAGTAAAAACAATAAAAAATAAATAAAAGTCCCTAAATCTATCCCATAGTTTGTAGACTCAATAACTTTTGTGCAAACCAATCAATTTACGCTCATTGCGATTTTTTTTTACCAAAAATATGTAGAAGAATATATATTGGCCTAAACTGATGATTACATGTTTATTTTTTATTTTTTTGGATATGTATTATAGCAGAAAGTTAAAAAAAATGTTTTTTTTCAAAATTATAAATCTTTTTTTGTTTATAGCGCAACAAATAAAAACTGCAGAGGTGATCAAATACCACCAAAAGAAAGCTCTATTTGTGGGAAAAAAAGGACATCAATTTTGTTTGGGTACAGCGTCTGGTCATTAAGGGGGCAAATCCTTCCGGGGCTGAAGTGGTTAAAGCAGTATTAAACCCCAAAGCAAACATTTATTATATTGCAGCTTACCAACCCTTAGATGTGATGACTGCGTTAGTTTTCTATTTAGGCTATTTTTCTTCTATTTTCCTCAGGTGATCCAGCCAGTAAGGCTCAGTTCACACTGATCTGAAAGTCACACGACTCACAGTGCGACTTTGCCAAGCAACTTCAGTGTGACTTGATGCGACTTAAAGCAACTTTGATGCAACTTTAAATCTTCTTGTAATGTTGTATCCAAATCACATCAATTAAGATAAGGATCAGACTTGAAGATGACTTCCATTAAAGTCTATGGGCACAAGTCGGATAGAAGTCACCTTGAAATAGTACAGGTACCTTTTCTAAAGTCAGGGCGACTTCAGTAGTTCTAATATAGACAGCTCTCATTGACTAACATGGTATTTCACATGTCACGCGACTTGGGTTCTCACAAGTCAGATCCCAAGTCGCGGCAGTGTGAACCGAGCCTTATGCTGGCCATACACTATACAGAAAATCGGCCGAACCCCTTTTCGAAAAACGAACGTTCGACCGTGACCGCAAACGATCGTGTCATCATATAATGACCGATAATCTGTTCAGTGGACATGAATAAATAATTTTGTGTTCGTTTTTTTACATATACCTAGTGCAGGCAGTTCGGACGGGAAACACATTAACCTTGCAATTTATCGTACGTTCGGCAGAAATTTTCCAAACATGCCGTTCGTTTTTTTTCCACAAAAACGTCACAAACGATTATCGATTTGTACCCACTAACTTGCCGAAAAACGAACGAAGTGTCCATACGAACGATTTTTCGGCCGATTTTTCGTATAGTGTATGGCCAGCATTAGTTTGTTGTTTTTTTAAAAGAACAAACTCTTTTTGCAGATGTATCAGTTACAGGGATGAGACAAACCATTCAAAACTGGCAGGAGTGCTTACAATATTTAGTTTAAAACCTTTATCCCAAAAAGAAAAAAAAACTGTTTGCTATAACTGCTTATAAAATGGAAGGTTGGAGTTTGGCTTTAATTTGTTAGTGTATCTAAATCTACTAGTAACCCTGCCCCAGACTGACAATGCTGCTGTGCAAAGGTGCCCCTGTTCCCATTCATCCAGAGTGGGGGCACTCTAATATAGGAGGTGTGTTCCTGGCCAGATCATCAGGTGAAAATAGAGGGGAAAAAGCCTATTATATATATATATATATATATATATATATATATATATATATATATATATATATACACATATCTCACAAACGTAAGTACACCCCTCACATTTTTGTAAATATTTTATTATATCTTTTCATGTGACAACACTGAAGAAATGACACTTTGCTACAATGTAAAGTAGTGAGTGTACAGCTTGTATAACAGTGTAAATTTGCTGTCCCCTCAAAATAATTCAACACGCAGCCATTAATGTCTAAACTGCTGGCAACAGAAGTGAGTACACCCCTAAGTGAAAATCTCCAAATTGGGCCCAATTATCCATTTTCCCTCCCCGGTGTCATGTGACTTGTTAGTGTTACAAGTTGTCAGGTGTGAATGGGGAGCAGGTGTGTTAAATTTGGTGTTATCTGAATCCTGCTCGAGTCACATAGAGCTGCAAATTCAGAGATGTTCCCTTCCAGGATTTAATGCACACAGCATGTTGTTATCTGTCTATGTATTGCAATATCTGGGTAAAACAATAGCATAAGAGCCTTGATATTGATACATCTTCAATTGCATTCTTTGGGCCTATTGATTTTCATAGATAAAAAGGAAGCATAGACTACCTTTGGCTGTAAGAACAGATTATTCTATTGGTCTCATATGTTTGACTGTTTTTATTTTTTATTGTTTCCTTATTACAGCAAGTTAAGATTACATTGTCTGATAGATAAGAGCTTCCAAAAAATGAGACGCAGGGAGGCTTTTGGAATAAAAACGACCTTTTGACTATGAGTTCCATAGCACAGGGCCAGATTTATAGGGCGTACACACGGTCGGACTTTGTTCGGACATTCCGACAACAAAATCCTAGGATTTTTTCCGACGGATGTTGGCTCAAACTTGTTTTGTCTACACACGGTCGCACAAAGTTGTCGGAAAATCCGATCATTCTGAACGCGGTGACGTAAAACACGTGCGCCGGGACTATAAACGGGGCAGTGGCCAATAGCTTTCATCTCTTTATTTATTCTGAGCATGCGTGGCACTTTGTCCGTCGGATTTGTGTACACACGATCGGAATTTCCGACAACGGATTTTGCTCTCCAACTTTGTGTGTTGGAAAATCCGATGGAAAATGTCCGATGGAGCCTACACACGGTCGGAATTTCCGACAACACGCTCCGATCGGACATTTTCCATCGGAAAATGCGACCGTGTGTACAGGGCATTATACTGTAGGTATGTATGTACAGTAAACAGTGTACCCATGCGACTAACACATCATTTATACTTCAGACTACACATACAGTATATGTTATGTATTATATTGTATGTTTTATTTCATATAAAAGAGATTAAAATGTATGTAAACCCTAAAATAAATAAATTAATTAATTAAAAAAATAAAAATACAATTTGGTGTTATCGCTCTCACTCTATCATACTGGTCACTGGAAGTTCAACATGGCACCTCATGGCAAAGAAATCTCTGAGGATCTGAAACAAAGAATTGTTGCTCTACATAAAGATAGCCAAGGCTATAAGAAGATTGCCAAGACCCTGAAACTGAGCTGCAGCATCGTGGCGAAAACCATATAGCGATTTAACAGGACAGGTTCCACTCAGAACAGGACTCACCATGGTCAACCAAAGAAGTTGAGTGCATGTTCTCAGCGTCATATTCAGAGGTTGTCTTTGGGAAGTAGACGTATGAGTGCTGCCTGCATTGCTGCAGAGGTTGAAGGGGTGGGGGGTCAGCCTGTCAGTGCTCAAACCATACACCGCACACTGCATCAAATTGGTCTGCATGGCTGTCATCCCAGAAGGGAACCTCTTCCAAAGATGATGCACAAGAAAGCCCGCAAACAGTTTGCTGAAGACAAGCAGACTAAGGATATGGATTATTGGAACTATGTCCTGTGGTCTGATTAGACCAAGATAAACTTATTTGGTTCAGATGGTGTGAAGCGTGTGTGGTGGCAACCAGGTGAGGAGTACAAAGACAAGTGTGTCTTGCCTACAGTCAAGCATGGTGGTGGGAGTGTCAAGGTCTGGGACTGCATGAGTGCTGCCGGCACTGGGGAGTTGCAGTTCATTGAGGGAACCATGAATGCCAACATGTATTGTGACATACTGAAACAGAGCATGATCCCCTACCTTCCGAGACTGGGCCTCAGGGCAGTATTCCAACATGATAACGACCCCAAACACACCTCTAAGATGACCACTGCCTTGCTAAAGAAGCTGAGGGTAAAGGTGATGGACTGGCCAAGCATGTCTCCAGACCTAAACCCTATTGAGCATCTGTGGGGCATCCTCAAATGGAAGGTGGAGAAGCGCAAGGTCTCTAATATCCACCAGCTCCGTGATGTCGTCATGGAGGAGTGGAAGAGGACTTCAGTGGCAACCTGTGAAGCTCTGTGAAGCTCTGGTGAACTCAATGCCCAAGGGGGTTAAGGCAGTGCTGGAAAATAATGGTGACCACACAAAATATTGACACCTTGGCCCCAATTTGGACATTTTCACTTAGGGGTGTACTCACTTTTGTTGACAGCGGTTTAGACATTAATGGCTGTGTGGCTGTGTGCTGAGTTATTTTGAGGGGACAGTAAATATACACAGTTATACAAGCTGTACACTCACTACTTTACATTGTAGTAAAGTGTCATTTCTTCAGTGTTGTCACATGAAAAGATAGAATAAAATATTTACAAAAATGTGAGGGGTGTATATGTATATATATATATATATATATATATATATATATATATATATATATATATATACAGTATCTCACAAAAGTGAGTATACCCTTAACATTTATGTAAACATTTTATTATATCTTTTCATGTGACAACACTGAAGAAATGACACTTTGCTACAATGTAAAGTAGTGAGTGTATAGCTTGTATAACAGCGTAAAATTGCTGTCCCCTCAAAATAACTCAACACACAGCCATTCATGTCTAAACTGCTGGCAACAAAAGTGAGTACACCCCTAAGTGAAAATGTCCAAATTGGGCCCAATTAGCCATTTCCCCTCCTCGGTGTCATATGACTCCTTAGCAGGTGTGTTAAATTTGGTGTTATCACTCTTACTCTCTTATACTGGTCACTGGAAGTTCAACATGGCACCTTATGGCACCTCATGGCAAAGAACTCTCTGAGGATCTGAAAAAAAATAATTGTTGCTCTACATAAAGATGGCCTAGGCTATAAGACCCTGAAACTGAGCTTCCAAGCCCATACAGCAGTATAACAGGACAGGTTCCACTCAGAACAGGCCTCGCCATGGTCCACTAAAGCAGTTGAGTGCACATGCTCAGCATCATATCCAGAGGTTGTCTTTGGGAAATAGACGTATGAGTGCTGCCAGCATTGCTGCAGAGGTTGAAGGGGTGGGGGGTCAGCCTGTCAGTGCTCAGACTATACGCCACACACTGCATCAAATTGGTCTGCATGGCTATCATCCCAGAAGGAAGCCTCTTCTAAAGATGATGAACAAGAAAGCCCGTAAACAGTTTGCTGAAGACAAGCAGACTTAAGGGCATGGATTACTGGAACCATGTCCTGTGGTCTGATGATACCAAGATAAACTTATTTGGTTCAGATGGTTTCAAACTTGTGTGGCAGCAACCATGTGAGGAGTACAAAGACAAGTGTGTTTTGCCTAAAGTCAAGCATGGTGGTTGGAGTGTCATGGTCTGGGGCTGCATGAGTGCTGCCGGCACTGGGGAGCTACAGTTCATTGAGGGAACCATGAATGCCAACATGTACTGTGACATACTGAAGCAGAGCATGGTCCCTTCCCTTTGGAGACTGGGCCGCAGGGCAGTATTCCAACATAATAAAAACCCCAAACACACCTCCAAGATGACCACTGCCTTGCTAAAGAAGCTGAGGGTAAAGGTGATGGTCTGGCCAAGCATGTCTCCAGACCTAAACCCTATTGAGCATCTGTGGGGCATCCTCAAATGGAAGGTGGTGGAGCGTAGGATCTTTAACATCCACCAGCTTCGTGATGTCATCATGGAGGAGTGGAAGAGGACTCCAGTGGCAACCTGTGAAGCTCTGGTGAACTCCATGCCCAAGATGGTTAAGGCAGTGCTGGAAAATAATGGTGGCCACACAAAATATTGGCACTTTGAGCCCATTTGGCCATTTGCACTTAGGGGTGTACTCACTTTTGTTGCCAGCAGTTTAGACATTAATAGCTGTGTACAAATTTTGAGTATAGCCTCTTGTAAGCGAAAATAATAATTGGTTAGAAACGTACCATCATCCAAATTAATATACACAAACAAGGAAGAGTGGGATCAAGGGGACAGTGGCTGATGTTGGCCCGATCATGCTCCCACCCTGGAAATGACTGGACTATATCGGTACAGATAAACAACAATGAGCAGTTAAGTAAAAGGATTTATTACAAAGAAAGAAATTACATAGTGTACTTGTTAAAATTGCAAAAACAGAGGCTCGGAATTGCCCAAGAGACATCTGTTGTTACAGGGTATAGAATGGTCTGGTTCTCGACTAGTTTCGCGGTGTTACCGCTTCCTCAGGAGGACCAATCTATGAGAAAGATAATACATAATAATGCAGACAATATGCATACAAGAATCATAATACAGCATGTAAAAAGACACCATAAGAGATAAATAGAGAAGTGGCTTACCCTATATCTAGGTGAATATGTGCGGCACCCAGCCGCCCAAACATAACTCCCCCGCGGCGGACAAGGGGGATTGTGCGGAATTCCCTGAATGGATAACAAATAGCAATTGAGGGATCTAATATGTTAGCTGGTTGGGGGTAAAAAAAGGGGGGGGGGATAGCCGTTGGCATGAAAGAGGGAGATAATGAGGGGCAAAAGGGAAGGAAGGGAAAAAGAAAAGGAGAGAGGAGAGGGGTAAGAGGGGGAAGGAAAATGGGGAAAGGAAAAGTTGGGATGGGGAGGGGAAAGAGGAGGAGGGGGGGGGGGGAAGAGGGGAAAAGAGGGGAGAAGGGGGAAAGGGGGAAGGGAAACAACAGGGAAGGAGGGGGAAGGGACAAGAGGGTCGTGGGGAGGGAGAAGAGGGGGGGGGGGGAGGAAAAGTGAGGGAAACCAGGGAAGGGGAGGGTGGGAAGGGGACAGGAGGTAGGGGGGGGGGAGGGAGGGAAAGACAGGGAGGATCAGGAAAGAGGAAACGGGAGGGGGGGGGAAAGGAGGGAACAAGAAGAGACAGACAGGGCATAGAACCAGGGAGGAAAGGAGGAGTAAATTGCCCGCACCCTCGCTAATGATATTGAGGCATAAGTTAAAGCTTACCATGGTAAGGGGAGATAAGGTATCAAGCCACATGGGGGCTTCTTGATAGCGCAGAGGTCGGATGGCCCATAGGGGGCAGGAGCACCCACTATGTCCACCAAGTGGGGCACCAAGGGGGTACATGGGTGTGGGAGCCCAACAGTGTAAGGGGATACCCACAGGGTGATATGGAAGTCTGTCAATAAAAAACGTATCGCATATAACATGAGATACAGGGTAGTATCCGTGAAACGGTATCAATAATAGATAACGTGGGGTAAAGGATAGTATCCAGGGTAAAATTAAGGACAAACGCACCCAAAGGATTCCCGGTAAAAAAAAAAAAAAAAAAATATATATATATAATTACTTTTGTGTCTCCTTGTTATTCTCATGTAATGACGCTCACAACAGGAGGCAGTCACAGCAATGGCCATTGCTGAGTGAAAGGCTGGAACCTAACTAGCTATTTCTACTACAAACTGGTGAAAAAAATGATATATATTTGTTTGTGACTGACAGGGTGCCTTGGATGGCTTCATGTGGTCCCTGGTTTTAAGTGGGTATCACTGGTCTATACTGACTAATTTGGTAACAAATAAATCAATATACTATTCTTAACTGAGTTATATATGCCACAACTGAACGCAGTCATGCAGCCACCTACAGAGTTAGCCTGGGTGGCTTTCTGTGGACACCTGCTCTCGGCAATGTCATCTGCTGCAAGAATGGAATGTTCTTCACTGATTTTTAGTATCTTGGCACACTTCATCATCTACCCTGAAATGCTGCCAGCACACAGCCTGTTCACATCCCCTACTTAAATTATATAAATATATATATATATATATATATATATATATATATATATATATATATATATATATATATATATATATATATATATATATATGGACCCACTGTCATTGTGGATTTTTTCCTCATTAATAATTTATATCATGTTTTTATTATTTTTTTTCTATGATAGCATTAAAGCTGGACTCCAGAAACTTGAAAATCCGCCCATGCAGTGGGACTGTGCCCACACTGCAATGGTTAAAGTGGTTGTAAACCCTTACATATACCCAGTGAAGGGTCTGCCCTCAGGTAATACACAGAGATTAAACCAATCCTCCTACATAAGTTGCACCTTTCTATCTGCACAGTGTTCTCTTCTCTACATCCGTTCAAAGTGCAGAATTTATAAGCTTGTGTGAGCATTCCGAAAAAAAGGCTTCGGAGAGCTGAAGTTACACTCTGCAGACCTCAGTGAGGAGCGTTCTGGGAGCTGATTGGAGGGAAAGGACACACCTCCCTGCACACAGCACACAGGAACAGAGGCTTTCAATCAACTGGAGCTCCCTCCTAAACGGTCTCTGCAACATTTTCTTTCCCATGCTCCAGTGGTAGGTCCTGAGGTCACCAAGACCATTGCAGGGCCCATATCCCTACATTGGATGTAATGACGCCGAGGGACAGCCCACCTTTGGAGCATGGAGGAGCGTTGTCTGCTGGGGGAGCAAAGGGTTGGGTAAGTAAAATTGCTTTTACTTGCCCCTTGAATAAATAAGCAGATAACCCTTGCAGTGTGGTTGCAGTCCCACTGCAAGTGAGGATTTTCAGACTCCCTGGCGTTGGGCTTTAAATATATTGTAAATTGTTATCCTTTAACCACACACTGCCGGGCCAAAGCAGTAAAAAAGAAACATTAACAAAAAAAAAAAATGTGCAAGTTACCTTTATATAATGAATACCAATGACAAATATGCTATATGGTCATTAGTATGTGGACAGGCACAGCATACAGGAAGCAGTGCACAGCTGTTTTTATAATATTTTTCTCTTATAATAGGGTGACCACACATGGGCTGATTCCTCAACAAAAATCTGACCCCAACTCAAACTGTATGTTGCTTATGTTCTTGTCTCCAACTTGGCTGATTGCCTAATGTAACATGCGTTCATTCTTGGCCATAAAAGTCAGACTGTCAAACCAACATTTTTTAGCTTCTCCGTGTATGATAATGAGTGAATCCAAAATTTGTAAGCACTCTTAACCCTTCCATTGCTTCACAAACAATACTCAAATGTGTAGCATTGCTTGTTTTAGCTGTGAATACCCATCTTAGGGCTAAATTCCAAGCATATATTAGAAAAGCACCAAAATATTAAATATTTGTTAAAAAGTATAAAATGTATTTTAAATGCAACAAGTATACATAGCTGGATTTATTTATTTTTTAGCCTCCTGTAATCCTCTGTACAACAGCACTTGGAATGGGAGAGGAAGGGGAGGCATTTGGGGCCAATCAGGTGTCCGGCATTTACATTTGCTAAGAATCAACATGCTAACAGGAGGAAGGAGCAGAAAGATGACCTCATTGGGGTGTTTCTGCTCCTTCGCTGTCCAAACACAAGCTGGGGTTGGGGAAGGTGACTTAGCCGGGTTGCTTGTTGTGACACTAAACAATATCCTTATTCTCTGAAAAGAATCCATACACATACACTATTTAATGGCCCTGTAATCTATTTTTCATTAAATAGTTTTTTACTGTGTTTTTCTGCTTCCCCGTAATGTCCCCTGTAGGCACATGAATCTCTCTTTTTCCCTCCCGTCACTTCCCTTTGTTTAGAACAAGCAGTGAACTTTAACTAAACTTGCAGTCATGTGCACTGCTCTATGCACTCTTCAAAATCCCATAGTCCATCTCAGGCATTAGCAAGGGAAGGTGGCTACCTTTCTACATGTGGTGGGACCATGGAGAATGAATGTAGCCACCCTCTAAGAGGTACTTTTTAAAATTAAAGCGGAACTTCCTAAAGGGGAAGTTCCACTTTGTGTCCTCCTCCTCTAACACTTTTGGGCATTTTTTTTGGGCTACCTAGTTTTGGTAGGTACCCGCTCCCACCTACAGTTGGATCATCTGAACGATTCCACCCTAAAGTTCGGCCCCCCCAAGCCAGCAATCTCTTGGGACACGTCACATGTCCTATGAGCCTACGAGGCCATTCAAAGAGCACAGCGCGGTACAGGTTAATAACTGCTCTGGGGCATATATGAGTGGTGCCTAAAAGGTTTGGTGAATGGTCCGATATCTCAACAGTAATATATGCCAGGTGCGGGCTCATACACATGGATATCCAGAGACCTAGCGTGGAGTACACGTGACCGTCAGGGTAGACCCGCTACAGACAGTTGAACATAGTTAGTGTGAGAGGGGTCACAGTGCAATGAAGCAACGAGTGAACATCAAGTTCTGCTTCAAATTCATGTTGGTTGAAAAAGGGGGAAGGAAAACCAATAGGACCTCTCCAATCCGGTCCTACCTTTTTCTAGAAATATTAGGACTATATTAGGACTCAAATTCAGGAAAACGGCGATGGAGACGCATAAAATGTTGGTGCAAGTATGGGACGGAAGCGGTGAGCAGAAAATGTGTTTACAACTGGTTCAAACAATTTTCGAGCAAGTTCGCCAAATGCCTGCACGAGATCTGCAACTGACTCTATGATTGATGGCAGAGGAATTGGGCATTAGCAAGGACACGGCGCGGACCATCATCCCTGGAGATTTGGGTAAGCAGAAGATCTGTTCCTGGTTTGTTCCGCACAAGCTGACAAACAGAAAGCAATATGAATGGAGACCTCTGGAGATTTCATTACCATGTGTGACCAGGATCCATCCTTTCTGTGAGCCATTGTCACAGGGGATGAGACCTGGCGCTACCAGTTGGATCAGGAATGCAATCGGCAATCGATGGAATGGCGTTCACTGCCTTACCCAAAAAGAGTCGCCTGCAAAAAGTCAAAACAATGTTGATCACCTTCTTCAAAAACGATGGCATCATCCAAGAATGTGTGACAGCGGTTCTGCAATCAATTCCTAAAGAGGCCTTTGCTGACAGTTTCCAGAAGCGTTTGAATGTTGCCAAAAATGTGTTGTGAAGGATGGCGATTATTTTGAAGGCCAATAAAGGCAATTTGTTTGTATCTTCTGTTTTGTTTGTTTTCTGATACCATTCACGAAAATTTTTTAGACACACCTCGTATGTATGACAGGTACTCTTCACCGTGAATGGTGAGTGGCTCTTTAAGCTGTATGTTGAGTTTCTCATGACTATTACATTGTAGGAAGTTTTTGCTTCAGCGGTTCACATCTGTACATCTATTTCCCAGCCATTAAACACAGCTCACAACAAAGAAGACTTATCTATTCGCAATCTAACTTGTATTTCCATTATTCCACATAGAACATACACAAGACAAAACAGGACGTTCCTCACAAAGGAAGCCAGAAGAACGAACTAAGCACATAATGTTGCCGATAAATTGATTCTTTACTAAGGAACACCGGGCATCATTCTTAATAAACAACTTCCTAGCTGTTCTATGAGGTCTAGGAAAAAGACTACTTTTCAGACATAACATTTTAAACTATGGGGAATATTGACAACCAATCGAATTTTTGTCTTTGTCAGACAGACAATATGTTTAGGCCAGTGAAATTAAACAGAAAGTATATCTTTTGGGCATTTTTTACTGTTCAGGTTAATAAAAATATATTTTATAAAAATATTTTCAATAAAAAATATCTATAGAACAATTACGCATTTAAAGCTGAACTCCATGTATGACCTTCATTGCATACTTACCTTAGTCCAGGCTAAGATAGTGCTACTACAGTGATAGCCGCAATTTTCCCAGTCTTGTGTGAGAGGTTTACCCCCGGCACACTGACCCCCTATGGTGCCCAGACCATATTAAACAGTGCCATTATGAGTATGAGTTGGTTACGAGTTAACTTGAAGTGGTTGTATACCTTTACATAAACCAACTGAAATTACTGGCCTCAGGTGATAAACAGAGATGAAACAAATCCTCCTACATAAGTTGTACCTGTTTATCTGCATTCTTCTCTTCTCCAGAGCCATTCAAAATACACAGATCAAAGGCTATCTCTCAGCTCTAGAAGGCAAGGGGCAGGGATCTGATGTCACACACTGCACAGCATAGAGCATTGAGCTGAATGTAATCTGAGAACTGAGTGGAAAGAAACGGCATGCTCCCCGCTACACAGTCTCTTAGGGAAACATGCACTATTATTTTATTTTTTTAAACTGTACGGCTCTGGTGACAGTATGTAAAAATAATTGTGATTTTATTTTTTAATTTAATTTCTTCCCAAAAATTGTGACAAAATATTACAACTTTAAAAAATTTACTATGCCTCTAACAAAAAATCTTTGGACTGTCTGCGTTCCAAAAAGGGGTCATTTGGGGGGTATTTGTACTGTCCTGGCATTTTAGGGCCTCAAGAAATGAGATGAGGCTATCAGTACATCAATTTTTTTTAATATATGTACCATAGATTGTGGACTCTGACTTTTCTACAGATTAAACAATATACACTAAATTTGGGTTAATTTTTCCCAAGAAATGTAGCAGAATACATTTAGGCCTAAATTTATGAATTAAGATATTTATTTGCAAACATTTTAAACAGAACGTGTTGTTTTTTTTCCAATCTTTTTTGTTTATTTAGCAAAAATATAAAAAACCCAGTGGTGATTAAATAACACCAGTGGCAGACCGTAATGCAGGGCGCAGGGGTGCCGTCCCCCCTATCCATGTGTCCGGCCCCCTACTCTAAATGCAGGGCGCTGGATGCATGGATTCCAATGGTTTTTTTTAAAGCACGTGATTCAAGCCAGAGGCTCTAATAGGCTTCAAAAAAGGGTGGGCTCGGGTGCAGTTGTGTGACAATAGTGAATGAATATTCGCTATTGTCACACTGATTCTCCTCCCGGCCAATCTGGAAGCCGGTCATGAGACCCGTTTCCTGATTGTCCGAAAGGAGAAGCGATCTTATTGGCCTAGGAGGAGGAGGAAGGAGATGCACGGCCGCTGTAATACCAAGGACCGACCCACCCACCAGCCGTGACTCAGAGGGGAATCCTGCTTCAGCAGCAGCTGTTGTCTCCATGGTTGGCCAGGAGCTGGAGAAAAGCAACGCATCCCTTCTCCCCGCCGACCTCATCAAGCTGCCACCCCTGGACATGATTGCCTGCGTCAGCCTGCTTGACAATTTCCTGTTTGCTTTCATCAACCTGCGAGACCAGAGCCTGCACAGAGCCCCCTATTATCTCCTGCTGGTCCATCCAGGGACAGCAGCACAGGGTAAGTGAGCTGGCAACTGGGGGGGTTGTGCATGGTGCATGGTGGCGGGCTGGAGTGACGGGGGTAGGGGGCCGTGGTCAGGTCCGTCTGCTGTCCCCGCCCCCAACCGATGGAGCACCAGCCGCCACTGAATAACACCAAAAGAAAGCTTTATCTGTCTCAAAAAAATTCATTTGGGTACAGTGTTGCATAACTGAGTAATAGTCATTCAAAGTATGACAGCGCTGAAATCTGAAAATTGGACTGGGCATGAAAGGGGTGAAAGTGTTCGGTATTGAGGTGGTTAATAAGACTACCTGAGTTTGAGGCCAAGTCTGCCAAGCACTACTGCCTTGCTTCATGTATACTGAGCAGGCTAGAATGGATTTCCATCAGCTATAGATCACTATGGTTAAAAACTGCTTATGGCTGAACATGTTCCTAGCTGAATCTGCTCTGACTTTTTTTTTTTACTTCGCAGTTTTGACAGACTTAAACCACCAAGTCAGTTTCCCATGCTGGCAGACTGGAGATGATCTTTGACCTCACTTTTTCATGCTCAATTACTATTGCCCCCTGGCTGTAATATTTAAAAAGCTCTTACCAAAGTCTTTCCCTTGCCTTTGCAGTATCAGTTTGACACCTACTTTATTTTACGCAAGCCTTACATTATGCATTATTCATTTAAATGTGTTTTATATAAATATCAGAAGACGCTTGCTTAAAGTGGGGTTCCACCCAAAAAAACAAAAATACCTGAAAAATTTAAAAAACAAAAAACAAAAAAACATTTGGATATTTTTTTTTTTACTTACCTCTAAATGCCTGTTGCTAGGTGGTCCCTCGTAGTCTGCCTCTTCCTTTGCCTGGGCTGGTGACATCACTTCCCCCTCGGCACAGGAAGGGCTCGGCTCTGCTCCCTCCCTCCTGTCAATCACCTGGGACCCATTACAGGTCCCAGGTGATTGAGCGGCCAATCACGGCACGCGGCGCCGCTCGCGCATGCGCAGTGGGTGCCAGGCTGTGAAGCCACAGCCCGGCGCCCACAGTTGAAATGCCAGCGCCGATGAGCGGAGGGGGACGGGGACGAGCGGGGCTTCGATCCCCCGCATCGCTGGACCCAGGGACAGGTAAGTGTCCAATTAAAAGTCAGCAGCTGCAGTATTTGTAGCTGCTGACTTTTAATTTTTTTTTTTTTAATGGACCCCCTGGGTGGAACTCCTCTTTAAGCATACTATCTTTCAATAAAGTGGTTAGAAGGTTTAATATCAAGTCATATTAAGTTAAAGGGTGTCTCACTTCTTTCCCCTAGTTCCTCTATATCCTGCACCTCCAGGAGAGAGATTTGCTGGTTGGAATTCCTGGAGCATTCTTATGCCATATCTCCATTTTTATCAAACTGTCTCCCCCAACTAAATTTTCTAGAGGAGGGAAAAAAATTCACAGGGGAAAGCTTGACCACTCAGTTTGGCCTGAGGAAGAATATACTAACTTCTGAGGTATGCAAGTCATTCAGTGGATGTCACCAATATAGATCCTCCAACATGAGCCATTTTATTAGGTACAAAATACTATATGTAAAAAATTCCAAAAGCTCCTGGGACTTTAAATGAGGCACCCCACATATAAAAATTGTAATGTACACGCTTGCAAATTCATAGCAACCACAGTAAAAAACTGTTAAAAATAATGAACTGATTTAAAAATATGTAATAGATAAATATGATAACAGTATAAATTATTATTATTCTACAGGATTTATATAGCACCTACAGTTTACTCAGCACTTTACAACTTGAGGGCAGACAGTACAACTACAATACACTAGGAATCAGAGAGCCCTGCTTGGTATAGCTTACAGTCTAAGGATTCATTCCAAGTCATAAAATAGTTTTAACATAAGAAGTACAGATATTAATACATGGTGGTATGTCATATTGTATCCAAAAGCTCATTGCATCTAGTAACTCTACTCGTTTCATGGCTCATGACCACTCTTCAGGAGTAGATGCAAGATACATGTCTGTAAAATGGATTAATAACAGAATAATAAGATCATATAGTTCAATGAATAAAGTGAAAAAATACTAATGCGCAAACCCCAGAAGACGCCAGTTCATGACGAAACGCGTAGGGTGGAGCCTCGGACGGTAAAATCATCACGCCAGCCTTCAGCGACGGTGGTGAGATGAACGATTTGGGAATATAGAGAAGCGAATAGAGACACCACAGCTCTACACGAGACTTTACTGCTTTTGATGCTACATCGTTTTTGTAAGTGCAAATCTTTCTTTTAATAAATAAGATTGAATTGATATACTGCACTATGGAAGTTTCTATTTTCTATTTCTGAGCATGAATAGAAAGAACGGCTGACTTGGAGAAATAACAAGTTCTGGGGAGACTTTCATAATTCCCTGTGCAGCAGTCATGGCTTTTTGGTAAGCAAGCTACCTCACTTTTGGGTGTTGCTTTTCTTAAGGATCACTTTGGGACATTGCTTTAGTTTTCTTTTTTCCTATTTTTTCTTTTTTGGATTTTTTTCTTTTTATGAGCTAATTGTTGTTTTTATTTCATTTATTATTAAAATATCACTAATTGAGTATTTCACTATCATGTTTGTTGCTGTAATTTAGATTTACTCTTCTCAAATGTATTATTTAATTTGCAATTCATTTATTATTATTTTTTTGGACTCATTTCAATAATTCCTGGCACTAATTTAGTTATTTTTTAATTTTTAGCGCCGCACTGATTGCATTATTTAATATATTGGAAGTTTTTTGGTATTGAAACTTTGGGTGCTGGCTGCTCCACACTCTTTAATATTTGCTACCTTACACCCTTGCCAGCCTTGCAGGGCTGGTTTGTCCTTTTTCATTCCTATATGTTTTTCTTCCTTGCCCTCTCTACCATCCCCCTTGATCCCTGGCCCTCGGAACCTTGATCCTATCCATGCTGGTCATATATAATTTTTCATTTTTATCTTTTAGATGAGGCTGCCATGCTTTTATCCTGTTTAGCATCATTGTACCCCAAACCATAATGTTCAACAATTGAACCCAGGATTACCCCTATGCCACTCATTGATGCTGCTTGCCCCAGACCATACCTCGCTACACACAGCTCATGCGCTTACTTCTGGCTCACTGAGCACCCGGTGAGTGTCAGCTTGCTATCTCTTCAGTCCTTCTTATCAGTATATAATTCACAGTACCCTTAGGCCCTGGGGGTCCCTCGGCACCTTCCTCCCCTCCCCGTGCCCCCATCACTCCCCATCCATCACCTCCAACCCTTTCCCTCCCACTATTCTTTCACGTCCCGTCCCTTCCCCCTCACTGGCCCCTCTCCCCCCCTTCCTCCCCCCCTCTTTTTTTCCCCCCTTTCCTTTTCCCCTCTCTCCCTCCTCCCCCTTCCCCTCTTTTCCTCCCCCTTTTTCCCCTCTCCCCCCTCTTCCCCCCCTTCCCCACCTGTCCCATCCCACCCCTCTGCACTACCTTCTCTTCCCTCCCTTCCTTTCCCCCCCTCTCCTTTCCCTTCCACTGCCCCCATTCTAAAAATCCTGTATACCCCCCCTCTACAGAAACTTCACGGGTTTCACCCGTTATTTACTGTATTCAGTGTGGTATATATTCCTGATTTTATTATTGTATGTATACACTATTTATGTAATTTTGTATTGCAATCAATAAAATTTATATAATTTTTATGTTCTTTTTAATTGTAAGTTATTATCAAGTGCCCAGATAGTCCCAATCTTCAACTTTGGGGGTGCATGCGTGAATATGCAGTAGCAGCAACTGCCTCCACGCCTCCACCCTTATATCCCTCTAATAAAAGTAAATGTGGCGCTCACTCAATGAGCAATAACATCAAGGAAAAAATTATAATTAATACTATGCAAATAATAAAGTGACAATGCATCAAATAGCGTGAACTTCACGCACCATAAAGGTGCCTTATTAGTAAAGTAACAATGCAATACAATGAGTATAAAAGTGCTTAATCAAAAAGAAGTTCATAAGTAACATTCGTAAGTAAAGTGCTTGTGTGAAGAAAAATCAACCAATCCAAATCATAAAGGTGCTCAATCAGAAAAAAGTTCATAAGTTAAAGTGCTTGTGTGAAGAGAGATCAATGAATCCAGAACATAAACCACTTCCACGATCCGAAGTGCGCTTGTGGTTTGCCCCAGCCTCTCACCTCACATGAAGATATCTTGAGTTTGGATTGTAATGGATATCTCCAGAATCCAAACAGTAAATGCCTATTCCTGGGACCTCCAATCAGACTGGACACGATTTCCACGAATGCCAATGAAAACTTTTAGACAGGTCCTCACTTCGTCCATATACCATTCACATGTAATACAAAGCAGTGGCGGCCCGTCCGTAGGGGGCGCCTGGGCGCCGCCCCCCCCCCCCCCCCCCCCAGGCAGGAAAAAAAAAGTAAAAAAAAAAAAATTTTTTATTACCGCCCCTTTTAAAAAAAAAAGGAAAGAAAAGGTCCTTAAGTGCACTGTGTTCGGACGCCGGACACAGTGCGACGATGGACACAGTGCACTTATGGGAAGCGCCACGTCTATGCAATCACGAGATTGCAGACGTGGCACTGCATTTGCGGGCGTTTAGCCCGCCTTGTGGCGTTTTCTGAAGCGCCGAGTAGCTTCCGCCCGGCCATAGTAATAGATACTACAGGCGCCGGGCGGAAGCTACTCGGCACTTCAGATTTGATTGACATCTGCCCTGAGTCAGATGTCACTTCCTGATTCTCTCTCTCATTGCGCCCGAGGGAGGAAACAGGAAGAATGCTGGTGCCAGTGTGAGGAGGAGGACACCGCAGGAGACCCAAGGTAAGTACCGCTGTGTGGAGAATGGGGGGGGGACAGAGGCTGCCTGTGGGGGGGGACAGGCAGCATTTTGGGGGGATAGAGGCTGTATTTGGGGGGGATAGAGGCTGTATTGGGGGGGGGGCAGAGGCTGTATTTGGAGGGGGCAGAGGCTGCATTAGGGGGGGACAGGGGCTGCATTTGGGGGGGCAGAGGCTGCATTGGGGGGGACAGAGGCTGCATAGGGGGGGAACAGAGGCTGCATGGGGGGAACAGAGGCTGTATTGGGGGGGAACAGAGGCTGCATTTGGGGGGGGAACAGAGGCTGTATTTGGGGGGGGGACAGAGGCTGCATGGGGGGCAGAGGCTGTATTTGGGGGGGAACAGAGGCTGCATTTGTGGGGGACAGAGGGCTGTATTGGGGGGGCAGAGGCTGCATTGGGGGGGCAGAGGCTGCATTTTTGGGGGGGGATAGAGGCTGCATTTTGGGGGGGGACAGAGGCTGCATTTGGGGGGACAGAGGCAGCATTGGGGGGACAGAGGCTGCATTTTGGGGGGGGGCAGAGCTGTATGTGGGGGGGAACAGAGGCTGCATTTTGGGGGGGGGGCAGAGGCTGTATTTGGGGGAGGCAGAGGCTGTATTTGGGGGGGACAGAGGCTGCATTTGGGGGGGACAGAGGCTGTATTTGGGGGGGCAGAGGCTGCATTGGGGGGGGGCAGAGGCTGTATTTGGGGGGGGACAGAGGCTCTGTATTGTGGGGGGACAGAGGCTGCATTTGGGGGGGACAGAGGCTGCATTTTGGGGGGACAGAGGCTGCATTTTGGGGGGGACAGAGCTGCATTTTGGGGGGGGACTGAGGCTGTATTTGGGGGGGACAGAGGCTGTATTTTGGGGGGGGCAGAGGCTGTATTTGGGGGGGACAGAGGCAGTATTGGGGGACAGGGGCTGCAGTTTGGGGGGGGGGGCAGAGGCTGCATTTTGGGGGGACAGAGGCTGCATTTGGCTGGGGCAGAGGCTGCATTTTGGGGGGACAGAGGCTGTATTTGGGGGGGGACAGAGGCTGCATTTGGCTGGGGCAGAGGCTGCATTTTGGGGGGACAGAGGCTGTATTTGGGGGGGGACAGAGGCTGTATTTGGGGGGGGGGACAGAGGGTGCATTTTGGGGGGGGGGGCAGAGGCTGCATTTTGGGGGGGACAGAGGCTGCATTTGGCTGAGGCAGAGGCTGCATTGGGGGGGGGGGACAGAGGCTGCATTTGGGCGAGAACAGAGACTGCATTAATGGACACAGGCATGCTGCTTTTAATGGGACTAGGCATGCTGCATGTAATGGGACACAGGCATGCTGCATTTGGGGGGGGCAGAGGCTGCATTTGGGGGGGGGGGGGCAGAGGCTGCTTTGAGGGGAAAGAGGCTTCATTTGGGGGGGACACAGGCATGCTGCATTTGGGGGGGACAGAGGCTGCATTTGGGGGACAGAGGCTGCATTTAATGGGACATAGGCATGCTGCATGTAATGGGACACAGGCATGCTGCATTTGGGGGGGACAGAGGCTGCATTTGGGGGGGACAGAGGCTGCATTTGGGAGGGGACAGAGGCTGCATTTGGGGGGACAGAGGCTGCATTTGGGGGACAAAGGCTGCATTTGGGGGACAGAGGCTGCATTTGGGGGAACAGAGGCTGCATTTAATGGGACACAGGAATGCTGCATTTAATGGGACATAGGCATGCTGCATGCAATGGGACACAGGCATGCTGCATGTATGGGACACAGGCATGCTGCATTTGGGGGGGGGCAGAAGCTGCATTTAGGGGGGACAGAGGCTGCATTTGGGGGGGACAGAGGCTGCATTTGGGAGGGGACAGAGGCTGCATTTGGTGGGACAGAGGCTGCATTTGGGGGGACAAAGGCTGCATTTGGGGGGACAGAGGCTGCATTTGGGGGAACAGAGGCTGCATTTAATGGGACACAGGAATGCTGCATTTAATGGGACATAGGCATGCTGCATTGTAATGGGACACAGGCATGCTGCATTTGGGGTGGGGACAGAGGCTGCATTTGGGGGGGGGGGGGGGCAGAGGCTGCATTTGGGGGGGGACAGAGGCTGCATTTGGTGCCGGGATGATTTGAAGTGCTAACACCAGGTGTTTGGAGTATCTTTTTCTGCTGATTGTTAAACTTTCTAGAATACACATATTTCTATTGTTGTGTAGGATCTGGGCCTGCTGTCCCTCTCTACCTCTCCCTCCATCTCTCGTTCATCTCAGACACTAACCACACCACCTTAGAGCTACGCCCACTATTTCGCTGAAACCACGCCCATTTTTGCCAAGTGGGAGGGGTCAAAAAGGAAGGCGGGGTCTGGCGCCCTCCCATCCTAAAACTTCAGCAGCCGCCACTGATACAAAGTAATCTCCACGGTGTAGTAGTCCAATATATAGTTATTAAAAAAAGCAGTAGACTTATGCCGCGTACACACGGTCGGACTTTCTATCCTACTTGGTCCGGCACACTTTCCGACGGACTTTGTCCGCCAGGTGCGCCGGACTTTAAAACGGACGGACTTGCCCACACACGCCGGGACTTTCCGGCGGGCTAAGTCCGCCCGTCTTTCCGACGGACTTTCGCCGGTCGACCACGCCCCCTAAAACGTCACAGTCCCAGCATGTCCAGGGACTGTGACATCATATGGGGGCGGGGTCTCCACCTATATAAGTCACAACGCAGCCCTCAGAGACCAGTCCAGCCGGAGAGAGCGCGGTCAACATCTGGGGGAAGAGAAGAGAAGACAAGAAGCCCAGAAGTCCGGACCTCCGCTGGCAATAGAGCTACATGAAGACGGCGGAGGGGGCGGCCGAAGACCTGGGACACCGGGAGAAGAGGCCGAAGAGCGGAGCAGAACCAACCGGACGCCGGGAGAAGATGAAGCGGAGGGACCCCCGAAGCCGGAAGAAGACCCCCGAAGCCGGAGGAAGATCCCCCCCCCCGGAGCTGTTTAATAAAATATTTTAAAAACCTGTGTAGTGTGTTTTATTACTTACACTTTTTTCCTAGGTAAATGGGTAGGGGTACCATGTACCCCCATACTCATTTAACATAGGGTGGGGGGCCGGGATCTGGGGGCCCCCTTATTAAAGGGGGCTCCCAGATTCCGATAAGCCCCGCCCGCAGACCCCGACAACCAACGGCCAGGGTTGTCGGGAAGGAGGCCCTTGTCCTCATCAACATGGGGACAAGGTGCTTTGTGGTGGGGGGGCACCGTAAGGCGCCCCCCTCCCCCAAAGCACCCACCCCCATGTTGAGGGCATGCGGCCTGGTACGGTTCAGGAGGGGGGGGGCGCTCGCTCGTCCCCACCCCCTTTCCTGACCGGCCAGGCTGCGTGCTCGGATCGGGGTCTGGTATGGATTTTAGGGGGACCCCCACGCCGTTTTTTCGGCGTAGCGGGGTTCCCTTTATAATCCATACCAGACCTAAGGGCCTGGTATGCCCCGCGCTCGCCGCAATAGGAAGATTTGTTTTTCCTATTGCAGCGAGCGCGAGATGCATACCCTGCCCTCGTGTCGTATTTGGTCTGTCGGACCAGCCTACACACGAGCGGGCTTTCCGTCGGACCAGCACACACGAGCGGACTTTCCGCCCGAAACTGAGTCCGACGGAAAGATTTGAAACTTTCTTCAAGTCTAGGTCCGGCGGGCTTTTGGAAGAAGTCCGCCGGAAAAGTCCGCCGCCGCCCACACACGGGCGGATTGTCCGGCACACTCTGGTCCGCCGGACCAAGTATGCCGGAAAGTCCCGACCGTGTGTACGCGGCATTACAGTTTAAAATCAAGACAAACGGCTTCACATATAGTACTTCCGGTCTTGGCAGCGACCAGAAGTGACGTCACCTGGCTTCTCCCGACGTGTTGCATCACTGTTCACGTGACTTCATCAAGGGTAATTATAGTTCAATGAATAAATCCCCAAATGTAACAAATATCCCTAAAGTCCTTTTCACACATGCGGACCATTTGTCTGTTTTTTATCCACCTGTTGATGGATGAAAAATGGACATCAATGGATCTCTTTGGAAAGGTGGATGTGAACGGATGATCATCCATTTACATCCGTTTTCATCTGCTTCCGTGATCATCCGTTTATTTTTAACAGATAAAAGTCCTATTTCTTATCTGCTAAAAAAACGGAACAGAGGATAAAGAGATGCAAATGGACAGGCGGTCCGTTGTTGCATCCGTTTTATGCATTGGTTGTTAGGAGCTAAAGTCCTAAAACCAGTCACTCATCTCTGCTGTCAGCGGGAATTCCCGTTGACAGTAGAAAATGAACAAAAGGAAACAAATCCGTCCATGGGGGGGTTTGTGGTGGAGAAAGGTAGGAGAGGAGAAGAGCAGTATAGCAGTATACACAGTGAGGGGGGAGGCTGTACAGACAGGCTCCCTCACTTGCCGGTGCTGACTGTCATTGTGGACTTATAAATGTAATTTAAAAGTCTTGATGTTATGGAGCTGTCATTTGGGGTTGGGGCAGAGAAAGTCAGGACTGGAGAATAGCAGTCTGCACAGACACGCCGACTGTCATTGTAACCTTTAAATGTAATTGTTGCCTCTTTTTTTTCTATTCTTTATTGCGCTGAGAAGGAGCGGTCATTTGGGTCCGTCACTAAGTTAAAAAAAGGGGTGGGGTCACCAGGTGATGTCACTGGGTGACCCCACCCCTTTGTTTAATTTCACGACGGACCCGAATGACAGCTCCTTCTCAGCTATATTAAGTAGGTAATCTACCATGTCATAGTCCTGGGTCCCCAAGTTTGGTGTCCCTGTCACTTATAGTTCGGGAGCCGTGCCATGTAAAGCTGACCAAGATTTCCCATAGAGCTAGTGTATTTACATGCATTGAGAAGTGAAAAGGGTATTGCTTCACTTTAAGTACATTTTCGTTTTACATACATGCTCTTGTCCCATTGTGTACTTAACCACTTCCGGACGGCCACACGCCGATATACATCCTAAATTTGAAGAGGAATATTGTTGTTATGGCAGCAGCTAGCTGCCATAACCCCAGTATCCTCTTCTTTGGCCGGCAGTCCGGTTTCCGATAATAGTGGTCTCTGCAACGGATTCGCTGCAAGATCACTTTTATCGGCGGCGGGAGAGGGCCCCCTCTCTCTCCGCGCTCCGGTGCCATCCGCCGCTTACCGGAGCCATCGGAAGCGGCCGAGGTGATCGGATGCTCTTCCTTGCTGGGTATGCAGACGAGTGAGGGGAAGATGGTCCCCACCCATCTCCATACCACTGCAGGGCGGAAGCGACGTCAAAACGCCACTTCCGCCCATAGCTCTTAAAGGGCCATTTTTTTTTTTAAATGACATTTTTTTTTTATTGCATTTTAGGAAAAATATGAGATCTGAGGTCTTTTTGACTCCAGATCTCATATTTAGGAGGTCCTGTCATGCTTTTTTTCTATTACAAGGGATGTTTATTAAAAGAACAGTGTAAAAATAAAAGGTAAAATAAATAAGAAAAAAAAAACAACATTTTTAAACGCGTCCCGTCCCGCCAAGCTCGCGTGCAGAAGCGAACACATATGTGAGGTATCACTGTGATTTGGTAGAGCGAGAGCAATAATTCTAGCCCTAGACCTCCTCTGTAACTCAAAACATGCAACCTGTAGAATTTTTTAAACGTCGCCTATGGAGATTTTTAAGGGTAAAAGTTTGTCGCCATTCCATGAGCGGGCGCAATTTTGAAGTGTGACACGTTGGATATCAATTTACTCGGCGTAACATTATCTTCCACAATATAAAAAAAAATGGGCTAACTTTACTGTTGTCTTATTTTTTAATTCAAAAAAGTGCGCTTGTAAGACCGCTGCGCAAATACGGTGTGACAGAAAGTATTGCAACGACCGCCATTTTATTCTCTAGGGTTTAAGAAAAAAAATGTATAATGTTTGGGGGTTCTAAGTAATTTTCTAGCAAAAAAAAAAATGTTTTTAACTTGTAAACAACAAATCTGAAAAAGAGGCTCGGTCCTTAAGTGGTTAAGAGTGGGGTATGCCTGTATAGGTGTACGTTACAAAATACTATACTTCTGAGCTTTTTCCCATCTTCCTCATCAAATTCTATGGTATTTACGCCTTTACATTTTTATGCATTGACATGTTATGTGGTAAGACAGCCTTTTGAATGACAGACACTTTGATTGAGCTGTCAATGCGTCTTAATCCATAAAATAATGCCCTACACTATATTTGGCAATGCATGTACCACAATGACTAGAGCACTCACATGTGTGCCTTCCAGTGCCCTATACCGTGGATGAATTTGTTGTGTATACATGTATGGGGCTGCAATTCAGAATGAATGGTAGCACGTTGCATCACACAGAATATAACACGGATTGAGCTGCTATGCTAAACTTTTTGAAAATTAAAGTTTCTGGCTGGTCTGTTGATCCAAAGGCTTTAGACTGGATTCACAACCATGTGCACATGCAATGATACACATTACCAAGTTTGCACCACAATGTGCTGCATATGTGCCTTGCACTGTCATTCCCTTTATTCTGAATAGTACCCAATGCATATATGACGTGTAACCAATGCACCTACCCTTCAGTGCACCACAGCGCACAGATCTGAAAGCATAGTGCATTGCCCAAAAGAAGCGCAGGGATGTTTTTCATGCGTTGAGATTCATTAAAGTGTTAGGACCCTGCGTTCACGATATCTGATCTCCCACAGTACACAGAACATGGAAATACAATTATTTTAGTAAATATAAATTCCTAAATACCTTTTTCTCATTAGCAGTATAGAGCAGTCTTGTGACTTCTATCAGTGTTTGGTTAAAGCTTGCAGGAGGAGTTTTCATTCTCCTCTGATTGTCTTATGAGGACCCTCTGTCTGGGCAGTGCTGATTGGCCCTGTGCTGAGCACACGCACCCTTCCAAGAAAAAAAAAAACTCTCTAGCAATACACACCAAACTGAGCATGTGCAGAGTGTCTCCAAAGCCTCTGTACTATCAGGAGATTGATTGGGGACAGTAAAAGAATGGGGATCAGAGAAAACAGGATCAAACAGGCTTTTTACCCAATGTGGAGGATTAGCCCCTTAGGTTCCACAGTGAGTATAGCAAGCATGTTTTACTGCATATATAGACTGATTTTACTGTTGTGGGTTTAGTAACACTTTAAGGGTTCATTTAAATTCATAAGAAAATGCATGTGTGTGAATAGATGACTAAGGTTTCATTCGAGAGCACAGGTTTAAGCTGATCCCACGATACAAGGTGTAATATACCAAATTGTATTACAAGACAAGGTGACACTGTTCGTTTAAGAAGTGGGTAAGGAAATTCTGTCCCACAGCTTCACACCACCATGCAGCCTGTCAAATGAATAACGAAGTTGTGGCTTGTTCTCTAGCGTTACTGGCAACTCCAGTAGTGACGATCTCTCAGGGGTTTGGCAATGCCCCTTACTAGATCTCCCCGACAGCTGTGCCAGACCACTCCCCCCCAAATACCATAGAGAGAACTCATGACAAGCAGCACTCCAACTCAGCAGCCCAGTCTCTGGTCACCTCTCACATTCTATGTGAGACTGCCCTGGGCCCTGGCTTTTATTTGCTTTTTCCTCCTCCTGCAGATCTCTGTTTTTCTAGGACTTGTAGTCCCATCCAGCACTGCTAGAGGATGTCTCCTGGGGACTACATCCCCCATAGTTCCAAGTGACTCCCAGCAGCCTTTTGTTCTCCCAGACTGCACAGCAACCATACACAGTGTCCTCTAAAATTTGGGCTGGTGGGCAGGGCTTTCCTCCAGCTCAACCTCAGCCCTGCCATGTGTCCTGTACCTCTCCACTTTCACGTGGCCACTCCTCTACTCACTGGTGGCGGGGAGCAGGAGAGAAACTGTGTGTGGACAGCTGTGGCATTACAGGGACAGCCTAGTTTGTGCAGCAGTGAGAAGAAAGCGCTGTGAACCCATGGCTACACATATGATGCATAAACCACTTGTTACCACTATATTGAAATCAATAGAATTGCTTGGATGTCTTGTAACCCCTTTACTGCTGGTCTTGATAAAGTGGAGCTATCCACAAAACGCGTTGGCCGCAACCTGTTGCCTTTGAAATGAGACATCCAGTAAAGTGCAAATATATATGTGGTCTTTGTAGTTGATACAAAAAAGAATACTGTATCGAACATAATATGTTATTCTATTAAACTTTTGTACGATGTGACTGATACATTTGTAAATATTCTTGTATACCTATGTTTTGAATTTATATGCCTGGATGCCATCCCAGAAAGTCCCTAGTCTTTACCTTGTTGTAGTTTTTTGTTGGGTTGGAATGATGGATCTCTGGGCTCTTTTCCCAGTGTCACTCTGCCTCCCTCCTCTCTCTTTTTTAAATTTGTTGACTTTAAGATAAGAAAGAAAAACCAAAATTTGATGAACATTACTAGGAGGATAGTTGAGGGCATCTGTCAAAGGTGGGATTATTCCTCCCACTTTCTGTGCATTTCTGGGATGATGGCACGCAGCAATAAAAAAACATGACACGTTTTGACCCTTAAACTTTATTCAATGCTAAGAAAAAAAATTTTGGTTGGAATTCTTCTTTCATTGCAGAGATTGCTAGATTTAAAAACTTAAAGAAAGTAAAAAGAATTAATACCTACCTGTCCTGCTGATCTCACCAAACCAAGGTACCGTTCACTTTCTTGGTTCAGTTCATTTGTGTAGTGTAAGTGGTCAGAACTGTGCCCAGGAATAGTTCAGTGCACTATGCCCAAGACCACTTGGAAGAGGTGTTCTGGGGTACGATTCACTTGGAGTCTGGTATGGTTCATTTCAATATGAGCACAAATCGCATTCGAGCACAGAACTCTTATAGACCACCGTGCACAGAACTCTTATAGACCACCGAGCACAGAACTCTTATAGACCACCGAGCACAGAACTCTTATAGACCACCGAGCACAGAACTCTTATAGACCACCGAGCACAGAACTCTTATAGACCACCGAGCACAGAACTCTTATAGACCACCGAGCACAGAACTCTTATAGACCACCGAGCACAGAACTCTTATAGACCACCGAGCACAGAACTCTTATAGGCCACCGAGCACAGAACTCTTATGCCCCGTACACACGGTCGGACATTGATCGGACATTCTGACAATAAAATCCATGGATGTTGGCTCAAACTTGTCTTGCATACACACGGTCACACAAAGTTGTCGTTCTGAACACTGTGACGTAAAACACGTATGTCGGGACTATAAATGGGGCAGTAGCCAATAGCTTTTGTCTCTTAATTTATTCTAAGCATGCGTGGCACTTTGTGCATCGGATTTGTGTATACACGATCGGAATTTCCGACAACGGATTTTGTTGTCGGAAAATTTTATAGCAAGCTCTCAAACTTTGTGTGTCGGAAATTCCGATGGAAAATGTGTGATGGAGCCCAAACACGGTCGGAATTTCCGACAACAAGATCCTAACACACATTTTCCGTCGGAAAATCCGACCGTATGTGCAGGGCATTATAGACCACCGTGCATAGAACTCTTATAGACCACCAAGCACAGAACTCTTATAGACCACCGTGCACAGAACTCTTATAGACCACCGAGCACAGAACTCCTATAGACCACTAAGCACAGAACTCTTATAGACCACTAAGCACAGAACTCTTATAGACCACTAAGCACAGAACTCCTATAGACCACTAAGCACAGAACTCTTATAGACCACTAAGCACAGAACTCCTATAGACCACTAAGCACAGAACTCTTATAGACCACTGAGCACAGAACTCTTATAGACCACTAAGCACAGAACTCTTATAGACCACCGAGCACAGAACTCCTATAGACCACCGAGCACAGAACTCTTATAGACCACTAAGCACAGAACGCTTTTAGACCACTAAGCACAGAACTCTTAGAGACCACCGAGCACAGAACTCTTATAGACCACCGAGCACAGAACTCTTATAGACCACCGAGCACAGAACTCTTATAGACCACCGAGCACAGAACTCTTATAGACCACCGAGCACAGAACTCTTATAGACCACCTAGCACAGAACTCTTATAGACCACCTAGCACAGAACTCTTATGCCGCGTACACACGAGCAGACTTTACGGCAGACTTTGCCCGGCGGACTGGATTTCGTCAGACAATTCGATCGTGTGTGAGCTCCAACGGACTTTGCTTTCTCAAAAGTTGGACGGACTTAGATTTGAAACATGTTTTAAATCAATCCGTCGAAATCGAGTCCGGTCGAAAAGTCCGCTCGTCTGTATGCTAGTTCAACAGACAAAAAAGCCACGTTAGGGCAGCTATTGGCTTCTGGCTATGAACCTTGTTTTAGTCCGGTCGTACGTCATCACGTACGAATCCGACGGACTTTGGTGGATTGTGTGTAGGCAAGTCCGTTCATATAGAAAGTCCGTCGTAAAGTCCGTCGTAAAGTCCGCCGGGCAAAGTCTGCCATAAAGTCCGCTCGTGTGTACGCGGCATTAGAGACCACAGAACTCTTATAGACCATTGAGCACACCCTGACCAGGGAACAATCTGCAGGTTCCCAGGTACAGGTATATGGGGTATATAGGAGGTATAAATACAGCTTTTCCCAAGACACCGAATTTTTTTTTTTATAATGTAATTATTGTCACTCATATAAGTATGTCAAGCCTCCTTACCAAGCTCCTGGTTAACCCCTAGAATGCTGGAGCTTATTGTAATCTGATAGATCAGCAGTAAATGGAATGAGTAGTAAAGAAGTAACTTGAATAGAGCAGAACACTGTCCAGGTTTCCTGGGGGTATATTAAAGAGCAGGCCAGGCTGGTGCCAGCCACCCAGACAAGAGTGTATGGCACTCTACAGCGCCGTCTCTGTGTGCGCTCCCCGGGGAGCTCTGCCTTGCTGAAGTGCATTGATTCAGACTTCTCTTTCTGCCTCCTCCTCGTCCTGAGCTGGGATTACATTACAGGCTCATATAATGCTGCCCAGAGGCCAGGCAGGAGTGCAGTGCCAATGTTACATTAAAATGGCATCCCCGGTAGCCAAAGTGGGCTGTAACTTGCCCTGCTTCCCATACCGAGTCTCTGCCCCTCTCCGCTGTGACCCCCCTGATCTTTATCATGTGCAGCAAGTCCACTAACATGACCTGACACCAGAGACATCCTAGTTCACAGCACCGCTACTTCCCTGTAACCCCTTCACTGCTAGCAGCGCTCCATCACATTGACCCCTTTATTTACCCTATTAACCCCTCATTACTGATAGTGTCTCATCCCAGTTTACTTCTTCATTTCTAAAATGTCCCCACCCCCAGTATCCCCTTCATTGGGATAGCGCCTAATCCCATTAACTCTTTCATTGCTAACATTTACTTGCCCTATTAACTCTTTTTTTACTGATCCCATTAACTCCATTATTACAAGACTCTTGTCACATGAATCCCTTCATTACAAACAGCTCATCACATTAACCCCTTTATTATTTGCCATTCTTTGTTCGATTAACCCATTCACTGCTAAGCGCTCATCACATTAACCCAATTGATGCTAATATCTCATCACATTAACTCCTTTCTTTCTGCCAGTGCCCCATTCTAGTTACCCATTCATTGCTACATGCTTCTCATTACACTGACCCCTTCAGTTCTAACATCGCCTCTTCACATTAACCCCTTCATCACTGACAGCACCTCATCCTATTAACCTTTTTATTGCTAAGTGTTCATTGCAATGACCCCATCTTTGCTAATATCTCATCACATTAACCCCTTCATGACTGGCAGTGCCTTATCCTATTAACCCTTTCATAGCTAAGTGTTAGAGCTGCACGATTAATCGTTAAAAGATCGCAATCTCGATTCAACCCCCTCACAATCTTAACCAGAGATTTCCTCGATTCTATATGACAAGTGCAGAGCCGCTCGGCGCTGTAAAAAAAAACAAACAAAAAACCTGTCAATGTTTATCAACATTCCTCAGTGCTGGGAGATAGAGAAGAGATACAATGTATCTCTCGGTTCTTTTAGATCAAAGGGATGAACTTCTGTAAGGCTTGGTTCACATTTGTGCAATGTGGGAACCCTGTAAATCCACTGCGGGTTCCCGCATCACACTCAACTCGCACAGCAGTTTACACTGTCAGATGCGAACTGCCGGGAGTGTCAATACATTGGTAATGACACCCCCATTTCCGATTCTGGTGAGGATCAAAAAAAGGGTCGAGCTTGGTCCAAATGCAAAACAATTTCAGCCATACTATCTGTATGGCTGAAATCGCATCACACGGACATCACATGCGATTTGCTCTGCACTGTTGTGAATCGGCACTAAATCACTAAATGAGGTCAGTTTAACCACGTAAAGACCAAACCTTTTTCTGACACTTGTTGCTTAAAAGTTTAAAATCAGTATTTTCTGCTAGAAAATTACTTAGAAACCCCAAATTAATTATACACACATATATATATATATATATATATATATATATATATATATATATACACATATATATATATATATATATATATATATATATATATATATATATATATATTACATATATATATATATATTTTTTGCAGAGACCCTAGAGAATAAAATGGCGGTTGTTGCAATATTTTATGTCACACTGTATTTGCACAGCGGTCTTTCAAATGCAATTTTTTGGAAAAGAATACACTTCAATGCATTTAAAAAAAAACAACAGTAAAGTTAGCCCAATTTTTTGTATAATGTGAAAGATGATGTTACGCCGCAAGGATTGTGATTTTTTATTCTAAGCAAAGAAATTGTGCTTCTCATTTTTTCCAGAATCGTGCAGCTCTACTAAGTGTTCATCGCATTAACCCCTTCATTACTGACAGTGCACCATCCCGTTAACCCTTTCATTGCTACACACTCTTGATCACATTGACCCCCTTATTATGAGTTGTCTCTCTATTAACCCATTCTTTACCAAATATCATGGCCAGATTTTATACTGTACACCTGCCATCCCCCCTGCAAATTGATGAGTCAAAACTCCGACATGCTTCAGATTTCTTTCTGCAGATGCTCCACAAAAGTGCTTGTGAACACCAGAGTAACTTTTTTAAAAAGAGGGTTTAATTAATACTTGAATTATATAGCACTGACACTTTACACAGCACCTTTACATAGTGTACATGGAATACCATGGTTTACCCTGTAACACTGCCTTCCAAATCATGCAATAGCACCCAAACATCCCATCAGCTGCCACCAAGATTTCTAGGCAGCACTTCTCTGCTAATCCACCATTAGCTGTAAAAGAAGGTCACACTGTGCAGGCTGTACTGGGATATATGTGGAGGCGGCGGATCTTCAGATATCAGGAGTGCCCGCTCCTTCATTGGCACCAGAGTGTGGACATTGCAGGGCTGGCTGAGACAGTCATGTAATACAGGTACCTGGGTACGCTGGAGGTTATGAAGGGGAAGGGTCCCCAGGCAGTTCCCCGTCATGTTCTGGGATGTCTATGAGCTGCTGTATGATGTTGTGAGCTGCACAATGTTACAGATGACATTGTTTTTTTTCCATGGCTATCCTAAAGTAAGCTAGAAGTTGCATGCAGAAAAAGTACGGCAGCTGGCTGTGAAATTTGTGGGCACTGTTAGAAATGGCCGCAGGATTGTCTGTGCGGGTTTTGCACACAGTGTTTCTAAATCTTTATTGTCATGTTGTAGGATTTTGTTTTTCTGTTTTAAGAGTATTTTGGTCAAATTGAGGGTTCCGCTGAACCTTGTTGTTCTCCCAGGGGACACCTTCCACTATAAATAGTAGTTTTTCCATATAGAACTCTGCCTTAGAAAGGGGCTTGGATGCTCCGAAACGCGTAGCCACACCCCTTTACTGCAGGATCTTCCCAGTGTCCCGTCACTTTCACGGATGTGCCCTTTGTGCGCTTCAGGGCTGTTCCAGACATTTCTGGGTTGGTCTGTCAGTGTCTAGTCCACAGAGCCAATGGCTGCAGGATTCAACGCAGCCGAGGAATATAACACTGAGTTGCTCAGCAAACTTTTTACCTTTACCAAGTGAGTTGCAAATTGTTTTTAATAAATGGAGTAATTTTAATACTACACTTAGTTGGCGCTCCCTTCTTGTCATTTTGGGGAAAAAGCACAGTTAGACAGTGTAAAAGCTGGCTATCACATTTGGTAATGAAAGTGTTAATTACATGAGAACTGCAATTAAAGAAGTATTATAAGGGGATTCTACTAGTCATAAAGATGGCAATGTTTTACATTACCAATGTTAATGAAAAAGTTAATGAGATAAGGAGCTGCTAGCAATGAAGAGGATTTAAAGACAGTATTCAGAGATGTTTGGGACAAAGCACATCCTTTGAAAGGGTGGGAGGCAATTGTACAGGATAAAAACTGGTCATAACATTTGGTAATAAAAGGGTTAATTAGAAGTGAACTGCAATGAATAAATATATCAACACAAGGGTTTCTACTAGTAATAATGAGGCTAATTAATAAATGACCAATATTAATCACTTAAAGTGGATGTAAACCCGAATTTTTTTTTTATGTCATACTGTAGAATATAAGATTTCCTATCATTTGAGCCCAGTCTTGCCACAAAGAGTTAATCCAGCTCTGAGCAATCCTCTTTTATTGTTCAGTGAGATAAAACTTGAAAAACAGAGAAAAACTTTGTCAAATCCTCCCCCTTGCTGTGAGTGACAGGTGATTTACATCGCATGCACTAGCCTAAGACACATGCATTATTTTTTAATTCCCTCCCACTCCTTTTTTCAGCAGCTGTGCAAGGATTGGCTGTTCCACACCTCAGCATGATTGGGCATGCTGAAGTCATGTGGTTACATTCCTGTCTTTTCACTGGATGTTGGAGATCATAGCAGAAGTTCAGTGTTAGAAATACACAGGAGAAAATGCATATTGACAAGGGGAGTGTAAAGGTGGGCGGGGAGTCTACTGACATCACGACTCCACCCACCGAGCTCCAGACAACAGACCCACCCACAGAATCTGCAGTTTTTCGGCTCTCATAACAGACAGAGGGGAGACATTTGACAGGTAAAGATACATGCAGGAGGCATGTATATCCTTATAGATAACCCCTATGGCAATAGTTTAGAAAGGATGACATTGGGTTTACATCCACTTTAAGGACCAGTCGCTGCAGTTGTACTGCAGCAGGTTGGCTCTCCTGCGCAAATTCACCGTACCTGTACGGGAGCGTGCCCGCGGGTTGGACAGACTCGATGTCCTCCGGCCACCCGCGATCGCTTAGTACAGAGGCAGAATAGGGATCTGCCTATGTAAACAAGGCGGATCCCCATTCTGACAGATGACAGGACAGAGATCTACTGTTCCCAGTCATCGGGAACAGTGATCTCTGTTATGTCCTTGGCAGCCCATCCCCCCTACAGTTAGAACACACCCAGGGAACACACTTAACCCTTTGATCGCTCCCTAGTGCTAACCCCCTCCCTGCCAGTGTCATTTTTACATTGATCACTGCATTTTTATAGCACTGATCAATGTAATAATGTTACTGGTCCCCAAAATGTGTCATTTGTGGTCAGATTTGTCTGCCGCAATGTCGCAGTCCTGCTAAAATAAAAAGATCGCCGCCATTACCAGTAAAAACAATAAAAATGTTAAAAAGTCCCTAAATCTATCCCGTAGTTTGTAGACGTGATAAGTTTTGCGCAAACCAATAAATATACGCCCATTGAGATTTTTTTTTTACTAAAAATATGTAGAAGAATATATATCGGCCTAAACTAATGAATACATTTTTTTTTTTAATATATTTTTTTGGTCTTTGTTTATAGCGCAAAAAATAAAAAACGCAGAGGTGATTAAATACCACCAAAAGAAAGCTCTATTTGTGGGAAAAAAAGGACGTCAATTTATTTTTTTGGGTGCAGTGTCGCACGACCGCGCAATTGTCAGTTAAAGCGAAGCAGTGCCGTATCGCAAAAAATGGCCTGGTCATTAAGGGGGTAAATTTTTCCGGTCCTTAAGTGGTTAAAAAAAGGAGTTAATGAGATCCCTCCCTTCTAGATTGTAAGCTCTAACGAGCAGGGCCCTCTGATTCCTCCTGTATTGAGTGTACTGTCTGCCCCCATGTTGTAAAGCGTTGCGTAAATTGTTGGCGCTATATAAATCCTGTTTAATAATAATAATTGGGAGCTGCTAGCAATGAAGAGGTTAACAAAACAAATACTTTACAGGCCTGAAAGAAATAAAGGGTTTGATGAGCTGCATCTAATAAACTGCTTGTCACTGATGGGTTAATGAGGGTGTAGGGCGGCAAGAAAAAAGGAGCTAATGGGGTAAGATGCCCCTGGAAATGCAGGGGTTAATACAGCCAGCACTTGCTGGTAATGAATGGGGTTGCTGAGATGATGAGACACTAATAATACAAGACAGGAGCTGTCGGCAATGGAAAGGTTAATCTTATGGGGCTCTTCTAATAATGAGAGGGTTCCTGGGATGAGAAGCTGCTAGCAATAAAGGTGTTAATAAAGCAATGGCTGGTAATGGTACAAGGGATAATTATTATAATACAGCATTTATATAGTGCCAACAGTTTGCGCAGCGCTTTACAATGTAAAGGGAGACAATACACCAACAGTACATTTCAAAACAAGAGGGTTAGGAGGGCCCTGCTCCTGTGAGCTTACAATCTAAGAGGGAGGGGCTAGTGAAACAAAAGATAGAGACTGTGAGGGATGAACTGATGAGGGAAGTAGAATATTCAGTTGTTAGCTGGAGGCAGGATAGGCCTCCCTAGACAGATGAGCTTTCAGGGATCATCTATAAGTTGACAGAGTAGGAGATAACCAGACAGATTGGGGTAGTGAGTTCCAGAGGATAGGAGAGGCCCTGGAAAAGTCCTGGATAATAAATAGACATGTACAGAACAAAAAAAAAAATTGTTTCGTTTAGTTTCATTGTTTACATTAGTTGGTTTGGTTAAATGTGTTAAAAACTTTTTCAGAATTTGTTTCGTTTATTTGAATCGAGTTTTTCCAATTCTATTCGAATTTCGGAAGATGTTTATATTCTTTCTATTCTATTGTTTTTTTCTATTCTATTATATTCATTTCTATTTGAAAAAAACGGTTATATTCTTGCTATTCTATTGTTTATTCTATTTTATTATTTTGTTTTCTATTTTATTCGAATTTTCGGAAGATGGTTATATTCTTTCTATTGTTCTTTTTATTTTTTCTATTCTATTCAAATTTGTTTTATTTGAATTTTGGGAAATGGTTATATTATTTTATTTTCTATTCTATTTGACACTTCAAATTTCAGAGGACGGTTATATTCTTTCTATTCCTTTATTTTCTATTCTATTCTGTTTTACTCTATTCTTTTATTTTATATTCTATTCTGTTTTACTCTATTCTTTTATTTTATATTCTATCCCTTTTTTTCTATTCTTTTATTTTGTATTCTGTTCTGTTTTACTCTTTTATATTCCATATATTTTTTTTTATATTCTATTATATACTTTTCTATTCTATTCCTTTATTTTCTATTCAATTTACTTTGGAAATTTGAATTTGATTCGAAAACTATTTCAATTTTGTCTGAAATTTTGATTTGTTATTTTCGGATTTGTTACTATTGTAATTTGGATTTTCAGAGGATGGTTATATTCTTTCTATTCTATTCCTTTATTTTCTATTCTATTTTACTCTGTTCTTTTATTTTATATTCTATTCTGTTTTACTCTATTCTTTTATTTTATATTCTATTCTGTTTTACTCTATTCTTTTATTTTATATTCTATTCTGTTTTACTCTATTCTTTTATTTTATATTCTATTCCTTTTTTTTCTATTCTTTTATTTTGTATTCTGTTCTGTTTTACTCTTTTATATTCCATAATTTTTTTTATATTCTATTATATTCTTTCTTATTCTACTCCTTTATTTTCTACTCTATTTTCTTTGGAAATTCGAAAACTATTTCAATTTTGTCTGAAATTTTGATTTATTTTCGGATTTGTTACTATTGTAATTTGGATACCTCCTAATAATGAAAAATTTGTCCGAAGTTCAATCTGGAACGAAACAAACCGTGCGTGTCTAATAATAAAGTCAAGAGCTGCTGGCAACCAATGAGTTAATAGTAAGGCACTGCTTATTAATGGCGTCATTGGGTGAGAAGCTGCCATTATTATTTATGGTACTTATATAGCGCCGTAAAATGTATGCAGCACTTTACATATACATTGTACATTCACATCAGTCCCTACCCTCAAGGAGCTTACAATCTAAGGTCCCTAATGGCCCGCACACACGATCCGAATATCGTACGACTTTTTTCGCTTAATAGTCGCAAGTAGAAATTGATTAGGTAACTAAAGTCACAAAAATTCTCGTACGACAAAAAAAAAAAAAAAAAAAAATCGGAAGTGATGTCATGTGTTGTAATGTATTTGTATTGTATTTTTGGAAGACAACTGTACTGACTAAACGAAAATCGTACGATCTGGTATCGTACGAGGAAATTTTTGTGCATGTCCGTTCTAATAATATCGAATAAACTGTCGCGATCGGCTCTCGAAAGTAGTGTACACGCGATCCGAAAATCGTACGATTCTTCCTCGGATGACAGTTTTCGTATGATATTCGGATCGTGTGTACGGCCCATTACTTCCATTCATATACTGGGGCCGATTTAGACAGAAGCCAATTAACCTACCAGCGTACCTTTAGTAGTAATAATGGAGGGGTTAATAGTAAATCTAGGAGCTGCTAGCAATCAGTGGGTTCATGGGACGAGAGGCTTCGAGCAATGGAGGGGTTCATTGGATAGGGGTGCCAGATGGTTATGGAGGGGTTCATTAAAAAAAAAAAATTGATGGGTTATGGGGTAATGAAGGGGTTAACTAGAGGAGATACTGTAAGCGATGGAGGGGTCCTGGGACAGGATGCTGATCAGAATACAGGGGACAATATATTCATGAGCTGTTGTTGATCGCAATGAAGGGGTTAATCTGCTGGCAATGAAGGGGTTAATTGGATGGGGGTACCAGAAGGTTATTGAGGGGTTAATAAAATAAAGTAGTTGTTGGCAATGAATGGGTTAATGTGATCAGGGGGTGCGGGTGAAGAAGGGGTTAATGTGCGGGTGATGAAGGGGTTAATCTGCCGGTGATGAAGGGGTTCATGTAAAGTGCCCTGATTGCTGGGAAATCTCCAGCACCGGCTGATCAATAAAGTGGCTGGCGATCGGGAGCGTGCACAGAGGAGAGAGGTGCCGCTGCTCAGTACGGGAAGCGGCGCCGTGCACGCGCGGGAAGATAGCAGGGATCCCATTGTTCGCGGAACGCCGGCGGCGGCGGCTCCCTCTCCTCCCGGCCGCAGGCTGTCACCGCCCGAGCCAGCCACTTTCCCACGGCCCGCGCGTGCTAACAGACTGCCCTGCAGACTCCTGCTTGGCCAGGCGCCAGACCAATCCGAGGCGAGCGCGGGGCGGAGCCAATCCCCCCCCTCTTTCGCCTGTCAATCGCCGAGTCCTTTTCAGAATAGGGGACCGAGCTTCCAAGGCTCCTTTGTGGGGGCCGTGACGTCACCGAGCGGGCGGGGCCGGGCCAGGAGAATTATTGGCTACAAGAAGATAATTGTGTTCCAGGAGCAGGCGCCAGAGATCCCCTCCCCCCCCCCCCCCCCCCACTCCGGGGAAGAGGCGAACCGTGGGAAAGCGATGGCTCGTTCATAACCGCGGGGACAGCCGGAGGAGGCAGCACAGTGACAGCAACACCGAGCACAGCACTACACAACACAACACTGCACCATGAAGAGGAGCCACGACTACAGCTCATCCGACAGCGAGCTGGACGAGAACATCGAGGTGGAGAAGGAGAGTGCGGATGAGAATGGGTGAGAGAGGAGCCTCCGATATCCTCCAATCACTGACACCCAACCCCGACTTTACACCGACTTCTCACCAACTTCTCACAACTTTACCACTCCTGACCATCACCTTTTATAAACTCATAGCTTTTACCTTCTATATACATCTACTATATATATATATATATATATATATATATATATATATATATATATATATATATATATATATATATATATAAATTTTTTTTAAAATACATTTATTACAATTTTTATCTTTTAGAAACCTGAGTTCAGCTCCGGGATCGATGTCTCCATCCACCACTTCCCAGATCCTGGCTAGAAAGAGGCGCAGAGGGGTGAGTGTCCCACGTCCAATGCTCAGGATCACCTACCTGATTATTATTATTTATACAGCACTGACACTATTTATTATTATTATACAGGATTTTTATAGCACCAACAGTTTGCACAGCACTTCCCAGTGTTAACGCTGAACTTTACACACTTTACTGTACATTCACATCAATCTCTGCCCCAAAGAGCTTACAATCTAACATACATAACAGGCCAATTCCCCTATCTCCTTCATGTCTCTGGAGAGTGGGAGGGAACCCATGCAAGCTCCATGTGAATGGCGTCCTGGTTGCGATTTGAACTAAGGACCCCAGTTATACTGTCAGGAGGAAGAGATCTTGCGTTGATCAGATCCTTCGTTTTAATATTACAGGTATATATATATATATATATATATATATATATATATATATATATATATATATATATATATATCTCTGATCATTTAAACACTGATCAGTCACATCAGTTTCTGTCTCCAAGGAGCTTACAATCTAAATCCCTGTCTCCCTTACATAAATGGGCCAATTTTAAATGGAGGGAGGCCAATTGACCTAGCTGAATGTCTCTGGACTGTGACTGCGGGAGGAAGTCCACATTTACAGGGAGGACATGCAAACTCCATGCAGATAGTGTCGTGGTTGGGAATTGAACTGAGGACCCCAGTGCTGCAGGGCAGTGATGTCATTTTATACTGTCAGGAGGAAGATATCTTATGTAAAATGTGTAGAAGATCAGAGCCTTTTTATTATTACATTTTATTATTATTACCATTTAAACCATGTCCATTCACACCAGTCTTTGCCCTCAAGGAGCTTACAATCTAAATCCTGTATCTCACATACTGAAACCAGCCAATTCACCTACCAGAATGTCTCTGGGCTGTGAGAGGAAAACCACACAGGCACAGGGAGAACATGCAAACTCCATGCAGATAGTGTCCTGGTTGGGATTTGAATTAAGCACCCCAGTGCTGCAAGGCAGCCATGTCAATTATACTGTCAGGATCCTATGTAAAATACGACATGTCCAGAGCCCTTTTTTATTACCGGCAATTATATAAGACTGATAATTTACATTCACGTCAGTCTCTGCCCTGAAGGAGCTTACAATCTAACATCCCTAGCTCACATACTAGGATCGACTTAGACAGGAGACCATTAACCTGCCAGCATGTCTTTGGAGAACATTCAAACTCCATGCAGATAAGGTCCTGGCCAGGATTTGATTTGGGAACCCCAGCTCTGCAAGGCTGAAGTACTAACCACTAAGCCACCATCCTGCCTTTCCAGAGAAATGTCATACTGCTGTTTTGGAATAACAACCCCCCCAAAAAAACATTGTGCAGTCCGGATTTCATAGGAGGTGCTGAAGCTGGCTCTTTCTGTTCCTTTGTAGATCATAGAGAAGCGTCGCCGGGACAGGATTAATAACAGTCTGTCTGAGCTCAGAAGACTGGTGCCCAGTGCATTTGAAAAACAGGTAAGGATCTTATTACTACTCCACCTACAACCACCTCACCAGACTGTCCATTCTGGATAGAATACAATTATTTGAATGACTTATCCCTTTGTATTTATTTTTATTTGCTTTGTGTTATACAATAGAAAAGTAGGGGGTGTTTTGTAGTCCTGTTACTTTCAAAAATACATTTTTTTTTTTTTTTTTTTTTTTTTTAATTTTCCTATTTTTTTTTTTAACTTTCTCAGGGTTCTGCGAAATTGGAAAAAGCTGAGATTTTGCAGATGACGGTGGATCACCTGAAGATGCTGCACACTGCTGGGGGCAAAGGTAAATCTCAGACTTTACAGCTTGTAAAATAAATGAGTCTTCTCTTCCCACTATTGTCTTCCAGTGCATTAGATCTAAAGTCATAATGTCATAATTGAAACATTGACTCTGCTTTCACTTTGATTTTATATTTTTTTTAACTTAAAAAAAACAAAAAAAAAATCTACTCTCAGCATTACTTGCCTGTGACAGCTGTGATGACTGGCAGCCCGTCACTGATCAGTCACTTTTTCTCTGCAAGAGATGATTAATATATCTATATAGTTTTTTTTTTTTTTTTTTTTTTATACAAGTATAGAGATCACGATTGCAGCAAGGAAGTGTCCGGTGTCTATTTGATGGTTTGGGCTGGGGGCAGCTATATCCAGAGCTGTAAAACAGGCTGCCAGTACACAAATAGACAAACTTGTTTACTGAGCATGTATAGGTATTCACCTTCGCTGGCGGTTTATTTTAGTGTGTTGTAGATGCTGTAACATCTGTTGTGAATCTAAGGTGGTGAATGTCTGTAATGCCACACATCAGTCTACCTGAAAACAGTCATTATCCAAAGTATTAAGAAAGAACAATTAACATAATATTTCAGTGTCATGGTTGTGCTGTCTTTAGTTGTTGTGGTTTTTTTTTTTTTTTTTTTTTTTTTTTATAACCTTTTTGTTTTGCAAACATTCCTATTCCTAATACAGCAGCCATTTTAACATTTTACCCCCTAAATTATTTTCAGGTCTGGGAAGACCTTATTAAATTATTTTTGGGGGCAGTGGCAGAAAGTGCCCCTTACATTTGTGGTCAGTAGGAAGGTCACCTTACATTGGAGGTCAATGGGAAGAAGGTGCCCTTAGATTGGTGGTCAATGGGAGGAAGGTGCCCTTAGATTGGTGGTCAATGGGAGGAAGGTGCCCTTAGATTGGTGGTCAATGGGAGGAAGGTGCCCTTAGATTGGTGGTCAATGGGAGGAAGGTGCCCTTAGATTGGTGGTCAATGGGAGGAAGGTGCTCTTAGATTGGTGGTCAATGGGAGGAAGGTGCCCTTAGATTGGTGGTCAATGGGAGGAAGGTGCCCTTAGATTGGTGGTCAATGGGAGGAAGGTGCCCTTAGATTGGTGGTCAATGGGAGGAAGGTGCCCTTAGATTGGTGGTCAATGGGAGGAAGGTGCCCTTAGATTGGTGGTCAATGGGAGGAAGGTGCCCTTAGATTGGTGGTCAATGGGAGGAAGGTGCCCTTAGATTGGTGGTCAATGGGAGGAAGGTGCCCTTAGATTGGTGGTCAATGGGAGGAAGGTGCCCTTAGATTGGTGGTCAATGGGAGGAAGGTGCCCTTAGATTGGTGGTCAATGGGAGGAAGGTGCCCTTAGATTGGTGGTCAATGGGAGGAAGGTGCCCTTAGATTGGTGGTCAATGGGAGGAAGGTGCCCTTAGATTGGTGGTCAATGAGAGGAAGGTGCCCTTAGATTGGTGGTCAATGGGAGGAAGGTGCCCTTACATTTTTGGGCATTTTAACTATATTTTCATTCGGAAACCGATTTTATAGGAATGTTTTCTAGAATATGTAGTTATAATACTATGCACATGCTAAAATGTTATATTTAACACAGATTACTCAGTTTTTGTGACTTATGTTGTGATTGTATTTGCTGTAGGATATTTTGATGCCCACGCTCTTGCCATGGACTATCGTAGCTTGGGTTTCAGAGAGTGCCTTGCAGAAGTTGCCCGGTATTTAAGTATAATTGAAGGTATGGACACGGCTGACCCTCTCCGAGTGCGACTGGTATCTCATCTAAACAACTATGCCACTCAAAGAGAAGCTGCCAACAGTGCCCACTCCAGCCTCGGACACATTCCCTGGGGGGGAGCCTTCACTCATCATCCTCACCTTTCTCACCCTTTGCTCCTGGCACAGACTCCTCATACAAACAGCAGCAGCACAACGTCTTCCACAGAGTCCCACCACCAGAGCAGACTTCCTGGGTCACCACATGCTGATTCACCAGCTTTGCGCGTCTCCTCCAACGGAAGCCTTACGTCAGTGCTGCCAGTCGTCACTCCTTCAAAACTTTCTCCTCCGCTCTTGTCCTCTGTGGCATCCCTCTCCGCGTTCCCCTTTTCCTTTGGATCCTTTCACTTACTCTCTCCCAATGCACTGAGTCCGTCAGCACCAGCACCCACAGGCAAACCCTACAGACCCTGGGGAACGGAGATTGGAGCCTTTTAAGACTGTTTTATTAGAAACTCATTCATTTTTATGCAGGGGGTGATCTGAAAGGGGGGGGGGGGGGGGGGTTGGAAAGTCCAGCTGTGCTGGGCTTGTATTTGCTGGCTTTGTAATGCCAACCTGGGTGATCTGATGGTACCATTGCATAACTCTTTTCTTTTTTTTAAATGACCCCAAAAAATTTTTTTTCCTCTTAATTCCTTTTTTTTTTTTTTTTTTTTTTTTTTTTGAACAATGTATCAGAATGAACACAGGCCCTGGCTCAATATTTATCTTGCTTTGTGATGTAATTTCAGTTTATGTCATGACATTGAGGACAGACTGATAGTTTAGTGTTTTTGGCATTTTTTTTTTTTCCTATTAGAACAATGACGTCTTAGTCTTTAATTTGTGGAAATCTGCATCCAGAAATAACAGTGTTTTTTTTTCTTTTTTTTTTATTTTGCTAATCTTTTTTTGAGTTGTGATATTCTTAAATTGTTGGCTATTTTCCTTCTTTTTTTTTTTTTCTTTTTTTTTTTTTTTTGGAGTTATATATTGCCAAGCGTTGACAAATCACGTTTACCAGCTTTGCTCAAGTGCACCAAAGTTGGTACAAGACTCCACTCATTCCCTTTATGAATCTGGGAAGTCCAACCTTTTAAACAGAGTCCCTAACTTCTAATATATTGGATGGTCTCCTGCACTAGAACTTTATTTAACAAGTAGACTAATTTAAGCAGACCTGCAATGTTTGTACATATTCCCTTCTGTGCATGGAAGAGACACTACCTGAAAGGTAGTCTCTACTGTATTGGGTTCAATCACTGTTGTACTGGTCTACTGTGACTAAATAAAACAAAGTCAGAGTGTGCTATTTTAAACCTTGTGTTTCATGTTTTCCTTTTTTTTTTTTTTTTTTCTCTTGTTTTAATGCTATTCTTCTGTACTGCATATCTTTTGTAGATTATGTAAAACCCTAGGGTTTGTCCAGAGATTGCTAGGGGTTCCTTGAGCTGTGGCTGATTAATCTCCCATTTGGTGATCATTACACAGGTCCAGGGCCGGCACCTCCTGGCAGTACCAGCTGCAGGACACCAATGCTCTTTTTAGCTCTCTGTTAGGTTGGCATTCTGACCACTACTGTTAAGTTGGCCATAGAGGGTTAAAATCTCGGCCAGTTCAGCTGAGAATTCAATCCATCTATGGGCAGGCTGATTGTACCCAATTCCATTCATCTATTGTTTTGAGTTACAACCAGCCTGTCGGATTTTCTTACATTCGATTACTGCTGGTGGTTATATCCGCTAGCAGTAATTGTCAGAACACAATAGCACTGATGGAGGCCCCCCCCCCCCCCCCCCTTCAGTAACTGTGTTGATGGGAAATTGAGCACATTTTCTTTCCTTCTACCCATGGTGTTAGGAAAGAAATTGGAATAATCTATGGGCTGCTTTTAGAGGGCATTCTTTCCACTGACCACCAATGCAAGAGGCCCTTTTCCTACTGACCTGCAATGAATTGGGTTTTAACAGGGGTTCCCTGAGACCTAAAAATTATTCTGTGGTTAAAACACAAAAGTTGAGAAAGGCTGCTTTATGGATGAACAATTTCTGTTGTCAAGAATGCCAACCATAGATGATATTTGAATGTAGCTTCATTGGAATTTATCAGTGATAATGGCAAGGCAGTTGCTTTTGTTGTCATGTACATATCCATTGCATAGGAGAGTCCCTGGTCCTCAAAGTACCATTTTTAATCCTATAACTGCACAATAGAAGGATAAAGATTTTATGAATATTATAATTCTATTGCAATACAAATGATATTAAGGTTTGCAGCATGTCATACCTTTTTGTGTGCAACTTTAACCAGTGTTTAATAAAGGTAGGCATAGGGCCAAGAGAACTTCCACTGGATGCCAGAACACTTGTAATGGAAACCTCATTACTTTATTTGTCATGTTACTGTGGTCAAATTACTAAAATTTAGCTGAATTCTCTACCGTCCATACAGCTTGCCAGTGCGTTACTGCAATCTCCAGTTACAAGTATGTTAAAGATCTGACATAGGCAGCTTGGAGCTCTCTCTAGTGGTGGAACTGAAAATTGCATTATGGGACATAGGGGAAATTTACTAAAACTGGTGCAACTCTGCATAGCAGCCAATCATCTTTTAACTTCAGCTTGTTCAGTTAAGATTTGACAAGAACACCTAGAAGCCAATTGGCTACTATGCACAGCTGTACCAGATTCTGTGTGTACAGTTTTAGTAAATCTCCCCATAGTCACCCGGTGTATATATTGTACACCATCCTTTCCCAACCTTTTCAACGCAGAGGAACCTATGAAATCGCTTCCGGTCTCAGGGAAACCCCTGCTAAAAATGACTATGGGGTTGATTTGCTAAAACTGGAGAGTGCAAAATCTGGTGCAGCTGTGCATGGTAGCCAATCGGCTTCTAACTTCAGCTTGCTCAATTAAGCTTTGACAATAAAATCTGAAAGGTGATTGGTTTTGTTGGAGAGCTGCACCAGATTTTGCACTCTACGGTTTTAGTAAATCAACCCGATTGTCTTCAACTCATGATATGTTACTGATAGTCAGTAATAATATGAATGTCCCTTTACACTTGTGTTCATTGGAAAAAATTGGTCCCTTACAGATAGCTAAAAAATTCAGTGGTGTCGGTGGGAACTTATCTGAGAGGCAGAAATTGCCCATTGCTCAAGGAACCCCTAGCAACCTCTGGAGGAACCCTAGTTGAGAAACCCTTCTAGACGCTGTAACCCATAATTTAATTTAACTCAATTGTTTGCAACTAGGGATAAGAAATTTGATTTATAGGTACCAGCAAATCTTGGGTGTGAGGTCATGTTTGCTGGTGCCCTCTATTTCTTACCAAGTTGTTTCCATTGCAGTGTGATCAGGTTAACATGCGGTGCATTAAGGCAACCCATTCATAGTGAATGCACCACAACAGATGATAAAACCTGCATTACCCTTCTTCTTTTTTTTTTTTTTTTTTTTTTTTTTTTAAACAATGCAGCCCACTACAACCCGAGGTATATGGGTTGTGGGGCACTGCATTGTGTTGGACTACTTTGGCCAATGTTTTGGGGTGGCAGTGACAATGAATAGCACATTGAGCAGGTTTGAATGAGCCCTTAAAAGGTAATTCCACTTTTTGTGGGGAAAAAAATAGCAAAGAAAAAATAATGTAGCGTATACAATTGTGACAGAAATATTGTAATTGAATGTTATTAAAAATTACCTTTCCTTTTTAATCTGCAGCAATTTTCTGAAAATGCAATACAATATGGCTGCCTGGAGGTGTTCTGTACATAGAATCTGTACAGGATGCCCTCAGAAACATAATTTCCTACTTGTGTGATTGACTCACTGATTTTCCCAGAAGTCAGCACTAAGATACAAGTCAGGCATCCCCCTGCAACAAAAATGTCATTTTTGGTGAGCTACTCCAAATAGAAACACATCTAAAGAGATGCAGACCCAGCAGCTTTCCTCATTAGTGCTCTGCAGGTGCCACAGTTGATTTATAATTATGAAACCACTCCCATTAGATTCACTTCCCACATGGACACAGACGAAAACACAGGGATTTCTTCAGATTCACAAAAGGTAGGAATCTGCAGCAAAGTTTGTTAAAATCCTTGCAATATACATAGATCACCCAGAGGGGAATGTTCTTTTCTTAACAAAAGTGGAGTTATGCTTTCAAGTGGTTGTAAACCCTAGGACAAAAAAAAAAAAAACCTGCAAGACAAAGGCATAATGAGCTAGTATACATAGCATACTAGCTCATTATGAATTACTTACTTGAGATCGAAGCCCCTGCAGCCGTCCTCAAACACTGCTCTGGCAGCCGACATCACTTCCGGAGTTATTGCCGGATATCACGGGCTCCAACGCTGTGATTGGCCGGAGCCGTGATGACGTCACTTCCGTTTATGCGTGCGGGAGCTGGCAGTAATGGCACACTCTCACTGAAGCAACGGCACATACGTGCCTTTGCTTCAGGTCGCATGTGCTGATGACGTCGGCAGATACAGGGATGTATCCTAAACCGTGCAGGTTTAGGAGATGTCCTGGGTAGCTACAGGTAAGCCTTATTCTAGGCTTAGCTGTAGCAAAAAGTGTGTTGTAAGGGTTTACAACCACTTTAAGGTCTAAGTAAAGGCAAATTGTGTTTTTTTTTTTTTTTTCCAGTTTTGAACAGTGGAATTAAAACCCCTGCCAGGTTTTTATCCTTGTCTGTGTACTCGTTAGGGAGATTTCACAGAGAGTAAATGTAAAAGAAAATCCCAAATTTTGGGTGATCACTAGAACAGGAAAAGAGGGGAAATCTTCCAATGGGAACATTAGTTCTGGTGACAGCCAGGGATTCCCTCACTTTGGAGGGATTTCCTTTTGCTTCCTGCTTTGGATATGGAACAGGAAGTGAAGAGAAATCTCCCCAATGGGACACAGATGGCAAGAATAAACTGGTGGTTTATAACCCTCCCTTACTCTATCCAAAGTAGGATAAAAAGTTTTTTTGCCTTTGGTTCTACTTTAATGTACCTGTAGACAGATGATCTGGGAGTAAATGGGATGCCTATGAATGGCAGCAGATCTCAGCAAATGAATGACAGTGGTAATGGCCATTTTTTTTTTCTTTTTACCCAAGAGATTCTTGCTCTTCCTGATGCCTGTTGCACACGTGTATAGTAATATCATGACAATGGGGTTGATTTACTAAAACTGGAGTACCCAGAATTTGGTGCAGCTGTGCATAGTAGCCAATCAGCTTCTAACTTCAGCTTGTTCAATTAAGCTTTGACTATAAAACTTGGAAGCCGATTGGTTTCTATACAGAGCTGCACCAGATTTTGCACTCTCCAGGGTTAGTAAATCTCCCAATTTGCTCTAATTGGTTGGAAATAAGATCCTGAAGGGCTACAATCTAAACATCATCTAATGTCTATGGCCAGTGTAGGGGCCTCAAAGGACATTACAGGCCTGTTGGCAAAGCAGGAATAATCAAATGTATTTTAGTAAGCTGCGTGGTCCCAGAGCATGGACAGTCACATTGTGAGACCCACTGGACAGGTCGGGAAAATGTCATAGATTACCTATGAAGTCCATGGGAATGTAAAGGTATATCAAAAGGTAAACCTTATGGTCTTTTTTTCTGGGTAGAATAGGGAGGGATTAGAACCCCACCACATTAGTCGTTTCGACTACTGTCGAGAGGGAAAGTGAGCTAAAAATTCAATATTTTACCACTGGAACAGTAATAGGCCTGGTTCACATGGGCTTCAGTGTGTATAAGAGCAGTGTGAACAGCAAGCATTGACAAAGCAGTTGCAGAGGTTTTAGCTAGCTTTTATGCCGCGTACACACGGTCGGACTTTTCACCTGCAAAAGTCCGACGGACGCCGCCGGACCAAGTCCGGCGGAAAGTCCGACCGTGTGTGGTCTCCATCGGACTTCCGACGGACCGCTTCGGTCGGATTTTTGCGGAAATCCGACGTACTTTAGATTTGAAGCCTGCTTCAAATCTTTACGTCGTACCTCCGCCGGACTCAGTTCCTGACGGAAAGCCCGTTCGTCTGTATGCTAGTCCGAAGGACCAGATACGACGGAGGAGCAGGTTACTGCATCTCGCGCTCGCTGCAATAGGAAAAACAAATCTTCCTATTGCGGCGAGCGCGGGGCATACCAGGCCCTTAGGTCTGGTATGGATTATAAAGGGGAACCCCTACGCCGAAAAAACGGCGTGGGGTCCCCCTAAAATCCATACCAGACCCCGATCCGAGCACGCAGCCTGGCCGGTCAGGAAAGGGGGTGGGGACGAGCGAGCACCCCCCCCCTCCTGAACCGTACCAGGCCGCATGCCCTCAACATGGGGGGGTGGGTGCTTTGGGGGAGGGGGGCGCCCTGCGCCCCCCCCCCAAAGCACCTTGTCCCCATGTTGATGAGGACAAGGGCCTCTTCCCGACAACCCTGGCCGTTGGTTGTCGGGGTCTGCGGGCGGGGGCTTATCGGAATCTGGGAGCCCCCTTTAATAAGGGGGCCCCCAGATCCTGGCCCCCCCACCCTATGTAAATGAGTATGGGGTACATGGTACCCCTACCCATTTACCTAGGTAAAAAGTGTCAGTAATAAAACACAACACAGGTTTTTAAAATAATTTATTAAACAGCTCCGGGGGGGGGTCTTCTTCCGTCTTCGGGGGTCCCTCCGGTTCATCTTCTCCCGGCGTCCGGTTGGTTCTTCTCCGCTCTCCGGCCTCTTCTCCCGGTGTCCCAGGTCTTCGGCCGGCCCCTCCGCTTTCTTCAGGTAGCTCTATTGCCAGCGGAGGTCCGGACTTCTGGGCTTCTGGGCTTCTTGGCTTCTTGTGTTCTCTTCTCTTCTCTTCCCCCAGATGTTGACACGACGCTCTCTCCGGCTGGACTGGTCTCTGAGGGCTGCGTTGTGACTTATATAGGCGGAGACCCCGCCCCCATATGATGTCACAGTCCCTGGGCATGCTGGGACTGTGACGTTTTAGGGGGCGTGGTCGACATCATATGGGGGCGGGGTCTCCGTCGTGTCAACATCTGGGGGAAGAGAAGAGAAGAGAACACAAGAAGCCAAGAAGCCCAGAAGCCCAGAAGTCCGGACCTCCGCTGGCAATAGAGCTACCTGAAGAAAGCGGAGGGGCCGGCCGAAGACCTGGGACACCGGGAGAAGAGGCCGGAGAGCGGAGAAGAACCAACCGGACGCCGGGAGAAGATGAACCGGAGGGACCCCCGAAGACGGAAGAAGACCCCCCCCCCGGAGCTGTTTAATAAATTATTTTAAAAACCTGTGTTGTGTTTTATTACTGACACTTTTTACCTAGGTAAATGGGTAGGGGTACCATGTACCCCATACTCATTTACATAGGGTGGGGGGGCCAGGATCTGGGGGCCCCCTTATTAAAGGGGGCTCCCAGATTCCGATAAGCCCCCGCCCGCAGACCCCGACAACCAACGGCCAGGGTTGTCGGGAAGAGGCCCTTGTCCTCATCAACATGGGGACAAGGTGCTTTGGGGGGGGGGGGCGCAGGGCGCCCCCCTCCCCCAAAGCACCCACCCCCCCATGTTGAGGGCATGCGGCCTGGTACGGTTCAGGAGGGGGGGGGCGCTCGCTCGTCCCCACCCCCTTTCCTGACCGGCCAGGCTGCGTGCTCGGATCGGGGTCTGGTATGGATTTTAGGGGGACCCCACGCTGTTTTTTCGGCGTAGGGGTTCCCCTTTATAATCCATACCAGACCTAAGGGCCTGCGACGGGGCTCGCAAGGTTTCAATCTCGCCAAAAAAAGCGGCGAGATTGAATTCCTTTTCTAGTCCCGTCGTACCAAAGTCACGTTCAAAATGAACGGACTTGTCCGTGTGTGGGAAAGTCCGTTCGTTCTGAAAGTCCGGCGGAAGTCCGTCGGGAAGACCGGATTCCGGAAAGTCCGGCCGTGTGTAGGCAAGTCCGGCCGTTCAGAAAGTCCGGCGGTAGTCCGCCGGAAGTCTGGCGGCAAGTACGTCGGACCTAGCTTTCTAGAAAGTCCGACCATGTGTACGCGGCATTAAAGTACCATTCAGCTCTAGTTTGTAAATGTTGAACACAGGTCCCAATAGGTGTGCTGACTGCCACTTTAATAAAGTGGATGTAAACCCCATTCCTGAAATCTGACCTGGGCACATATATCTGTAGTGTTTACTTCTGTCACGTACCTGGTAGGTGGAGCCCGGAATGCAGAGAACGGCCTCTCGTATGCCTCCGACTTAAGAACCCCTGAAGGTGTGAACAGGGACTCGAAAGTACAGAGGGGCCCAAGTGCTTGACTGGAACACTGAAGTAGAAGGCAGGATCCTGTAGTCAGCAGGGAGGTGCACCGTAGTCCTGTAGCAGGTTGCAGACAGCAGGGAGGTGTACTGTAGCAGGGTGCAGGTAACAGGGAGGTGCACTTTAGTCCCGTAGCCGGATGAAGACAGCAGGGAGTTGCACTGTAGTCCTGTAGCAGGTTGCAGACAGCAGGGAGTTGCACTGTAGTACTGTAGCAGGATGCAGATAGCAGGGAGGTGCACTGTAGTCCTGTAGCAGGTTGCAGACAGCAAGGAGGTGCACTGTAGTACTGTAGCAGGATGCAGATAGCAGGGAGGTGCACTGTAGTCCTGTAGCAGGTTGCAGACAGCAGGGAGGTGCAGACAAGCCGGGTCAAGGTACTGGTGGGCAGATCAGGTACAGAAGGGCAAACCAAGAGAATAGTCAGAGTCCAAGCCAAGATCGGGGCGGGCAGCAAGCAGGTAAGTCAGGAACAAGCCAAGTAAGTACTGGATACAGGAAAACTGGTAAAAAGGTAGCAGGGGTCTCAGTAAACGCTGTAGACTGGACAGCAAGGCAGCATTGGAACAGTCTTCTTTAAATAGCCTATCTTTGGCGCCAAGTGTTGTTCCTATTGGCGCTATTGCTCATGCGCGTACGCCCGTTAGCGCTATTGGCGATATTGCGCATACGTTTGTTAGCGCTATTGCGCGCGCGCGAGCGCCAGATGGCGCTTCTGTGCACAGGCATTCGTTTAACCCTCAATCTGCTGGGATAACTGCAAGAGGGCTTTTCCTGACACTTCTCTCTCGCCAAAGCCCTAAGACCCGTGTTTTTCTGCTGCACCGTTCCTCTGTTATCAGCATGATAACTTCTGACAAGTTCTCAGACACAGGAAGGTAACAGAAATAGATTAGCAGAGAGCATGTCTATTCACAGCACAGCTCTACAAGTTTCTTCCTTCATCTCTGTGTATCATCTGAGGCTGTTCACTTCATTAGGTATATATGAGGGTTTACATCCACTTTAAGCAAGCTGCTATAAGGTTTTCAACAAGCTTCAAGAAATGCTGAAGCCTGCTAGCAGCTTGTTTAAAGTGGCAGTCAGCACTCCCATTAGGATCTGTATTCAGCATTTATAAACTGAAGCTGAATGGTACTTGAAAAGCTTCAACAAAGGTTACCGAAAACCCTGTAAATGCTTTGTCAAAGCTTGCTGTTCACACTGCTCTTATACAAGCTGAAGCCCGTGTGAAGCAGGCGTAAGGCTAGCCATACATTGTACAATTATCTTATACAATTTTCCTTTAGGTTTACCAAAAGCATATAAGGTAAAACCTGAACATTTTACATTTATATGCAGTCAGGCAGGGACTTTCATTACATTATTGAAGGTAAATCTAAGGGAAGTTGAATGAGAAAATTGTACTATTGTATGTATGGCCAGCTTTAGTGGGGAAATCTTCCAATGGGGACGTTCCTGTGACAATTTTATAGGAGAAGACCTACCTTGCTTTGGGGAGATACCCTCTCACCATTGTGGTTGCATGATTTATAATCTCCAGTGGGAGTAAATGATCATGAAAAAAAAAAAAGTGATGGGTGTTTTAGGCCCCTTCCACACAGGGCGGATCCTTTTCAGTGGAGTCCGCCAGCTCAGCAGGAGATCTCTCCGTTGATCTCCGCCGAGCCGGCGGATGACAGGTGTGTCTCTGCTCACTGAGTGGGGAGGGGCCTGTCGAGCGCCGCTGATTCCTATGGAGAGATCGGACAAAAACGGACAGCATGTCCGTTTTCATCAGATCTCATCCGATCCAATCCACCAGGACGGATGGCGAACGTATCACCATACATCTGATTTTAGCGGATCGGATGTCAGCGGACATGTCACTGCTGACATCCGTCGCTCCATAGACCTGTATGGAACGTTCGTTCAGGTCCGCCTAAAAAACTGAGAGGCGGACCTGAACTGTCCACCCATGTGAAAGGGGCCTTACACATCCCTTACTCTATTCAAATTGAAAATAAAGTTTAGGCTTTACATATACAGTATTTTAGGCTGACTTTAGACGAGCCAATTGTGAGAAGATTCTTTCAATCTTCAATCGTATCATAGCGTTATTAATACAAAAACAATCGATAACGACAGATGGAATAGAGAATATTGTTCAGACTGATCGATGGAAGGTCAGACGATCAGTTTTGATAACTTTTATTGATACAATATAGGATACAGGACACAGTTCTAAACATTAAAGTATTGTTTTAACGGGTAACCACTTTTGTGGGGGAAAAAAGTAGTAAATAAAGAAAAAATAATATAGCGTACACAATTTTGGCACAAGTCATATTGTATTTGAATGTTATTAAAAATTACCTTTCCATTTCAATCTGCAGCTCTAATTTTCTGAAAATGCAAAATGGCAAGCTAGATGTGTTCTGTACACAGAATGTGTAAGGAACGCCACCCAGAAACATCATTTCCTCCTTGTGTGATTGGCTCGCCTATTTTCCTAGAAGTCTGCACTAAGGTACAAGTTAGATTCTGGCATCCCCTGCAACAAAAGCATAATTTTTGGTGAGACACCCCCAATAGGAAATCACATCCAAAGGGATGCAGGCCCAGCAGCTTTCCTCATTAGAGCCTTGCATGTGCACAGCTGATTGATAATTATGAAACCACCCCCATTAGATTCCCTTTCCCACATGAATACAAAGAAACACACAGGGATTTCTTCAGAATAGCAAAAGGTAGGAATCTGCAACAAAGTTTGTTATAATCCTTGCAATGTACATAGATCACCCAGAGGGGAAAATCATTTTTTCCCAGCAAAAGTGGAGTTACACTTTAAACATAAATGATGAGATAGGACAACCAATTACCATAAAATCATACAAGTCACATTGAGCAATCACAAAATTTGCCGTCCTTCAACTAGTGTGGTAACAAATACTTATTGTATGTTCACATAATATTTGTTGTATCTTCCCGAAAATAGCCATTCCAAGGATAGCCATCTGTAGATGACGAAAGGGTCCAACCAATTCACGTTATAACTAAACCTGATATCTGACCTTTGCTAAGCAGTGTGTGCTATTTTCCCCACAGGTTCATTAAATCATATTGATATATCATCAACAATTTACACATACTGTAGTCACATCAGTCCCTGTCCTTAAAGCGGAAGTAAGCCCATCCATAAAAGTTTCATTTCCAGCACGTGCCGGACATGTAACACTCCCATTGGTTGTGCTCTCAACCAAACTGTCAAACCATCCAATGGCTGGTGTCATAACTGATCACATGTGCAGCATTATGGCAGGTGTAGATTAAACAGAGTCAAATATGGCAGCTTCCTTGGTTGAAAATGATAGGGGGGGGGAGTTTACTTACACTTTAAGGAGCTAACAATCTAGGGTCCCTATCTCATATACATACTAGGGCCAATTAACCTACCAGCATGTCTTTGGTGAGTGGAAGCAAACACTACAGGAAGCACATACAAACTCCATGTAGATAGTGTCCTGTTTGGGGTTTGAACTAAGGACCCCAGTACTGCAAGCAGACATGCGAACCACTAAGCCAACATTCAGACAGATTTCAGATTTTTTATTCCTTTATTGTTAACAATAGTGTATTGTGAATTCTTTCATTGACTTGGCCGATTGAGTCTACTTACATATTACTTTAGCAGGCCGCAAAGCAGCATGTATTTTTTTTTTAAACTAGATATCTGTAAAATCATCTAGTAGCAAGGCTAACCTAGAAAACCCACCCAGCTACATTTATACCCAATGTCGCCCCCTTATGGTCACATGTCTTATTGCAGCACTGTATTTTGAAATTTTGTATTTGCAATTTCCGTACCAGGCTGTATAAGAACACTTGCTAGATGGATTCATTTACCCAAATAGGTTCATCCAAAAATTAAGTTAACCCCTTTACTGCTAGACATTTTTTTTTCATTTTCACATGGCCAATGAAAAGGACATTATGTTCCCTTCTCCCCAGAGAATATAAATGGAGAACTTATTGAGTAGTATTATTGTTTTTCTACATTCCATGATCCTTGAGCAAATGTTGATCAAAAACAAACTGTTAGGAAAAATGAATTGCACAACATAATCCATCTATCCAAAATAATGTCCATCAGGGGCCTACCTACAGGGGTCGCAATTGAGACCCCGCCCCATGCTCCATGGGGCCCATGTGGCCCCCTATACACCTGGATAGGAGGAGTGGCAGGGGGGGGGATGCATATAGAGGAACCGATCTCTCCATTTTCCTCTTGTTGCTGAGAGCCTGCTTCTACTCCTCCCTCCCACAGGCATTCAGTGGCTGCAGGAGGACAATGGAGGGATTGGTTCCTCTATATGCGGCCGCCCCCAGCCGCTTTTCCTTTCCAGCTTGTTTCTGCTGCCCTGGCTCCCTATTCTTTCTCCTGGTCCCCCCCCCCAGTCATCCCCTGCAGCTCTGCCAGCCTCCCCCCTCCCCTCTCCTCTCCTGCCAGCTGCTGCAAGGATTGCTGCTAGAATGGAGAGCGGGAAAAGGACCAGTAAATGTGTCATTTACCAGCCCCTTCCTTGTCTGAATGAATAGAGTTAGTGATCTATACCAATCACTGACTCTGTCCACTCATTAGAGATTATCCTCAATCTCCTTTCTCTGTCTCAAAAGTGGAACATCAGAGGTCTGATAAGACCCCTGATATCTCACCAAGGCCCCCCAACGGGGCGCCTAAAATCAATTGCAAAACATAATAAAAATGAATCAAATAAAATAGTAAAAATTATTAAAAATAAAAGAAATAGGAGGTGAGGTGAGATCTTCCAATAAGAAACAAAATAGGAAAGAAATCAGCGCGTGTATGACAATAAGCAGCTGAACACCAGGGTCAATCAATCAAATCCCTTAAGTAAAATGTGAAAAATGGTGCAGCGCTGAGTAAGCTGAACTAAACATCAAGGGATATTAAATGCAGTTGAAAGAGTAAATCCTCATACAGCATAAAATAGAAGCATATTACATGCAAATCAAAAGTCCAAAAAGTCCATAAAAAACTTTGTAAATAAAAAACTTTGTAACAATCTATTAAGAAATTCCACCAAGTGATCGTGATGTCATGCTGATATGGGTGACTGATGTGCCCTTCACCGGTATCTGAAATAGCCTCTCACCTGACGGCCAGGACCCTTTAATAACAGAGGGTCATGCAAGCCTTCCCTTACGGGTCATAAACGTGGATGGTGTTCAGAATCAGGGACCAAGAGCTCCGTCACACACCGGGTGGAAAATTCCAGATATTCCAATGGTATATCAGCTCCCTAGATCTCCTTTTACAGAGACCCAACGTGCCTTAGGCTTTTACCCAGCCTCGGGTGTTGCGGTGGCTGTCAGCGCTAGAAAGATTCCCCACAGTTTCAATAAGAGATGTCATCTCGTATGGCAAATGTTCGTTCATAGGCCGTTCATAGGCCGTTCTTTTCACGGCCTATGAACGAACATTTGCCATACGAGATGACATCTCTTATTGAAACTGTGGGGAATCTTTCTAGCGCTGACAGCCACCGCAACACCCGAGGCTGGGTAAAAGCCTAAGGCACGTTGGGTCTCTGTAAAAGGAGATCTAGGGAGCTGATATACCATTGGAATATCTGGAATTTTCCACCCGGTGTGTGACGGAGCTCTTGGTCCCTGATTCAGAACACCATCCACGTTTATGACCCGTAAGGGAAGGCTTGCATGACCCTCTGTTATTAAAGGGTCCTGGCCGTCAGGTGAGAGGCTATTTCAGATACCGGTGAAGGGCACATCAGTCACCCATATCAGCATGACATCACGATCACTTGGTGGAATTTCTTAATAGATTGTTACAAAGTTTTTTATTTACAAAGTTTTTTATGGACTTTTTGGACTTTTGATTTGCATGTAATATGCTTCTATTTTATGCTGTATGAGGATTTACTCTTTCAACTGCATTTAATATCCCTTGATGTTTAGTTCAGCTTACTCAGCGCTGCACCATTTTTCACAGAGATCTTCCAATAAGGACACCCATTTTGGTGACAACTGTCTAAGAGGGGTTAACCCTTCAAGTTGGAGAGATTTCCTCTTTCTGATTTGTCTCTAGGACAGGAAGTGAATGGAAATCTCCTCACTGGAACACAGACAGCAAAAAACAAACAAACAAACAAAATAAAAACACCTTACCTTATATGCACTTAAACCAAAAACATAAATGACACATAGTTACATAGTAGGTGAGGTTGAAAAAAAGACACAAGTCCATCAAGTCCAACCTATGTGTGTGATTATATGTCAGTATTACATTGTATATCCCTGTATGTTGCAGTCGTTCAGGTGCTTATCTAATAGTTGCTTGAAACTATCAATGCTCCCCGCTTAGACCACCGCATGTGGAAGGGAATTCCACATCCTTGCCGCTCTTACAGTAAAGAACCCTCTACGTAGTTTAAGTTTAAACCTCTTTTCTTCTAATTTTAATGAGTAGCCACGTGCCTTATTAATCTCCCTTCTGCGAAAAAGTATTATCCCTGTTGTGGGGTGACCAGTACGGTATTTGTATATTGAAATCATATCCCCTCTCAAGTTCAGTGCTCGCAACCTTTCTTCATAACTAAGATCCTCCAGACCCTTTATTAGCTTTGTTGCCCTTCTTTGTGCTCGCTTCATTTCCAGTACATCCTTCCTGTGGACTGGTGCCCAGAACTAGACAGCATACTCTAGGTGCGGCCACACCAGAGTCTTGTAGAGCGGGAGAATTATCGTTTTATCTCTGGAGTTGATCCCCTTTTTAATGCATGCCAATATTCTGTTGGCCTTGTTAGCAGCAACTTGGCATTGCATGCCATTGCTGAACCTGAATCATCTACTAGGACCCCCAGGTCCTTTTCCATCCTAGATTCCCCCAGAGGTTCTCCCCCCAGTGTATAGATTACATTCATATTTTTGCCACTCAAATGCATTATTTTACATTTTTCTACATTGAACCTCATTTGCCATGTAGTTGCCCACACTTTCATAAAGATACCAAATATTCTCTATTCTCACAGTCATGGCCGAAACTGTTGGCACCCCAGAAATTTTTCCAGAAAATTAATTATTTCTCACAGAAAAGTATTGCAGTAACACATGATTTGCTATACACATGTTTATTCCCTTTGTGTGTATTGGAACAAAACAAAAAAAGGGAGGAAAAGAAGCAAATTGGACATAATGTCACACAAAACTCCAAAAATGGGCTGGTCAAAATTCTTGGCACTCTTAACATAATATTTGGTTGCACACTCTTAGGAAAAAATACCTGAAATCAGTTGCTTCCTAAAACCATCAATAAGCTTCTTACACCTCTCATCCGGAATTTTGGACCACTCTTCCTTTGCAAACTGCTCCAGGTCTCTCTTATTGGAAGGGCGCCTTTTCCCAACAGCAATTTTAAGATCTCTCCACAGGTGTTCAATGGGATTTAGATCTGGACTCATTGCTGGCCACTTTAGAACTCACTAGCGCTTTGTTGCCATCCATTTCTGGGTGCTTTTTGACGTATGTTTGGGGTCATTGTCCTGCTGGAAGATCCAAGATTATGGACGCAAACCCAGCTTTCTGACGCTGGACTCTACAGTGCGACCCAAAATCCTTTGGTAATCCTCAGATTTCATGATGCCTTGTACACATTCAAGGCACCCAGTGCCAGAGGCAGCAAAACAACCCCAAAACATCATTGAACCTCCACCAAAGTTCACTGTAGGTACTGTGTTCTTTTCTTTGTTCAGTAAACAGTAGAATGATGTGCTTTACCAAAAAGCTCAATCTTGGTCTCATCTGTCCACAAGACGTTTTCCCAGAAGGATTTTGACTTACTCAAGTACATTTTGGCAAACTGTAGTCTTGCTTTTTTATGTTTCTGTGTCAGCAGCGGGGTCCTCCTGGGTCTCCTGTCATAGCGTTTCATTTCATTTAAATGTTGACGGATAGTTCGCCTGACACTGATGCTCCCTGAGCCTGCAGGACAGCTTGAATTTTTTTGGAACTTGTTTGGGGCTGCTTATCCACCATCCGGACTATCCTGCGTTGCAACCTTTCATCAATTTTTCTCTTCCGTCCACGCCCAGAGAGATTAGCTACAGCGCCATGGGTTGCAAACTTCTTGATAATGTTGCGCACTGTGGACAAAGGCAAATCTAGATCTCTGGAGATGGACTTGTAACCTTGAGATTGTTGTCTAATTTTTCCACAATTTTGGTTCTCAAGTCCTCAGACAGTTCTCTTCTCCTCTTTCTGTTGTCCATGCTTAGTGTGGCACACACAGACACACAATGCAAAGACTAATGGGGCGTACACACGGTCGGACTTTTTGGCTACAAAAGTCCGACAGCCCGTCCGACAAACTTTTGACGGACTTTTGACGGACTTGCAGCTGACTTTCTAACGAACGGACTTGCCTACATACGATCACACAAAAGTCCGATGGATTCGTACGTGATGACGTACACTGGACTAAAATAAGGAAGTTGATAGCCAGTAGCCAATAGCTGCCCTAGCGTGGGTTTTTGTCCGTCGGACTAGCATACAGACGAGCGGATTTCTGGGTCCGGCGGAGTTAAGACGTAAAGATTTGTAGCAAGTTCCAAATCTAAAGTCTGTCAGATTTTCGACTGGAAAAGTCCGCTGAAAGTCCGGGGAAGCCCACACACGATCGGATTGTCCGCCGGATTTGGTCCGTTGGCATCCGTTAGACTTTTGTAGCCGAAAAGTCGGACCGTGTGTACGGCCCATAAGTGAACTTCTCTCCTTTTTATCTGCTTTCAGGTGTGATTTTTATATTGCCCACACCTGTTACTTTCCCCAGGTGAGTTTAAAGGAGCATCACATGCTTGAAACAATCTTATTTATCCACAATTTTGAAAGGGTGCCAAGAATTTTGACTAGCCCATTTTTGGAATTTTGTGTGACATTATGTCCAGTTTGCTTTTTTTCCTCCCTTTTTTGTTTTGTTCCAATACACACAAAGGGAATAAACATGTGTATAGCAAAACGTGTTACTGCAATACTTTTCTGTGAGTAATACTTGATTTTCTGGAAAAATTTCTGGGGTGCCAACAATTTTGGCCATGGCTGTATATATACAGTATCTCACAAAAGTGAGTACACCCCTCACATTTTTGTAAATATTTTATTATATCTTTTCATGTAACAAAACTGAAGAAATTATACTTTGCTACAATGTAAATTAGTGAGTGTACAGCTTGTATAACAGTGTAAATTTGCTGTCCCCTCAAAATAACTCAACACACAGCCATTAATGTCTAAACCGCTGGCAACAAAAGTGAGTGAAAATTTACAAATTGGGCCCAATTAGCCATTTTCCCTCCCCGGTGTCAAGTGACCCATTAGTGTTACAAGGTCTCAGGTGTGAATGGGGAGCAGGTGTGTTAAATTTGGTGTTATCGCTCTCATACTGGTCACTGGAAGTTCAACATGGCACCTCATGGCAAAGAACTCTCTGAGGATCTGAAAAAAGGAATTGTTACTCTACATAAAGATGGCCTAGGCTATGAGAGGATTGCCAAGACCCTGAACCTGATCTGTAGCACGGTGGCCAAGACCATACAGCGGTTTAACAGGACAGGTTCCACTCGGAACAGGCCTCACCGTGGCTGACCAAAGAAGTTGAGCGCAGGTGCTCAGCATCATATCCAGAGGTTGTCTTTGGGAAATAGACATATGAGTGCTGCCAGCATTGCTGCAGAGGTTGAAGGGGTGGGGGGTCAGCCTGTCAGTGCTGAGACCATACGCCGCACAATGCATCAAAAAGATGATGCACAAGAAAGCTCGCAAACAGTTTGCTGACAAGCAGACTAAGAACATGGATTACTGGAACCGTGTCCTGTGGTCTGATGAGACCAAGATAAACTTATTTGGTTCAGATGGTGTCAAGCGTGTGTGGCGGCAACGAGGTGAGGAGTACAAAGACAAGTGTGTCTTGCCTACAATCAAGCATGGTGGTGGGAGTGTCATGGTCTGGGGCTACATGAGTGCTGCTGGCACTGGGGAGCTACAGTTCATTGAGGGAACCATGAAAGCCAACATGTACTGTGACATACCGAAGCAGAGCATGATCCCCTCCCTTCGGAGACTGGGCCGCAGGGCAGTATTCCAACATGATAACAACCCCAAACATACCTCCAAGATGACCACTGCCTTGCTAAAGAAGCTGAGGGTAAAGGTAATGGACTGGCAAAGCATGTCTGGAGACCTAAACCCTATTGAGCATCTGTGGGACATCCTCAAATGGAAGGTGGAGGAGCGCAAAGTCTCTAACATCCACCAGCTCTGTGATGTCATCATGGAGGAGTGGAAGAGGACTCCAGTGGCAACCTGTGAAGCTCTAGTGAACTCCATGCCTAAGAACGTTAAGGCAGTGCTGGTAAATAATGGTGGGCACACAAAATACTTTTGGGCCCAATTTGGACATTTTCACTAGTATACTCACTTTTGTTGCCATCAGTTTAGAGATTAATGGCTGTGTGTTGAGTTATTTTGAGGGGACAGCAAATTTACACTGTTATACAAGCTGCACGCTCACTGCTTTACATTGTAGCAAAGTTTCATTTCTTCAGTGTTGTCACATGAAAAGATATAATAAAATATTTACAAAAATGTGAGGGGTGTACTCACTTTTGTGAGATAGTGTATATACTGTATATATATACATATATAAATATATATATATATATATATATATATATATATATATATATATATATATATATTTCCTCCCAACTTCCTAATTGTCACTCACTTCTGGGCTGTCAGAGCCCTCATTGTATCAGCTCTGAGAGCTTCAATTGAGTTGAAATACTAGACTTTACAAAGAAAATTTCCGCTACTTTGTATATTAAATGCTTTTCTCAGGCAATTTATAGATGATATTTTTGGTGCACAAGGTGTACATTGTAATACAATAGTCATCTTTTCAATGGGGCATAAAGGAAGCAGTCTTCCCTGTGGCCTATTTGTTTCGTTTTTCAGCAGTCCGGCAGTGTTACATTTACTCAGATTTTCTCAGTGGTTAATGATACCGCTTCGTTCATTCATAAGAACAGGGACCTTTGTCGTCTTCTCAACCAAGCTGCTACGCCATGCCAGGATCCAGGCTATTTTTTTTTTTACTATTTCTTATTATTCTTATTTATTGCACCAAAAAATAATATCAGATTTTAGTTTCTGCTGGAGCTTTTGGTCTGCTGGACTCACAATGTTGTTGTAATGATCAAGGCAGCACTAGATTTAAATACGCAGTGGAATTCAAATCTGTAATGCATACTGCCCTAAACGTCCTAAACCTCTGTAGGTGCATGGTCCAGCCCTATTCAGCCACAGCAGCTGTCAGCCTCTTATTGAGTTTGACATGTAAGTGGGTTGGAAATAGTGAGTTAAATGCTCCCCTGGGACGGGAGGGTAGGAGTTAATACTTTCTCGGTTCTTAGGTTTTGGCAGGTTTTTCCTCTGGGTCCAACCCACTGAGCTTGTGTTATAAAAGGAGGGACAGTGGTCTGGAGCCATGGTTTGGAGTGGTGTAGAGAAAAGGAGCTCCCGGGTCTGAGTGCCCCAAGCACAGGGGCCGAGTGCCCGTAAGGGAGAGAGAAGGAGAATAGCACCCATGAGGAATAAAAGAATGTTGCATACTACTGCCGAGATGTAAAAGAACTTGGGGTTCATCCCAAAGACACCAGCTGCTGAAGTATGATGGACTCAACAAAAAAGAAGGAAAGTGACTCTAATAGGGCGTACACACGGTCGGACTTTGTTCGGACATTCCGACAACAAAATCCTAGGATTTTTTCCGACGGATGTTGGCTCAAACTTGTTTTGTCTACACACGGTCGCACAAAGTTGTCGGAAAATCCGATCGTTCTAAACGCGGTGACGTAAAACACGTACGTCGGGACTATAAATGGGGCAGTGGCCAATAGCTTTCATCTCTTTATTTATTCTGAGCATGCGTGGCATTTTGTCCGTCGGATTTGTGTACACATGATCGGAATTTCCGACAACGGATTTTGTTGTCGGAAAATTTTATCTCCTGCTCTCCAACTTTATGTGTCGGAAAATCGGATGGAAAATGTCCGATGGAGCCCACACACGGTCGGAATTTCCAACAACACGCTCTGATCGGACATTTTCCATCGGAAAATCCGACCGTGTGTACGGGGCATAAGTGTAGCAGCAAGGGGTTTACAAAATTACAAAATTAATTTTGTATATACAAAATTACAAAATATACAAAATTAGATCAGGAACTCTCACAAAGGTGATGTGTGAAAATGTTCATCAGAGGAATAAACCGCTCAGTGTGCGTCCTCAGAGCTGTCCAGCAGCATAGGAATCCAAAGGCCAGCAAGATAGCCACCCGGCAACTTCCTGGACCAGCGTGGAGTGCAAGCAGGAAATTATGTCACACAGGGAGGAACGTTAACGTGTTTCGGAGCATGCTCAGTCGCTCCTTTTTTTTTTTTTTTTAGTTCGGCTAGTGCTCAAAATTTTTGGGGGGCGCAAACAAACTGAATAATTCTGAAAAAACCCCCATCAATTGCAGCCTCACTGTGCCCATCAAACACAGCCACTGTACCAAGCGCAGCCACTGTGCCATCAAACGCTGCCACTGTGCCCATCAAACGCAGCCACTTTGCCCATCAAACGCTGCCACTGTGCCCCAAATGCTGCCACTGTGCCCTTCAAATGCTGCCACTGTGCCCCAAATGTTGCCACTGTGCCCCAAATGTTGCCACTGTGCCCATTAAATGCTGCCACTGTGCCCCAAATGCTGCCACTGTGCCCCAAATGTTGCCACTGTGCCCTAAGTGCTGCCCCTGTGCCCCAAATGTTGCCATTGTGCCCCAAGTGCTGCCACTGTGCCCCAAATGTTGCCACTGTGCCCCAAGTGCTGCCACTGTGCCCCAAATGTTGCCATTGTGCCCCAAATGTTGCCACTGTGCCCCAAGTGCTGCCACTGTGCCCCCTGCCATATGCGCGGCACTTACCTTGTCACGGACGGCGGCAGGCTGCGAGCGGTGTCCTGCATGTTCAGCATGCTCAGTCGGTCCTTTTTTTTTTTTTTTTTTTAGTTTGCCCTGAAGACACCAGCTGTTGGAGTATGCCACTGATAGACTCTGTGCTACACATGGACACTACTTTTGCAGGTATACCGGGGCAGCACATAGCCTGAGCTAGGATTAGGGATATAGGAAAGAATAATGTTCCTGCACAGTGGCGGCTGGTGCTCAAAATTTTTGGGGGGCGCAAACAAACTGAAAAATTCAGAACCCCCCCCCGACAATTGCAGCCTCACTGTGCCCATCAAACGCAGCCACTGTACCAAACGCAACCACTGTGCCATCAAACGCTGCCACTGTGCCCATCAAACGCTGCCACTTTGCCCATCAAACGCAGCCACTGTGCCCATCAAACACAGCCACTATGCCCATCAAACGCAGCCACTGTGCCCATCAAACACAGCCACTTTGCCCATCAAACGCAGCCACTTTGCCCATCAAGCGCTGCCACTGTGCCCCAAATGCTGCCACTGTGCCCATCAAATGCTGCCACTGTGCCCCAAATGTTGCCACTGTGCCCATTAAATGCTGCCACTGTGCCCCAAATGTTGCCACTGTGCGCATTAAATGCTGCCACTGTGCCCCAAATGTTGCCACTGTGCCCCAAATGTTGCCACTGTGCCCCAAGTGCTGCCACTGTGCCCCAAGTGCTGCCACTGTGCCCCAAATGTTGCCATTGTCCCCCAAGTGCTGCCACTGTGCCTCCTGCCGTCTGCGCGGCACTTACCTTGCCGTGGGTGATGGCGGCAGGCTGCGAGCGGTGTCCTGTATTTCTTCCCCGACCCGATGTCTTCTCCCGCCTGCTCCTCCTCTCGTCCTCTGCTATGATTGGACGCCTGATAGGCATCCAATCACAGTGCCTGTCATTTCAGCCAATCAGGTGACATGTAACACAGACCCGGCAACCTGATTGGCTGAGAGGCAGTTCAATGTTAGCAAAGCGAATTCCTTCGCTTTGTTAACATACAGCTGAGTGAGAAGCAAACACACAGTGTTGCGCCCGCTTCTCACATTTTTGGGCGCCTATTAGAGCCTATGGCTCTAATCAGGTGCTTCCAAAAAACACCCCCACTGGTGTAATTCATATGCCCGGTGCCCAAAAATGGGCACAGCTATAGGAGCTGACTCACACCACAGAGGTCCCCAGTCTGTGCACAGGTACAGAAGAGTTAAGTGAAGTGAAGTGCACGCATGGAGTCCCCACTATGTGAAATGAGGAACCCCATACTGTTACTGAGAGTGAGGTAGCAGTGATACGCTGGACAGGATGATGTGGACAAGGCTCAGCGCGTGCCTCCTAAATGCAAGTTATGGAGAAGGTGTACATTGTCACAGGAACTCCATAGTTAACTGGAGAAAAGTTACAGTGTACACGGCATACATTCATCTCTAAAAGCAGAGGCCCACCTTAAGGTTGACTATTCCCCCACGACAGCCTTGTCCCAGGGCATTGATGAAAATGACACAGAAGTAAAGGTACCCCATGTGTAAAGCAAAGTGATCCTGTTACAGGTGCCTAGCATAGCCTAGAAGAACCTACCCTGGGGTAGGCCTCTCATGTGACCCTTGCTTGGCGCCCAATGAGGAGGGAAACATGGAGAATGTGACTGCCACCACAGCACCCTACTACCGTCCACCCCCCTTACAGATAGGCTGCTGGCAGCGGGGCGAGACTGGGCACCTGTGCACTCCACCCACAGGTAAACGCCAGAGCTCAATTCATTGGGGCTAAACACCAAGTGTGCAAGAGACCTTAACATGATCAGTTTAATAGAGCAATCCAGATAAAACTCATATTTTGCATTTTTGGTGCTTTTTGCAGAAACGCCCTACAGTTCATTTAACATGGTTTCCAATGGGACATGTTCACATCTATGCTTTTTTCAGCCGCTGCGTATTTGGAAAGGGTCAAGGACTTTTTCCAACGCAAAGTGGTGCTTTTTTTGGTTCAATAGATTTCAATGGAGAAGCTGCAGAAAAGCATGTAGTGCGTTTTTGCCACAATTTGCGTTTTTAAATCTACCCAACAACAAATTGGCCCAAAAAAAGCATAAAGAATGCAAAATCACGTACGCAAAACGCACAGCAAAAAGCCCTGAAGAAACGGATCAAAAGCAAACTGCATAGGTGTGAACAGAGCCTTATGCTGACCATACACGTATCGATTTTTGGATGAGAATATTCATACGAAAAATCTTTGAAAGAATGTTGTTTGAAAATTTCACTTGCTTTGAACATTCAGTTTTAAAACTAATGTAACTTCTGAACGAAAACCACATACACTGTCTGAAAATTCCTTTGACCAAGAAGTTTTCTATTCTGCTCTATTTAATTTTCCCATCACTGTGGTCAAAAACGAACATCAATTTGACCACACTAAGGATTAGAAAATCAAACGAACGTTCTTAAAATGAATTTTTTTTGAAGGAAGACATTGTTTTTGTATGGCCAGCATTAGTGACAGCAGGCGCAGATAGCTTTTATCAAGCCACCTGCCTATGACAAGGGAGTCTGTCATACATAATATATTACAGTTCTGGCTGAAAATTGGCAAAACAGTCTTTCATTTTTTTTTAAACCACCTCAATACAGTGCACTTTCACCCACTTCCTGCCAAGGCCATTTTTTTGTTTTCAGCGCTGTCACACATTGAATGACAATTGTGCGGTCATGCAACACTGTACCCAAATAAATTTTTTTTTCCTTCACACAAATAGAGCTTTCTTTTGGTGGTATTTATTCACAGCTGGGTTTTTTTATTTTTTTTAGTAAAAAAAGAAAAAAGGCAGAACATTTTGAAAAAATTTTTTTTTCTTATTTTCTGTCAGAGGCTGCACTGATGGGCACTGATAGGCTGCACTGATGGGCACTGATAAGGTGGCACTTATGGGCACTGATTAGGTGACACTGATGAGGAGGCACTAATATGCCGCACTGATGGGCACTGATATGCGGCACTGATGGGTGTCACTGATGGGCAACACTGATGTTCACTGATGGGCGGTACTGATGGGCACTGATGGTAGGCACTGATGGAGCTTTCCTGTAATCAGGGCACTGATGATCAGTGCCCTGATTACCTGCCCAGGTCTCCCCTGCGAAGTGCTGATGGGCACTCCTTGCCACACACTCTGCCAGTGTGAAGCGAGGCGAGCCAATTCACGGCACTTCCGTATTTACATGTGACCAGCTGTGATTGGACACAGCCAATCACATGGTTAAAGAGCCGTGGGCGCGGCTCTTTACGGAGATCGGGATCGCACCATGTCCTAGCAACATGGCGCGGCCACGCTCGCTGCGCAACCTCCACAGGCGCGCGATATCTGAGTCTGATGATATTCACCAGATTCAACCTCTAATAGTATATACAGTATATCTCTTCTGTCTGTTATTCTCAGAGTGGATTAGAGATTTTGCTCTCTAATCATATAGTTGGTTATTTATATTTACCACTACATATAGATATTTAAGAATAAATTGCCTTTTTTTTTTAAACTTTACATATTAACTAAATTATACAGCACACTTTTTTTAAGGTAATTATCTGATTAATTGATTAATCTAAACAATAATCGGCCAAGTAATCAATTATGAAAATAACCATTTGTTGCAGCCCTTATGCCATGCTCAACACTAAAGCTTTTCTAATTGAAACCCTACAATAAAAAACATCATGGCACCATGACAGGAACAAAGCTATTTTATATAGCAATGAATATGTTTCTCCCTTATATTTAGATGACTTAGATGAACTCAGAGATATTAAAAATAACTTAATGACACAAATAAGGAAACATTACGTTCTCATAACAATGTTGCTTCCACATGCTAGATGACTTGCTGTCTCTTTAGCCTCTTTGAATACTCCAATGTTCTCCATGTTCGTCTGTACAGAGGAAATTATCAACAAGTAGAGGATATCCTGTACTAGTATTGAATGGCCTTTAGCTTAAAGGTACTTCCCTTCTGGTGGGAATTTTATGTAATCAGGATCAAACTACACTGCGCCGGAGTGATTTCATAGAGTGAGACTCTGAGACTTTATAAACATGTCTGTTCCATTGTATGCCAGTGAAAGAGCATTGTTACAGAGGAGAACACTTCCTTTTTCAGCATAGAACTTTGATGGAAATGTTACACTTCATTCTCATAAAATTCTTCTACTTTATTCAAAGTACTGCTACTGTTTTTTCACAGCTGCCGTGTGCTATTCAGCTGCATGAAATGAATATTTTCAAGGTTTTGCCAGTTACAATGTATACACAAGACTGGGTGCCTAATGTGTATTCTTTCAAATTGAGGCCATGCAGTGATATTTAATCATTCCAAGTCAGAATGGGGCAGCACAGTGGTGTAGTGGATAGCACTCTCGCCTCACAGCAATAGGGTTGCTGGTTCGTATCCCAACCACGACACTACCTGCCTGGAGTTTGCATGTTTTCCCTGTGCTTGCACGGGTTTACTCTGGGTACTGCGGTTTCCTCCCACACTCCAAAGACATACTGGTAGGTTTATTGGCTTCTGTCCAAAAATTGGCCCTGGTGTATGAGTGTGAGTTGGGGACCTTGTTTTGCAAACCCCTTGTGGAGGTTGGGGGTGTGTGTGGAGCGCTGCGTAGATTGATGGCACTACATGGGTACCTTAAATATATATTAAAAAAAAATATATAATAATATAGTGGATGGGCATCTTGATGGGACGCAAGGTGTGGGGATGGGGACAGTTGTGGGTTCTCACTCTGGATGGACTAGTATCTTTATTCAAACTTACTAACTATGTAACTATGTAAGAATGTTCAGCATTTGCAAAATTCAAAATCCATCACAGCTAAACTGACACTAGTATACAGTATGCAATACCTTTCTACCATTATGACTCATGGAATGTCGGCCTCAAACAGTGGGGCTTCTGTTTGCCCTCCATTAACAGTTCAAGTAGATGAAAATTCTGGAGTCCAACTATGATCCTTCTTATATTTTAAGGATTAAAAGCCATAATATTTAATACAACAAGAAGATGCTAGGACTATGGCTTTTTGAGTCGAAACGCGTTAAATCTTGTTGTTTAATTGAACATTGTGAATTTTATTCGATAATGAGTAACAAGCACCATGGTCAGACTTCAGTATTTCCGTCTACTTCGTCTACATTTTGTATACATATTTGAATACAAATATGTGCTTGCTATCTTATGTGTAGTAAAAAAATGAAGTGTGATAGCACACAGTGGGACCAACAAATAATTAATGATGGGCCCATAAGTTAGTGCACAGCACACTGGTTTATGGAAAGTGCCAAGTAGTCTTTCAAGTTGCAGAGTATGAACAGGAAGAGGTGACTAGCAAGCCAAATGTGAAAAAAATCCCAAAGTTCACCATGTCGCACAAAAGTTGCACGATCAGCAAATAAATGATTTTTTCAGAAAATGTATTGTTTAATATTTGGTGCAATGGAGGTATGCAATATTAGGCCTCATGCCCACGGCGTTTTAAAAAATGAGCTGTAAAGCTAGTACAGACGCCAGGAAAAAAATGGCATTAAAAATGCGATTTTATCCATGTTTTGCATTGGCGTCAACGCACGTTTAGCCACGCTAGCTTTCAGCCGTGTTTCTCTGTCTCTATTCAAAATCAATGATTCCCTATGGGAGCCCATTGATTTGAATAGAAGTTGCACCAGAAGTCGGATCAAGACTTGTGTGCTGAGAATCTTGAAGGGGAACCCCGCCAAAATTTTGCATGAGGTTCCCCCCCCAAGATCCATACCGAACCTTATCTGAGCATGTAGCCCGGCAGGTCAGGAAACTGGAAGGGGTGAGCGAGCACCCCCCTCCTGAACCATACCAGGCCCCCACCCTAGGTGAATGAGTATGGGGCACAGCGTACCCCTACCCATTCACCTAAAAAAAAAAGTGTCAAAAATGAACACACTACACAGATTTTTAAAGTATTTTATTAAGGCAGCTCGGGCTCTTCTCCCTGTTCTGGTGACGTCTTCTGCCTCTGCCAGTCCTTCTCCCTGCTCCGGTCCTTCTCCCCTCTCTGCTCCTTCTCCCCTCTCTGGTCCTTCTCCCCTATCCGGTTCTTCTCTTCTCTGCGCTGTCCTCTCTATGCGCTATCTTCTTGCTCTTTTGCAGGGTCTTCTCGCTCTTTTGCTGGGCCTTCTCCCTCAGTTCTTCTTCCGATGTTGACTCAACGTGATCTCCCGGTGTAATGCTGGGTTCGCCGTGTGCAATGACTCCAACTTACGTCATCAGGTGGCGGGGCCACCTGATGACGTAAGTTGGAGGCCATGCCCCTTGTGACGTCACTGCGCGGGCCATGATGGGGCGATGATGTCACAAGGGGAGTGGACTCCAACTTACGCCACCTCCCCGACCGATGGAGCACCAGCAGCCACTGATTTAGCGCTATGGTGGTGTGCAATATTATGCCAAGGGAATGATGGCATAAGACAGACCAAATTAAATATTGGCTAGATCATGGTTAGGCAAAACATTGCTGTTTAGCCAACCAGGCTGACTTTTTGGATTTCTACTTCTAGTTTTTCATTACATTTCAGTCACTCCAAACATCCAGTTCTTTCTTTCTTAATTGCTAATGCTAATGCTAAGTGCTAATAATTCAATTTAAGATTTTTAAAGGAATCTGGAAGTGGGGGATCACCATCACCAGGGCTATCCTTAAGGCTGATTCATCATTTTATGGAGGTGAGAGTTCTGTGAGCACTGAGCAGTTGTGTGAAGTTTTAGCATCACTTGTTTTTGGTGGATCGGTTTTGAGGGACTATTTATTTTCTCACTCAAATTTGGATGAACGTTTTTGGACTTTTTATTTTAACCACTTTTCAACATCAAATGTTTATATATACATATTCATTTTTTCAATATTCACTTGTTTTTTAATGTCGAGAAATTGCGCTGATCACTTTATTTACACTCTAATGCCCCGTACACACGGTCGGACTTTGTTCGGACATTCCGACAACAAAATCCTAGGATTTTTTCCGACGGATGTTGGCTCAAACTTGTCTTGCATACACACGGTCACACAAAGTTGTCGGAAAATCTGATCGTTCTAAACGCGGTGACGTAAAACATGTACGTCGGGACTATAAACGGGGCAGTGGCCAATAGCTTTCATCCCTTTATTTATTCTGAGCATGCGTGGCACTTTGTCCGTCGGATTTGTGTACACACGATCGGAATTTCCGATTGGATTTTGTTGTCGGAAAATTTTATATCCTGCTCTCAAACTTTGTGGGTCGGAAAATCCGATGGAAATTGTGTGATGGAGCCTACACACGGTCGGAATTTCCGACAACAAGGTCCTATCACACATTTTCCGTCGGAAAATCCGACCGTGTGTACGGGGCATTAGGATACTGATTTAAGGGGGAATACTGGGATTTTGGGGGGGGGGGTTCTGTTGATCACAGGCACTCTTTCGCAAAGTGAATACACTAATGTAAGGTGGGGTTACTGATATAAGGGGGACACTTTATATCATTGTCCTCCCTTACCTTATGTATTCACTCCCCTTTACATCAGTGACCCCTCCCCCCGGACTTTGTGTGGCCTGGCTGGAGGTATCATTGACCTCCTCCATTGCACGCTCAGGTGTAGGGCAGATGACACAGTCCTCTGGGCAGCTCTATGGCTCCTCTGGTTTAATCCTCATCACCACCTCTTCTCCTCTCCAGATCACCAGTCCTCCAGTGACAGTCCCGGCGACGCTCCTGCTCCTGAGTCCTGGCTTCCCTTCCAGTCCTGTAATTCATAAAAGATGCAAAGTGGCGCCGTGACGTCACATCACGCCCACCCCCGCCTGAGCCTGCCTGAGCCCTGCCCAAGCCTGCCTGAGCCTACCGAGTCCTGCTTGTACCTGCCCGGCTTCAGAACTGTACATGCACACTTCCGAAGTCAGCCTGCGACCATATTTTATGGGCAGCTAATGCCCATAATGGACATTTACAGGTAGTTTGTAAATTGGATGATTTTTACAAACTGTAAATTTACAGGCAGTTGGCAACCCAGGTGAAGGGCATTGTGTTGACACCTGCTCAGGGGGACGAGTCCATGATGCCCCACACTTGCAGGATCTTTTTTGCTTTGCAGGCTGAATGACACTGAGACGCATTACCAGACAATTTGAGAACATCTTGCGGCAAAGGGAGATTACTGCAGGGAACAGCTCTGCAATGAAGGTAAGTATGGCAGCCAAAGTAGGGCTTTATATTAGCTTTTCTTTCAGAACTTCACAATTTTGACTTTCTACAAAAGGTAGAGAAGTGTAGCTATCCATAGGTCATACCTCTGTTTAAACTTAATGCTAGACTTATTCAGTCTAGGATGCTTACCTGTCTAGAATCCTCCATGATAGTCACCATCAAGTGCAATGCTGGCATGTCAGCCAGTCAGGGGGTCAGTCAGTCTCATTGTCTAGTGTGGAAGCACCAGAGGCAAACTATAAGTAGAAAGACATTAAGCCAGACCAGTGGCAGAAAACTTTCCTATTTCTTTCATGGAAGATAACAAAAAGCCAGAGTTCCGGAAGATGAGAACTGACTGCAAGGGAGACATATAAAGGACAAGGTGATAAAGTCTCATAAAAAGGTCATGTACTGTACAAGTCTGAACACATCATAATGGGTTCATATCGCCAGCATTGAAATGAGCACAGCCGCTGGACTGTGAGAAGAAAGGAGGCGAGGGAGGAGGAGAGGGTTAGTGAGAAGATACAATGATATGGGCTACAGCCAAGGGTGTGACTATCCAGAACAATTAGCCAGGGGGACAAAAGGCACCTTCCGTTCCCATATTGCTCATAACACATTAACCTTTTCTTTTCTAGTGGAAGAGAAGTTTCCTTCATCATTCAAATGGCCCTCGTGATTTACAGTGTAGAAAGAGAACTCTGTCATTGCTGATCATAGTGACCAGCTTTCTGATTACGCAGCTTTAGAATGGTAGGGGGGGTTGAAACAGAAATAATGATATGTTGCCATTGGTAAAAAATATAGACAGTTCTCTTTGTGTCTAGAAATAATTTATAACACTTATAGAATTTTTTTATTTTGTCCATAGCAACCAGGATGAGAGCTATACATATCTAACTGTCCCTAGAGAAAACAAAAACAGATATTTCACTATTAAATTTGGATGTTTTAGAGGAGAGGGGGATGAGACTGAATGCACTTAGAGCAGGATGACAGATCACACACTCAGACCCTAAGTATCCTTTAACACTGCCAGTACACAAAGTGCTTCATTGTCATTAAAAAGGAGCACCATCACCACTGTGTCATGGTCACCTGTCTCATTTGTGCAACTTTTTTCATGAATAGAATAATACCATATATCTGTGGATTATTTGATATCTTGATACCAAGATATCTCTCATTTCCAAAAAATTACATCACCTTGGGGTGTCTACTTACTAAAAAGGGATCATTCAAGGAGTGTCTGTATTGTCCTGGCATTTTTATTTTTTTATTCGATATGTTTTATAACAGAAAGTATATGAAACTGTTTGATTTTCAATAGTATATATATATATATATATATATATATATATATATATATATATATATATATATATATATATATATATATATATATATATATATATATATATATATATATATATATATATATTATATATGTTATATATATATATATATATATATAGTATATGGGAACTAAGACCAAACATTTTGAAAATAAAACAGTTTCCTTTTCTTTCTGTTATAAAACACATCAAATTAAAAAATAAAAATGCCAGGACAATACAGACACTCCTTGAATGATCCATTTTTAGTAAGTAGACACCCCAAGGTGATGTAATTTATATATATATATATATATATATATATTATATATATATATATATTATATATATATATATATATATATATATATATATATATACAGTATCTCACAAAAGTGAGTACACCCCTCACATTTTTGTAAATATTTTATTATATCTTTTCATGTGACAACACTGAAGAAATGACACTTTTCTACAATGTAAAGTAGTGAGTGCGCAGCTTGTATAACAGTGTAAATTTGCTGTCCCCTCAAAATAACTCAACACACAGCCATTAATGTCTAAACCGCCGGCAACAAAAGTGAGTACACCCCTATGTGAAAATGTCCAAATTGGGCCCAATTAGCCATATTCCCTCCCCGATGTCATCTGATTCATTAGTGTTACAAGGTCTCAGGTGTGTTAAATTTGGTGTTATCGCTCTCACTCTCTTATACTGGTCACTGGAAGTTCAACATGGCACCTCATGGAAAAGAACTCTCTGAGGATCTGAAAAAACGAATTGTTGCCCTACATAAAGATGGCCTAGGCCAGGGATATGCAATTAGCGGACCTCCAGCTGTTGCAAAACTACAAGTCCCATCATGCCTCTGCCTCTGGGTGTCATGCTTGTGGCTGTCAGAGTCTTGCTATGCCTCAGGGGACTTGTAGTTCTGCAACAGCTGGAGGTCAGCTAATTGCATATCCCTGGCTTATAGGGCGTACACACGGTCGGACTTTGTTCGGACATTCCGACAACAAGATTTTTTCCGACGGATGTTCGCTCAAACTTGTCTTGCATACACACGGTCACACAAAGTTGTCGGAAAATTCGATCATTCTGAACGCGGTGACGTAAAACACGTACGTCGGAACTATAAACGGGACAGTAGCCAATAGCTTTCATCTCTTTATTTATTCTGAGCATGCGTGGCACTTTGTGCGTCAAATTTGTCTACACACTATCGGAAATTCCGACAACGGATTTTGTTGTCGGAAAATTTTATAGCCTGCTCTCAAACTTTGTGTGTCGGAAAATCCGATGGAAAATGTGTGATGGAGCCAACACACGGTCGGAATTTCCGACAACAAGGTCCTATCACACATTTTCCATCGGAAAATCCGACCGTGTGTATGGGGCATTAGACTATAAGAAGATTTCCAAGACCCTCAAACTGAGCTGCAGCATGGTGGCCAAGACCATACAGCAGTTTAACAGGACAGGTTCAGAACAGGCCTCGCCATGGTTGACCAAAGAAGTTGAGTTCAGCGTCATATTCAGAGGTTGTCTTTGGGAAAGGGACGTATGAGTGCTGACAGCATTGCTGCAGAGGTTTAAGGGGTGAGGGGTCAGCCTGTCAGTGCTCAGACCATACGCCGCACACTGCATCAAATTGGTCTGCATGGCTGTCATCCCAGAAGGAAGCCTCTTCTAGAGATGATGCACAAGAAAGCCTGCAAACAGTTTGCTGAAGACAAGCAGACAAAGAACATGGATTACTGGAACCATGTCCTGTGGTCTGATGAGACCAAGATAAACGTATCTGGTTCAGATGGTGTCAAGCATGTGTGGTGGCAACCAGGTGAGGAGTACAAAGACAAGTGTGTCTTGCCTACAGTCAAGCATGGCGGTGGGAGTGCCATGGTCTGGGGCTGCATGAGTGCTGCCGGCACTGGGGAGCTACAGTTCATTGAGGGAACCATGAATGCCAACATGTACCGTGACATACTGTGACACACCTCAAGGCGACCACTCCCCTGCTAAAGAAGCTGAGGGTAAAGGTGATGGACTGGTCAAGCATGTTTCCAGACCTAAACCCTATTGAGCATCTGTGGGGCATCCTCAAACGGAATGTGGAGGAACACAAGGTCTCTAACATCCACTAGCTCCATAATGTCGTCATGGAGGAGTCGAAAGAGGACTTCAGTGGCAACCTGTGAAGCTCTGGTGAACTCCATGCCCAAGAGGGTTAAGGCAGTGCTGGAAAATAATGGTGGCCACACAAAACATTGACACTTTGGGTCCAATTTGGACATTTTCACTTAGGGGCGTACTCACTTTGGTTGCCAGTGGTTTAGACATTAATAGCTGTGTGTTGAGTTATTTTTAGGGGACAGCAAATTTACACTGTTATACAAGCTGTACACTCACTACTTTACATTGTAGCAAAGTGTCATTTCTTCAGTGTTGTCACATGAAAAGATATAATAAAATATTTTCAAAAATGTGAGGGGTGTACTGACTGTTGTGAGATACTGTATATATATATATATATATATATATATATATATATATATATATACACAGTGCCTTGAAAAAGTATTCATATCCCTCGAAATTTTCCACATTTTGTCATGTTACAACCAAAAACATGAATGTATTTTATTGGGATTTTATGTGATAGACCAACACAAAGTGGCACATAATTGTGAAGTGGAAGGAAAAGTATAAATGGTTTTCCAAATCTTTTACAAATAAATATCTGAAAAATGTGGCGTGCATTTGTATTCAGCCCCCTTTACTCTGATACCCCTAACTAAAGTCTAGTGGAAGAGAGTTATCACCGCTCCAGGAGGATTAGACAGGCAAGAGGTAAATCCTTCTTGGTTTGGAGGTTGTTGGTGCTGGCTATTGCTAGTAGCAAGAAGACGAAAATAAATGCTGGGCAGCCGCACTCATAGGTTTGCCTCCTTTATTCAGAAAATTCACATCAAGATCAAAATAGCAGCAGACAGGAGAAGAGCTGACGTTTCGCACTAACGTTAGTGCGAAACATCAGCTCTTCTCCTGTCTGCTGCTATTTTGATCTTGATGTGAATTTTCTGAATAAACAAGGCAAACCTATGAGTGCGGCTGCCCAGCATTTATTTTCGTCTTAACGTCTAGTGGAACCAATTGCCTTCAGAAGTCACCTAATTAGTAAATAAAGCCCACCTGTGTGTAATTTAATCTCAGTATAAATACAGCTGTTCTGTGAAGCCCTCAGAGGTTTGTTAGAGAACCGTAGTGAACAAACAGCATCATGAACACCAAGGAACACACCAGGCAGGTCAGAGATAAAGTTGTGGAGAAGTTTAAAGCAGGGTTAAAGAGGAAGTAAACCCTGATGGGTTTTACTTCCTATTTTGCTTGCTGCTGCAGCCTGCAAATGAAAAGCATAATGGGCTAGTATGCATCGCATACTAGCCCATTATGTGCCACTTACCTGCAAAAGAATCCAGTGATGTGACCTGTGTGGGCAGCGTCCATCTTCTGGCCCTCTTCCTTCCGGAACCGCGTGACGTCACTCCCGCGCATGCGCACGGGAGCCGCGATTAACGACATACGCTAGGGAAGAAACGACACTTAGTTTTGTTTCTTCCCTGCACATGCGCTGTTGGAATTTCCGGCCGACTACAAGTGAAATATCTCCTAAACTGTGCACGTTTAGGGGATATTTCCACTACCTATAGGTAAGCCTTATTCTAGGCTTACCTATAGGTAGAAGTCCAAAAAGTGGGTTTACAACCACTTTAAGTTAGAAAACAATATCCCTAGCTTTGAACATCTCATGGAACACTGTTCAATCCAGCATCCGAAAATGATATGAGTATGGCACAACTGCAAACCTACCAAGACATGGCCATCCACCTAAACTGACAGACTTTGCAAGGAGAGCATTAATCACAGAAGCAGCCAAGAGGCCCATGGTAACTCTGTAAGAGCTGCAGAGATCCACAGCTCAGGTGGGAGAATCTGTCCACAGGACAACTATTGGTAATGCACTCCACAAATCTGACCTTTATGGAAGAGTGGCAAGAAGAAAGACATTGTTGAAAGAAAGCCATAAGAAGTCTCGATTGCAGTTTGTGAGAAGCCATGAGGGGAACACAGCAAACATATGGAAGAAGGTGCTCTGGTCAGATGAGACAAAAATTTAACTTTTTGGCCTAAAAGCAAAATGCTATGTGCGATGGAAAACTAACACTGCAGATCACCCTGAACACATCATCCCCACCGTGAAAGATGGTGGTTGCAGCATCATGTTGTGGGGATGCTTTTCCTCAGCAGGGACAGGGAAGTTGGTCAGAGTTGATGGGAATATGAATGGAGCCAAAAACAGGGCAATAGTAGAAGAAAACCTGTAATGTCGCGTACACACGATCGGAAATGCCGCCAGCAAAACTCCATTTGGTCGGAAAATGCGACCGTGTGTATGCTCCATCGGACTTTTGCTGGCAGAATTCCAGCTACCAAAAGATTGAGAGCAGGTTCTCAATTTTGCGGTTGGAAAAAGTTCCTAGTCAAAAATGCGATCGTCTGTAGGCAATTCCGATGCGCCAAAAATGACGCATGTTCAGAATCAAGTACGAGACGGAAGCGCTCGGTCTGGTAAAACTAGCGTTCGTAATGGAGCTAGCACATTCGTCACGCTGTAAATTTATGGATCTTTTAATTCAGCGCATTCTTTTGTTCTTTATAATGCTAGAAGAATTAAGTTGTTTTGCTGCTGATATTCACACAGAGTTCTCACAAACTTATTTCTTTATTATTTCTTGTGATCTCCTGAATAATATTTTTTGTTTTTAAAGCCAGATCTCCATGATAATGTTTAGAATTATTTTTTATAGTCATTTTTTATTTATTTATTTTTTTAATCAAAAACTCCTTTTTTTGGATTATTTTTAAATTATTTTCTAGTGATCTCTATAATTTTTTTTTTTTTTGGTGTGTCAGGTTTCCACAACAACATTATTATCTTGTATTTTTAAAGCTCAAGGAAGTTGGTGTTGGTGTCCCTTGTTAATTAGACATTGTATTTTGGAAATGTACCTGCTTACTCACAAACTAACTGTCCTATTTGAATAAAAACACATAGGCAAGTATTTTCATATAAAAAAATCTCCATTTATTCTGGCTTATAATAACAAAATAAAGAGGAAGGCAACACTGGAGAAACTGCTTGAATTTGCGAAGCCTTTGTACCCCAGGGCACACAACAACTCTTTGTAAATTAAAAATTGGTAGCCTGAGAAGTCCATATAATAGGGAGCACAATCTGGTCCTGGACTCCCAGAGATCACGAACAGCAGCAGATGACATATATGTCCCCAGGCTGTGGTAATACAACAGGCTGCGTCTTCTGTCAGACCAGGCTGAAACCAGGGCCATCACTTTCTTGTCTTCCTTGCAGCCCTCCCTCCATGCTTCCCTGCAGCCTTCCCTGCAGCCTTCCTTGGAGGCTGTGGCTCTGGAGATGGACTTGTGGCAGGAGGAGGATGATGGGAGAGCGCACATAAGTGTACGTCATCGGTCATTTGGCCCCTCAACCTCTTGTGAATGGCCTCAACAAAAAGTTTTTCACAGTTGTGGCGTTGGCCCTCCTCTATTTGCAGCAATTTGGAAGCTATATAGTAGCCATAGGCCTCTTCAGCGTCGGGGGGTGTTTTCAGGGCCGCATTAGCCTCCTTAATGAGGCCCAGTGCTGCCTCCTCCACATTACTCCCCTTCCTGGCTCTTTTTGTTGGAAGGCGAAGTTTCAGCCACCTCCTGGCTGAAACTTGCCCCGCCTCCTCCTGGCTGACACTTAGCCCCGACTCCTCCTGTGTGCCACATTCCAGAGCCTCGTCCTGGCTGAGGTCTTCCTGTGTATGAAAAAGGGACATAGTTTTAGTTTTTGGTTCATCAATCACACACAATTTTCAGCTCATGACTGTTGCAAATTGAATGTTAATAAAAAGAAAAGACTATCATTCTGAGCCCAGCATTTTTCATTCTTGTCCCAATCATTTTTGGCCCCTACTGTCTATTGATATGTAAAGCACTTTTTGTTCAATCATTCATTTGTTATCAATAAAACATCTAGTTAGCAACAATAATTTTCAGACAATAAATAAGTAAAAAAATACTATACCTGGCTCCAGCTGGGCTCCTCCAATTCTTCCAGGATGGAAGGCCCAGGTTGGTCCTCGGAAGCCTCAGCTGTGGTTGAGGGAAGGGTTGAGGGAAGGGTGGAAAGTGATTCCCTGACTTCCATCTGGTCTTCCAGAAACCACATCCTGTTGTAGTACCACAGACTGGGTACATACACATCCTGCTGCTCTTGATCTCATAAAAGCCTGGATCTTATTAAGCGCCTTCCTATATGTGCTTCTCAAGCTACCAATTTTCCTCTCCACAAACTCGATGTCTGCTTTGGGGACCTGTGTCTTCACAAATTGCAGCAGTTTCTCCAGCGATGCCTTCCTTGATGGTTTGTTGCTATATAAGGGGTTTTTTAGCCTCCCACAAATTACGCATATCCCTGTATTTGTCAACGAACTGGCCCATGAAATCCGGGTCTTTGAATTGTTTCATCTTTGCTGAAAGAGCAAACACAAGACAAAAACACGAAATATCAGGCTAAACTCTCCTAATCTTATCCCAATATAGGCCTCAATCTATAATCAGTATAGGCCACTGATGTCCCAAGTTAAAATGTTACCTTCGTTATAACGTTCGTTGCTTCCGGTCCTTCATTTCTCCGCACACAGAACGTACGTACGACACACACGTGTTAACTTTATATACACTGCGCACGTGTGAAACTCCGCCCACGTCACCCGCTACTGACGTTCTTTCTAGAATATTCCCCGCCCCTTTTCTTCCTGCGCAGTGGGAGATGAACATGGCGGAGACACAGCAGGTGCATAATAGCAGTAACGAGGAGGAAAGCCCGGAGCCTGAAATGCCCCGATCCCAGAGGAGAAGATTTAAGGCCTCAAATATGGCCTTTGTAGAGATGGTGGAGATGGTGGACATCTTAAAGAGGGCCGACTATGATGGGAAGTATGGACCGTGCCTAAACCCAAATGTGAGAATGGCCAAGATCATGACTAAAGTTGTGAAAAGTCTGCACAGGAATTTTGGGGTACGACGATCCAAGGAGCAATTGAGGAAACGCTGGTCAGACCTTAAATTGAGGGAGCAGGATCAGTATAGAAGGATCAAGAAAGTGCTTCTAAGAAGTAAGTACTTGTCGTGTGTTCCTATTATGATTATTACTTGCATGCTGCGCCAGGTGCTTTTCTTTACTGTTGTACAGTTTAAAATGGCGAGAGTTACAGAGTTAATTACATTTGGTCATGCTAATTTGTATAAAAAGAAGTTTAGGACATTGTTGTCTAGATAGTGTTTGTAACTAGAATGAATTGCAAACTTGATTCAGTGTAATGTAAGGAGAGGACACTCAGCAGCTGTTTACACATCTGGACTCAGGAGCACTAGTGTGGGACACAAGAACAAACTTTTTAGGGTGTCCCACACAGGTACTCCAGTGGATACTTGGGGTGTCTACATGTGTGAAACTTGTCCACAAAAGGTAAGTATTTCAGCTTTGTTAAGGAAATAATTAATGTCTTCAACTTGGAACTCTGCCCAAACAGACAATTGTACCCCACTTTGAGCAAAAACAAAAATAGTCCAGCGCTCTGGATATCACAAAGTCAAACTGCAACGGCCAGAAGTAAAAAACTGAATAATTTAATAAAGGCAGTTCATAAAGACAGTCCCATGGATACACAGTACTTGAAAACAATCATTAAGAACTTATAATATGTGACAAACTGTCCATCAAGCAACAAGAGTCCAAAACGGGAGATCCATCCAACTACATGGTCCCAAGCTGTGATAAAATGGGGGGGGGGGGTGAAGGGGAGGGGGGAACCCGGGTATAAGCACTCCGGAGACCCACAGGATCCCCGCTGGATGTGGGGTGCGAGCCCTGAAAGGATGGCTCACCGGCTCCGGAATGCCGTTCTGTGTGTGCGGCGTGGAGGGAGACAACCACTTCACTGTGAGGAAGGAGAGCAAGCCAAAGCTCCGTCCAGCAAAGGGCGATGATGTCAGCCCAGCTGGGAGGCCGTTCCGAGAAGGGAAGGGCACGGCTAATTCTGCATTCATCACCTTTTTTTGCTGGCTCCTTTATTCCCCTCCTTGTCTTCTTTTTACCTCACTTTGCACTGCTGCATCCCCTGAGTGACACCATTCAACATAGAGGCGTTTCATCTCTGAGGGGACACAGACCGGCACGTCAGCGGCTCAGTGTCTTACCAGCTGACACTCCAGCGGCTCTTCTTTGTGAAGCCGAGCCGTTCCCTTCTCGGAACGGCCTCCCAGCTGGGCTGACGTCATCGCCCTTTGCCGGACGGAGCTTCGGCTCGCTCTCCTTCCTCACGGCGAAGTGGTTGTCTCCCTCCATGCCGCACACACAGAACGGCATTCCGGAGCCGGTGAGTCATCCTTTCAGGGCTCGCACCCCACATCCAGCGGGGATTCTGCGGGTCTTCGGAGTGCTTATACCTGGGTTCCCCCTTCCCCCCCATTTTATCACAGCTTGGGACCATGTAGTTGGATGGATCTCCCGTTTTGGACTCTTGTTGCTTGATGGACAGTTTGTCACATATTATAAGTTCTTAATGATTGTTTTCAAGTACTGTGTATCCATGGGACTGTCTTTATGAACTGCCTTTATTAAATTATTCAGTTTTTTTACTTCTGGCCGTTGCAGTTTGACTTTGTGATATCCAGAGCGCTGGACTATTTTTGTTTTTGCTCTTCATCTGTATCTATCAGTTACGATTGCTCTAGCTGCACTGGTTTCACCCCCCCCCCCCCCCCCCGAGTTAACATATGTCAAATGTTATATTATATATTATATGTTACACATCACATGTTATGGTTTAGCTCCCCAGGTGTCCATTTACTGGCGCTGGGATATTGTTGTTGTACCCCACTTTGAAGCAATGTTTCATATTCCTATTTCTGGCCACAAATATCTGTGTATAAGTATACCTTTTGTTTCATTCTCATAGGGGAGAAAAGACTCGGGACGTCTGATGACACCAGGGACCCCCCCTTACCTCCTGATAAGGGGAGCAAAGGACACAACCAGAGGATGTGGAGGAAGGAGAGGTGGTGGAAATTGTCACCACAACAGGTGAGTGTCTGACACCACAGATTCAGGTAATAGATGTATGCCTGCATATTTATAATACATGGTGTGATTTTTTTCTTTTAGGTGATGTGCATGTTGTGGAAGAACAATCTACTCTTTTCACCACTGACAGTGCACAAAGACTAATCCAGGAATTGTAGTCAGGATTTAGACATCATCAAGAAAAAGACAAATGAGGTTGAACAAAAACTGAAGAACATGATTGATGTACTAGGAAGAATCTAAAGAACTACCAAATGACACCAGTTTATATTTTTAGGGACCACGTTTTTACATTTTTTTACGTATTTTAAAAGCCAAATTTGGAAGATGCACACAATGTGTCAACATGTGCTATCTGACCTTCAGGGGATATCAATGTATGTGTTTTGTGGGTGCAACCCCTTCCTCGTAACTCAAGTAGGTGAGAGGAAGGGGTTGCACCCCCAAAACACTTCCATTGATCCCACATGATGGGAGATAGCACATGTTGACATTAGGTATGGGATCAGAAAGGAAATCCCCAGTTTTAATCCCAATTTGTGTGTATCTAATAAAATTTGGCTTTTACAGGGGTGACATCACTCCATCTGGTGAAGGCAAGATCAAGACATTTTTGACACTATAATGTCTGATATTGCCTTCAGTTTTTCAATGTTGAACTTTGTAAGTTCCAGAGTTGTGTATGTTATGTTTGCAAACATGCCTGTTTATGTACTTTTCTAAAAATTTCAAGGTAAAACTTTAAAAAACAAGATGTGTTTTTTTGAACACAAAATGTTTTATAACGCACATGTGAATGTGCACGGAGTAAAAGGTTTTATACTCAACAATGTGTGGCTTTCAATGCTCAATACCACTTTTTGTATTAAGTTGGTGTTTACAGTGACAATGGGGGTTAGTTAATAATATAAAAACCACTTGGCACTACAAGTGCACTAGGAGACAGCTTAAAACAAACACAAGCAGTAAATCAAAATCAAGATTTTATCGGATCATTTTTTTTTTATTTAGAAAATATTTAAAAATGTTCTGGCATAGCACTGGCCTCCCTACCCGTAAAATATTCAACATATTTTTCCCGCACTTCACGGGCACGTTGGGGGGGCAAGCCAGGACGGCCAGCTTCCAGGGCCGTCATTGTTGTTGTTTGCACTCCACCATATTTATAGCCGTTAGAAATAGGCTGAACCAGCTGGCCATTATCCCAAAGGTATTCTTCATGACTCTTCGGGCTCTGGCCAGCCGGTAGTTAAAAACCCTCTTCTCCGGAGTGAGGGTCCCCTGGGGGAATTGCCTCATCAGGTGATCGCCCAGACCAAATGCTTCATCAGCAATAAAAACAACTGGGAGTCCTTCAACGTTCTCTTCCACAGGTGGCAATCCCAAGCCACCACTCTGGAGATGTCCATAGAACTCCTTCTGGGCAAAGACTCCACCATCTGACATCCGGCCATTCTTCCCCACATCCACATTGAGGAACTCATATGTCGCCGACACCACCACCATCAACACAATACTATGAAACCCCTATAGTTAAAATAGTATGAACCCGAATGGGGTGGTGGGACTATGTGGATGTGTTTCCCATCAATTGCCCCTCAACAGTTGGGAAAGTCCCAACAGTTGGCAAAACTGCGATTCCTGTGGCGTTGAAGGAAACTGTGGAGTCAGAACAGAGAAAATAAAATTAGTAATTTTGCACATAACATTGCAAGCAGATTAGACACAAACATTCTTGGCCAAAATCAGTATAATTTTTATTTTAAGGAGTATTTAAAGACAAAAGTATAAGGTCCACTTATCAGATTCTCCCCCCCCCCCCCCCTGATGACCCATTGTAAAACATTTTTTTGGGGAGGGGTATGTTTTGGACAGGTAACCCTCTCCACTTTATTGAGAGCTGAATGCATAAATAATGTGTGTTACTTTGGCCAGCCCCTCCTTACTTACACTGTTGTCAGCCCACTGGACAGGTAAGAAGTGTCATAATACTAAAATATAAATACACACTGTACAAATTGAACCACGTTTTTACATTCCGCAATTAACTATCAAGATAATAATAGGAGAACAAAACTTTAAACAGTACCATTTGAAAGTGTTCAGGCAGGCCCTTTCACTATATGCTTTGGTGAATTCATCCATAAATATGACCACAAAAGAGGTAGGTATAGTGTGTATGGGTTTGGCAAAGTCAGCAGATAGAGGATTGGTATCGGATGACTTAGTGGTTGGGAGGAGGGAGGGTTACAAATGATTTTGTGACCCCCAAAAAAAAGCCTCTGCCACTCTGCCTGAATTTAAGGATGCAAATAACATTTGTACACATTTTAGGGCGTGTTTAGGGTAAAGCACTACAATGGAGCTGACAAAATACATTGTTAAGTGACTAGACTAGGTGTATATGGGCCCAGGATAGCACGCTGGGGAGGTTAGTGAAGGCAAATATGCATGAATGACAAAAAAAGGAGGATTAAAAAAATTCAGCATGCATGAGGATAAAGAGGACATTCACAGCATATTACAATCATGGCAATTATGGAATGATGAAAGAAATGCAAAACATAAGCATGCATTAAATACATAGAATGTGATGTTAAAGGAGAAAACTTACCCTAATATAGTCCTTCTGCAGGACCTGAATTATGTCAGAACAGGTCTCTGAAATAATGATCCCCAGAGCCTGGGGGGAGATGCCTGTCGAGAACTTGAGGTTCTGCAGACTTCTCCCTGACGCCAAGTACCGCAAGGTGGCGACGAGCCTCTGCTCCGGAGTGATGGCTTGCCGCATGCAGGTGTCCTGCTTCGTAATATAAGGGGTCAGCAAAGCCAACAGATGGTGAAAAATGGGGTCCGTCATCCGGAGATAATTCCTGAAATCATCAGGGTTATTCTCCTGGATCTCACGCAGCAAAAGCATATGAGAGAATTGGTCACGCTGGAGTAACCAATTCTTGGTCCATGAACTCCTCCCCACCCTGTTTATGGATTGGGCTTGGGTCAAAGTAAGAACCCCAACACCAAGCCACCGCACAGCACGAACTCTACGAGGAGTACGTAACCGCAACATGGCTTCAAAACGGTCGGCTGGTCCGAACGAACTTAACAGAACGCACTGAAGAACAGCAAGGCCTGTGAAGAACGCACTGAAAAACAGATACGAACTGACTACAAGCACTGAAAACCACATACAAACCCACAAGCACAAACTGAAGAGCAGTAACAGACTGAAAAGCACGAAAGCTGAAAAGCGCAAATCGTCTCTCACCAAACTTCTACTAACACAAGATTAGCAGAAGGAACCCAAAGGGTGGCGCACTGGCTATTGAACTCCCTTTTTCTAGTCCCGTCGTACGTGTTGTACGTCCCCCCGTTCTGGACGGTCGGAATTTGGTGTGACCATGTGTATGCAAGACAAGCTTGAGCAGAATCCCGTTGGAAAAGCCATCATACCTTTTTCCGACCAAAATCCCGATCGTGTGTACGCGGCATTAGAGTCTTCCAGCAGGACGATGACCCTAAACATACAGCCAGAGCTACAATGGAATGGTTTAGATCAAAGCATATTCATGTGTTAGAATGGCCCAGTCAAAGTCCAGACCTAAATCCAATTGGGAATTTGTGGCAAGACAAGAAAATTGCTGTTTACAGATGCTCTCCATCCAATCTGACAGAGCTTGAGTTATTTTGCAAAGAAGAATGCACAAACATTTCACTCTCTAGATGTGCAAAGCTGGTAGAGACATACCCAAAAAGACTCGCAGCTGTAATTGCATTGAAAGGTGGTTCTACAAAGTATTGACTCAGGGGGGCTGAATACAAATGCATACCACGATGTCTACGAGAACCTTGCCTCTCCGGGAACTCGCACTTCTGTTTGGCGTTTGGCGGAAGCCTTTGGCTCCTGCTGCTGTCAATCACAGCCAGTGAGCCAATCAGGAGGCAGAGGGGGTGGGCCGAGCTGCAGCTTCGCGTGTGAATGGACACACAGGGCCGCAGCTCAGGAGTGTGCCTGCTTGCTGTGCGGGCACACGGCAGGAGGAAGGAGCACCAGCGGGGGACTCAAGAAAAGGAGGATCTGGGCTGCTCTGTGCAAAACCATTGCACAGAGCAGGTAAGGATAACATGTTTGTTATTTTAATGTAAAAAAAAAAAAAAAACAAGGGTTTAGTAACACTTTCTTTATTTTTTTTAATTATATTTTACAATTTTAGTTTTTTACATTATTTGAAACGCCCTTCAGGGGTTGGTGAAATATCAGGGGTCTAAACAGTCTAAACAGACACCCAAAGACTTTTGAGACAGAGAAAGAGCACTAGCTGCAGAATGAATTAATAGGAAGCACTTTATACAGAGGCTCCCTGTTCATTCATAAACTAAAGCATTTTAAAACACAGGGAGGGCCATAGGGGGATTTATTCCAGTATTTGTGCCCACTCCTGCTGCTCTGGGCCTCCTTGTTAAACCTATGAGACCTGGGCCCTGTACAGGAGGGTAGGTGCTATCCCCTTATCAGCAGCCCTGGGCATGTGTCTTTGCTTCTAGGATGCAGTACTCAGGTCTGCACACTGTCATATGGGGGGGTAGAAGGTCATTGTAACGGATCCCCGTCGTACTCCACTTGAGTGCTTCCATTAGTACACTGCTTCCTCCAATCTGGACCTTCAGATATCAGATTTTACAGCCAAGTTCTGTAACCAAGAACCAGATGAGACTAGCTCAGTTACAAGGCTGGAACATGAACTGTTTATTGAAACACAGGTACACAGAGGTAACACTCGGGACAATCCCCCCTCCCTTTGCATTCATGGTGGGGTAGACTGTCCAATCAGCTGTTGGAGGAATTCCCCCCTCCCTCCTCACAGCAAATACACATACACATCCCATAATACTTTTCTCCCAAGGCAGACAGACACAATAGAACAATGGAGTACAGCCCAAACAACCCAGCAAAGAGTCCAAAACAGTATAAGTATATATATGAGTGTATATATATATATATATATATATATATATATATATATATATATATATATATATATATGTTCTCGGTAACCCTGTGCCCCTAATAGACACAGGGTAACGTAAGACATAGGAGGTGCATGGGGAGCTGAAGCAGGTTTCCCAACCTCTCCAATGAATTCTGGGTTCTACCAGCCCAAAGTGACTCCCGTCACAATCATTAGTATTAGTGCAAATACAGACTGTATAGATCTTACACAGGAATTAGACTCAAGGCTAACTAACACAGGGAAAGGCGATCACAAAAAAGATAAGCATCAATCAGTGGTGGTGGTAATGGTGAGTGGAGGGCCTGTCAAGAGCACCTGCCCTAAATGAATAATGGAACTATTAAACCTTTAAAAAATGGGAGCACAAATACATTACTGAGAGGACAAATATATAAATAGCTACAAAGTGAAATATGGGTAAAAGTGAACATAAAATCATAACATCCCCATGTTTCAAGACTGTGACATGATTGTAGATTTGTCCACAGCCAGTTTATTTCAAACATTGTTTCATGATATGTTGTTATATTCACTATTCTGTAATGTTATTTCTTGAGTCCCTCCCCCACGCCAATAAGTTAAATCCCTTCTCTGAGCAAGGGTGTATTTTTTATGGGTCCTCTACACCTTCACAGTCCTCCATTGTTCTTCTTAATTCACTAACAACTGCAGGGAGGAAGAGACTCTAGGGCAGCCTGCATGGCATAGCTGGGTCCTGCACAGCTCATGGGTGTTGAGAAGACTGGTCATCCAGTGCACAGCTAGTAACCTGGAGTGACTAGTATTCTCAACAGGAAATGCCACCATTACAACAGCTAACAGTTAGCATTTGTTTATTGATTATAATTGAAAGGAGTCAATAGCTGCATGTGCCACCTGTGGCTCCCAGGGCATGGGAAAGCACCAGGAATTATATGCTTAAGCACTTTTGAGCCTCTAATACATCTGTGTACATGAGGCTTAAAGCTGGGGCACTTGCTTCAATTGATGTATTTATTTTACTGCAAGAACAATAGCTGTAGAGAGGAAAATAAGGCAGACTGCAGTCTCAGTAATAGGCAAAAAGGAAATGTGCTACTACTGCAGAAGTAGACACTAGAATAAAAATATAATTATTTGGTTATGTGTTCCAGCTATGAATATAACATGTGGCACTTTTCTGATTCGTTCATGTGTGTATACATTTTAGCTGGAGCTACCGAGGTCTGTAATCAAGGATCATTTCATCACAAGGACCAGGGATAGCCTGTAGGTCCATGTGCTACACATAAAAAGGAGCCAAGAGTGCTGCTAGGTAAGAACATTTTTAGAAAATATTTTATTTATATGTACCTGCCAAGAAAATGCAAAATTTCACTTTTTACCATCAACCATAATATGTGATTTCTGCTGAAAGAATAGCTCAATGGTCCTCCTATTCAGCAGAAATCACATGTCCAAGTGCATGAATCTGTGTTCAAGTGTTAGCATTACCAAAGCTATGTGATGTAAGAGCCGATTTAAAGAGGAACTTCAGTCCTCTTGATCGTAGGTTTGCCCCCTCCATTGACTCCCCCTTTGGGACCTGGCTAAGGGCCCTTTTACACTGATCAGTTTTTGATGCGCTTTTGATGCCTTCCCATTGACTTTACAATGGAAGGTGCTTATGAAAAACTTTACCAAAGATGCAGCATGCATGACTTTTCAAAGCACAGCACACCTGCAGTGTGAAGAGTTCCATAGGAATTAAAGGCATGCATTTTTCTTCTGCTCTTTAAACCCCAAAAGCTCATTAAAAACAGATCAGTGTGAATGGGCCCAAAGTCCCATGATGGATCTGCGTATGCGCCGGGCTTTGCTCACACATGTGCAGAAAAAAAAGGTCCCGGATCTCTTTTAATGTGCAGTGCTTGCATGTGGCAACCCATGTACCGTACGTGCATTTATACCAAAGGGCTCTGCTGGGTCCCAAAGGTTAGCAGAGCCTTGCAGCACGTCTATGAACATATGCACAAGGTCATGCTCGCCTAAGTGTTGTGCTGCAGCACAAACAAAATAAAAAATCCAGAAAAAAATTATCCAATTGTAGTAGAGGGAGGGGGCTGGAAGCAAATACATTCACATTGTCTTACGGGGTGAAAGGCCGCTTTAAACAATAGGTTAACTTTGTAGCCAGTCAGGCAGGTCTCTTGGTGAATCCAAAAGTTATTGTACAATCAGTTTGTAATGTGCACCATCAGTTTAAGGCTTGAAAGATGCAGACAGCACTAAAGGGAACCCGCAGCAGCATTTTCTCCAGGAAAGATCAGTATTTAGGCTCTTTGTTTACACCGTTTGTGATAAAGGATACGTTTACCTTTTGTAACATGTTACATGTTACACCCGTATTCAGGGTGTAACATGTAACATGTTACAGATGTACCAGCCTCTGTACCCCCCTGATCCTCCCGCTCACTGTCACAATCTAAAAAAAAAACAAAAAAAAACCCAGCCGTGTCATTCATTCACAGTGTTCTGTGAATGTGAAAACTACAAGTACCAACAGCCTAAGCGGTTGTCGGCTTGTAGTTCTCAATGAACTACCAGTGTACTGTTGAGCGCTCTAGGTAGTTCGTTGAGCTTCCTGTCAGAGTGTAACTGCCTGCCTGTTTTGGGGGTATGGGCAGACAGCTACACAGGCAATCGGCAGGAGCCTGGCATTACACCCACAATCTGCCGATCGTGGGTGCAGTGCTTTGTAGGCTCCAATAAAAAAATAAAAAAAAAGCATGTGCATTTATTATTTTTTGTAAAGGTAAACGTAGTCTTTAAAGTATAACTAAAGGCAAAACATTTTTTTTTTTAGTTTTGGATAAAGTGGAGAGGGGTTAGAACACTTGTCAGGTTTTTATTGCTGTTTGCGCCCCCATTAAGGAGATTCGCCCTCTCTATTTATCCTGTGTACCATTATCATTGAAAGTAAAAGAAAATCTAAAATTTTGGGTTGTCCCTAGAAAAGTAGTATAAGGGAAATCTTCCAATGTGAACACTAGTTCTGGTGACCTGGGGAATTCCCTTAACTTGCAGGGATTTCCTCTCACTTCCTGTTTGGCTATGGGACAGGAAGTGAAGGGAAATCTCCCTAATGGGATACAGAAGGCGAAAACAAATCTAACAGGGGTTATAACTTTCCTTTGCTCTATTGAAGAAAAAAACAAACCTTTTGCCTATAGTTCCACTTCAACATCCAAGGTTCACGTCAAATTAGTAGCGTATAGTAGAACTCCTAAAAGTTTCAGATATACAATATAAGCAAAAAAAAGCAGCGTAAGCAAACTGACGCATATAATTGATTGCTTAAACATTTCCAGTATGCGGAAGAGGAGGCCAGTAATTCGTGTTTTATCAGATGTTGGAGCATTTTCTACTTTCTTGATTTTCTGTTTCAGATCTCAAAATCAAAGTAGTTTTGATGAAGATGAAAAGGAGAAGGAGATGGCAAGACAGCCTCTTAGCTCAGATCATAAACAGCTTTTGCATTTTTCAGCTGAGCAGAATCACAGTAAAGTGATTGATGGCTGTGCCTAAGGAAGATTTAATGGCGTACTGTCACTGAAGGCACAGTATGGCTGTGATTTATGCTAACAGTCCACAGAAAAGGAGTTCTAAACCTGCCAATAACAATAATGAGAAAAGCTGGTCAAGATGTAAATAAAAGAAATGCATTGTCTTAGCCAGGTGCTACCTGCAATAGTATTACATTCAAGAAGTGTGTGCAGGAGATCGGGGTCAAGTAACAATGCAAGGGGTCAATGCCACCATACAGAAAAAACGGTTCAGCTAATTGTGTCTGGTACAATGCTGATTTTATAAAGGAAATATAATTCTCTAAGGGGGGAAGGGGGGGGGATGGTGAATAAAACAGAGAACAGAATGTATTGCTGCAGCAGTACTGTAAATTATATATATATATACATATATATATATATATATATATATATATATATATATATATATATATATATATATATCGTATTTACAGTACTTCTGTACTTCTGCAGCAATACATTCTATTCTCTGTTTTATTCACCATCCCCCCCCTTCCCCCCTTAGAGAATTATATTTCCTTTATAATTATATATAAATGCATACATTGGCACTCAGAGTTTTGGTATCACCCACAATTTTTTTTAATTCAAATATAAGACAAAACTGTTTTGTTAATCAAGTGTTACATTAATGAAAGAATCCTGCACTTTGGTATTTTAGCTGGCAGGGGAAAGCATACTGCAATAAACAATTATAATAATTGCCTTTATATGCACATGAAATCCCAGTCTTTTGCCCTGTACACACGGTCAGATTTTTCCGATGGAAAAAGTGCGATCGGATTGTGTTGTCGGAAATTCCGACCGTGTGTGGGCTCCATCAGACTTTTTCCATCTGAATTTCCGACACACAAAGTTTAAGAGCAGGCTATAAAATTTATGGACAACAAAATCCGATTGGTAAAATTCCGATCGTGTGTACACAAATCCGAAGCACAAAGTGCCACGCATGCTCAGAATAAGTTAAGATTTGAAAGCTATTGGCTACTGCCCCGTTTATAGTCCTGACGTACGTGTTTTACGTCACCACGTTCAGAATGATCGGATTTTCCAACAACTTTGTGCGACCGTGTGTATGCAAGACAAGTTTGAGCCAACATCCGTCGGAAAAAATCCATGAATTTTGTTGTCGGAATGTCCGATCAATGTCCGATCGTGTGTACGGGGCATTAGTCCGTAGGGTTCAATATTGAGTTGGTCCACCCTTTGCAACTAAACAGCTTCAACTCTTCTGGAAAGGCTGTCCACAAGGTTTAGGAGTGTATCTATGAGGATGTTTAACCATTCTTCCAGAAGCGCATTTGTGAGGTCAGGCATTGATGTGGACAAGAAGGCCTGGCTCGCAGTCTCAGCTCTAATTCATCCCAAAGGAGTTCTATTGGGTTGAACTCAGGACCCTCTGCAGGCCAGTCAAGTTCCTCCACCCTAAACTCGCTCACCCATGTCTTTATAGACCTTGCTCTGTACACTGGTGCGCAGTCATGTTGGAACAGGAAGGGGCCATCCCCAAACTGTTCCCACAAAGTTGGGAACATTAAATTGTCTTGGTATGCTGACACCTTAAGAGTTCCCTTCACTGGAACTAAGGGGCCAAGCCCAACCCTTGAAAAACAACCCCACACCATAATCCCCCCTCCACTAAATGATTTGGACCAGTGCACAAAGCAAGGTCCATAAAGACATGGATGAGCGAGTTTGGGATGCCATTAAAGTTCATGTGCCTGTAAAGGCAGGCATCCCAATACTTTTGGTAATATAGTGTATATTAGAAGAGGAGTGTTCAGAGGCAAAAAAACATAAAAATCACTTGAGCGTTCTGGAGAGGAGATCTTGGGCAGAAAAAACGCTGAACCTGCCCAAACACGTGTAAACATACTTAAATGCTTAATGCGCTAGGTGTTTGAACGTCTATCCATTCCTATAGCCAGAATGCATTCATATTCTGGCCAATGCAATCTATGAACGCAAAACACGCTTTTTTAAGCTGCATCTAAGGAAGGAATAAAAAGGTTCTGTGTGCATGAAGCCTAAAAAATGTTTCAGTGCTTTAGAAAAAGGAATCAAGTGATAATATCCGTAGAGCGTCTTTACTTGCCCATGTCGCTGAATCCAGACGTCTACCTGCGTGTTTTTTTATCACTCGATATAAGAAAAGCATTCAACACTGTTTCATGGCCAAACTTACCGTATATACTCGAGTATAAGTCGAATTTTTCAGCACATTTTTTTGTGCTGAAAGTGCCCCCCTCGACTTATACTCGAGTCAAGCACTTTTCTGCAGCAAAAAATTTAATTTTCCGAACCGACTTTGGGGCCCCGTATCTCAGGGCCACTTGGTGCTAGGAACCCCAAATTTGGTGTGCAAACCCAGTGGAACTGGTATCACAACATATCCAAAGCTGGGGTTCCTTGCATCAAGTGGCCCTGAGATACGGGGTCCCAAAACTGGTTCGGAAAATGTCATTCTCTGCTGCAGAAAAGTGCTTGACATTTTCTGAACCGACTTTGGGGCCCCATATCTCAGGGTCACTTAGTGCTAGGAATCCCAAATTTGGTGTGCAAACCCAGTGGGACTGGTGCCATAACATATCCAAAGCTGGGGTTCCTTGCATCAAGTGGCCCTGAGATACGGGGTCCCAAAACCGGTTCGGAAAATGTCATTCTCTGCTGCAGAAAAGTGCTTGACATTTTCTGAACTGATTTTTGGGGCCCTGTATCTCGGGGCCACTTGGTGCTAAAAACACCAGCTTTGGAAATTTTATGGTGCTAGTTCCACTGGGTTTGCACACAAAATTTGGGGTTCTTAGCACTAAGTGTCCCCGAGATACGGGGCCCCAAATTCGGTCAACTGTGTCCATCTGCAGCAATGTCGTTTCGGGGCCCTTTGGGTTCAGAGACCCCAAATTTTGGCTGCAGCTAGGGGGCATCTAGGAACCCTTAACTACCGAGTTTGAAGTTCAGGGGACCTATGGCTGCAAATGGGCACAGTGAGGCATGCAAATGGGCACAGTGATGCTGCAAATGGGCATTGTTGACCCTCTTTTCCACTTACAGTACCTGTGCATTTCTCACCCTCGTCTTATACTCGGGTCAATAAGTTTTTCCCATTTTTTTGTGGTAAATTAGGGCCTCGACTTATACTCGGAACGACTTATACTCGAGTATATACGGTATAATATATTCTTCAAAAATGGGGATTTGGACCGCATTTTTTGAAGTGGATTTCATCCTTATACGACAAGCCGAATGCATTTATCAAATATGCTGATTTTAAATCAGACCCTTTCCCTATTGGAAGAGGCACCCGTCAAGGATGTCCTCTTTCCCCCCTCCCATTTGCACTCCTCATTGATCCCTTGGCCCATTTAATTAGATCTGATCCAAACATAAACATCTTTTATCTGGGGTAAAACGAAACCTCCAATCTCTAAATCCACTCTGTCTTCCACAATGCTGCGGAGGTTTAGGTCTCCCAAATATTTCTGCTTACTATCATGCCGCCCACTTTGCATATTTACCGAAAATACCATGCAATCAAAGAAATTCCTTGATGGGTAAAAATTGAGCCTATTGACTGTGACCCTACGGTATATCAGTATCTAACATGGTATGGTTAAGACCAACTGATCCTACTTTTATTTGCAATCCAATCCCAAAACATTCTATAAACGGATAAATTATCTGTATTCCATGCTTTGAAAGAATTAGGAGCGATCCAGGCAGGGTAAAAAGCGGGATTTTTAACAAAGGAAATGAGCGGTAAATGAGGAGATTGAGGGCCAAGAGAAGTTTTGAATCTTTTGGGGCAGATTCAGATTCTCTTGGCCCTCAATCTCCTCGTTTACCGCTCGTTTCTTGGTATTTTTGGTATCTTTGGTATCTGCTTCCTCCATACATTCTTTTCCTACTTTGTGTGATACATTTGGACTTATCGGAACTGTTCTGATATTTGCAAATAAAATGTTTTTTTCCAATCGTGTCTCAATACCAACTATCCCAGATGTCGCGTTTTGAATGCATATGTATTTCTGACCCTCATGCTAGAGGACTTGTTTCCTTGAGCAAATTTTAGCTAGTACTAACACTGGTCCCCCCTCATATTTCTCCAAATGGGAACTAGACCTTAATTGCTCATTTAATGCTACTGAATTGTCTAGCATATGATCCGCCAATAAGCCCTGGTTCACATTGATGCGATTTGGCATGTCAAATCACATGCCAAATTGGCTACAATTGCTGGCAATGGCAGTGTCTGAATCGGCGCAACGCCACATATGCGACGCCGCAAGGATTCCCAAAAGTAGTTTCTGTACTACTTTTGCCGATTTGGGGGTGCGTTTTCCTTTGACATCTGTGCAGGAACCTGCACAGATGTCTCTGAAATCCCCCCTGAAGTCGAGCTGAATTCCCGCTGTCAGCATGAACATAAACAACTAACTTTAAGGTGCTAACCCATTAGTATTTGTAGAATATCGAAATATGCTTCTGATTACCCTGGAGCTTGTTTTCGCGGCTGTTCAGAGTTTGGCACTCAACTTCATATTTCGTGGGATTACCCAAAATGAAATAAAAAACGACCTATAATTCTACTCTTGATGTTAACTCCACTTAAACAGTTCAGTTTTAGGTAGCCTCTGACAGGTTGAATCATACTTAAATCATCTTCATATACCTTGCAGAGTTTCTTTTTAAAATGTATTAGATTTAATGCATCTAAACCTACAGAAATCTATTGTATGGCTTGTAGTAGTACTAGTATCCTTATGTCAGATGACAGTTGCTGTTATAAAGTGCTTTAGTGCCATCTAGTGGGCATACAAAATCATAGCAGCTTTCAAAAATTTCTAGGAGTGAGTGAAACTGAGCCTATGCAAATCAATTCTCATGTTAACCGATCAGTCATTGACAGATCATAATTTGCAGGGAGTAGGGGAGTAGGAGTAGGGGGTTGCAATTGTACGTTGGTTGCACTGGGTAATTGTACTGACAGGTGCTGTAAATCACATAAAAAAGGGAATCTAAATATGTTTGCAACAGAGTTTTTGACAACTGTGTATTAAAACAGACAGCTGATTGGAATATTAAGGGTACCACGTTAGCCCAGCATTAGGGTTAGAGTTATCTATACAGTAAAACTGTGTTTTATTTGTATGTATTATGCTCATGTTTTAACCACTTAAGCCCCGGACCATTTGGTTGGCCAAAGACCAGAGCACTTTTTGCGATTTGGCACTGCATCGCTTCAACTGACAATTGCGCTGTCATTCGACGTGGCTCCCAAACAAAATTGACGTCCTTTTTTTCCCACAAATACAGCTTTCTTTTTGTGGTATTTGATCACCTTTGCGGTTTTTATTTTTTGCGCTATAAACAAAAAAAGAGCAAAAATTTTGAAAAAAACGCATTTTTTTTAACTTTTTGCTATAATAAAAATCCTCAAAAAATATATAAAAAAATATTTTTTTCCTTAGTTTAGGCCGATACGTATTCTTCTACATATGTTTGGTAAAAAAAATCGCAATAAGCGTTTATTGATTGGTTTGAGCAAAAGTTATAGCGTCTACAAAATAAGGGATAGTTTTATGACATTTTTATTAATAATTTTTTTTTTTACTAGTAATGGCGGCGATGAGCGATATTTTATCGTGACTGCGACATTATGGTGGACAGATCGGACACTTTTGGCGCTATTTTGGGACCATTCACATTTATACAGCGATCAGTGTGATTAAAAATGCATTGATTACTGTGTAATTGTAACTGGTAGTGAAGTGGTTAACCAGGAGGAGGCGCTGCAGGGGTTAAGTGTGTCCTAGGGAGTGATACTAACTGTAGGGAGATGGGCTGTGTGTGACATGACACTGATCACCGCTCCCGATCACAGGGAGCTGTGATCAGTGTCAGTGTCATTAGGCATCGCCTCACGGAGAGGAAGAACGAGGAAATGCTGATGTAAACAAGTATTTCCCTGTTCTTTCTCTCTGTGAGACATCGAGTCCGCGGGACCCGCGATCACACTCACGGAGCACGCGGCAGGGTCGTGCGTGCCGCCGGCGGAGCGCACGTGACCACGCCTGGCGGCAAATTTAAAGGGACGTAACTGTACGCCCATTTGCCTGTCTGCGCCATTCTGCCGACGTAAATGTTCGTGCGGCGGTCGGCAAGCAGTTAAAAAAGCAATCCCTTTAAATAAAGGTGTCACAAAGAGGTTTATTATATTAACCCACATTTACATTTCCTTGATTACATGTTGCCTTTAAGGGCCCATTAACATTTTTCAGTGAGCCACCATGTTTTATGTCATGAAATAACTTGAACTGCATTAAGGCAGTCCTTTGAAAGTAATGGGCTGCCAATGCACCAAATTATCCTGAAAATAAGACATGTCACAATATTTGGTACGCAATGCACTACAACGCACTATGATCATGCATTGTTGGGAGCTGCATCGCATGTGAGTTGGGATACTCATATTTTATAGAAAAGACTTTATGTGTCTTTTCTGCCAAGAAACTCATACCTATAATCAATCACAACAGCCACAAAACCAAGGAAGCTTACATTCAGACATCCCTACCATAGTCTCATATGCACAGTTTATGCACAGCATCCAAGTAACCCATCTATATTTTTAAGTTATGAAAAATAAAATATAGGAAAGAATCTGATTAGCTGCTGGTTTCAGCACTTTTGTGACTCTTTTAGACACATTTATGCAAGAAGTATTATATTCGTATATGGCAGTGCTCTCCTTAGTATTAAAGTATATTTGAACCCCTTTGGTCTGTTAAATATACCTATAAAAGTATTTAGTTAAATCTGTTTGAAAAGTATCATAAAACAGTTCATTCATTCTGCAAGAAATCCAATGAGCCCCTAACATCATGTAGTAAGTTGACAACACATAGTTACATAGTTAGATTGAAAAAAGACAAAAGTCTATCCAGTTCAACCACAAGAAAAAAAATTAATAAATAGAAAACCTCCAAATACAGAACCCTGTACCCACAAATCATCTATAGGAAGGCAAAACTCTTTAAAGCAGGATCCAATTTTTGCCAGCAGAGAAAATAAATCTTTCTTGATCTCCTAAGACAGGGGTCACAAAACTTTCTAAACAAAGGGCCAGTTTTCTATCCATCAGATTTCAGGGGGGCCGGATTGTGGCTTGTGGGAGGAGAAAATTTCCCAGCATTAGTGGAAGTAAACAATGCCATAAGCTTGTTGATTGGTGGGAGTAAAACAATTATATGGTGCCTGTGATCAGTAGGTAGATGAATAGCACCGCCCGTCATTGGTATTACTGTAGATTGAAGAATAGCGGTCAACCAGGTCACTACCAGGGGTGTTGGGAGGTGCAAGAGAAGCCCCCTCTACAGCTCGATCTCCACCAGGTAGGTGACACTGACCTTCTTGGGAGGAAAGAGCTTGACCGTGACAGGATGGAAAGCTTTTTGGACTCTACTTCAGGTCTAAATGATGGAGATGTCCCATCGATGAATTTGACAGAGGAGATCACAGTTGAAGAGGTGATGAGGGCAATTGAACAGCTTGGCATTAAAAAGTCACCTGGACCGGATGGCTTGACGGTTGAGTTTTACAAAGCCTTAAAGTCTATTCTGGCCCCACATTTGGTAGAAGTTTTTAACAGTTGCCTTGCTGAGGGAGTGCTTTTTCCCTCCATGAGGCACTCGGCTGTGATTTTTCTTTCAAAAGATAAAGATCCTTCAATAATTGAGAGTTTGCGCCCCATCAGCCTTCTCAATGTCGATAGAAAGGTGCTGGCAGAGATATTTTTCTGGCGCCTATCATCAGTAGCAGAGTCTTTGCTTTCTCGCCATCAGCACTGTTCGGTCCAGGGTAGGAGCACCTTCACAGCGGTTTTAGCTGTCTGGGAGGCCTTGAGGCGGTGCAGGGCTGCAGGCTGGGGAAAGTATTTGCTGACATTGGATCAGGCAAAGGCTTTTGATCGTGTTAACCATGAGTACCTGTGGTTGCTCCTTAGTAATTACGGTCTGCCGGGTGGTTTTGTCGTTTGGTTGAAAGTCTTGTATAAGGGGGCAGAAAGCTTTCCTCTTGTTAATGGTTGGGCAGTCCCTTGAGGTTGGCTCTGCAGTGCGTCAGGGTTGTCCCCTGAGTCCCCTGCTCTATGTGTTTGCAATCAACCCCTTCATCAGGAGACTAGAGAGTGGCATTTTGTGTGGGGTACTATTGGGGCTCCCGGGTGAGCCGCCATTGAGGTTTGTTGCCTATGCGGACGATGTGTCAGTGATTGTCACTGGGACCGATGAAGCAGAGGAGGTGGTATCTCTGACATCACGTTACTCTGAAGCATCAGGCTCCAAGATCAATCAGGAAAAGAGTGAAGTTTTCTGGATGGGAAAGGAAGGTGAGGGGTTTGATCTCCCGGACACCTTTCCAGTGCCCCATGAAAAAATGACGATACTAGGCATTGAATTCGGACCCAGCGATTATGGCCTCAAAAACTGGGAAGGCAGACTGGAAATTGCCAATACTAAGGTGGTCAGCTGGAAGGGATGGAAGTTATCTCTGAGGGAAAGGGTTGATCTGATTAAGACTTACCTGATTCCGATCTTCTTGTATGTCAGCTTTGTCTGCATCTTGCCAGTGTCTGTCTATGCTAGGGTTAGTAGTGTGTTCTTCCAGATGCTGTGGGGGAACAGACTGAACCCCATCAAGAGTAATGTCACCTATCTATCCAGGAGGGAGGGTGGCTTAGGTATGGTCAACCCAGTTCTTTTTGCTGCTTTTTCTCAAGTTTAACATTAGTAATATGCTTGCAGTGGAATCTCCTGGATGGGTAGGCATATTTAGATCTTGGTTTAGGCCTTTTCTACGACTTTGGGAAGAAGGTGGCCAAGTGAAGAATCTCAGGGGTCATCGTGGTCAGCTACCTGTCGCTGCCTGTCACTCAGTGCCTGAAGTTACTACGGCAGTGGCGATTGTCGGCTGAAGATCTCTGATCGGTTCTGAGGAAAGTCCTTATAAGTCAAGTCTTGAGCAAAGTCTTTCATGACCCACTGTCCTTAAGGAATTGCTCGGGCCCCGTTTTGAGGGCAGGGTTAAGACTGATTAATTTGGATAGAGTCCCCATTATATTTAGGGATCTGGCCTGGTTGTGCTTACATGGGAGGTTCTATGTTCGGGACAATTTGAAATTCCGCAATGAGATGGATTGTAGCTATCCTCGGGGTGTGCAGGTGAGGAGGAGGCTATGGACCATTTTCTGCTTCAGGTGGGGCGGACCCTCGGTGTTCCTTTCCTCTCCAGGCTGGGTTATGCTGAGTAGGTGTACGGAGCATTCAATACTGGTGGGGTTTTTTGTTTGGATACACTTTTTTTAGTTAGCCTAGTAGCCTGTTATTTCACTTGGAACGCACAATGTCAGGTCAGCACTTGGCATAAAATCCTTCCTGTTGAGATGGTTGTGTACAACATTTTGCATGCGGTGGGGAAGATTTGAGAGCTTGAGAGAGACAAACGGAGTCAGGGGGCTTGGTTGAAGGCGTGGAGGGGGTTCAGGCCTTCCTGACTAACAGGAGTCTCTTTCCCGGGTGTGACTGTCTGTCTCTTATCACCCTAGATTATTATTTTTTTGATACATTTTTGATAAATGGCTGAGTACATAGGTGATGGGTTGTGCCTCTTAGGCCCTCTATGCTGCTTTATGTAAATAGTTTTCTAGAAATGTGTTGGTAGTGGATTATGTATATATTGTATATATTCTGAACATGGATGTGTATTCCTTTGATTTCTGTTGAAGTTTTGTACTATGGTTTTGTTTTTTACTTTTGTATAAAATTGGTTGCTTGATTCTTTTCAATAAAAGTGCCCCATCATTCAATAGTGCCCTATCACTGGTATCAGTGGAAGGAATAGCGCCCCATTATTGGTATTAGTGGGAGGAATAGTGCCACATCATTGGTAGAAGTGGGAGGAATAGTGCCCCATCATTGGTATATGTGGCAGGAATAGTGCCCCATCATTGGTATCAGTGGGAGGAATAGTGCCCCATCATTGGTATCAGTGGGAGGAATAGTTTCCCATTATTGTTAGTGGGAGGAATAGTGCCCCATCATTGGTATCAGTGGGAGGAATAGTGCCCCATCATTGATATATGTGGCAGGAATAGTGCCCCATCATTGGTATCAGTGGGAGGAATAGTGTCTCACCGTTGGTGTCAGTGGAAGAAACAGTACCCCATCATTGGCATCAGTGGGAGGAATAGTGTCCCATCATTGGTATCAGTGGGAGGAACAGTGCCCCACCATTGGTGTCAGTGGGAGGAAAAGTGCCCCATCATTGGTATTAGTGGGAGGAATAGTGCCTCATCATTATTGCCAGTATCAGGAATTATGCCCCACTCTTGGTGTCCAATAGGAGAAATAATGTCTTGTAGCAGTGAGAGGAATAGTGGCCGAATTATGACAAGCAAAGGGCCTCAGTTTGGAAACCACTGCCCTAGGGCAATCAGATCTTCCTGGACCAACAATCTCTGTTATTACCTCTAAATGTCAGTATTCAGTTATATTTTGTGCATTTAAGGAATGCTTCCGCTCCTTTTTAAAACAATCTTTTGAGCCGGCCAAAACTAGTTTTGGAGGGAGTCTATTCCAAATTCTTACAGCTCTTACTGTGAAAAAGCCTTTCTGTATGCGAAGGTTAAGGGATTGACTTACTAAAGGCAAATAGAGTGTGCAAAGTGCAGTTGCTCCAGAGCTTAGTAAATGAGCAGAAGCTCTGCTGACTTCCATTATCAAATCATGTGCAAGCAAAAATGCTGTTTATTTTATTCTCCTTGCACATTGTTGGGTATTCTTTGCAAAGTAAAGCTTTACCTCATTTACTAAGCTCTGGAGCAGCTGTACTTGCAGAGGGCAACTGCACTTTGCAAAGTGCACAGTCTTTTTCCCTTTAGTAAACCAACCCCTAAATCTCTTTTCCTCCAGAAGTAGGAAAAAAAACAAAAAGAGTGCCCCCTTGTCCTTTGTAATGACCTTAAAGTGAAAAACTCTACACCAAGTTCACTATATGGGCCATTTACTATATATATTTGTACATGGTGTGATCATATCCCCATTAAAGTGGAGTTCCACCCACTTTTACAACTCTTCAGCATCCCTCACTAAACTGTGCACTGTAAACGAATTGGATATTTTTTTATTTTTTTTCTCAGCACCTACTGTATATCTGCTGTATTCATTTTTCCCTTCCTCCTCCCTGGCCGTGGCCCATTGCATCATTTCCTGTTTGCAATGCCTTCTGGGAAGGGGCGGCAACTTCCTCTGACACTGCCTTTGCTATGGAAACCTGACCTGAAACCTATTACACTGCTTGTGCTGCACTGAGCATGTGCGAGATCTGCAAGGATGAGATCCACGAAGAAATACAGTCTGGCTTCAGATGCCCACACTTAAGATGGCCACGGCCTGCTGTAAGTTTATAAAATAACAAACTACTGCTATAAACTAACAAAACAGACCTTAGTTTACAGACTAACTTTACTAGAATACATTAAGCTTGTGTATTATAGGGGTATTTTTATTAAAAAGTATAATTTCAACCGGAACACCACTTTAACCACTTCCCTACCCAGCCATAGACATATGACGTCCACAGATGGGATCTCCCATCCTGGGTGGACGTCATATGACGTCCTGGGATTCCCAGCCGTCTAGGGGGCGCGCGCGCCCGCCGCGTTGCTCGGGACCCGGTGCGTGTGCCCGGCGGCCGCGATGTCCGCCGGGCACCCGCGATTGCCCGTTAACCGGGCCGGACCGTGGATCTGTGTGTGTAAACACACAGATCCACGTCCTGTCAGTTGTGAGGAGAGCGATCTGTGTTCCCAGAACGGAGGAACACTGATCGGTCTCCTCCCCTTGTGCGTCCCCTCCCCCAAAAGTTAGAATCATTCCCTAGGAAACATATTAACCCCTCCCCGCCCCCTAGTGATTAACCCCTTCACTGCCTGTCACATTTACACAGTAATCAATGCAATTTTATAGCATTGATCGCTGTATAAATGTGAATGGTCCCAAAAATGTGTCAAAAGTGTCCGATGTGTCCGCCATAATGTCGCAGTCACGAAAAAAAATCGTGATCGCCGCTAAAAAAATAAATAAATATTTTTTTTTAAAAAATGCCATAAATCTATCCCATATTTTGTAGACGCTATAACTTTTGCGCAAACCAATCAATATACGCTTATTGCGATTTTTTTTACCAAAAATATGTAGAAGAATACGTATCGGCCGAAACTGAGGAAAAAATTTGTTTTTTAAAAAAAAAATTGGGATATTTATTATAGCAAAAAGTAAAAAATATTGTGTTTTTTTCAAAATTGTCACTCTTCTTTTGTTTATAGCGCAAAAAATAAAAACCGCAGAGGCGATCAAATACCACCAAAAGAAAGCTCTATTTGTGGGGAAAAAAGGACGTCAATTTTTTTTGGGTACAACGTTGCACGACCGTGCAATTGTCGTTTAAAATGCGACAGTGCTGAAAACTAAAAATTGGCCTGGGAAGGAAGGGGGTGAAAATGGCCTGTATTGAACCGTTTAATCACCTCTTCTCAAGAAAGAATACATTCACTTTAGCTAATCTTTTCTCATAGCTGAGCTCCTCAATGCCATCCATGTCTCAAGCCAATGCTTGTGCTGCACTAAAATCCCAAATAGTGCTATTAGCCCTGCTCATTTCACTTCTGTGGACTGCAGAACACCTCTCTCCTATGTTAGCGAAGGAGAGATGTTCTGTAGTCCAAATCAGCGAGCAGCTTAGGGTGACAATGCTGCCCCTCCACAGATACAGTGCAGTGAGTATGCACTGTCATCCCATGACAGGAAGTATGTTACTGGCAGGATCACCAGGTAAAATGATTGCAGCCAGTACATCGAAGGAATACAGCTGCAATATATTACATTTTTATTTTTGGGTTTGAATGCAGTTTAAGGAAAACTTCTTTACTGAAAGTGCAAACTTCAGAAGCTGATTAGAAATAGCGAAAGAATGACAAAGGTCATTTCAATTACAGGAAAGTGTCTGGTTATAGAAAGGTTTAATGAGATGGATCCAAAGACTGAGGTCAGCCCCTCAATATATATGATTATTAGATCACCATACCAGCATTATTGTATTTTAGGTTGAAGCCTGACATAAGTAGCCAATACCAATACCAGTGTGTTCATTTAAAGAGCTGAGGGTACTGGGGACCAGGATGATGTCAAAATAATATTTCATTTTCTTTTATTGCCAATAAGAACTGACAGTATGTACAGTGGTGCTGTGCTGGAGATGCTTAATGAGACCTCGAGATGAGACCTCCTATTTCAGAATCACCGCAAAGAACTGTATTTACTATTACATGGGATACTGTGGACAGAACAATACATGGCATTTCCATATAAAATGTAACAACACTATAAGCCTTTACTAAATTATTTTTAACAATATTGTTTGTGTTTTCTCACAGCTTCTCACATTCAGGTTCCAGACTTTTAAAAAGCTTCTGTTAGCAATGCTTTACATGAACAAGATATTATGGAAGTTAGGGTGTTTGAATAGAGAAATATTAATGGGATAGTAAGCGGTAGGCAACAATAACTCTAATATTAAAACCTTAATTACCATATATTAATTTAAATTAATTTGAAACCACACCACTGAAATGGATGAATAACGGCTGCAGCTTTAATAATGTTTTTTTTTCAATTTACAAATAAAACATAAGCAACAAATACTTTTTTAATAATCTCCTATCAAAGTACTGAATATTTCAACACGACCCAGCCACTACGACTCAGGCCTAATAATTCATTACTTTTAACAAACGTTATTTCTTTCCCACCCTTTCTCTTTCTACTATAAAGGAGTAAGGGGTCCCACCTCATAATAATCCGCAACAAGGGTATGGGGGGGGGGGGCTGTCCTGTTAATCCCCTCTGGTGACTGGCAAAAGCCTGTGTCCGGGAACACCTTTTTATAGGGGTCCCTAAGAGTTCTAGAATCTTCCAGGGGGTCATGTGGCCTTTACTGACCAATCCTGAATGACCCCCCTTAGATTCCAGAATGTTCCATGGTTTAGGAGATATTTACAAAAAAGCCGTGCACTGATGTCTACAGCGCATGCACACCTTAGAAAGGGCAGATTGTGCCATTTCTAAAAGGGGTCATGCCGTGACTGGCGGCTCCCATGCGCATGCTGTCACGCGACTCCGCCCAATCACAGAGCCGGAGTTTGCGGCCCCGGAAGGAAGAGGGGTGAAGATGGACGCTCGCTGCTAGTGGAGACAGCGGTGACATCGCAGGCTTCGGTTTCAGGTGAGTGACACATAATGGGCTACTATGTGATGCATAGTAGCCCCTTATGCTTTACCTTTGCAGGGAAATAAAGAGAAAGTAAAACCCACCAGGGTTTACTTCCTCTTTAATCGCCTCTTTTCAAGAGAAAATAAATTCAGTTCCTCTAATTTTTCCTCATAGTTGACCTTCTCCATGCCTCTTATCATTTTGGTTGCCCCTCTCTGCGCTTTCTCCAGTTCCCCGATATCCTTTTTGTGAACTAGTGCCCAAAACTGAACTGCAAATTCTAGATACGTTCCTACTAATGAGTTGTACAGGATGTACAGAACAATGTATGATGCATGCATGTTTTTGGTCCCCAAGTGCATACCTGTATATTTATCGATTAAACTTTATTTGTCACATAGTCACCCAATAAATAGTGCATTGAGGTCAGCTTGTCAATTAAAGACATCCTGTAAGTACACTATTTCACTGCATAGTTTGGTGTCATCTGCGAACACTGAAATGGTACTTTTAATGTAAATAGACATAATATGTTGTTGGCCATATTCTTGGAGCCCTTATGGATAAGCCAACTATGAAGATCGGCCATATTATCATAGCCTCACACTTAACAATTAGTTAGAGACATGGCTCCATGCCAAACGAGCCACAAACCAAAGAATTCCAGAAAAAGGGTAAATATAAAAATACTCAAGCAAACTATAGGTGCAGCGGGGGCTATAAAACCAAATTATAAATAGCAACCCCCCTACATGGTAGAAAGTATAAAAATAATAAAAATAAAGTTAAAATATAATCAAATGAAACAAAATATTTTTATATGCATATACTCCCTCTAGTGGTATAACAAAATATCATTAAAAACATAACTATGGAAAGCTGGTAAAGCAGCAATATGTATTCAAATGTCAGCCAGTTATATTAAATACAAAAAGATATGTGGGAAAAGAAACCACTCAGTTTAAATATAATAGGCAGACCACAGTTATCTCATACAAAAAACCTTTATTATTGTAAGGATGAAAATAATTTTGCATTTATGTATTAGGTCTACCAATTGAGCAAGAGCTATGTACTGTATATATGTTTAAAATGCATGTATGATATGAATGTGAAAGGCACTAAGAAAAATGGCCACAGGATGGCGATATGTGTTTAACACCATTTGCAGTTGAGATTTACACATCGATTTATTTTACTGTGATCGTTACAAAGTGGTGACACCGGGCAGCTAATTAATGGAAGGACTCACTGTAGTCTTGAAAAGCCGATGTTGGGAATGTCATGACATCCTGACGAAGCTCACATGACGTTAGCGAAATGCGTTTATGTGGTTATGTCATCACGCCCGCGGTCTGATCCATGCCATGCGGCTTTCACCATCATGCTGCTAAGCACTCCTCCTCCGATCTGCGGGGACGCATGAAGGGATACCAGACACTGGTGTGGTAAATACAGGATATTCAGCCCAGTACAACTATCAGCTTTGAACTGGTTGAGCACGGAAACAGGCTTTGCATGATGAATCACTGACTTCAGCTTAGACTGCAGTGGATATGGTCAGTGGCTTGTCGCTGTGTGGTGTCCATCTGCTAGGTGGCTGTAATGGACACCACAGCTTCCTGATGACACCATAGCTTCCTGATGACGTGGAAACATGAAATGCATTGAGGCGTTCACCCACACTGACGTCACTTCTGGTACGCTTGGTTCCAATTGCTGGTGTGCTGCAACGAACGCCGAGTGCTCCAGGATCATTTTTTGGCTGTAGATGCTAGTGCTGGGCTATTAGCACCCACAAATGTAAGTGCATCACTTTGCATTTTGGTTTCAAAACTCTCTAGGCTGTATTGCGCTATGTGATAAACTTTGTTTTGTCGAGCTCCTGCCTTTTTATGAGCCCAAGGATACACCAGCTGACGGTGTTAAATTACAAGGAATGCTTCCCCTGGTACCTCTACCTTCCAAAGAACTGATTTTTATACAAGCTATCTATTTCTAGTTATCTGGTGGTTATCTTTTTATTCTCCTGCATGCGTGATGGTGGAGCACAGGTAAGAATATTTATAATCACACCAATTTTTCTACATAGAATTTTCTTTCCTTCTGGTATATGGACTTTTTTCTTTAAAGAATGATTTTTTTATATTTTCACCCATTTATGGTGTGAGTCTAAATTAATTAATTAATTAATTAATTGTGTGGTACAAAGTATATATATATATATATATATATATATATATATATATATATATATATATATATATATATATATATATATATATATATATATATATATATATATATATATATATATTGTATGTAATTTAACTTAACTTAAATTAAACTTAAATTAGCGTTGACCTTTTATAATATTTTCTAATTTGCATATGAGGTGATTTGTTCACTTGAAAAGGGGGCTGCTTCTTCCATTATCACGCATTATTTTAAGTTTGGCGCCATCACTTGCTAATTACACCCATTATTAAGAGCCCTTTCACATTGGGGCGGGCGTCGGCGGTAAAACGCCGCTATTATTATATTAGTATTCGGCCGCTAGCGGGGCGGTTTTACCCCCGCTAGCGGCCGAGAAAGGGTTAAATACCACCGCAAAGCGCCTCTGCAGAGGCGCTTTTCCGGCGGTACAGCCGCGCCGTCCCATTGATTTCAATGCACAGGAGCGGTAAAGGAGCGGTATGCACTCCGCTCCTTCACCGCTCCGAAGATGCTGCTGGCAGGACTTTTTTTACCGTCCTGCCAGTGCATCGTTCCAGTGTGAAAGCCCTTGGGGCTTTCACACTGGAATGAAAGCAGCGGCACTTTCGGGTCGGTTTGCAGGCGCTATTATTAGCGCAATAGCGCCTGCAAACCGCCCCAGTGTGAAAGGGCTCTTAGTCATTTATACTAAGAATATTACCTAACAACTATAAAGTACTAAAAAAAAATCTCAAAACCTCAGAATAAAGAATATAAATTAAAAATAATAGACATAGAAAGACATGAAAAAATAAATTTAAAACTAAAAAGAGAAAGAAATGGACAAAACCTACAATCACCTAACTAGGTAAAACAACTATACTAACACACCCTAAAAATCACTAATAAAACAGTTTAAATCAAGTTTGACATTGAGGCCTTTGGGAACAAGTGTCTGAAGTAGGCTTGTGCAATTCGTTTCGTAACGAATCAAAATTCAGACGAATTTTGCATCTTTCGGGCATTCGGATGCATCCGAATATTCAAATAAAAAATAACGAATTTCAACTAATACGAAAAAAATTATAGCGGATATAACTAATGAATTCGATATGATTCGGTAATTCATTGAAGAGCTAATGAAACAAAAGGTCAACTCAAAGTAAATCTTACAGTCCAATCAGCTGATTAATTTTGTGCTAAAGGTTGGATTACTGGCAAAGTGCATTCCTGAGAACTGAGTGAGAAGAGTGTTGTATTGTATTTGAGCAGAGGAGAAGAGATATTTTCATTGTGTGTGTTAAAAGATTCAATAAACAAACGACTTTCCAAACTACGAATCATTATCACGAATATATATACATACATAAATATCGAATTTCAAAGAATACGAACGAAATTATAGCGCATATAACGAATGAATTAGACATGATTCAAGATGCAGTATAACGAATATCGACACTCTACAGAAATAACGAATCATCTAAAAAACGTATTCACGTAACAACGAATATAACAGAGCAAAATAATATATTTTACAAATGACAATGAACCGAAACTAAACAAAATTTTCCGTTGTGCACAAGTCTACTTACTGTCCAGCCACCTTTGACATATACCCCCCCCTACCCTGAATGCACACAATGGTTTAGAACAGTGGTCTCAAAACTGCAGCCCGGGAGCCAATTGCGGCCCTTTGCTTGCTTTTATCCAGCCCTTGGGGCACTATTTTATCCACTGATACAATCAATGGGGCATAATTTCTACCTCCACTAACGCGAGTGAGGGAGCACAATTCCTCCCAATGACACCAACAATTGGGCCCATTGACGTCAACGATGGGCACAATTCCTCTCAATGACATGAACAATTGAGCCCAAATCAATGATGGGGCACGACTCCTGCCAATGACACCAACTTTGGGGCACAATTCCTCTCAATGACACCAACAATTGAGCCCAAATCAATGATGGGGCATGACTCCACTCACTGACACCAAAGATGAGACATTGTTTTTTTCCCGCTAATGTTGAGACCTTTTCTACTCCCAATGGCTACAGTCCAGTCCCCCTAAAGTCTGATGGACAGTAAACTGGCCCTTTGTTTAGAAAGTTTGGAGACCCTTGGTTTAGAATATTATAACCAGCGTCTGGTTACACCATGGTTTCTGAGGTAATGTGTGCACTACTGTGCGCCTTTCTGCAATGTGAATTAAGTGCGCTGTTGCAATGGGGTGCAATTTATTTTGAATTACACTCCCAACGCTCCTTCAGATGATTATGTGTAGCAGCACAATGTGTAGCAGCACAGTAATGTTAGGTATGCTGCCAAAAACATAACAATGTGTGGTGTGCTGCTAAAAATGGTGGTGCATGCATGCACCATTTTTTCACAAAAAACAATGCATGAAGGTTAGTGCATTGTTGTGCTGCAACACACGCCCATCAGAAGGTGTATTGGGGGGCCATTCAGAATGAATGAACGGCACCAGCGCACTTAAAATGCATGGCAGTAAAGCGTGAGGTGATAAGCTTGTTACTGCAAAAACACGGTGTGAACAGGCCCTCAAGTCAAAAACAATTGTGGAAACAAAACACAGAAGTTTAGCTTGAGATTTCTACTCTCTGCTGATCCATTCATGACCATAAAACTAAAGGAGTGAGGGGGATCTCTGCAATGGAGTTCCCTGGTCTGCACACCTATGACACCAATTACAGGGGAGCAATTATAGGAAGCAGAATGTATTTTATATTACAGAGAACAGAACTGTTGGACATTCTGTGTTGTTGTTGGACTATGTCTCAAGTTTGCGACCATAATTTAAAAATCATGAGAAAACCTATGTTTAATATAAAGTGTCATACTGTATGTTCACAGCATTACCCATTTAGAAAATATTAACATATCATTCTTTTTCAGGAATGGATCGAACAACAAGATCTTCTGCATCGTTGGAGGACGTCAATGACATCCATTAAAAAAAAAAAAAAAGTTTACGTTTCTATGTTTAATGTTTAATCTAAAAAACAATAAAATAAAAAAAAAATAACCCCCCCCCCCCAAAAAAAATAAAAAAATAAAAAAAAAAGTTTCTGTTTTTATGTTTAATGTATAATTTTTATTGCAGGAATATATTGGCCAACAAGATCCTGAGCCTTTCCGATCACCTGTTTCACCTGTACATCGGTGGATGTGGATCTCCATTGCTGGACAGTGTGAGTGACAACAGCATTACAACACGGGACATTTTTGGGGATTTTTTTTTTCAACCACTTGCTGTCCAGGGCAATTCTTTTTCTTTTTTCACACACACATGAAAAAATCAACATTTTAGCTAGAAATTAGTTAGAACCCCTAAACATATATTTTCCCAAAAGCAGAAGCCCTGGAGGATAACATGGTGGTTGTTGCAGTTATTTAAGTCACACAATATTTTCAAGAATAGATTGGGCAAAAAGATCTGGAGATTCTCTGATCTTCTGTTTCACTCCCGTGTTGATAGATGTGGATCTGCATTGCTGGACAATGTGATTGACAATGGCGTTACAGAGAGGGATATTTTTGGGGGGATTTTATGTTTTGTAACCACTTGCTGTCCAGGGCAATTCTTTTTTTTCACACACATGTTAAATTAGCATTTTAGCTAGAAATTATTTAAAACTCACAAACATTATATATTTTCCAAAAGCAGAGGCCCTGGAGGATAACATCCATTGTTGCAATTTTTATGTCACACAATATTTGAACAGCTGTTTATAAAACACGAATATTTTAAAAAAAGTACCGGTACACTAAAGTGATTTTTAGTGTTGAGTAGAGTAGCATAGTGTAGTGTAATGTAGTGTAGTGTAGTTAGTATAGTGTAGTGTAGGTCTGGCCAGAAAGGGGTTACTTTGACGCAGTTGGCCAGCTTAAGCATGCATTGTAATGCATGTGAACCAAAAATCCCCTTTTTTAATACAAAGTTTTCTAGAAATGTGTGAGGGTGTATAGCATTGTGCAGAGTGTTGATTCAAAATTTTCTGTTTTTATGTGGTCCTGGTAGCAGACAGGGAGTGACAGGTCTGAAACTGGAAGTGGCAAAATTATTGTTTTTGAGCAGAGGAGAAGAGATATTGTCATTGTGTGTGTTAATAGATTCCATAAACAAACAACTTTCCAAAGTACGAATAATTATCACGAATATATATACATACATAAATATTGAATTTCAACGAATGAAATTATAGCGCATATAACAAATGAATTCGGCATGATTCGAGATTCAGTATAACGAATATCGACACTCTACAGAAATAACTAATTATCTGAAAACGTATTAACCTAACATAACGAATATAACAGAACGAAATTATGTATTTTACGAATGACAACGAACCGAAACTAAACAACATTTTCCATTGTGCACAAGTCTAGTCTGAAGTTCATGAATTCACCTGGATTCTTGCAAGCCCCACGTCTTCATTTTGTTGCTCCCTCCTCTGCAGTGTTTTCTATATACTTTTATACCCCAGAACAGTAAGGATGAGGGATCTTAATTGTGAAATTTGGATAAATGCTTTGATAAATTATGTTTCTTTGAACCCATTAAAATATTCTGTACCTGTTTCTGTAATCTGAAACGTAAAAGGGGTTTTGTTCTACCCATGTAATGCAAGACGCAGGGGCATTGCAATACATACACAATCCCTTCGGTGTTACAGGTCAGGAAGCCAATTCATGACCTCTAGCCAATTTCTATTGCGGCGCTCTGATTCCCCCATTTGATACGTGGTTAGAAAACACATGTAGAAAACAATCAATAAAAGTGCTGTACTCTTTTTTATTTTTTTTGAGAGGCATAGTGAGAATTACACCCCAAAAACACATTTTGCTACTGGCTTACACTGGTGGACAATGTGACTGGCTACAGAGGCAATGACTGTGTACACATACCATGGCTGCACTGCTTCACAACAGTGGCAGGAGTTATACTCCCGATTGTGACCCATTCAAGTTAATTGGGGAGTGCTTGTTCGCAGTCCAAGGGGTTAAAGCAGGTAGTGTGGAGGCGATACAATGACTCCTCACTGCCTCTCAAATGCTCTCTGAAGAGCAATATAAACATGGATCGCTCTTAAGAGAGCACCACTCATGTGAATGATGCCTCGTGGAGACACTAAGACTGGTGTGGCGGTTATTTCGGGCACTGTGACTGACTACACTGGTCTGGTGGCATTGTACTGTTGTGGAGGTGGACAATAGCTGGCTGCACTGACATATAGTGATATCATAGCAGCCAGCTATTGTATACGATATCACCATAGTGCAACTGTCTTGCTCTGGTGACAGTATGTAAAAAGAAAGTACATCCTGTTACCAGAGCAGTGCAGTGTCACTATGAAGACATTGTACTGTTATCGCTATTGATCAGAGACAATGGCTGCTGCACTGGCATACTGTATCATCAATAAAGAAGTCAGTGTCTCTGATCAAAAGACTGAGCAGTACAATGTCACCAAAGTGTACTGTTCAGGGGGCTGGGAATGTTATGTTTTTCTAAACTCTGAATACTTACTATAGTAATAATAGTACAGATCACAGAGCTCACCACTACACACCGTAGAGGGCATGCACAAGGCATAGGAGCAAAATGACGTACAGGTACATCCTCCTGAATCAATTAAGCTTGGTGAGGGGTCAAGCTTGGAGACCAGTAGGTATAGCAGTAGAGAAGTGCCCATGGACCAGCAGGATAAGTATACAAGCAAGTCAAGCTGGAAGATGATGTAGGCTCACCCCAGGTGTGGAGTCTAAGCACTAATCGGTATTCACTAGAGCTCCTGATGGTGGAGATGGATTTTGCTGCAGGTTAGTACCAGGTTGCGGTCCTCAGGAGGACCAGGAGGTGAGCAAGCCAGGGTCCTTTAGGAGATATAGCAGGTAGGGATCAAGCAGAAGCATAGTCAGTAAACATGCCAAAGTCGGTAAGAAGTGGTTGCAGGTGGGGAGCAGAAGCATAGTCGAGGTATAATACAAAGGTCAGTAACAAGTAGTTACAGGTTGGGATCAAGTGAAAGCATAATCTAGGAACAAGCCAAAGGTTGGTAACAAGTGGTAGCAAGTATACAAGCAGCAGCAGAAGTGACAAGAGCAAGATATTAGAGGAGGAGAGCACAATAATCTGGCAAACAGGAAGTGCAAAGACATGGCTTAAATAGGAAGTTCATGGGAGGGGAAAGAGTTCAAAATTCACCAGAAACAAGGTTCAAGGCAAGTTTGTCCAAGGAATTGTCTAGGGAGCTGTCCAGCATCTCAGGTGGCTCTGCAAGAAGATATACTGCCAGACACAGCAGAAGTTGCACGTTCAGATCCGGGTCCAGGGCTGGACTGGCCTACCGGGATACCGGGAAATATCCCGGTAGGCTGGCTGCACTGTAGTACCGCTGGGGCCGCTCACTGCCTGTGTCAGCATCAGCACTCTAAAGAGCAGCAGCAGCGGCCGCCGCTGCTGCACTATGCCAGCTGTGTGTCACTCACTCACTCTCTGTGTGTGTCTCCGCTCTCCGGGGCCGCTCACAGCCTGTGTCCTGACTGACTCCTGACCTAAAGATCAGCAGCGGTGGCCGCCGCTGCTGCACTATGCCATGGCTGCCTGTGTCTGTCACTCACTGTCTCCTCCGTTCGCGCCGCCCACCACACTCATCATCATGCCTCGCTCTGTCTGTGTGCCTGAAGGGGAGGAGCAGGAGAACGCCGTGCTGCTCCATTTTGCCTCGTCCCGTGCGGCGCCAGCCAGCACCGCCCACTATCTGCACGAGGAGAGGATTTCAGTGAATGGCCGGCAGCAGCTGCTACAGCACAAGGATCAAGGTATTTTTTTCTCTCTCTCTCTCACTCTCTCTCTCTCTCTCTCTCTCTCTCTCCCATGTTTTGTTCAAGTGCCAGATAACTTTGAAAAGCTGTATACCATCAAACGCTGCCACTGTGCCCATAGATTGCCAACACTGTGCCCTGCCCATCAAACGCTGCCACTGTACCCATCAATTGCCACCACTGTGCCCATTAAACGCAGCCACTGTACCATCAAACACAGCCGCCCACTATACCCATAAATTGCCACCACTGTGCCCATTAAACACTGCCACTGTACCATCAAACGCAGCCACTGTACCATCAAACGCAGCCACTGTACCCATCAATTGCAGCCACTGTGCCCATCAAACGCAGCCACTGTTCCCATAAATTGCCACCACTGTGCCCATTAAACGCTGCCACTGTACCATCAAACGCAGCCACTGTACCATCAAACGCAGCCACTGTACCCATAAATTGCCACCACTGTGCCCATTAAACGCTGCCACTGTACCATCAAACGCAGCCACTGTACCATCAAACGCAGCCACTGTACCCATAAATTGCCACCACTGTGCCCATTAAACGCAGCCACTGTACCATCAAACGCAGCCACTGTACCATCAAACACAGCCGTCCACTGTACCCATAAATTGCCACCACTGTGCCCATTAAACGCTGCCACTGTACCATCAAACGCAGCCACTGTACCATCAATTGCAGCCACTGTACCCATCAATTGCAGCCACTGTGCCCATCAAACGCAGCCACTGTACCATCAAACGCAGCCACTGTACCCATAAATTGCCATCACTGTGCCCATTAAACACAGCCACTGTGCCCATCAAACGCAGCCACTGTACCATCAAACGCAGCCACTGTACCCATAAATTGCCACCACTGTGCCCATTAAACGCTGCCACTTGACCATCAAACGCAGCCACTGTACCATCAAATGCAGCCACTGTACCCATCAATTGCAGCCACTGTGCCCATTAAACGCTGCCACTGTACCATCAAACGCAGCCACTGTACCATCAAACGCAGCCACTGTACCATCAAACGCAGCCACTGTACCCATCAATTGCAGCCACTGTGCCCATCAAACGCAGCCACTGTTCCCATAAATTGCCACCACTGTGCCCATTAAACGCTGCCACTGTACCATCAAACGCAGCCACTGTACCATCAAACGCAGCCACTGTACCCATAAATTGCCACCACTGTGCCCATTAAACGCTGCCACTGTACCATCAAATGCAGCCACTGTACCATCAAACGCAGCCACTGTACCCATAAATTGCCACCACTGTGCCCATTAAACGCAGCCACTGTACCATCAAACGCAGCCACTGTACCATCAAACACAGCCGCCCACTGTACCCATAAATTGCCACCACTGTGCCCATTAAACGCTGCCACTGTACCATCAAACGCAGCCACTGTACCATCAATTGCAGCCACTGTACCCATCAATTGCAGCCACTGTGCCCATCAAACGCAGCCACTGTACCATCAAACGCAGCCACTGTACCCATAAATTGCCATCACTGTGCCCATTAAACACAGCCACTGTGCCCATCAAACGCAGCCACTGTACCATCTAACGCAGCCACTGTACCCATAAATTGCCACCACTGTGCCCATTAAACGCTGCCACTTGACCATCAAACGCAGCCACTGTACCATCAAATGCAGCCACTGTACCCATCAATTGCAGCCACTGTGCCCATTAAACGCTGCCACTGTACCATCAAACGCAGCCACTGTACCATCAAACGCAGCCACTGTACCCATCAATTGCAGCTACTGTGCCCATTAAACGCAGCCACTGTGCCCATCAAACGCAGCCACTGTACCATCAAACGCAGCCACTGTACCCATAAATTGCCACCACTGTGCCCATTAAACGCTGCCACTGTACCATCACATGCAGCCACTGTACCATCAAACGCAGCCACTGTACCCATAAATTGCCACCACTGTGCCCATTAAACGCTGCCACTGTACCATCAAACGCAGCCACTGTACCATCAAACGCAGCCACTGTACCCATAAATTGCCACCACTGTGCCCATTAAACACAGCCACTGTGCCCATCAAACGCAGCCACTGTACTATCAAACGCAGCCACTGTACCCATAAATTGCCACCACTGTGCCCATTAAACGCTGCCACTGTGCCCATCAAACGCAGCCACTGTACCATCAAACGCAGCCACTGTACCCATAAATTGCCACCACTGTGCCCATTAAACACAGTCACTGTGCCCATCAAACGCTGTCACTGTACCCATAAATTGCTGCCACTGTGCCCCATCAAACGCAGCCACTGTACCCATTAATTGCAGCCACTGTGCCCATTAAACGCTGCCACTGTACCATCAAACGCATCCACTGTACCATCAAACGCAGCCACTGCACCCATAAATTGCCACCACTGTGCCCATTAAACGCTGCCACTGTTCCATCAAACGCAGCCACTGTACCCATAAATTGCCACCACTGTGCCCATTAAACACAGTCACTGTGCCCATCAAACGCTGTCACTGTACCCATAAATTGCTGCCACTGTGCCCCATCAAGAGCAGCCACTGTACCCATTAATTGCAGCCACTGTGCCCATTAAACGCTGCCACTGTGCCCATCAAACGCATCCACTGTACCATCAAACGCAGCCACTGTACCCATAAATTGCCACCACTGTGCCCATTAAACACAGCCACTGTACCATCAAACGCAGCCACTGTACCATCAATTACAGCCACTGTACCCATCAATTGCAGCCACTGTGCCCATCAAACGCAGCCACTGTACCATCAAACGCAGCCACTGTACCCATAAATTGCCATCACTGTGCCTATTAAACACAGCCACTGTGCCCATCAAACGCAGCCACTGTACCATCAAACGCAGCCACTGTACCCATAAATTGCCACCACTGTGCCCATTAAACGCTGCCACTTGACCATCAAACGCAGCCACTGTACCATCAAATGCAGCCACTGTACCCATCAATTGCAGCCACTGTGCCCATTAAACGCTGCCACTGTACCATCAAACGCAGCCACTGTACCATCAAACGCAGCCACTGTACCCATCAATTGCAGCCACTGTGCCCATTAAACGCAGCCACTGTGCCCATCAAACGCAGCCACTGTACCATCAAATGCAGCCACTGTACCCATAAATTGCCACCACTGTGCCCATTAAACGCTGCCACTGTACCATCACACGCAGCCACTGTACCATCAAACGCAGCCACTGTACCCATAAATTGCCACCACTGTGCCCATTAAACGCTGCCACTGTACAATCAAACGCAGCCACTGTACCATCAAACGCAGCCACTGTACCCATAAATTGCCACCACTGTGCCCATTAAACACAGCCACTGTGCCCATCAAACGCAGCCACTGTACCATCAAACGCAGCCACTGTACCCATAAATTGCCACCACTGTGCCCATTAAACGCTGCCACTGTGCCCATCAAACGCAGCCACTGTACCATCAAACGCAGCCACTGTACCCATAAATTGCCACCACTGTGCCCATTAAACACAGTCACTGTGCCCATCAAACGCTGTCACTGTACCCATAAATTGCTGCCACTGTGCCCCATCAAACGCAGCCACTGTACCCATTAATTGCAGCCACTGTGCCCATTAAACGCTGCCACTGTACCATCAAACGCAGCCACTGTACCATCAAACGCAGCCACTGCACCCATAAATTGCCACCACTGTGCCCATTAAACGCTGCCACTGTACCATCAAACGCAGCCACTGTACCCATAAATTGCCACCACTGTGCCCATTAAACACAGTCACTGTGCCCATCAAACGCTGTCACTGTACCCATAAATTGCTGCCACTGTGCCCCATCAAGCGCAGCCACTGTACCCATTAATTGCAGCCACTGTGCCCATTAAACGCTGCCACTGTGCCCATCAAACGCATCCACTGTACCATCAAACGCAGCCACTGTACCCATAAATTGCCACCACTGTGCCCATTAAACACAGCCACTGTGCCCATCAAACGCAGCCACTGTACTCATAAATTGCCGCCACTATGCCCATCAAACGCAGCCACTGTGCCCATCAAACGCAGCCACTGTGCCCATCAAACGCAGCCACTGTAACCATCAATTGCCGCCAGTTTGCCCCATCAATTGCCACCAGTTTGCCCATTAAATCCTGCCAGTGTCCCCCCCGCCCGGCACTTACCTGTCTCAGGTCAGCGCGTTGCTCCACGCTCCCTCCGATAGGCATCCAATCACAGCGCCTGTCGCTTCAGCCAATCAGGTGACAGGTAACCAGACCCAGTGCACCTGATTGGCTGAGAGGCGGGTCAGTGTTAGGGAAGCGATTTATTTGATTTCCTAACACAGCACTGTGTAAGCAGCGAACGCACAGCAGTGTGCCCGCTGTTTACCAATTTGGAAGCCTATTAGAGCTGACGGCTCTAATCAGGCACTTCTAAAAACACCCCCGCCGCTGTAATTCACATGCCCGATGCCCAACAAGGGTGCCGGACACCTGAATAGGGGGCGGCAGCAGCGACAATAGATAGATTCATGCAATGCATGAATCTGTCTATTGAAGATTGACAGGTGCAATGGACGCACCGCCACTGCCCAGTTGTATTTTCCCTGGGTGGGGAAATCCCACCATGTTTTACATTATACATTCCTATACACTGTGTGCCCTATAAAAAGGAGGTGGGCATTAAGGGACAGAGTGGTGTGCAGGCAATTTGTTTTATTTTTTGTGTGCATTACTGGGCACTTTCACCCCCTTCCCTCCCAGGCCAATTTTCAGCTTTCAATGACAATTGCGCGGTCATGCAACGCTGTTCACACAAATAGAGCTTTCTTTTGGTGGTATTTATTCACGACTCAGTTTTTTATCTTTTGCGATATAAGCGGAAAAAAAGAGCGGAAATTTGGAAAAAAAAACAATATTTTCTTCTTTCTATTTTAAAAGAAATCCAATAAAATCTCATTTTGTCATAAATGTAAGCCAAAATGTGTTCTGCTACATGTCTTTGGTAAAAAAATCATGTTAAGTGTATAATAGTTGGTTTGTGTGATCACAGACATATGTACGCAGATGATCATGCACAGATGTGATCACGGACATATGTGTGCAGATGATCATTGGGACATGTGATTTTACTGTTACATATGTGGGGGACAGGTTTTTTTACTGTGTGGGGACATGTGTGTGGGGACAGTGTTTTGGGGACTTTGTGTGTTTACATTGTTTTGGGACATGTATGGGGACAGTAGGCTGGTGATCAATGTGTAAAAAGCTGTAAAAAACAGCTCATTCTCACTGATCACTGGCCGGCTGCAGAGATCCGCTCTCCTCTCAGACAACTTCCGTGTGAGGAGAGGAGAGCCAATTGCCTAGAAAACGGCTCTCTATTTACATCACATGATGGCTGTGATTCGACACAGCCGTCATGTGATCAGGAGGGCCAATCACAGAGCCCTATGTGCTTTTATATGTGTCTTATCTATATATAATGCACTCTTTAAATGTGCTTTAAAATGCATGGTTTTCCATTTTATGAACAAGAAAATAATGACGTTATGCTGTTGGGCTGGTATAATAATGCTATGGGGCTGGTATGACATTTTTTCCAGGGCTGGTTTTCATTCCCAGTCCGGCCCTGTCCGGGTCCTGACACAGCTGTTTATATGCTTTGGCTGGGTGGGAGGTGATTAACCACTTGTCTAGCAAGGTAGGTTTTTAAAAGGTGGGGTTGACAAGTCATTGAAGCAAGCCCACAGTTGCTACTTTTACATCCAGTAAAAGTAATTGGGCGGCTGTAGAGCAACCTGATTACTTTTATGGAGATTTCAAAGTGGCGCCCCCCATCCCCACCAACCCACAGAAATCTGCATCCCCAGTTACACCAGGAGGTAGTCGGGGAACATGTGTTCCCTGATCCCTTCTACAACTAATGACCCCAGAGGCAACATGTATTACATAACTTCCAGGGTAACAGCTGTCATTGTTAGGACTAGTGTACTGGCATAGTTGAAAGACAAGGTAGACATTGGGGGTCGTGATGACGTGTTCACAATAAGGTAAAAAAAAAAACCTGTAAAAAAAAGAATTTTATAAAATAAATAAAAATATTTGAAAAAAATAAAAGCCCCCCACCCCCATCACCCTCGAACACGGCCCATAAAAAAAAAACACAGGACAGCATAACATCATTTGTGCCATACTTGTGAGGTATTGTCATGAACATTGAAGTGAGAGCAATAATTCTTTGTCCATAGTTCAGGGTTAACTCTAAATGGATGACTTTTAAAGTGCCTCCTATAAAGAATTTTAGGTACCATAGGTTTTTGTGATTCTAAGGATGTGCACTTGACATATTTGGTATCTATTTACTCGATGCATGCCCATCTTTTATAATTTGTCAAAAGAAAAATGGATATAATATTGTGTTTGTTTGCGCTAAAATGTATTTTAATGCATTTTTCCTGAAAATATGAATTTAATAAATAACTGTGCAAATATCGTGGGACATAAAAAATTGCAACTGCCAACATTTCATTCTCCAGGGTCTCTGCTTTCAGAAAATGTATACTTTTGGGGAGGTTTATAGTAATTTCTAGCAAAAAAGGCAGGTATAAAATAATGAATGCCCAGGTAGGCAAACTGTTAAACTCATCTTTCTGTCTGTGCTGCTAAAACTATTTTCATGGATAATATCAATGAAAAGACGCTAATTTTTTTAATTTGCTGATGCTAAATGCCTGCTTATTCGTTCAGAGATTGCAACCTATCCACACAGGCTTGCTAGCTGTGGTGCAAACCTGTCTGCTATTCCCACTGTCCATGTCTGAAAAAAACACGCTAATTTTCTTTTTTACAGAAGCTAAATGCCTTCTTAATCTCTCAGAATTTGCAGCCTGTTTAAACAGGCTTTCTTGCTGTGGTGCAATTTTGTATGCTAATACCATCATCGGTGTCCAAAAAACTACACTCATATTTTATTTCCTGATGGTAAATGCCTGCTTAGTCTATCAGAAACAGCAGCCTCTTCAAATAAGCTTTCTAGCTGTGGTGCAAACCTGTAATCTATGTCCATCATCAGTGTCCAAAAGAAGGCAATAATTTTTTTTATTTACGGATGTTAAATTCCTGCTTGGTCTCTCAGAACTTGCAGCCTATCCTTTCAGACTTCCTAGTTGTGATGGTAAACTGCATGCTTGTTCCACTGTCTGTGTCCAAAAAAAGGCAAAACATAAAACAGGACTTTCAGCCCGGGTTCACACCTATGCGAATTAGATGCGGCTTACACCGCATCTAATTCACAGGACACTTTAAAATACATTCATATGAATGCATCTGGTTCACATATGTGCGTTGCATTCGCACTACGCATTGCACAAAAAACGTGTGCGTTTTCTGGGCATTGCGGCGCGAATTACGAGCCCCTTATCTTCTATCGGAACGCATCTGCTTCGCAGATGCATTGCGTTCTGAACATGGATTTTCTACTTCTCCTCACTACACCCCCCCCCTTCTCCCTCCCCCTCTCCCTGCTCACTGATCCTGAGCTAAAAACGCAATGATTCCTTTGAACAGGAGATTTTTATCTCCCCAGTGAAACCTGAGCTTCAATTCGCACCGCACATGTGTGAAACCAGGCTCAAGGTGTGATTCCGCAGCAAATGATTGAAACCAATATTTAAAAATGTGAAATACAATCTTTATTTGTGTCCAAATTAATAAAACGCCCAGTAAAGGGCGATATGAAGCAATATATATATATATATATATATATATATACTAGTAGCAATGCAAAATGTATAGATAATAATACGCTTGTCATAGTGCAAGTGGTGCTAGTATCTTGATGAAAAAAGTGTTGTAGTGCAAGTGGTGCTGTTTTTTTTTTTTAAAAAGACAGCTTCATAATCTTGACGTGTTTCGCTAAAGAGCTTAATCGGGGGATGGGTGCTACAAACATAAAAATAATACAAGAAATTCCAATCACATCAATTTCATATGTAGGTTTAAACACAGTAATTAACTGAAAGATAAACAGCTGTGTAGGAGGCTTAAGACTGGGTGAGGAACAGCCAAACCCTACTACTAAGGTGAGGTTGTGGAAGACAGCTTCATGTCTCAGGTCATACACCATGACAGGACTGAGCACAAAAACAAGATACAAGATCAGTAAGATATCTCTCAGGCAAATATTTCAAAGCAGACTGGGGTTTCAAGATGTGCTGTTCAAGCCAGTGTTAATTTTGTTAACGAAAATGTTTTCGTCATAATTTTCGTCAGTGGCATTTTTACAGTGACGAAAACAAAACGAAAAGTACAGCACATTTTCATCCTCTGACGAAAACTATGACGGAAATCCATTCCGTTTTTGTTGAGAAACGCAAAACACAACTAAAATGTGAAGGAAGGGACGTTTACTCTGAGAACTTTCAGCTTCCATGGAGCTCTGTCTGCTTCCTCTGGATGGAGCCCAGATAGGAGGCTGTCCACAGACTCTGTACTCTGCAGAAAGGTTAGATTAACATTGCTTGTTATCTGCAGCATGAAAGGGGTGGTGGGGGCTGGTCTGTGTGTAGTTAACCCTCTCACACACTGCTACACATTCACACTTCATACAGATATATAGAGGCCCCCTGAAGGAGACCTGCTCCTTGTCAATAGGCTTCACAGCTTGTCCACTATGGGAGAGCAGCACACTGTAGGATTAACTCTTTTGCTGCCAGAGCTGTTTTTGCACACATGCTTAAAAAATCTATTTAGACCTGAAGGTTGCATAAAACCCCCCCCCCCCCCCAATCATTATATATTAAAGCAGACAAGTACATGTAAATGTGCACTGCATAGTGGCATCATCATGCAAAGAGTTTTTATTTTTATTTTAACGTTACACTTCTGCCAAAAAAGCAATATTCTTGTAGCAAAACTTGGTTTACCTTAAAGACCTTATATAACAACTAAACTATAACAACTAAATCTGTGTCACGTTCAAACCTTAATACCATAAATAATGCCCTATTTGATTTTTCATTCCAGGAGTATATAATGAGTTTGGAAATTGTAGAGAAATGCTTAAATAATGCATTACAATGTAACTAAACCCATTCGATTTTAGTTGATTAAAATGTACGGAACATTTTAGTTGACCAAAATGTACTGGAGATTAAGTCAACTAAATACCACTAAATCTAAAACACTTGCAGAAGACTAAAATGGCACTAAAACTAAAAAAACTAAAACTAAAAAAACTAAACTTTGTCCTAAGAGAAAAACTAAATCGAAATTTGCTGCCAAAATTAACACTGGTTCAAACTCTTTTGAAGGAGCACAATAAAACAGGCAAAGTTGAGTACTGTAGACGCAGTGGTCAGCCAAGGAAACTTAATGCAGCAGATGAAATACACATTATGGTTTCTTCCCTTCCACATAGGAAGATGTCCAGCAGTGCCATCAGTACAGACGTGGTGAAAACCAGTGGGACCCAGGTATACCCATCTGCTGTCTGGAGAAGGCTGGCCAGAAGTGGTCTTCATGGAAGAATTGTGATCCATATCTCCAATGGAGAAACAAGGCTAAGCTACTCAACTATGCATGAAAACATAGGAACTGGAGAATAGAAAAATGGCAGCAGGTGCTCTGGACTGATGAGTCAAAATTTGAAATATTTGGGTGTAGCGTAAGTCAGTTTGTTTGCTGAACATTTGTAGAGTGGTACAATACAATGGAGGTACAATAGAGTGTCTGCAGGCAACAGTGAAGCATGGTGGAGGTTCCTTGCAGGTTTGGGGCTGCAAATGGAGTTGGAAATATGGCCAGAATCACTGGTGTCCTCAATGCTGAGAAATACAGGATTAAACAAAATTAAAATAAAACTACAAAGACACATTTTATATATATATACAGTGGGGCAAAAAAGTATTTAGTCAGCCACCAATTGTGCAAGTTCGCCCACTTAAAAAGATGAGAGAGGCCTGTAATTGTCATCATAGGTATACCTCATTTATGAGAGACAAAATGTGGAAACAAATCCAGACAATCACATTTTTGAAAGAATTTATTTGCAAATTATGGTGGGAAATAAGTATTTGGTCACCTACAAACAAGCAAGTTTTCTGGCTCTCGCAGACCTGTATCTTCTTCTTTAAAGTGGTTGTATACCCTTTTTGTTAACTTTTACCTACAGGTAAGCCTATAATAAGGCTTACCTGTAGGTAAAAAAAATATCTCCTAAACCTATACGGTTTAGGAGATATTCCCCTCGCAATGAGCCGCTGACTCCAGCGGCGCATGCGCACAGGGGATTCTCGGCTGACAGCCCGGCAAACTCCGGAGCTTGCCGGGCAGAAGTCTCCTGCGCGCATGCGCGGGAGTGACGACATCGCGGCTCCGGCCACTCACAGTGCCGGAGCCGCGATACCCGGAAGACACGCCGAGGGGAGATGTCAGCTCCCTCGGCGTGGACAGGATGAGATGCCGGCGCCTCGTTCTAAGGTAAGTATATCATAATGAGCTAGTATGCGGTGCATACTAGCTCATTATGCCTTTTCCCTTGCAGGTATAGGAAAAAAAAACAAAAAAAACGCGGGTATACAACCGCTTTAAGAGGCTCCTCTGTCCTCCACTCATTACCTGTATTAATGGCACCTGTTTGAACTTGTTATCAGTATAAAAGACACCTGTCCACAACCTCAAACAGTCACACTCCAAACTCCACTATGGTGAAGACTAAAGAGCTGTCGAAGGAAACCAGAAACAAAATTGTAGACCTGCACCAGGCTGGGAAGACTGAATCTGCAATAGGCAAGCAGCTTGGTGTGAAGAAATCAACTGTGGGAGCCATAATTAGAAAATGGAAGACATACAAGACCACTGATAATCTCCCTCGATCTGGGGCTCCACGCTAGAGTTCTCACCCCGTGGGGTCAAAATTATCACAAGAACGGTGATCAAAAAATCCCATAACCACAAGGAGGAACCTAGTGAATGACCTGCAGAGAGCTGGGACCAATGTAACAAAGGCTACCATCAGTAACACACTACGCCGCCAGGGACTCAGATCCTGCAGTGCCAGATGTGTCCCCCTGCTTAAGCCAGTACATGTCCGGGCCTCTCTGAGGTTTGCTAGAGAGCGTTTGGGTGATCCAGAAGAGGATTGGGAGAATGTCATATGGTCAGATGAAATCAAAGTAGAACTGTTTGGTAGAAACACAACTCATCGTGTTTGGAGGAGAGAGAATGCTGAGTTGCAACTAAAGAACACCATACCTACTGTGATGCATGGGGGTGGCAACATCATGCTTTGGGGTTGTTTCTCTGCAAAGGGAACAGGACGACTGATCCATGTACATGAAAGAATGAATGGGGCCATGTATCGTGAGATTTTGAGTGCAAACCTCCTCCCATCAGCAAGGGCATTGAAGATGAAACGTGGCTGGGTCTTTCAGCATGACAATGATCCCAAACGCGGCAATGAAGCAGTGGCTTCGTAAGAAGCATTTCAAGGTCCTGGAGTGGCCTAGCCAGTCTCCAGATCTCAATCCCATAGAAAACCTTTGGAGGGAGTTGAAAGTCCGTGTTACCCAGCGATAGCCCCAAAACATCACTGCTCTAGAGGAGATCTGCATGGAGGAATGGGCCAACACACCAGCAACAGTGTGTGACAACTTTGTGAAGACTTACAGAAAACGTTTGACCTCTGTCATTGCCAACAAAGGATATATAACAAAGAATTGAGATTAACTTTTGATATTGACCAAATACTTATTTTCCACCATAATTTGCAAAAAAATTCTTTCAAAAATCAGACAATGTGATTGTCTGGATTTGTTTCCACATTTTGTCTCTCATAGTTGAGGTATACCTATGATGACAATTACAGGCCACTCTCATCTTTTTAAGTGGGAGAATTTGCACAAATGGTGGCTGACTAAATACTTTTTTGCCGCACTGTATATATATATATATATATATATATATATATATATATATATATATATATATATATATATATATATATACATATATATATTTAGCGGTTGTTGGAGATACAACAACTTTCAGCTTAGTCTATTGACTGCAGTTCAAAAACAGGACACTAGATGTTGCTAATGCTCAGTGATATGCTATGCATTTTTCTATGATGTGTTGTATTTCCTATACATAGTGTCATACTTGTTGGTTTCTTTTTCCTGTCTGTGTTCTTTCTTACCATGAGAGGTGACATCTTTGCTAGTGTGGTTATGTTACAATAAAGAAGCCAGTTCCTGTTACTCCACAACGTTTGACCTGAATTGACTCTGCTGCACCCAGCAATCATACTCTGCAACAGCGGTGCCCTCATAGGGTCACTACGTGTTCTAGCATCCACACATTTCACCCTGGTGATCAGACATCCATTTTGGCACACTTTCCCAGACAATGAACAGTCTCTTGCTTGTTTTTGTTGTTTTTATTAGGGAATTAATCTTGGATGGGGAAAAGGGACATGGGATGCCCAGATAATGAATCTTTAGCAATGGAAATGTAGTTTGAATCCAAATCTGACAGTCTCTTCCTCTGCACATGTTCTCCAGCACACTACTTGAGATCAACTGCGTCACTTCACTGTCCAAATCTAGATTTCGTGTCACAATTAGCACATGGCTAGGCCTCACTCTGAATAAGTCCTAACATTTTACTGATAGCCCATTACAGGCAGAGGTCTGCAGTCCCCTCTGAGTTAGCAACCATTTTGATGAGAAGAATATATATGCTAACTGATACTTGGTGGACTACTGCTCCCAGCACGTCCGATGCAAATCCTGCCAACCCTCCTGGCTGCAGTGACTTGACTCCACAACAACACCACAGTCTCTCCCTCTGGCTCCACATCCAACTCCTGGCATGTCTCTTCCAGAGCTTTCCACTGTGCTTTTCACTCACTGACCCCGGCATGGATCCCTCCTGAATGACTTGCCTGGACGTGCTTCCAACTGTCCTCTTTCCTGCTCCTGTTCCAGGACACCTCTTAATGACAGTGTAATGAGGGGCTCCCTCCCAGCTCCCGAGCTCCCGGCCCGAGTTACACCCCCCCAGAAAGGGGGTTTCCTGAGACCACGACAGTCTAACACTCCATCATTCAGTTCATCCACCCGACAACTCCTCTCACAGCAGGCTGACCATGGGTATATATAGGAGGCCTGCCCCCTGCCAATCCTAGTTGGGGATTGGTCAGGGCTCCCACATGCACCCCATGTCACTCCAGCTCTCTGCTTTGCCCCTTTTCCAGAACCTTCTCCCTCGAAACAGAGGAGGCGCTCAAGAGCTGAAGTACATGTCAGTCACCCATTGCTACACTAAACCACTCCCCTGCCACCAGATCAAAACAAACAGGCCTAGTTTACATCATAGGCGTGCCTAAATTTGCCTGCGCTGACAGTAAAAAAAAATAAACCCACTACTCTAGCACCTACCTAAAGGTAGAGGGTGCTACATATATATATATATATAGACAGTGGTAATAGTATACAGTACATAGTTCTATAATGATGGCTGAAAAACCCCAAATAATAAAACTTCAAACTAAAAGCCAATCACAAACCAGTCACAAACAAGGCTTGAAGCTGATGACCTAATTTAATCCCTGAGCTTTAGTTGCTTGTAAAAGTTGGATCTGTTTAGTTTCCAACTAGAGAAATTGCTTAAGAACAATAACAGGGAGGTTGGGATTATAGCGGTGCCCAAAACAGAAAAAGATATACAAATATGATAAAATATAATTGTTTTATTACATAGAAACAATACAAATGAGGTTCATTAAAATTATTAGCAGAATATAGTTACAAATTGTTTTACTGGTCAATGGTATCCATATACAGTACATGAGGTGATCAGTGTCATGTGCCTACATGTTTCGCCATTAATGGCTTCTTCAGGGGTTTATGCGGACCAGCAGTTTTCAGACAGCTCTAGTGACAAAAAATTCATATACAGATTAGCATTCATTTTGGTGAATACAATAGTACATAAAAATATATCAAATATCATGGTTCAACATACCCCCTCTCCCACCAAACTCACCAGAGGAGCCTCAGAGAGCACACACCAGGCTAATCCACAAATTGTGGAGGGGGAGGTTCTGTGTGACCACAGAGGGTATATGGGTATCAGGCTACAAAAAAGACAACAAGCAATAGAATAATGATAATATCCATTCTTGGACAAAAACCTTATGTCCAGTTGTGTGGGCTAACATAGCCTCCATTATACTTGCAGAACTCTGCTATGGAAAATTATTCATGCGGGGCGCAAGGGAGTGAATACAGTCATAAGATGTAATACTGTCACATATGGATCACTGTCAAAAAGGAATAAGGAATGATTCGATGGTACTATAGTCGATAATATTGCAACAACACATGAAAGCGTGGTTGCAACCAAACGCACAGAGCCCTCCAATACTGCAATCATCAAGTATAAGAAATTCCTCAGACACTGATAGGCCTGCCCATAATAGGCAGGTCTCACATAAACAGTCAGACATAAACTCATTCCTGGTTCCAAACAATTCCATGACAGACCCAAACAGTCCACCGCTGGAGCAGATGAGGCATTCAAAGGTAAAGATATAAACACACAATTCCAGAACTGCACGCTAGTTGAATCAATCAGCAAAAGCTCAGCCATGGAGATTGCAAAGACAGTCCATAATTACCTTGTGCTCAACAGCATAAAAAAACGGTAGTCGCCCCTGGCCTCCAGCTGATGATGTGCTAGAGAGGCCGTCCTCATATACCCTTCACTCGGTCTGACATCACCGACCGAGCGTGACCGAGAAATTGCTTATCCACATTCCTTGCCCGAATGGACATAGAGACATGTTCTAATGCAAAGAATGTAATTAGCATACTGTTGTATTTATGGTGAAGTCCCATGTGTCTTGATATGGGAGATATCACTTTTCCATTGTCAATCAAGTACAAATGATCATAGATCTGCCTTCAAAAGGGACTTTTAGTCTTTCCTATATAGAACATGTGCAACTGCAGATCATAATATATACTAGGCCAACTGTCTGGCAGTCAATATGATAATGTGCGGTCCACTTACCACCATTGGGAAATATAATATGTCTACCTTCATGTATCTATGGACAAGAGTGCAACATTGGTACGTCTCTCTTTCCTCAGTGGCAAATCTTCCCAACTTGTGTAATGACTTTTAGCTAATTGATCCCAAAGTGAATTAGCTCACCAAAAGATGATCTCAGGTCAGGATCCAATAAATTTGGCAACCCCCGGGTCCTCACAGAGCAAGTTCCAATGCCTCTGAAAAAAATTTCTAATCCAGGCATGTTGTGTACAATATGACAAAGCAGCCCTATAGGTGGTGGACTATGGGCACATATTTTTCTCATAGATTAACTCGTCCTGTGTTTTAGAAGAGGACTTTTGAAAACCATTTTCAGGAACTTTTTTACTATAGCCTCATTTCATTCATCCCTAATGTAATAATTTTGCCTGAAAAAGGGTCTCCTTTTTCCTTGAGCAATTGTGTCGGAGACACAAGTACTGGCCACATGGGATGCAATTGAGCAATTGGGTCGGAGACGCATACTGGCCACATGGGATGCAACTCTTGAGTGAATTAGAATGGGCACTAGTGGCATGTAGAATAGTATTTTCTGCCACATTTTTCCTAAAAGAGTTGGATATCAGCATCCCGTCACCACAAACTGAGGCGTGGATTTCCAAAAATGTAACTTCACAACTACTGCACTTCACAGTAAACCTCAAAGGAGTTGCATGCAAAATGAGTCATAAAAACGTCCAATTCTGTCCTAGTCCCTGGCCGTAGCATGAAGATGTATTCTATGTACCTGTGCCAGGCAAAAATGTGGCAGAGGAACACCAGCATCAACACAAGCAAATCAGCAGAAAACTGCCCCCCCCCAGGTTGAAGTACAATGGGGCATAGCAAGTCCCCATTGTCATTCCCTGCACCTGGAGAAAGTGGGTTGTCAGAAACAAAAACATTACTGATGAGAATAAACCGAAGTAACTCTAAGATAAACAAGTTGTATCTACTGAAAGAGCTGTCTTGTTCAATCAGAAACAATAACACTGTCTCAGCTCTTTTGTCATGGGGTATCAAACTATACAATGCCTCCACGTTTATAGTAACCAGCCGATATGTACCTGCCATCTATAACTTTGAGAATTTTACAGGTGTCCTGTAAATACAAGGGCAGGACTAAGGTGTGTGGGCGGATATAATTATCAGCAGCAAGGCTAGCCTTTTTGGTGATACTCCCTATTCCCAAAATTGTCAAGTAACCTGGGGGATCCTTGAGGTCCTTGTGTGTTTTGGGTAATGCATAGAAGTGGAAATGCGTGGGTGGTTTCTGTGCTTTTAATCACACTGGATATACATTTCCATGTAAGTCTTGTCTGACCCGTGTGCATATGCTACTAACCATTTGCCCACATTGTGATTGTAATTTCTTGTATTATTTTTTTATTTGTAGCATCCCTTCCTGATGAAGCTCCTTATCAAAACATGTCGAGACTAGGAGGTTGTCTTTATCAAGATACTAACACCACTTACACCACAGCGAGTGTATTAATATCTGTACATTTGTCATAAGTTTATTACTGGTTCTTGATGTTGCCTCTGCTTTGGGTGTAAAGTACTTAAATATATCTATATATTTTGCTTCATATGGCTCATTACCGGGCAATTTATTAATTTGGACAGACATAAAGATTGTATTTTATATTTTTATATATTGTTTTCAAATTTCCTGAAGAATCACACCTTGAAAGTCCAGTTTTCTGTTTCCTTTCCTATATGAATTTTAGGGGAAGTGCTGTGACCTTATGCCAAACAAATTGCATTCCCAGATTTGTTTAGTGTCCAAAAAAAAACAACATTGATTTTCTATTTTCGGATTTTAAATGCCTTCATATTCTCTTAGAAACTGTGGCCTGTTCAAACAGGCTTTCGAGATGTGATGCAAACCTGTATGTTATTTTTATTGTCAGTTTTCAAAAAAGACACTGATTTTCTTTTTGTAGAAAACAAATCCTGCTCTATCTTTCAGAGATTGCAGCCTATCCAAACAGGCTTGCTAGATGTAGTGCTTAACTGTATGCTATTTATATTGTCAGTGTCCAAAAGAAGACACTCATTTTTTATTTCCTGATGCTAAATGTCTTTTCAGTCATTAAAAAATTGTGACCTGTCCACATAGGTTTGCTAGCTGGGGTGCTTTATGCTATTTCCATCATCATTGTCCAAAAAAAAAAGACAGGAATTCCTTCTCAACCTAATGTAATCTGTCTGCTCTTTCTGTCTGGAATAGTGGAATTGCAAAAAAACTTCAGAACTATGCATACATTTTTGACAATTGTTTAGGTCTATGGTTTAAGAAAAAAGACATTGTGATTCATTTATCTCAGATCATGTCTGCCAGATCTCCCACTGAAATAGAATCGTAGCAAAAACTAATACACACTGTCCAGCTAATCAGTTTAGTTTTTCTGTGGTTTTGAAAAAGCACACTGTAATTTATATTTTAGAAGGATCAAACCTGCCTGGTCTCCCCATTATGCATTTTGGCCTAGGAAAAATACTTACACACTCTTGTCACTCCTGCTGTTGTCTGTGTCTTTGCTACCACTCGTTACCAACCTATGGCTGGTCCCTTGACTATGCTTCTGCTTGATCTGTCCTGTAAACACTTGTTACTGACCTTTGTCTTGTTAACTGACTATGCTTCTGCTGGATCCCTACCTGCTATATCTCCCACTGGACCCTGGTTTGCTCATCTCCTGGTGGGGCGATCCTGAGGACTGCGACCTGGTACTAACACACTGCAAAAACCACCTCCACCATCAGGAGCTCTGGTGAATACCACTTAGGGCTTAGACCCTGCACCTCTGGTGAGCCCGTGTCATCCACCTGGGTGAACTGCTTGTATACTTATCCTGCTGGTCAGTGGGGGCCTCTCCTGTTATAGCTACTGGTCTTCAAGCCTGAACCTTGACCATGACAGAGACTTTCTGGCTTCTGTTGACATCGAGGACACATATTTGCATATCTCTTCCTTTTTCAGCACATCTGAAGAAGTTTCCGCCTTGGATGTAACACGTATAGGTGTAAGTGACATCATCCCACGGCCATCTTAGTACAAAACCAAATGCCGGCATATGTGTCACGTACCTGGTCGGAGGCCGAAGTGCTTAGAGGGCTTCCCTTGCGGTTGAGTGCAGGGCACTCCAAAAGGTGGTGACAGGGAGTGCTATGCCCAAAGAAGCAGAGGTTGCCAGCTGCGACAGGCTGAAGTGATGAGATATCTGCTAGATGGCGGCTGGACGAGTAGGATGCACTGCTAGGCAGTCCCTCAGATGTATCAGGTGAAACTTGGCAGAAAGGATAGCCGGAATCAGGGTCAAGAGCCAGGCCAGTAGTCATACACGGAATATCAGCCAGGGGTAAGGCAGCAAACAGGGTCAGGAGAAAGCTGGGGTCATACACTGGTATTTAGGCAGCAGTAGAGTCCAAAGAGCAAGCTAGGGTCATACATAGATCAGCAGGCAGAAGCGGAGTCAATGAAACAAGTCAAGGGTCAAAGCCAGGAATGGAGACAAAGCAGGTCAAAAGCAAGCCGGGTCGGTAACAGGAAATCCAATAATAACAGGAACAGGAATTCAGGAACACACGGGCGAGCTGGAGATCATCCAGCAACTTGTGGCTCAGCCTGCTGGCTTTAAATAGGGCATGATTGTGCATCAATGTTTGCCACCATTCGTGGCCGACACGTGAGTGCCAGTAATCTGTGAACTTGCTGGTTTTCCCTTTCTTCTGCGTGCCCTTTCTTTTGCGAGCCATTCTCTGATACTGAGTTAGCACTGGCAGCAGTGCTAGACTTGTAAGTGCAATATTTATCTTTTTTTTTTACACATTAAAATGTTAAGCGGAGAGCATTAGATCTTATGTGCTTTCCTTTTGTTCCCCATCTGCATTTGGTGCTCCTGAGCTTCTAAGGAACTTTGCACCCAATTTTGAGGGAAAAGGAGTAAGGATTTACCAAGTGTCTATCAGAGCCATTATCCCTGAGAGGAACACAGTTTGCTTTGAGCTTTCTGGTAATGCAGGGGTCAAAGCCTTGAGGTGAGTGGCCAACTTATATGGGCGGTGGAGATACAGAGCACTCTTCCTATTTGGATCACACAGTCACAGTGGTGGTCGCACTACTTATTGATTGGACTTTAAATTACACACTAATTTTTTTGGGGTTGGTATTTTCTGTTATTGTTGTACACTAAATATCTTGATTATATTGTAGTAGCACATCACTTTTCTTAGCACAGTTTTTAGTGTATTGTAGATTAGAGTTGTGCTGCACTGTTTTTTGTTATTTAATGTCATTATTGAGTGTTGAGATTTCACTTATGTGTTAGCTGGCAACGTTATTTAAAATATTTGAGCACAGTTTGCATATTTTACTTATTATTTTGGTTGCGCTAATTGATTTTGTAGCACATAATTAGATACATCTCTCAGGTCTAGGGACAGATCTATTTGTTTAGCACAGAGTTTGTGGGATCTGTTCACTCTGCACTTCAAAGATCACTGTGTAAACTCATCAGAGACATTTTCCTCTCTACACTCATAGCCATTGTTACAAAGTGAGCTTTGGAACTAGTACACTTTTTTTTGGGATAAAGACAAAGTGGTGTCAAGGCCTAGGACTATCTTATCTATGGTAGTTTATGCCTTTCACCTTGACCAGGACATTGTTCTCTCATTCCTCTGACTCTGAGTTTAACAAAAGGACATTTCCCTCTATTGTCTGGATGTGGTTCCTGGTGGTTCTGGGAAAGACAAACTCAGTGGGGGGGGGGGGGGGTCCCATTTACACAATGTTACATAATACACCCTAATTATGGGTATTAGGTTTCATCCTTTCCTGTCAAGGCACAATCTACTAGATCTGTGAGTGCTTTTTGGCATCATGCAACTTTTTCCCAGTTTGCAAGGCTACCACATTTGATTTTAAGTTCTACCATGTGGATATCCAGGCCTCCTCAGATGTCAGCTTTGGGCATTAGATCTTTGAGCTGCAGGCAGTCCCCAGTGTTCTTTTGTTTTTTGGGGCCCGTTCGCCTAATCTGCTATGTTGATTATCCCACTGTCGGACTGTTTGTGTCCCAACCAAAAATTCCCGTTTTCCTAAACGGACAGGAAGGAAGTTAGGATTTTTGTATTCAACCTTACGGACAAAGGTTCCTCCAGTGCTTATTATTTATACTTTCAGCACCACCTTGAGCATGATGGTTGTGGACAGGCTTGTGCTGGCCAATGGCTTTCTTGTGACCAGTGTTCATTACTCCTGTGGGGGGTATAACGCAACAGTCTAGGAATCTAATGCCGCGTACACACGACCGGTCTTTCCGTCGGACTGAACTCCAAAGGAGTTTTCAAGGGAGTTCCGCCGAAATGGACTTGCCTTCACATGATCACACCAAAGTCCAACCGTCTAGAATGCGGTGACGTACATCAGGTCTGACAGGACTATAAAACGGAAGTTCAATTAGCTAGTGCGCCACCCTTTGGGCCCCTTCTGCTAATTTCGTGTTTATCTCGTGTTAGTAGAAGTTTGGTGAGAGATGATTCGCGCTTTTCAGACTCGTGTTTTTTCAGATCATTTAACTGTTGTTCAGTTTGTGCTTGTGGGGTTTGTATCTGCAGCGCGAGGAATGTGCTAGCTCCAATACGAACACTAGTTTTACCAGACCGAGCGCTTCCGTCTCGTACTTGCTTCAGAGCATGCGTCGTTTTTGGTCCGTCGGAACAGCATACAGACGAGCGGATTTCTCGATAGGAAGTGGTTCCTGCTGAAAGATTTGAAACATGTTTTATTTCTAGAGTCCATAAGATTTTTTAACAGAAAAGGTACGATGAAGCCCACACACGATCGAATTGTCCGACAGATTCGTTCCGTCGGACCTTTGCTGGCGAAAAGTCCAGTCGTGTGTACGCGGCATAATGCCCTGTACACACAGTCGGATTTTCCGACGGAAAATGTGTGATAGGACCTTGTTGTAGGATATTCCGACCGTGTGTGGGCTCCATCACACATTTTCAATCGGATTTTCCGACACACAAAGTTTGAGAGCAGGATATAAAATTTTCCGACAACAAAATTCATTGTCGGAAATTCCGATCGTGTGTACACAAATCCGACGCACAAAGTGCCACGTATGCTCAGAATAAATAAAGAGATGAAAGCTATTGGCCACTGCCCTGTTTATAGTCCCGACGTACGTGTTTTATGTCACTGCGTTCAGAACGATCGGATTTTCCGACAACTTTGTGTGACCGTGTGTATGCAAGACAAGTTTGAGCCAACATCCGTCGGAAAAAATCCTAGGATTTTGTTGTCCGAATGTCCGAACAAAGTCCGACCGTGTGTACGGGGCATAAGAGTTCCTGTGTCCCTCAATGTACTCCAAAAAAAAAAAAGGATTTCATGGTGGGTTGCAAACATCTTTTTATTGTGCCTTTCCTAGAACAATATGTTGTAAGTTGCAGTTATTACTATGATATTAATTACCATACTAATATTTATAATCCACCTCTTATTCGCTCCCCCCCCCCCCCCCTTAGAGATTTATTTCACTCAGCTTGGTTTACAGTTTCATCATTTGACATGCACGTACTATACAGTCCCATCTATGGTAGTAAGGGTCTCTTTGCATGCATGTTTATTTTTCAAGCTTCAGTGCTGATTCCTAGAGTCATTGCTGTTGAGGTATAATGCATGGGATAGAATGTGGGAGATTTAGAAATAGATGCACAAGAATTCATTTTCTCATTCAAATGTGTGCAACTTGCTTAGTGATGTGTAGCACCCTTTAGTGTGTGCTACTTGTAGTGGCAGAGTAGGAAAGTTTACCTGACACATCTGCGAGCCTTAATTGGGTCAGGGTTTACTAGAGTTCAGAGCTGGGTGACTCATCCTGGCAGCTTTCTGATGCCCCCCCTGATGTCTGAAAGGTTGGAAAACCTTCTAGAATTAGAGAGCGGGATTAGGAGAAGCTGCCCTAAATGTTTATGGTGCCTCTGCCAATCCTCAGTGGAGGGCTGGCAGGGGGGCAGAGACGACCCCATAAATAGACATAGGCCAGGCCAGCAAGGGGAGTCGAGTGGAAGATGGAGATGCAGTGTTGAGGAGGCTGTCGGTGGCCCTAAATGGTACGCCACCTAGTCTGGGGGTGTGTGTCCTGCCGTGGGCTGGGGCTCAGGTGCTGGAGGGATCCTGCCATAGAAATAAAGGGAGGAGGCTTTCCTGGAGGCCGGGGAGAAAACAGAGGACAGAGTGAGTTATTCAACACTGTTTGGGACTAACAAAGGGGAGGAAACTGCTACATGTTGCCAGTCTCCCTTGAAGACAGCAGTGGGTTTAAGTCTTCCGCCTTTCCCTGAGTACACTTCTCTCCGATATGTAAATATCTAAATTTTTGGAATATATAATGGGGTATGGCGCTCCCTATAGGATAAATGGGATGGTATAATGGGAGGGAGGTTTTATTGTATAGTCCCTTGCTTTCCTGGCATAGGCTGAACTGGAAGCACTTTTTACCTCCAACTGTCCCTATAGGGAGCGCCATACCCCATTATATATTCCAAACACTTTGTGGAGTCTCCTTAGGGAAGCTTCTTTAGGGGGGCTGCACACCTTACCTTCTGTCCTAAGCCCAGCAGTTTCATACATACTTATTATCTAAATTTTTGTTGCTAGAAAACTACTTAGAACCCCCAAACTTCAAAATTGCGTATGCCTGTGGAATGGCACCAAACTATGGTACTTAAAAATCTCCATAGGCGGCGCTTTAAAAATCTTTGCAGGTTACCAGTTTAGAAATACAGAGGTGATCTGGTGCTAGAATTTTTGCTCTTACTCTGACGTTCGTGACGATACCTTATATGTGTGGTGCAATCACCATTTACATACAGTATGTGCATGGGACTTACGTATTCACATAAGCAGAAAGGGAGGAACAACGTACGTTCCTCTCTCTCCGTTGTGCGCACCCTGATCGTACAGGAGAGCCCAGGAGAGGCCGTGGCGAGGGGGGGGGGGGAACATTCCACCTTCCACAGAAGTGATCGAGTGGCTTTTTAGCTCCTCGAATCACTTCTGCATTAAAGGCAATTGCTGGCTGAAAATTTGAATACTGGGATGATGCTTGTAGCTGCAGGCATCATCCCGGGATATAAACATTGCCAACCAAGGACATCATACGATGGCCTACAGTTGGCAAGTGGTTAAATAAAGAACATGTACATTGAGATGTAATGCTTTGTACATCTTCCTCAGTGGCTAACAAAAAAGTCCAGCCTGCAGAAGAGAGCAGGCCTTCTGAAGTAGTATGATGTAGGGTCAAGTTCCATCACTGGATAATCCTATGCATTTACAGGGCAAACTGACATGGCAGGTTTCATTCATTAAATCTCAAACAGTTTGTAAAAATATAGAACAAATAGGTTTGTCCATGAAATTCATAGTAAAAAAAAACAAACAAGTGGCATCACACTGTAATAATTGTACAGTATTTTCTGCGGGTGTTCTTTTTCTGCATTCTATTAAAATTGCAGTGCATATGGAAAACAGAGGCACATTGTTTAATTCAATTTTGTATTGCTGTGTACATACAAAAATGGCATTGTCTATAATTTCTGGGGCAGTTGCCACTGCAAGAAATTTATTTTAGTTGGCAGCCCTGTCATTTGGCAGTATTGAAATGAAAAATAGGATTTTTTAAAACAGCTTACCTGTAAAATCCTTTTCTTTCGAAGGACATCACGGGACACAGAGCCACAGTAATTACTGATGGGTTATATAGGTATCACTGGTGATTGGACACTGGCACACCCTATCAGGAAGTTCAACCCCCTATATAATCCCTCCCCCTTGCAGGGATACCTCAGTTTTGTAGCCAAGCAATATAGTGTATTAGAAGAGGGGCGGGACCTCTGTGTCCCGTGATGTCCTTCGAAAGAAAAGGATTTTACAGGTAAGCTGTTTTAAAAAATCCTATTTTCTTTCTCGAACATCACGGGACACAGAGCCACAGTAATTACTGATGGGATGTCCCAGAGCAATGCTACCTGAGGGGGGGGAACCACGACCAAGTAGGGTGCAATCAGACCTGAGGACCCTGTACCGCTGCCTGCAGCACACTACGCCCAAAGGCGATATCCTCATGCCTTCTCACATCCACCTGATAGAATCTGGTGAATGTATGAACTGAAGACCAGGTTGCGGCCTTGCAGATTTGAGCCATAGAGGCCCGGTGATGCACTGCCCAAGAAGCACCAATAGCCCTTGTGAAATGTGCCCTGATCTGAATCGGAGGAATCTTCTGTTTCAAACCGTAAGCTTGAATGATCAACTGTCGAATCCATTTAGAAATGGTAGCTTTTGACGCTGCCTGTCCTCTATTGGGACCCTTTGGCAGCACAAACAAAACATCCGTCTTGCGGATCTGAGTAGTTGCACCTAGATAGGCCTTAACTGCTCTTACTACATCCAACGAATGTAGAGATCTCTCTTCCGGAGAACAGGGATCTGGAAAAAAGGAAGGTAGAACAATGTCTTGGTTTAAATGAAAATCTGAAACCACCTTCGGTAAAAAACTAGGATGAGGGCGCAGTACCACTCTATCCTTGTGTATAATCAAATAAGGCTCCTTACAGGAAAGAGCTGCTAATTCTGATACTCTTCTAGCAGAAGAGATGGCCACCAGAAAAATGTATTTCCTTGTCAACAAGACCAAAGGAATCTGACTTATTGGTTCAAAAGGCTGTTTCTGTAACACAGCCAGGACCAAGTTCAAGTCCCAGGGGTTTAGGGGCGCTTTAACCGGAGGATTAAGACGCATCACCCCCTGCATAAAATTTCGGACCAAAGAATGCGAAGCAACTGGCCGCTGAAATAATACTGATAAAGCAGAGACCTGGCCCTTGATGGTACTCAAGGCCAGCTTCATCTCTAATCCTAATTGTAGAAAGTCAAGGATTCTACCTATGACATATTTCCTGGGATGCCAACCTCTGGATTCACACCAGGTTATATAAGCTTTCCAGACTCTATGATAAATCATCCTGGAAGCTGGCTTCCTTGCATTAATCAAGGTAGATATGACAGGACCTGAGAGCCCACGACTCTTCAGAACGTGGGTCTCAATAGCCAAACCGTCAAATTTAGCGTTTGTAAGGCAGGATGGAACACTGGACCTTGAGATAACAGGTCTGGGCGTACTGGTAGGGTCCACGGGGGACCTATCGTCATCCTTACTATTTCTGCATACCAAGTCCTTCTGGGCCAAGCGGGGGCCACCAGAAGTACCGACTTCCTTTCCTGCCTGATCCTGCGAAGGAGTCGTGGTAATAGCAGAATAGGCGGGAATGCGTAAATCAGTGAGAACCGATGCCACGGAATCACCAACGCATCCGTCCCGCATGCAAGAGGATCTTTTGTCCTTGCCACAAATCTGTCTATCTTTTTGTTGAATCGGGATGCAAAGAGATCTACATCTGGAACCCCCATCTTTGGCATATGGCCCAAAAGACGTCGGGATGCAGAGACCATTCCCCTGGAAATAACTGCTGGCGACTTAGATAGTCCGCCTGCCAATTCTCTATTCCCGGGATGAAAACTGCCGATATGCATGGCACATGCATCTCTGCCCAGACTAAGATCTGGTTCACCTCCTTTTGAGCAGCTCGGCTCCGGGTGCCTCCCTGATGATTGACATAAGCCACTGCTGTGGCATTGTCGGACTGGATCCTGACCGGACAACCCTGTAGCCTGATAGTCCAGGCTTTTAGAGCTAGATGTATCGCCCGGATCTCCAGAATGTTGATGGGTAAGGTCCTCTCTGTCTTGGACCATACCCCTTGGACCGCAGCCTGTTCCAGAACTGCTCCCCAACCTGACAGGCTGGCATCTGTTGTTATCACCGTCCAGGTAACCGGTAGAAAGGATTTCCCCTTCTGCAGGTTTTCGGGTATGAGCCACCATCTGAGGCTCTGACGCACCGCATGCGACAGGTGCATCGGAAAGTCTAATGCCTGAACTTTCTTGTTCCAGGTTGACAGAATACTGTGTTGCAGCATTCTTGAGTGAAACTGAGCATAGGGAACTGCTTCGAATGAAGACACCATCTTCCCTAGTAGCCTCATACAAAGGCGGACTGAGGGACCCTTCTTGGTCCTTACTGCCAGAATCAGCTCTCTTAAAGCAGCGATTTTTGCCTGGGGTAGAAATATTTTCTCCTGGCTTGTATCTATAATCAGACCTAAATACTCCAGTCTTCTTACTGGTTTTAGGAAAGACCTTTCTAAGTTGAGGATCCAACCCAGGTGTTCTAGATACCTGACTGTGGTCCTCAAGTTTCCATTCAAAGAGGCTACCGACCGGTCTATCAAGAGCAGGTCGTCTAGGTATGCTATGACAGCTATACCCTGAGCCCTTAATCTGGCCAGAGGAGGAGCCAAGATTTTTGTGAACACTCGAGATGCAGTGGCTATCCTGAAAGGCAGAGCCACAAACTGGAAATGGCGCCCTCCTACCTCGAAGCGCAGAAACTTCTGATGAGCAGGAAAAATGGGCACATGCAGATATGCATCTCTGGTGTCTATTGATGCCAGAAATTCTCCTCCCTGCAGGGTGGGAACTACTGTTCGAATTGATTCCATACGGAAGGATTGAATCCTTAGGAATCTTGTCTCTGGACCCCGATGGAGGCGGCCGTCGAGGCTGCCTGGAGGCTGAAGCCCCCGGCGCTGGGGAAAGAGTCCGTTTGAAAGAGGGACGCTTACTCTTCTTCTTGACAGGTAAGAGAGTGCTTTTCCCACAAGAGATTCTCTTGATATAGTTATCCAAGTCCTCTCCAAACAACCTTGCACCACGAAATGGAAACCCAGCCAGTAGCTTCTTACATGGTGCTTCGGCTGACCAATTTTTCAACCATAGGATTCTATGTATATGCACCAACCCCAGTGAAAGACGGGAGGTTTGCACGATAGAATCTCTAATGGCGTCAACCACAAAGCATAAGGCCGCTGGAAGGTTAGCAAACCCCTGGGCCTGCTGTTCAGGTAATACTTTGATGACCTGCTTAACATGGTCTCTTAAGTATTGACAGACTCCAATCGCTGCTACTGCAGGTTGGGCCACTGATCCTGCTAAGGAGAAAACATCCTTCAATAGGGATTCCATCCTTTTATCTACAGGATCCCTGAGCATCTGAGCATTGTCTACAGGACAAGTCAGGCTATTATTTACGGAGGAAATGGCGGCATCAATAGCCGGTATTCCCCACATTTTAGTAAACTTTTCTTCCATCGGATAAAGTGTTGAAAACTTTCTTGGCGGAAAAAAACGTTTGTCTGGGTGATCCCACTCAGAATAAATGAGCTTTTCAAGTAAAGTATGAACAGGAAAAGCATGTGCTGCTTGGAAAGGTTTCAGTGACCCCAAAGCAGAAGAGGATTCTTTAGCAGTTTCAGGTATGGGCAACTTAAATGTGGAGCGGACCAATCCAGTAAGGATCTACACTAAGACTTTCTCCTCTTGGGAAGTCGCAGAGGGTCCCTCTCCACCTGATTCCTCCGAAGAGGAATCATCCGTCCCATCCCGATCCTCTGAAAGGGATTCATCTCCTTTATCCCAGAGCTCCTCTGTCTGAGGGTCTTGGGGAACAGAGGAAAGCCTAGTGCGTTTTCTTCCACTGAGTGAAGACGTAATCACGGCCATTAATCTTTCCTCTAGACCATTAATGGTTGAGGAAAAAACCTCTTGTGTAATATATACAGGGGCTGAAGTGCCAGAAGCAGGTGTAGCCCCTGACCCCAATGGCTCTCCCCGGCTAGCCGTCCCTGGCCCATCTTTAGGGGGGGAGGATGCTGCCGACAGGGGGCCCTCAGAACCTGAACGAGATCCCCTAGTGTCTCTGGTTCCTGGGGTGCTTGAACCTCTTCTACCCATAGTGCAAAGCAACAAGGTGTGAGGTATACAAATGAACACTGCCCGCTGAGCGATGTAGTCTGGCTAAAAGCCTTGCTACCCAATGCTCAGTCTGGTGTTACTTCAGTAAATGCTGCCTAGGAGAATGCCTGTGTCCCACCTTACATGCGACCATCAGCTCTGTGTCTCTCAGAAGGCTGAGTGCACCTGTACAGAGTGCCTTTAATAGCCTGCAGCTGGCCTGAGTGGGAGTCTAAGCACCTGTGCTGATGTCCCGCCCCCCCCTCTACCGCCCTCCCCTCGAGTTTTGAAAAAAACTAGCGCTTCCCGTGCTGCCGACTCTCCTGTCATGCTTCTGGAGAAAGGCTGGGGATGGGGGGAGGGGAGGGAGGAAGGCTGGTAACAAGATCTGCCTGAACGGCTATCTTCAGAGATGGTGGCCATTAGGCCGCAGAGCCCGGGTGGTATAACCACTTTCTAGACCCCTGTGGCCCCTCTAGCCTGGGGGGAACATTCAAACATGAGAAATCCCCCTTTCCACCTTACCTGCTTGCAGCCTACTTGAGATGCTGGGACATAATCAGCGATGCAAAACACCTGAGACAGACAGTCAGCATGTGAAGGTTTGTGCTCTTGGCAGCCCCCGGTGGTCACAATAGGCATAGCATGCATTTACCTTAAAGGAGAAAAGCCACTAGAACTCAAAAAATTCTGTGGAATCTCCTCTTACCTTATCCAGCCGCAGGGTGCTGTTTACACAGACCCAATCTTCACCTCTCACGGCGGGCTCCGTTTGAAAAAAACCGTCAGAGACTGGGGCCCCCATCAGTAGGGGGATCCAACAGTTCTGGGACCGTAAAGCACCTCGCCAGAAATTAGGAAGTTTAAAGCCATTTTCTGATCTGCGGGGTCCAGCTCTCTAAAAAGAGAAGCATTACGGGTAAAACCTCGTTTCTTCGGACACGAGGCCTGGGTACCATTCAATTCGGCCATGAAAAGACACTTTGAATGGATCCGGTTCGCCTGGCTTGCCCCAGTATAGGATCTTAGGATATTCCCTTTGGAGCTCAGCACAGGACATCTTTACACGTCCATCACCTAAGACACTGGCGTAAAAACTGAGGTATCCCTGCAAGGGGGAGGGATTATATAGGGGGTTGAACTTCCTGATAGGGTGTGCCAGTGTCCAATCACCAGTGATACCTATATAACCCATCAGTAATTACTGTGGCTCTGTGTCCCGTGATGTTCGAGAAAGAAAGTATTTTTAATGATATTAAAAAACAAATGTTTCTATGGGAAATATGTATGTTATATTCATTTATTTTACAAAGTGAAGTTTTACCCTAATTAAAAATATTTATTTAATGTAAATGAATGAGGCTCAAATTTGAGGGTTTACAGTCACTTACTTGTCAGCTTAATTTTTTAAAATAGTGGTGAAGATCAAATATGCATGAAGGCTTGGTCTCCTTTAAAGTGGTTGTATACCCTTTTTTATATTTTTACCTACAGGTAAGCCTATAATAAGGCTTACCTGTAGGTAAAATGAATATCTCTGTAACCTGTACGGTTTAGGAGATATTCACTTTGCATGCAGCCGCTGACGTCCCTCGTGCATGCACGGGAGTGACAACATCGCGCTGTGAGTGGCCGGAGCCGGGAACCCAGAAGACACGCCGAGGGGAAATGTCCGTTCCCTCGGCGGTGACCGGGATCAGCTGGCGACACCTCGTTCTAAGGTAAGTATTTTATAATGCGCTAGTATGTGGTGCATGCTAGCTCATTATGCCTTTTGCCTTACAGGTTTTTTTTAAAAAATAAAAAATTTGTGTAGGTAAACAACCGCTTTAATTATTTCACAAAGTATATTAAATTTGCTTCCAATGGCAATACCCTGTTTGCTTGTGTCTGTGACCGAATGTTATTGAGATTTTCAAGGCCAGTGGAAAAATCCTGGAAGTCACATGTCCCTTAATATTCAGGCAATGTCTATTCTTGATGTTTCAGAAAATGCCTGAACTTGTGCCATAACCTTGTCATCTATTATACAAGGCCTTTTGTCTAAGAGCTATAAACACATTTATTGCTTTCTAAAGGAACCAGATCATAAATGCTTTTCACATAATCCGTATCAATTAAATATACAGTACAGAATAAAGTTGCATACTGCCCTCAAAGGTTGTCTTCTATTCAATTCATAGTATGACTAGTAGTAATTAGTATCGTTCTGAAATGTTGAAGAGGCTTTGCAAACTCATTCATATAACTTCCTCATTTCTAAAGAACTTAAAGAACTCTTTCATGTTTTAATACTCTAGTTAAAGTGTTTGTTACCCTAAAAAAAAAATAGGATTTTTATAACGGCTTACCTGGAAAATCCTTTTCTTGGAGTACATCATGGGACACAGAGCCATAGTATTAACTATATTGGTATATAGGCACCTTCAGGTGATGGACACTGACACACCCAAGACAGGAAGTTCACTCCCTATATAACCCCTCCTCCTACCAGGAGTACCTCAGTTTTTGTAGCAATGCAATATCCACAAATCCCAAAAGAGGGGAGGTACCTCTGTGTCCCGTGATGTACTCCAAGAAAAGGATTTTACAGGTAAGCTTTTATAAAAATCCTATTTTCTTTATTGTACATCATGGGACACAGAGCCATATTATTAACTATATGGGACATCCCATAGCAATGCTATTTGAGGGGAGGGAGACACAACCTGCAGGGCGCCCACAGACTTGAGGACCTATACTGCTGCCTGCAGCACACTGCGCCCAAAGGCGATATCCTCATGCTTTTTTACATCCACCTGATAAAACCTGGTGAATATATGTACCAAAGACCAAGTTGCAGCCTTACAGATCTGAGCCATGGAGGCATGGTAATGCACTGCCCAAGAAGCACTAACTGCTCTGATAGAGTGCGCTTAAATTTGAAAAGGTAGAACCTTACCTTTTAAATCATAAACCTGAATTATAACTTGCCAAATCCACTTAAAAATAGTGGATTTTGACGCTGCCTGTCCTTTCCTAGGACCTTCCGGCAGCACAAATAAGACATCAGTCTTCCGGATTTGAGCAGTCGTCTCTAAATAGACTTTGACTGCTCTCACCACATCAAGACAATGTAGTGACTTCTCTTCCCTAGAACATGGTTTTGGAAAAAACGATGGAAGGACAATATCTGGGTTCAGGTGAAACCCTGAGACCACTTTAGGCAGAAAACTTTGATGAGGACGCAACATGACCCTGTCCTCGTGAATAATCAAATATGGCTCTTTACAAGAAAGAGCAGCCAATTCCGAAACCCTCCTTGCTAAGGATTTAGCAACCAAGAATACTAACTTCCTGGTCAGAAGGACTAAGGGAGTATGCAGTATCGGTTCAAAAGGCTGTTTTTGTAACACTGACAAAACTAAATTCAAGTCCCAAAGGTTCAAAGGTGATCTAACTGGCAGATTAAGCCGCATCACCCCTTGCATAAAAACCCGCACCAAAAAATGTGAAGCAAGCGAACTTTGAAACAAGACCGATAAGGCCAGGACTTGGCCCTTAATAGTACTCAAGGCCAGCTTCATCTCTACCCCTAATTGTAGAAATGTAAGAACTCTGCCTATGCTATACTTCCGAGGGTGCCAACCCTTGGATTCACACCAGGAAATATAAGCCCTCCAGACTCTATATGATTCTGGAAGCTGGCTTCCTTGCATTAATCACCGACTGATCTAGCAATAGATCTCCCAGGTACGCCAAGACTGTTATGCCCTGCGCCCTTAGCCTGGCTAGAGGTGGAGATAGAACCTTTGTGAATACCCGGGGTGCTGTAGCCAACCCGAAGGGCAAGGCTACAAACTGAAAATGATGCTGTTCTACCTCGAACCGCAGAAACCTTTGGTGAGCGGGGAATATAGGAACATGCAGGTAGGTTTCCGCTGGTTATTGATTATTCTTGGTTACAGAGGCACAACCCCTCTTTTGATTGGGTCCATGCTGAGGTTCTCTCCTGGTCAACACAATGCAGTGAGACATGCTTCCAGAAGGTAGCCAAGATCCTGTGCACCTCTTCACTCTCCTTCCTACCAGAGTACCGCGATTTTAGCGATGTCTTTGACAAAGGTCAAACCGGTCGTTTGCCTCCACACCAGCCGTATGATTGCGCAATTGACCTTCAACCTGGTGCCATAACCCCTTGTGGCCAGGTTTACCCTGTGTCGGTCTAGGAGGATAAGGCCATGGAGGAGTATGTTGCAGACGCACTTTCTTGAGATTTCATCCGCAAATCCTCGTCTCCTGCTGGTGCTGGTTTGTTCTTTGTGAAGAAGAGGAGCGGTGAACTGAGACCTTGTATTGATTATAGGGGTCTCAATCGTTTCACGATTAAGAATGCCTATCCAATTCCGTTGATTATAGAGTTATTTGACTACCTCAAGGGAGCAATGGTTTTCACGAAGCTTGATTTGAGAGGGGCATACAATCTCATGAGGATTAAGGAGGGCGACGAGTGGAAAACTACATTTAATACCTGAACAGGCCATTATCAGTACCTCGTAATGCATTTTGGCCTTTGTAACGCCCCGGTAGTTTTCCAGGAATTTATTAACAATGTCCTCCGAGATTTGTTGCAGTTATGTGTGGTGGTTTATCTCAATGATATCCTCATATATTCCAAGTCCCTGGAGAGCCACCACATAGATGTCTGTCGTGTGCTTCAGAAACTAGAGAACAATCTCCATTGTAAACTGGAGAAGTGCGAGTTCCATCGTGAACAGGTTAAATTCCTGGGCTGTCATTTCCACTGCTGGTTTTTCGATTGACCCAGAGAAACTTTCGGTAGTCCTACAGTGGCCACGAACCCATGGGTTTACATCCTCTGCAGCGTTTCCTGGGCTTTGCCAACTATTATAGGAAGTTTATTCATAACTTCTCGTCTCTGGTCAAGCCCCTGACTGATATAACCAGAGAGGACGGTAACCCACAGAGTTGGTCTCCGGAGTCCATTAAGGCCTTTGGGAGTCTCAAGACTGCCTTTGTTTCTGCTCCTGTGTTGGCACATCCTGATCCTACGTTACCTTTTATCATTGAGGTTGATGCTTCTGAGACTGGTGTTGCCGACCTTCTGTCTCAACGTCCTACCTCTGAGAGCGCTATGCATTCTTGTGGCCACTTTTCCAAGAAATTGTCACCTGCGGAGTGCAATTACGAGATTGGTGACAGCGAGCTGTTGGCGATCATTTTAGCCCTAAAAGAATGGAGACATCTCCTCGAAAGGTACCACTGTGCCAGTTCTCATTCTTACTGACCATAAGAATCTCACATTCTTGTCTGAGGCTAAACGCCTCTCTCCCAGAAGGGTGCGATGGGCTCTTTTCTTGTCAAGTTTCAATTACATTGTCTCATTCTTACGGTACTAAGAATGTAAGGGCTGACGCCTTGTCAAGACAAATCAAATTTTCTGTCCCCTCAAAATAACTCAACACACAACCATTAATGTCTAAACCGCTGGCAACAAGTGAGTACACCCCGAAGTGAAAATGTCCAAATTTGGCCCAATTAGCCATTTTCCCTCCCCGGTGTCATGTGACTCGTTAGTGTTACAAGGTCTCAGGTGTGAATGGGGAGCAGGTGTGTTGAATTTGGTGTTATCGCTCTCACTCTCTCATACTCGTCACTGGAAGTTCAACATGGCACCTCATGGCAAAGAACTCTGAGGAAAAAAAGAATTGTTGCTCTACATAATGATGATCAAGGCTATAAGAAGATTGCCAAGACCCTGAAACTGAGCTGCAGCATGGTGGCCAAGACCATACAGTGGTTTAACAGGACAGGTTCCACTCAGAACAGGCCTCGCCATGCTCGACCAAAGAGGTTGAGTGCACATGCTCAGCGTCATATCCAGAGGTTGTCTTTGGGAAATAGACGTATGAGTGCTGCCAGCATTGCTGCAGAGGTTGAAGGGTTGGGGGGTCAGCCTGTCAGTGCTCAGACCATATGCCGCACGCTGCATCAAATTTGTCTGCATGGCTGTCGTCCCAGAAGGAAGCCTCTTCTAAAGATGATGTACAAGAAAGCCCGCAAACAGTTTGCTGAAGACAAGCAGACTAAGGACATGGATTACTGGAACCATGTCCTGAATGAATGAATGAATGAATGATGTCCTGTGGTCGGTCTGATGAGACCAAGATAAACATATTTGGTTCAGATGGTGTCAAGCGTGTGTGTGGCCGCAACCAGGTGAGGAGTACAAAGACAAGTGTGTCTTGCCTACAGTCAAGCATGGTGGTGGGAGTGTCAAGGTCTGGGGCTGCATGAGTCCTGCCAGCACTGGGGAGCTACAGTTCATTAAGGGAACCATGAATGTCAAAATGTTCTGTGACATACTGAAGCAGAGCATGATCGTCTTCCTTCAGAGACTGGGCCGCAGGGCAGTATTCCAACATGATAATTACCCCAAACACACCTCCAAGACGACCACTGCTTTCCTGGAGAAGCTGAGGGTAAAGGTGATGGACTGGCCTCCAAACCTAAACCCTATTGAGCATCTGTGGGGCATCCTCAAACGAAAGGGGGAGGAGTGCAAGGTTTCTAACATCCAACAGCTCCGTGATGTTGTCATGGAGGAGTGGAAGAGGACTCCAGTGGCAACCTGTGAAGCTCTGGTAAACTCCATGCCCAAGAGGGTTAAGGCAGCTCTGGTAAACTCCATGCCCAAGAGGGTTAAGGCAGTGCTGCAAAATAATAGTGGCCACACAAAATATTGACACTTTGGGCCCAATTTGGACATTTTCACTTAGGGGTATACTCACTTTTGTTGCCAGCGGTCTAGACATTAATGGCTGTATGTTGAATTATTTTGAGGGGGGCAGATTATTTACACTGTTATACAAGCTGTACACTCACTACTTTACATTGTAGCAAAGTGTAATTTCTTCAGTGTTGTCACATGAAAAGATTTACTAAAATGTTTACAAAAATGTGAGGGGTGTACTCACTTTTGTGAGATACTGTATATAAGGACAGCAGCTCCTCTCACAAATTGCTGGATTGTCCTCAGACCCCCCCGTGTTCCTGTGCCTTGAGTATCCTGATCTTGGGCTTCCTGTTACCGACCCGGCTTGCTTTTTGACCTGCTTCATCTTAATTCCTGGCTCTGACCCCTGGCTTGAACTACTGACTTTGCTTCTGCTTGATCCATTGTGTTTGACCTCGGCTTGGCTCACCGACTACTATTGTATGATCATGGCTTGTTCCAGTTTCTGCTACCTGCCTATGCTACTGCTTCCTGTTTGCCTTGCTGCCAAGTATGCCTGAAGCTGCCCTGTAGTGCTAATTTTATATTTTGCTCCTACAGAACAGCATGGTCGTACAATAGTGAGGGGGGTGAAGGGGGGTCACACTAGTGACCATGCTGCTCTTGAACCACAGCACCTACTAAAACAGGACAGGATGGAGAAATATTTTAGTGGTAAGACTTCTTTAAAAGATCTAAACTGTACACAGGCATGGTTTGGCAGTACTATATTTACAATTCACAATCCATCATAAACAGTTGTGTTGTGCCAATAATGACAGCTTGAAAGTCATAATAATTTATAAAATAGTAATATTAGAAATAATACATACAGGGGGCAGGAGGCGGAGCCTAGCGGAGCAGACATGCATTGTTAGAGCTCCACACCGCTGAGGAGAGAAGAGAAGGACAAAGCGGAGCCTGCAGGCTCAAAAGGTATCCATTTGAACCTTTTTGCCCCAGGGAACAAACTGTGAAAGTTTGGGCAGGAAATATGGTACTGGGAGGAAACCGTGGCAGAAATAAAAATCAACTCACAAAGAGCTCACAGGCACTCACTGCAGCTGAAGCAGCTCCAGTCACCTCACAAGATACAGCATCAGGGCGCTCTCACAGACAGAAAATGTCACAGCAAGACTCTCCATTTGAGTCAGATACAGAACAAATCCTCTCACAAACTTCTCCACAAGCCTCCTCAGTATCCCCAGTAATATTATTACAATTTGAAAAGATGCTTCATAAGGCTTTAAAACAAACCTCAGACCAAATAACAAAAAGCCTAACCAAAGAAATAAGAGAGCTGGGAAACCGCACCGCAGCCTTAGAAATAAAAATGGATGAAATTGAAATTACAACCCAAGAAAATATAACAGAATTGGAACAATTAAAAGAAGAGAATTTAATACTTCAAACTAAGCTCGAAGATTACGAAAATAGAGCCAGACGTTCAAACTTGCGCATAAGGGGAATACCTGAAACTGTGACAGACCTGCAATCTACTATTACTGCTCTATTACAAGAACTAAAGCCAGATATCCCTATTGAACGTTTAGAACTGGACAGAGTACACAGAGCCCTCACAGCCAAAAAGAAAGATGGACCCCCACGTGATATAATCACAAAATTTCATTATTACAGAATGAAAGAACAAATACTAATTGCTGCAAGAGAAAAAAAGGAACTTAATTTTCAAGGACACAATTATCAAATTTTTGCTGACCTATCCCAACTTACTATTACTAAAAGACGATCCATGAAACCCCAACTAATGGAACTGCAACGCCACAACATTATGTATCAATGGGGCTTCCCCTTTTCAGTCAGATTTAACTACCAAGGTACAATTTACAGAAGCAGATCAGCAGATGAACTACAATAAACCCTTTTAAAATTAAATCTGACAGAACCCACAAGCAGCAACACTCCCGCACGCAGAAGAATGGCATCATCTTCACCTTCAGGCAGCACCCAGAAAATTTCAGAACAAAATGGGAATCATCATTCTCACAAAAGAGGCGGTTATGCCACATCATCCATGGACCAAGAAGATTCAATGGACTGACATCCTAATTCCTGATATCTCTTCATTTATTATACTAAGAGATAGTTCTCTATAAAAAAACTGTATTTATAACTGAATGTAACTGCATTCTGATAGTCACACACTGTGTGGGATCATGTTACATTCCAGTTATATTTCTTATTACTTCTGATTCATATAGCCTTAGAATATATAAGTGAAATAAGGAAATTCTTGTTCAGTTATATATTATCAGGTAATAACAATAGATTTATTACTTTTTAGGACAAATATGTTCAATAATCCAGAAGTAATGGAAGCTTTTTCTTTCTTTTCTTAAAACAAATATATTATTACCTAACTAGTTCCTAGAACTATGTTTTTGTTTATTCTAATCTGAAGCAATACAACCTCAATTTTATGAGTTAACATATCTAAACAGTTACATATGAATAAAATATGTAATTGTTTACTCTAAAAGGGTTAAAATCCCAAAATAATTCAAACTATCTTCATCAATACCAAAGTTATTAACAGTACCTTTCTAACTGAATTTTTTAGCCTAGGGCAAGACTAACCATATACAACCACCCTGGAATAAATAATTTCAACAAAAACTATATTCTGCACTCCAATTAATGAAACATCATTTTGATGTCTTTTGACATAGCACTTCTCTCCTGTAAGCGGAAGATCCGTGTACCCCCATTAGCCCTCCTCATTCTCCCAACCATATTATGTGGGAGTGTGACGAAGGCACTTATTCCCCTGAGAGAGATATTTATTCTCTTTCACGGGTAAATTGTGATTACTTGCAAAAAATAATTTATACAATGTATCATCTAATCTCATATGTTTTTTGTTTACTCTTTACTCCAGAATTCACTGGTTTCTTTTCTATCTATTCATCTCTTCAGTCCACACAGGTTGATCTGCGCAGTCAGCTCTGCATAACAAAAAGTAAGTCAAAACTATTTGATCTATTGTCATGGCACCACTGAATATACTTTCCCTGAATGTTCAGGGAATAAATGTCCCTCAAAAAAGGACCAAAGCCTTCTGTACTTTCCATAACAAGAAGGCTCACATAGTATGCCTCCAAGAAACACACTTCACCAAAGATTCTACTCCAAAATATATTTCTCCTTTTTATCAACAAATTTACACGGATTCTGCCTGTACCAAGCAAAGGGGAACTCTAATTGCATTTCACCGATCCACACCATTCACCTTATCATCAGAAATTAAAGACCCAGAAGGTAGATACCTGATACTCATGGGTTATATAATGGATACAGCAATCACGGTGATTTCCTACTACGCTCCTAACAAACAACCTACACCATTCCTCTCACATATATTACAAGTGATTAATACACACAAAATAGGAACAGTGATAATGTGTGGGGATTCGAACCAGGTCCTCCTCCCATTTCTAGATAAATCACCTTTTACACCATCCAAAATAACCTCTAGATTACCTTTTTCTCAACTTCTTTCCAAATACAATCTGGTAGATTCGTGGAGAGAAAGTAACCCAATGAAAAAGAAATTCACTTATTTCTCGCACCCTCATCAAACCTTCACCAGAATAGATCATATTTTTCTAACAATAGGAATGATACCAGAAATTATTGCATCAGATATAATTCCGATTCCGTGGTCTGACCATAATGCAGTATACACTACTATAGCCTCAGCCATACCAAAAGCGCATGACCCAACGTGGTACTTACCGGACACAATGCTCAAACACCCACTACATCAGATGGCCATTGAACAAGCTTTAAAGGAATACATATCGATTAATAATACAACAGACATCTCCCCAATAACACTGTGGGAAGCTCATAAGCCTGTCTTGCGTGGTACAATACAAAGACAAATGGCACTATTTAAACGGGAACGCAAAAATCTAGCAAAAAAACTAGAACTCAATTTTAATGCAGCCTACATATCATTTCAAGATAATCCATCTCAGAGTACAAAATCTCGTCTGGAAAAATCTAGATTGGAATACGATCTATTTCTCACTGAGTCAGTTGATAAATCCCTCAAACGCTCCAAACACAATTTCTACATGAATACAAACAAACCAGGTACATATTTGGCTCGGGCATTAAATTCAACTAACAAATCTTTCAAACCAATACGTTTGAAATTATCAAAAAATGTTTACACTTGTAATCCAGTTAAAATAGTCCATAAATTTCACTCACATCTCGCAACTTTATACAAGACAAACAATGAATTTAATCCTACAGAGGCTGAATCCTTCTTCTCAAAAATAACCTTACCCGAGTTATCTCAGAATCAAAAAAGCAGTTTGGATGAGCCTATAACTATAGATGAAGTTGCTAACACCATAAAAGACCTAAAACTTAACAAAAGACCAGGCCCAGACGGCTACTCGGCTTTATACTATAAAACATTCTCAGAAATACTCTCTCCCATTCTCACTGAAACTTTTAACAAACTTCTAGATGGACATTCTTTTCGGCAAGAAACACTAATGGCAATTGTTTGTATGATCCCAAAACCCTTTTCTGATGATACTTCCTGTGTGAATTATCGGCCTATCTCTCTGTTAAACCTCGATATTAAATTATTAGCAAAAATAATAGCAAAACGCCTCAATAGCATTATAGGAAAATTAATACATAGAGATCAAGTAGGCTTCATGCCAAATAGACAGGCAGGCGATAATATACGCAGGGCAGTGTTATTGCCACATATTGCCAAAAAACGGAAAATCCCTTCATGTTTTCTATCTCTCGATATTAAGAGGGCATTTGACACAGTATCCTGGCAATATATGCAATATTCATTACAAAAATGGGGTTTTGGACCCCACTTTTTAACATGGATCAAAGCATTATATAATAAACCCAAAGCCTATATAAAATATGCTGGATACAAATCTGAAGCCTTTAATATCGAAAGAGGTACCCGACAAGGTTGCCCATTATCTCCCTTATTATTTGCCCTTATACTCGAACCCATGGCCCAATACATCAGAACAAAGCAAACTATAACTGGCATTGAAGTAGGAGGTATTACACACAAACTATGTATATTTGCAGACGATATATTACTTTTTCTATCATCACCACAGGTCTCTGGTCCTAACTTAATACCAGCTCTTGATGGATTTGCAGCCCTATCCGGCCTTATGATTAATCCTAAGAAATGCCTAGTGCTTAATATTTCACTCACAAACATGGGTCCCGGCTGGGGCTGCACTCCCATTCACATGGGCAGAAAAATCAATCCCATATCTTGGAATTCATTTAACAGCATCTCATTCTGACTTATTCTCAACCAATTATCCTCCTGTATTAAGACAGATCACAAATCTAATAAAACAATGGTCGCAACTTCCTTTATCCTGGATAGGGAAGATTAATGCAATCAAAATGACTATTCTACCCAAATTGCTTTATCTATTCAGAGTCCTCCCTATTCCAATTCCTTCCTATTTTTTGAGAATAGTACAAAAAAGAGCAACTTCGTTTATATGGGGCTCTTCTAAACCACGTATACCTATACACACACTACATCTTCCCAAAAATAAAGGAGGCCTGGGATACCCTAATTTTACTAACTACTACAGAGCAGCACATTTGGCCAGTCTGTCCAAATACCATGCAAAACAGGAAATCCCATTATGGGTATTTATAGAGGCTTCAGAAAATGACCCTCTATTAATATCAAATTTATTATGGCTTGATCCTAAAGACCGCTTTAAAATTCATAATCCCATAACTAAACACTTCTTATCTCTCTGGGATAAACTAAAAACCAAATATCAGTTACAATCTCCACACAATCCTCTCCTTTCTTTTAGCAGAAAGCCGGCCTTTTATCCGGCATGGATCTACCCAAATTCTTTTAAAGCTTGGACAACATCAGGCATTCAGACACTAAATGACTTCATAGCATCTAAATCATTCCTTTCATTCCCATCGCTTAGAGAAAAATATGATCTACCAAACTCTGAGATATTTAGATATCTCCAAATCAAAAATTTCTATACACCATTCCTAAAGGGGGATACACCATTATCCCAATTATCCATTTTTGAATCAATCTGTACAAAAGATCCATTTGCTAAAGGTACAATTTCATCACTTTATAATCAATTATATGGAGTAGCAAATCTTAATAGACCCTCTTACGTTCAGAGGGGGGAGGAGGACCTGGGACGAACTTTAGAAGACACGGACTGGTCTAACATATGGCTCACATCTAAGTCATCTTCACCCAACATCTTAGCACTGGAGACAAATTATAAAGTCCTAACTCGCTGGTACCTTGTACCTGCTAGAGTGGCAAAATATTCACCTAATACCTCAGCTCTTTGTTTTCGAGGATGCCCAGAAATAGGCACATATTTACACATATGGTGGACGTGCCCAGTAATCCAAACCTTCTGGAAGGAAGTCTTCGTGATTGCATCTAAAATATTTAAAAAAATAATACAACCAGATCCATATTTAACTTTACTTAATCTAAAACTGGAATGGTTAACACTCTCTCAATTCAAACTTATGATCCAACTAATAACGGCTGCAAAACAAACAGTGGCCAAGGCATGGAAATCTCCTACATTGGTACTAGCAGAAACAATTCACAGAATGAATAATACAATGTCCCATGCTAAGATGGTAGCCATCGATCAAAATCAAATTCCAAAATTTGAAAAACTTTGGCATCCTTGGATAAAACAACAGTTCCTGTCAAACTTCAATGACTCTGTCCTGTTGCCATGGTAACAGATTAAATGACTTACAGAGACACCCATTCTAAGGCTTCAAAGAGAACTAAAAAGAATAATAAACTGACGAGCGGGACAACCTTGTGGACCATACCTCTACCTTTCAACCCTTTTTCTTCTTTCTCTTTCCTTTTCTCCACCTTACGATTAAAGCTCATTATCAGAATTTATTTGACCTATATACACTCTACCTGTAAACAATATGTATAGTAGGTATAAATCATTTAAATACCTACAAAAGTAACTAAGGAAATGATATATATCTTTAATTTAGGTTTACGTGAACCCGATGTTTAATATTTGAAATTCCATGATATTTACCTATATAAACCCTACTGTAAAACAATGAGCTTACTTTATAGATCCTTGTAAACTTACTTTATGTATCTTTATAACATTGTATACTCAATAAACTTCTTTTGACAAGGAAAAAAAAAAAAAATACATACAGTAACGTACCGAAGCATAAAGCACCAAAAGCAGGAAGACAGGCATCCCAGTATATCCACAGATGCTATTTTATTGAATCTGAGGGCCATGCTGGCATTTTCTTATTGCTCTGAAAATCCTGGCATTACAACGTAGATTAGGTGCGTCCCATGTCATGTGAAATTCTATCTTTTAACTAGTGTTTTTGCCCATTTTTTGCTAGGCAACAAAAGGATTTTGGACCTGTATTCTCTCTGGCATTATCTAGGCCAGGGTCATGTTTTTCGGTTTCTTAGTTGCCTTATTGCTGTTGTATACTTTCTGATGCCTATTGGATTTTGTTCTCATATATTCTCTATTCCATCTAGTATATTTGTGTCTCTTGTTTTTTTTTCTTGGATAATAGTGTGTTTTATGCCCATGTGCCCACAATCTTACTGCCAACCAGTAATTTCTGTTTCTTAGATTTGTCAATATTAGCCTTGCCCCTGTGTTGAGGTTTCCTGTTTCCAGTTGCAGTAGGAAGCCTTTTTGTACAATGTTTTCTCCTTTGTCCAGTAGTGATCTTTCATGTCTAGTGTTGGTTTGGTATCAATATTCCTAATATAGTATTGTACAGCAGGGGATCATGTTCATCATTCTAGATAGTATGCCTTAAGGGAGTTGGAGTGTCCCGTTTCTTAAACCACTTACAATGCTCTAAGTGTAGTACAAATAAAAAACTAGATACATTTTTCTTTGTTAGATTAACCACTTCAGGTCCAGAAGGTTAACCCCCCTCCTTACCAGGCCATTTTTGTGTGATACTGCACTGTGCTGCTTTAACTGACAATTGCGTGGTCATGCGACACAGTATGCAAATAAAATGTATGCCCTTTTTCCCCTCAAATAGAGCTTTCTTTTGGTGGTATTTGATCACCCCTTTGGTTTTTATTTTTTGCGCTATGAACAAAAAAAGACCGACACTTTTGAAAAAAAACAAACAATATTTTTAACTTTCTGCTATAGAACACATCCAATAAAAAAAATGTAAAAATGTAATTTCTTCATCAGTTTAGGCCAATATGTATTCTGCTACAAGTTTTTGGTATCGGAACTTAGAGAGGCCTTCCAGTTACCGCTCTCCATGAACTTCTACTACCAACAACTTAAACATGCGATAGATGCCCAGGGAGGTCCAGATACTTGGACTCTAGAACTCACACCCGTCTTTAGCTTCCTCCTTGAAATAAATACATATAAAGGGTTCATATCGGACTGCTACGCTATGCTTCTGAATTTGGTTATGGGAGACTCGCCGTTGAAGGTTATAGCCAGGTGGGAACAGGATGTTGGCACGTTCGAAGAGGAACAGTGGGACGAGGCTCTGCAGGCGGTCCCCTTGTGCTCATTGAATGCTGCTCAAAAACTGTCCCAGTTGTATATACTGTCCAGGGTACACTATACACCGGCTAGGCTTGTCCGTATGGGTGTTGGCACAGATCCCACATGCACAAGATGTCGTAGAGAACACGGAGATCTTATTCATCTCCTATGGAGATGCCCTAAACTTCATTTATATTGGAAAACTGTGCTGGATACCATTAATATGGTCTTCCAGGTACAGATACCATTAGACCCCAAACCATGCCTATTAGGGATAATAGATGACTTATTGACAGGAGATGTCCTTAAGCAAGCCATCAATAGAACCCTGTTTCAGGCACGTATGCTAATTCTTAGGCATTGGAAATCTGAAGACCCTCCTACAAAACAGGAGTGGATCACACAAATGGTGAACACCATCCGCTTGGAAAAAATTATCTTTCAACACATGGGATCATCCAAAAAATTTGAAAAACTTTGGGCGCAGTGGCTGGAGGTCCCTGGACTCGCGCCAGTAGACCTAGTGATTGACCGTTTATTTTAGAGAAACTGATAATTGTGCTGTTGCAAATAAATAAGAATAAGCTATTGTATTTTGATTTGCTGAAGATATAGATACGCAGGTGGAGGATTAATGGGAGAGACTCAACTCTATGATATGCTTGATTGGGAAAATATGGGGGAAAAGTGATGCAATATGTATTATCTTCATGTCTGATTGTACCGCTACCTTATACTCTGACATATGTGTTCCGGAACTGTATGTAACAATTTTTGCTGAAATAAAAACCCTTTTGTTTGAGAAAAAAAAAAAGGTTTTTGGTAAAAAAAATCCCAATTAGTATTAGCAGATTATTGAATCATGCGCTTGGAAGCTTGTTGTATGCAGAGAATACTTTACTTTCATAGAGGATTAGCAATGCATGTCTTACAGGAAACAGGACAATACAAGTACACACTTAGATACAGAAGGTACATCCTGTGATTACATTAACACAGAGAATACACACTATAATACTGCAGTGCCACCTACTGATATAGATAGGTATAATGCATATATATAGTTCACAATATAGAAAGCTACTTGCTGTTGCTTCTTACAACATCCCTTCTCAACAGCATGTGCTTAGTCAAATTATATTCAGCTTCTTCTGGAAATAATTATGACGTTCCTTCAATAAAGACTTGGCAAGTGCATCAGCAGTCATCTCCTCTGATGGGCAGTATTGAATGTCAATAACACCTTAGTATGTGAAACTTGATGTCAATGTGTTTGGTCCTGGGATTGACCCTTTCTGATTGCTTAAGCTTTATACAACCCTGGTTGCCTTTAAAAATGGGAATTGGTTTTGACATGTCTACCCCAAAGTCCACAAAAATTTGACAAATCCATATCGCTTCTTGGCATGCGTGTGCTGCTGCGTGTAAAGATAGAGCAACAGTTTCTTGCTTTCGACTAGACTAACTTATGGTTCTTTCCATATACTGGAAGATGAATCCACTTCTGGATTTTCGGTCTGTGCACTCTCTGGCCCAATCAGCATCCACATATCCGACCAGTTTTGAATTTAATTTTGCTGGTAACCGTAAATTCCTCTGAATTATTCCTTTGAGGTATTGTATCACTCTTTTTACTGCGTTCCAGTCACAGTGACGTGGAGCAAGTTTTCTGTTTCATTGGTCTTTAGATAGCCTGGGCCCATAGGAGTTTTGCTTCTTGCATTTGGAATTGTTCCAAGATTTCCAAGATTTTCTGAGATTGGTTGAGAAGATAACTTCCATCTTCTTCTCTCTCTATTTGGATTCCCAGATAGTAGCTACTGTTCCCTAGTGCTTTGATTTAAAATTTTTCTTTGAGCTTGTAAACTATCTGATTATAATCCCCTTCTTGTTCAAAACAAGTTATATTGTCATCAACATAGATAAGGATGTATATTCATCTGTCTTCTTGATTCTTGGAGTAGAGACAGGGGTCTGCTTCACTTCTTGAGAATCCCTCTCTGGTAAGTACATTATTCACTTTCTCATTCCACATCCTTGCATATTGCTTAAGACCGTAGATGCTCTTCTGAAGTTTACACACAAGGTTTTCTCCTTGCTCAAACCCTGGTGGTTGCTCCATGTAGAGATCTTCTTTATTGTCTCCATATAGGAAAGTAGTTTTAAATTCTAGGTGTTTAACTTGCATGGCCTTACCAGCTGCAACACTAATGCCCCGTACACACGGTCGGACTTTGTTCGGACATTCCGACAACAAAATCCTAGGATTTTTTCCTACGGATGTTGGCTCAAACTTGTTTTGCCTACACACGGTCGCACAAAGTTGTCGGAATTTCCGATCGCCAAGAGCGCGGTGACGTCAAGCACGTACGACGAGACTAGAAAAGGCAAGTTCAGAACCAAGCGCAGCACCCTTTGGGCTCCTTTTGCTAATCTCGTGTTAGTAAAAGTTTGGTGAGAGACGATTCGCGCTTTTTCAGACTCGTGGCTTTCAGATCGTTTTCTGACGTTCAGTTTGTGCTTGTGGGTTTGTATCTGCTCTTCAGTGCGTGCAGTCAGTTCGTATTGGAGTTTTCTGTGCGATCTTGTCCGCTCGTTGCTGTTTTTCAGGTCGCTCTTCACAGGCCTTGCTGTTCTTCAGTGCGTTCTGTTACTTCGTTCTGAGCAGCCGACCGTTTTCTAGCCATGTTTCGTATGCGTACTCCTCGTAGAGTTCGTGCTGTGCGGGGGCTTGGTGTTGGGGTCCTGACCTTGACACAAGTCCAGTCCATGAACAGGGTGGGGAGGAGTTCATGGACCAAGAATTGGTTGCTTCAGCGTGACCAGTTCTCTCATATGCCTTTGCTCCGTGAGATCCGTGAGAATAATCCTGATGATTTCAGGAACTTTCTCAGGATGACGGACCCCGTATTTCACCGTTTGTTGGCTTCGCTGACCCCCTATATCAGCAGGCAGGATACCTGCATGAGGCAAGCCATCACTCCGGAGCAGAGGTTGGTCGCTACCTTGCGGTATTTGGCCACAGGGAGAAGTCTGCAGGACCTCAAGTTCTCGACAGGCATCTCCCCCCAGGCTCTGGGGATCATTATCCCAGAGACCTGTTCTGCCATCATTCAGGTCCTGCAGAAGGAGTATATGAAGGTAAGATTTTTATCCATTTATATCACATTTTATTGTATTGAATGTTTGCTAATATCTTGTATTTCTTTCCTCATTCCCTAATTACCATGATTGTATTATGCTGTGAATGTCCCCTTTGTCCTCATGCATGCTGGATTTTTATGTAATAATTATTTTAGGTCCTTCATACATATTTGACCTTCAATAACCTCTCCAGCATGGTGTCTCCAGCCCTATATTCACCTCATGTAGTCACTTAACAATGTATTTTATCAGCTCCATAGTAGTGCTTTACCCCAAACACCCCCTAAAATGTTTTGAAATGTTATTTTTGATTTAAATTCAGGCAGAGGGCCAGAGGCTTTTTTTTGTGGTGTCCCCAAATTTTTTGTAACCCTCCCTCCCCCCAACTGCTAAGTCAGCTGATCCCAATTCTCTATCCTCAATCATCTATCTGCTGACTTTGCCAAACCCATACACACTATACCCACCTCTTTACTGGTCAGATTTATGGATGAATTCCCCAAAGCATGTAGTGCAAGGGCCTGCCTGTATACTTTCCAATGGTACTGTTTAAAGTTCTTGTATCCTATTATGATCTTGATAGGTAATAGCAGAATGTCCAAATGTGCTCAAATGTGTACAGTGTGTATTTATATCTTTGTATTATGACACTTCTTACCTGTCCAGTGGGCTGCCAATAGTGTAACTAAGGAGGGGCTGTTCCAAGTAATACCCTGTATTTAGGCATTCATCTCTCAATGAAGTGAAGAGGGTTACCTGTCCAAGAGTTCCCCCCCCCTATAATGTTAGAAATGGCCCATGAGAGGGGGGGGGGGAATATGATAGGTGTACCTTATACTTTGTTGTTGTTAAATTCCCCTTAATAAATGCTATCTGGAGGTTGACCCATAATGTTTGTGTCTAATCTGCTTGCCAGGTTTCTGTGAAAAAATAGTAATGTTTATTGTTTTTTCCTCAACAGTTTCCTTCCACGCCACAGGAATGGCAGACTGTGGCCTCCCACTTTGCCCAGCGGTGGGACTTTCCTAACTGCGGAGGGGCAATTGATGGGAAACACGTCCACATCCTCCCACCACCCAACTCGGGGTCGTACTATTATAATTACAAGGGGTTTAATAGTATAGTGATGTTGGCGGTGGTGTCGGCTAATTACGACTTCTTGTATGTGGACGTGGGGAAGAATGGCCGGATGTCCGATGGTGGAGTGATCGCCCAGACGGAGTTCTACAGGCGTCTCCAGAATGGCAGCTTGGACTTGCCACCTCCAGAGGACAATGTTGAAGGTCTCCCATTTGTGTTCGTTGCTGATGAAGCATTTGCGCTGGGGGACCACCTGATGCGGCCATTCCCGATGAGGACCCTCACCCCGGAACAGAGGATTTTTAATTACCGGCTGGCCAGAGCCCGAAGAGTGGTGGAGAACACATTTGGAATCCTGGCCAGCCGGTTCTGATTATTTCTGACACCCATCCATATGGCGGAGTATAAACTGAACCATATAATACTTGCCTGCTGTGTTCTCCATAATTTTTTAAGAAAACATTCAGCAAACTATGCTGGCTCAGTTGGGCCTGAGGCCGGAAATCCAAATCCATCAACACTGACGGCGCTTGAAAGTGGCCGTCCTGGCTTGCCCTCCCTGAGTGCCCGTGATGTCCGGTTACGCTACCTGGAGTTCTTTGCGGGTAGGGGGGCTATCAATATGCCAGACAATCTGTGAAAACTTTTTAAAATAAAAACCAACCCAAAAAAATTCTTTGTGGACATTTACTGCTTGTGTTTCTTTTAGCTGACCCTGACAGAAATGTGTTGAGTGCAGAAAATGTCGTGATTGGGTAACCTTATAAAAAACTGTGTTGGCTGGTAATTCCTAAATGCAAAAACACATTTCACTACAAGTGCACTTACAACTGCACTGAACCTGCACTTGTAGTGCAAAGTGTATTTTCCCTTAGGAAATAACCCCCATTTTTGCATAAAACAACAATTACATCACCCCAAAAGTGTTGTAGTGTTGAGACAATAATCCACACATTCTTGATTAAGCCACTTTTTTATAGCTGCACAATCACATGTGCATTTACGAACGGTTTTTAAAACAAACCAACATGTTTGTTGTATAACAATGTTTGCAGTAGCATTATGAAAAATCAAAATATCCATTTCAGATAAAACAGGCCTGTGTAAAACCAACAAGAAAGCCAAAAAAATTGAACTTACAAAGTTCACATTAGGTAAAACCTGAAGGCTATATTAGACATCAGTATTTAGGAACTGGGTTTGATATAGCGTTCAGATGGGGGGAAATCACCCCTGGAAAAGCCAAATTTGGAAGATGCACACAAATTTACGAATGTCAACATGTGCTATCTGCCATCAGGGGGGATCAAGGGACGTGTTTTGGGGGAGCAAGCCCTTCCTCAACGCGACTTTAGAATTGAGGAAGGGTTTGCACCCCCAAAACGCGTCCATTGATCTCCCGTGATGGCAGATAGCACATGTTGGCACACTGTGTGCATCCTCCAAATTTGGCTTTTCAAAACATTGAAAAAAATTTTAAAAGATTGGACCACAATAAAACAAGTGATTTTGTGGGGTTTAAATTCGCCCCAAAACATCAATGATGTTATTATTTTTTTTAATAACATCACTGATTTGTTGCTGTATGTTGTGCAATTCGAGATTACATCCCATGATCTCCCCGATCAGGATCTGGGCACTTTCAGAAGTAAAGCGTTCTCTCTCCCTCACATCACGATCACCTAAAAAGAGAAAAAGAACAAAAAAAAAGGTCTCAAAAATCTGCCACCAGCCATCTCTTTTACCTGAGCCTGTGGTCGCAGACACTCACCTGTTGTGGTGCCAATCTCCACCACATCTTCTTCTTCCTCCTGCTCTTCTTCTTGTGTTGGTATTTCCCCTTCTTCCAGAGGTGGGGGGTCTCTGGTCTCCTGGGATGAGGGGTGTCCTCCGAGTCTTTTCTCCCCTATGTAAAACAAAAATGGTATACTTAGCACACAGATATTTGATGGCCGAACTATAGAAATAGGAAACATTGCTTGGAAGTGGGGTACAATTGTCTATTTTAGCCGAGTTCCAAGATGTATATTTTTTATTGCCCTTTGTCAAGCTGCAATACTTTACCGGTTTAGTACAAGCTTCACAGATGGAGACCCCCCTATAGTATACACTGGAGTACCTGTGTGGCCCCCCTAATAAAAATGGTGTTCTTGTGTCCCACACTAGTGCTCCAGTGTCCAGATGTGAAAACAGCTGCTCAGTGTCCTCTCCTTACACACAATCTAGTTTGCATTTCATTCTAGTAACAAACCCATCTACACAAACAAATATTTGGCATCCAAGTAGGCCCCCAAAAATGTGTGAAAATGCATATGGCCTAAACAATGGTGTTCTAGAGGCCGAAAGAAAAATGTTTGATACGAACGAATAATGTGCCCATGAACATTAAAGTTGACCTTTGGAAACGTTACAACTAATCAAAGCATATGGAGCAGAACGAACGTAATAAAGACATAAAGAATAGGAACACAGCACAACTACTTACTTTTTTGCAGCACTCTCCGGATCTTTCGGTACTGCTCTGGCTCTCTCAACTTCAGGTCCGACCACCGCTTCCTGAGCTGATCTTTAGACCTTCGTTCCCCCGAAATTCCGCTCTAGACTCCTGACCACTTTCGCCATGATTTTGGCCTTTCGGATGTTGGGGTGGGGGTAAGGCCCATATTTCCCGTCATAGTCGGACTTCTTCATGATGTCGACCATCTCCAACATCTCCCCAAACGACATATTTGTGGCCTTAAAACGTCTCCTTCTGGATCGGGACGTGCCTGGATCCACCCTTTCCTCCTCCTCCTCCTCCTCGTTGCTACAATTAGCCCGCACCTGCTGTATGTCCGCCATCATGCTCTTCCCCCACTGCGCCGAATGAAAAGGGGCGGGGAATACACTAGAAAGAACGTCAGGGGCGGGCGGAGTTACACGCATGCGCAGTGTATATAAAGCGTAACACACGTGCGTATTACGTTTGATCTGTGAGCGGAGGAAGGAGCATTGAACGCGGCGATCGTAAGAACGAAGGTAAGAGACAAACTTGGGCCTATACTGCTTCTATAGATTGAGGCCTATATTGTAACAAGATTAGGAGAGTTTGGTCTGACATTAGGCTTTGTCTTGTGTTGTGTCTTGCAGTGAACATGGATATGGTACTGAAAGAAGATACTGACTTCATGTCAGTATTCATTGATATGCTAAGGGAGCTGCCCTGTCTGTGGGAGATTACCCACCCCCATTACAAGAACCAAGCAAAGAGGAAGGCAGCACTGGAGCAATTGTGTGAAATTGTGAAGCAGGTGATCCCCACGGCAGACATCACCTATTTAAAGATCTTCATTGGTGGCCTGAGGAGCACATATCTGAGGGAGCGCAGGAAAGTCCTGGATTCACAGAGATCCGGAGCAGCAGATGACATCTATGTCCCCAGGATGTTGTACTACGACAGGCTGCATTTTCTGGCAGGCCAGACTGAACCCAGGCCATCCCTCTCAAGTCTTCCTTCCACACTTCCTTCCCGTCTGGCTGAGGCTTCTGACGCCCAACCTGGGCCTTCCAGGCCGCATGTGGAGGAGCCCAGATTGAGCCAGGTATAGCATTCTTCTAAATATTTCTGCTTGTCCAATCAATGATGTTAACTAGATGTTAGTTTGGAAGTACTAATTTAGGATTGTGATTGATGATGCAAAAACTAAAACCATGTCCCTTTTTCATACACAGGGAAGTCTCAGCCAGGAGGTGGCCGGGCCGAGCCAGCTGGCTGATGTGCAGGTCCCTCCACCCCCGGTGAAAACAGAAAGTGGCAGTAGGAGGAGTACCCTGGAGGAGGCGGCTATCAGATTTTTTTGTAGGGCTACAGAGGTCCTGGGAGCACCCCACACCAGGCAGGAGAACATTGGTGCATTCATTGCATATAAAATGCAGAGGATGGAGGAGGGCCAACAAGCCATGTGTGAGGCCCTCATATCAGAGGCTCTGGCGAAAGGTATGAGGGCCCAAATTACACCTGACACACACCTTTGTGATGGTCCTCCTCCTCCTCCTGCAGGTCCTCCTCCTCCTCCTCCCTCTCCTCCAGGTCCCCCCAGTCCTCCTCCAGGTCCCCCCAGTCCTCCTCCTCCTCCAGGTCCTACTCCTCCTCCTGCCACATCTACAACTGCACAGCGACAGCCGGGAAGGAAGTGTGAAAGGAAGACCAGAGAGTGATTGTACCCTGGATCCAGTCTGGTCGGCCAAAAAATGCAGCCTCTTGTGGTACCACATCCTGGGGACACTGATGTCATCTGCTGCTATCCCGATCTCTGTGAATCCCGGACCAGACTGCCCTCCCTTATATATGGACTCCTCAGGCCACCAATTTTGAGGTTGAAGAATTGTTGTCTGCCGTGGGGGTCCCAGGCTTCACTAATTTCTCATGTTGATCCAGTGTTGCCTTCCTCTTTGTTTGGTTCTGATACCTTAATAAAGGATTTTTGATTTGAATTATACTCTCCTATGTGTTTTACTTCAAAAATGATGGTTTGTTTGTGAGGATTCAGGTACATTTCTAATATACAATGTGAAATGAACAAGGGACACCAACAACAAACAATCTCATGGAGATTAAATAATAAAAGATATCAAAGGTGTTGGGGTAACTTGACACACAAAACACACACAAAAATATTCTGGAGTAAAAATAAAAATAACATTGAACAAAGATCAGCCTTGGAAAAAATACAAGCATTAAAGAAAAAAAAAGGCTTAAAAACAAAAAAAAAAAACATAAAAAATATAAAACTGTCAGATGTGACAACTAATAACAATATATTGAGGGAATCCCACTAAAAAAACACAAATAAAACTTTGTGAGAAGTGTGCGTGAATATGAGCAGCAAAACTACTTAATTCTTGTCACATTATAAAGAAGAAGAGAGTGCGCTGTATTAAACCATTTTTTACATTGCAGCGTGACGAAAGTGCTGTATCCATTCCGAACGCTAAGTTTACCAGAACGAGCTGTCCCGTGTCGGAATTTCTTCTGAGCATGCGTGGCACTTTGTGCGTCGGAACAGGCCACACACGGTCGGAATTGACGCGATCGGATTTTGTTGTCGGAAAATTTTATCTCCTGCTGTCCAACTTTGTGTGTCGGAAAATCCGATGGAAAATGTCCGATGGAGCCCACACACGGTCGGAATTTCCGACAACACGCTCCGATCGGACATTGTCCATCGGAAAATCCGACCGTGTGTACGGGGCATAAGAAGTGCTCACATGGTGGAGTGTTTTACCACGGGAGTGAATGTTTCATCATAATCTTCACTGAATTTCTGGGAGTAAGCCTTGGCAACTAGTCTGGCTTTGTATCTGTAGATATTCCCTTCTGCGAATGACTTTACTTTGAAAGTCCACTTACTTCTTATAGTTTTGCGGTTAGGAGGGATCTCTGTGACTGTCCAGGTTTTATTTTCTTGAAGTGAATTTAACTCTTCTGCTGCTGCCTTTCTCCATTTATTGGCTTCATGTCTTGGCAGTTTTTCTATGTCTTCCAAGGATGTTGGTTCAAGTATGCTGTGTGTTTTGACGGTGTATGACAGCTTGTGGGGTGGTATCCCTTTTGTAGTCTGAGTGGATCTTCTTAATTCAGGCAGTTCAGCAGGATCTGGTGGGGAACTTGATTTAGGCAATGTGATTTCCATCTCTTGTTCTGATTCCTGCAAAGGTTCGCTTTGGTCGACCTTTTCTTCTGGTTTTCTTGGCATATGTACTTCACAACTTTCAGGAATCAGTGTTTCTGGTGATGGGCTCTCATCAAAATAAACACTATGGCTTATTGTCACTTTGTCAGTATTTGGGTATAGGATTCTGTGACCCTTATTTTGCTCGCTGTAGCCTACTAGAATGCCCTCTATGGCTCTATTCTCCAGCTTGGATCGCTTTTCACTTGGAATATAGGCGTATGCTTTACATCCAAACACTCTGATGTGCCCTATTGCTAGGCTTTGATCCATGCCACATTTCGAATGGAGTACTTTTAATGGCTCTTGAGAGTAATCTGTTCTGTAGGTAGATTGCAGTTATGACTGTTTCTCCCCAGTACTTGTAAGGTAGGTTGGCATCCAACAACATGCATCTGGCCATTTCTATAAAAGTGCAATTTTTCCTTTCTGCTACACCGTTTTGTTCAGGAGTGTATGGTGCTGTTGTCTGGTGTACTATTCCTTGTCTCTTAAGATACGAGGCCACTTCTTTGCTTACGTATTCTCCTCCATTGTCGGTACGTATTATTCCTGGTTTGTGTTGGAATTTGTTGGTAGACATGGCAACAAACTCTTGAAGTTTCTCTGATGTTTCATTCTTGTGTTTCATCAGATAAGTAGTTGTGTATCTGGAATAATCATCAATGAAAGTCAGTAGATATCTGTTCCTGCCTGATGTGGGAGTTTTCATTGGACCGCATATGTCACTGTTTATGAGCTGCAGGGGGTGGCTAGTTTTTCTTTGAGAAGCCTGTGGAAGGGGAGCACGTGTGGTTTTTGCTTCAATACAGCACTTGCATTTCATAAGCACTTTGCAAGGCGTTATTGTCAAATCTTCTGATAAACCTCTCTTTATAATGTCCTGTATAGCTTCTGGACTTCTGTGTCCCAGCCACCTGTGCCATAAGTGAATACATTTGCTGTGTAGGTCATTAGAGACTATATTGGCTTGCTGGTCTGTAGTGATGAGCCTGTATAGGTGATCATCCAGTTTTCCTTTTGCCAGGAATCGCTTATTATAGTGAATTGTGCATTAATCACCCTGGAACTTAACTGTGGGACCGTTGTTTGCAAGACTTTTCACTGATAGAAGGCTGCCTACTAGTTCTGGAACATACAACACTTTCTTTATAAGGACACTGTGCTTGTCTCCTTGTGGTGTAATGCAGTTCAGGAAGCCCTGGCCTTTACCTTCTGAAGTGACGCTTTTCCCGTTTGCTAGGAAAACATTGTCTTTTGCACTGTAATCAATGTTTGTGAAGAAGGTCTCAACGCTAGTCATGTGGCTTGTTGCACCTGATTCTATGCACCAGCCGCGTGGCTCGATGCTTTGTGTTATTTTAAAGGTGCCTCTCTATGAAGTTTCCTTTGTGATTGCTTTAACTCTTTATTTTGTGAATAGCTCTAGCTTTTGCTGCTCGGCTTTCTAAATAGAACAGTCCTTTTTTAAGTGACCGTCCTGTTACAGCGAAAACAGGTTCTGCTTTCTTTGTTGTGCTTTATGCCTTTGTACATCGTAAGAGCTTTGTCATCATGGTGCATATTTTCTTTCCTTCTGTCATATTCATCTATTAATTTCCCTTTGACATATTCCAATGTCAGCTCCTGCTCGGGTCTGGTTTCTAAAGCATTAACAAGGGCAGTATATGTCTCTGTAAGGCTGCAGAGGAGCAGGGCAACAATATGGTTATCTTTGATATCCTCTCCAATGGCACATAGCTGCTCTATGATCTCTAGCATAGCTTTCATGTGGTCACACATTTGCTGGCCTCCTTCAAGTCTCATCTTGTATAACTTTCTTAGCAGAAATAACTTTCTGTTTAGACTTGAACGCTCAAGTCTAATGGCTTTGACCATTTTCTCTGTTCTTATGTGGATAAGCTGATCATCTTCCACTAGTACGCTAATAGTTGCTTTTGCCTGCCTATTTTTCCCGTCCCATTCCTCTGTCTCTCCATCTGTGGGTCTGTCTGTATTCAGCACTTGCCACAAGTCATCCTTGTTCAAAAGCACTTCTGGCTTGAACTTCCACAGCTGGTAATTGGCATTGTTTAGCTTTGAATTTGCAAACTTCACATCTGAACCACTTGCCATGTTTCAGTAGCTTGTATACAGTATTCACTGACTTGCTGTACTCACTGAGTATTCTTCCCAGTGCCTCTGGGTGCTGCTGGGTGCCTCTCCAATGCCTGGGTACCTGGGACCCATAACCTATTAACAGATTATTGAACCATGCGCTTGGAAGCTTGTATGCAGAGAATACTTCACTTTCATGGAGGATTAGCAATGCATGTCTTACAGGAAACAGGACAATACAAGTACACACTTAGATACAGAAGGTACATCCTGTGATTACATTACCACAGAGAATACACACTAAAATTATTGCAGTGCCACCTACTGGTATAGATAGGTATAATGCATATATATATATATATAGTTCACAATATAGAAAGCTACTTGCTGTTGCTTCTTCCAACAATAAGCGTATATTGATTGGTTTGTGCAAAAGTTATAGTGTCTACAAACTATGGGATAGATTTATGGACTTTTTATTTGCCCAATTCGAACCAATTCAAATTTTTTTTTAATAGTAATGGCAGCAATCAGAGATTTTTAGCGGGACTGTGAAATTGCGGCGGACATAACTGACACTAAGTGACATTTTTTGGGGACCAGTGACACCAACGCAGTGACCAGTGCTAAAAAAATTCACTGTCACTGCACTAATGACATTGGCAGGGAAGGGGTTAACATCTGGGGCGATCAAAGGGTTAACTGTGTTCCCTGGTAGTGATTTCATACTGTGTGGGGGATGGTTTAACTGAAGAAAGACAGAGATCTGTGTTCCTGCTTAGCAGATACACAAGACCTCTGCCTTTCTTACTAGCAGAACGGTGATCTGCCTTGTTTACATAGGCCTTTCTCTGAACGATCGCCGGGGTTGCTCCCACTGTGATTGGACACAGCGGTGTGCCCCAGAGCCGAAAAAAACAATCACATACAGGTACATGATTTTGCGCCCTGTTGCAGTATATGTACGTAGGGCGGTCCTTAAACGGTTAAAGATGGGGGACAAAAAATATGAGATATTGAAAGTAGCTACAAAGAAGTGCATTGCTTTTACAGCTGCTGAAACTGGGCAGCACTAATGCCCCACTCACAGCTTGAAGTTCCAAAACGCTGGAGGAGAAAAAAATCAATTATTCTCTATGGAGTGGGTTCACATCTCCACTACAAGTCTCCTAAAGGTCAAAAAAGTTCTGGAGCTTTTTTGTGGCTTGAATTGGGCAGATTGGTGAGTTTTTGAAGCATTTTTTGTTCCATAGAAATGTATAGAATCGCTTGATTCGAGCATTTTTGAGCAATTTTCTGCTCAAATGCAATAATTAAATGAAAATAAATAATAATCATAAATAAATAATAAAATGCACTAATAAATATATAAAAAACCCTAACCCCAACCCTTAACCCTTATATAAACCCCCAACCCCCTAGTTCTGGTCTCCAATCATCAGAAAGTATGTGCTGGAGCTGGAGAAAGTCCAGAGAAGGGCAAATAAATGAATATGGGGACTGGAGGACCTCAATTATGAGGAACACAAGCACTAAATTTATTCTCCTTGGAGAAGAGACGCTTGAGAGGAGATATGATAGCGATACACAAATACCTCAATGGTGATCCCAGTGTAAGTATGAAACTTTACAGTCCCAGGGAATTTAGGAAGACACAGGGCCACACGATTAGACTGAAAGAGAATCGGTTTAACATTAAGAGCCCTTGCACACTGGGGCGGTTTGCAGGCGCTATTGCGCTAATAATAGCGCCTGCAAACCGCCCCGAAAGTGCCGCTACTGTCATTCCAGTGTGAAAGCCCGAGGGCTTGCACACTGGAGCGATGCGCTGGCAGGACGGTAAAAAAAGTCCTGCTAGCCGCATCTTCGGAGCGGTGAAGGAGCGGTGTGTATACCGCTCCTTTACCGCTCCTGCCCATTGAAATCAATGGGACGGCGCGGCTATACCGCCGGCAAAGCGCCTCTGCAGAGGCGCTTTGCGGTGGTATTTAACCCTTTCTCGGCCGCTAGCGGGGGGTAAAACCGCCCCGCTAGCGGCCGAATACCGACGGTAAAACGCCGCTAATAATAGCGGCGTTTTACCGCCGACGCCGCCCCCCGCCCCAGTGTGCAAGGGCTCTAAGCTGCATAGGGAATTTTTTACTGTCAGGGTGGTAGGGATGTGGAACTCTCTTCCATAATTGGTGGTGTCGACAGGAAGTATGGATAGTTTTAAAAGACTATTGGATGAGCATCTTAGTGAAAACAATATATGGGAATATGGGAAATGATTTTACACACACACACACACACACACACACACACACACTTACACAGGTTTAACTGGATAGACTGTTGCCTTTATTCAACCTTACCTTATATGTAACTATATGTAACCCTGATATAAACCCCTAATATTAAATTCTAACCCCTTACCCTAACAATAATAATATCCCCTAACCCTAATACTAAACCCTAACCCCAGTATTAACCCCTAACCCTAATTCTTAAACTTAACTCCTAACCAAAAAAAAATAATAATGAGTAAATAAATACATAATAATGCATAAAAAAAATTTAACACCAAACCTTTAACCCCTTACAAAAAAAAGTAAAACAATTTATAAATACATAATAATAAATAAATAATAAATAAAAGCAGATGAAAAAGTTGAAAAACATAGCTACAAATTATGAAACGGATTATATTTTTGGCTAATTAAAAAACACCAAAGCTCAAAAACGTTTTTAAAATGCTGTACAAAAACATGCATACAAACACTCTAAAAACACCCAAAAAAACACTCAAAAACACGACGCTCGGGTGTGAATGCAGCCTAACATGCAAATCTTAAGGATTTCCTGCAGTTGAAAGCTTTGGCCTTCACTCATCTCCACACATCACTATGATTGACAGTCTCACTGGCTTGCTGTAAAGAATCATAAGCTCATAATTAGTGTAGTAACAACCCTTTGCGATTCACAGCTTTTCACAAGGAATGTGAGCATGTTCCAGGTACCTATGGGAGCTTGATTTCAATCTTCTCCTGCCTGTTGAGAGTTTTCAAAATGCTGACAGAATCACATTCAGTATAGGTTCACTTTATTTAAAAAAAAAACAAATGATGATGAAATAACAAACAAGCCAAGAGGCATGTATAAGATCTCAGAACCCCAATTCTTTATTAACCACAGCTTGCTCACAATGACATACAGGAAATAGCACTAATGAAGAGTAGAATATGCAGGCAGCAATTTCAATGGGGCAAGAAACAATTTCAAAATCGCAACGATGTTTGACACTGCGGCTGTTAGGCAATTCCACACTTGGCACGTGCACCCTGTCTAATGATCCCTGTAGATTTACTGGTTACATATTCAGGTTATTTTTTGCTTAGAAAGGTAACCCTCATACTGCTGAGAAAAAGGCAAGTTTCTCCTGGTAGAACGAGTAATCTTACAGATTTCACATAGAGGTATTGTTAAGAGCATGTGTTATGTCGTACAAAGAAAACCTTTAATGGCAACAGACGTCATTGACGTGTTCCCTGTGACAGATTTCAGGGAGCTATTGCTAGGAGAACAAGACCCATTTTTTGCATATTAGAGGGCCCCTATGCATTGTTGTTGTTTCATCTTATTTGCTATCTCTACTGGTGTTTTTGCTAAAGTTATTGTGTTAAAATCAAAACCCTATTTGCCTCTTGGCTGCATTTCACTTGATAACTAAACAATGCTAATGAACCTTATGACTGAGGATGTCTGAAGGAGCCTAGCTATCCATGGCAACCGATCAGAGCTTCCTATTTGTTTTTTCTTGTGGCACTTGGGACTTTATAAAGGGAATATCTGAGTGGTCGTTATAAAATGAAAAAAACAAAGGCTTTTCATTTAGACTTTGAACATGAAGCCCAGGTGATGCCTGTTTTCCAGGTGCTACAAATTGTATAAATTAATGGAATAGCAGTTTAGCCCACACTGGAAACTACTGTAACAATGTACCATGACTCACAAGAAAAGAGATTTTCATTGTTTTTCTGACATAAAGAATCTGTCTGGACACTGACATTTAGTAACATCATTGTACTTAGGATAGAAAGACTGAATTAACAAAGTGGAAAGCTTACAAAATATGTGCTATGGCTTAGTGATAGCTGGCCTTCCTACCACCACTAACCTCATCAGTACTTATACGTAAATTACTTTCCAAAGAAAAACAGCAGGAAATGAGATTATTAGATTGGACATGAAATTCTGGAAGGATTCTGCAAACTTGATTCAGAAGAAACAGACAACACCTAAAGCCTGTTACAGGACATGTAAGATTATGAAATAACTTGCATAATGCAATACTTGTAATTTTTTAACAAAAATGTAAATATTTACAAAATAAGACCCACTTTTTTTTAATTTTTTTTTTCATAACATGAAGCAAATCATTCTGCAAAGAGACCACACTTTTGAAGTTTTTTTTTTTTTTTTTTTTTTCATAATGAGTTCTTGTTGTTGGTTTTCTTCTTGATTTGTGATGTCAAACATTTTCCATATCGTTATCGCATGATCCGTAAATATAGGCAAATAGGAGACTAGTCGTCATCTGTGTTCAGCCAGATAATTCTTCCTGGATCTCCTTGTTCTTGCGGACCAGAGCAGCATGCCTCTCCTGAAAGACAACACAGATAGATGGTTGGTAAAGGATGAGAACATTTCCAGGACACTGCATTAAAGTTCCTAAATTAGAAATTATATCTGTTGTCCCACAGAAAATCTGTGCTGAAATTTGACAGTAGGAGAATGAAAAGAAGAACCAGACTGGGTGATAAGCAATATTGTTCTCATATCAGACACTTTGATAATTGAGGCAGGTTAAGGATATCTATATAAAAGGGACATGGGGACACGAGGACCCTGGGACATGACTCTGGCCTAGACAATTCCAGAGAGAATACAGGTACAAAATCCTTTTGTTGCCTAGCAAAAAAATGGGCAAAAACACTAAGTAAAATAAAGAATTTAACATGACATATTGGGAAGCCCCTAATCAATGTTGTAATGCCAGGATTTGCAGTACAAAAAGAAAATGCCAGCATGGCCCTCACTTTGAATATAATGACATCTGTGGATATACTAGGATGGCTGTCTTCCTGCTTTTGGTGCTTTATGTTGTGGTACATTACTGTATGTATTATTTCTAATATTACTATTTTATGATTTATTATTTCAAGCTGTTATTATTGGCACGAAACAAATGTTCATGGGAACCCTGAGGAAGTCACGTGGTTTGTGATGCAACACGTTAGGAGGAGCCCGGTTATGTCACTTCCGGTTGCGGCTGAAACTGGAAGTTCAGCTGAGAGTAATCCTTTGGACTTTTCTATGCTTTATGACACTCGTTCAGGAGTGTTTTTTACATGTGAGTGTTTCCTATCACTTTTAAATAAATAGTTTTATGAAAATTCTACACTATGTAGATTTTTATTTACATATAATGGTGGACTGAGAAAAGGAGATTCGGATAAAGAGTGACACCCTGTGGAGGAAGATTGATTAACTGATTTTGCAAAAGCGCAGTTTGACCTACACTATATTGCCAAAAGTATGGGGAAGCCTGCCTTTACACGCACAAGGATTTTAATGGCATCCCAGTCTTAGTCCGTAGGGTTCAATATTGAGTTGGCCCACCCTTTGCAGCTATAACAGCTTCAACTCTTCTGGGAAGGCTGTCCACAAGGTTTAGGTGTGTGTCTATGGGAATGTTTGACCATTCTTGCAGAAGCACATTTGTGATGTCAGGCACTAATGTTGGACGAGAAGGCCTGGCTCACGGTTTTCTGCTCTAATTTATCCCAAAGGTGTTCTCTGTGCAGGCCAGTATCCAATACTTTTGGCAATATAGTATATAGTGTATAGTTTATATGAAAGTATGGGTCTATACTTCAGGTGAGCTGCTATATTGCACAGTGGTGGAACATGGTTTCTTTTGAAGTGGACTCACTAACATAAGAAATTACCTGTTTGCACTTATATAGACGTTGGAGTGGTGGAGCACGGTGGAGTCACTACACAAGAAACTTCCTGATTGCACTTATATATTTTGGACTATTTTTTGGACTTCATGACATATTTAAATCTTGCTTTGTAAATGATATATATGTTTCTAGCTTGCATCACTGGAGGTTAGGATCACTGCCCAGTATGGCAAATTAATCTGTGTTGTGATTTAATTTTGTTTTTTGCTATTTGTTATTTTTTGCATTTATAGCACTTTGTGTACACTTCTGCAGCTCTTTGTGGGATCACAACCCTGTAGGGCAGGGAAGGAGGCAACCTTTTGAGCACAGTGTGCCGAAAAATGTTTTCAAAGAAATTGAGTGTCGATTTTATAACAAAAAAATTTCAACACAATACCACCCTGCTCTTCTGTCCCACCACTGTAACCCCCTGCTCATCTGCCTCACCACTGTACCTCCGTGCACATCTGCTCCACCACTGGACCATCTTCTCATCTGTCCTAACACTGAACTTATCTGCTCATCTGCCCCATCACTGTAACCCCCTTTCTCATCTGCCCCACGAAACTGTACCTCCTGCACATCTGTCCCACCTCTGTTCCCCCTGCTCTTCTGCCCCACTACTGTAACCCCCTGCTCGTGTGTTCCACAGATGTACCTCCTTTCTCCTCTGCACATCTGCCCCACCTCTGTACCCTCTTCTCCTCTACCCCACCGCTGTAACCCCCTGCTCATCTGTCCTAACAATGTACCTCCTTTCTCCTCTGCCCCAACACTGAACCCCCCCTGCTCATCTGTCATACCACTGTAAGCCCCTGCTCATCTGTCATACCACTGTAAGCCCCTGCTCATCTGCCCCATCACTGTACCCCCTGCTTTTCTGTCCCAGCGCTGAATCCCCTTCTCATCCCTCACACCACTGTACCTCCTGAACATTTGCCCCACCACTGTACCCCCTTGCTCTTCTGTCCCACCACTGTAACCCCCCTGCTCATCTGCTCCATCAATGTACCCCTTTCCTCATCTGCCCCACAACTGTGCCTCCCTGCACATCTGCTCCATCGCTGTATCCCTATGCACTTCTGTCTCACTATTGAATCACCTTCTCATCTGTCCTAACACTAAACCCATCTGCTCATCTGCCGCACCACTGCAACCCACTTTCTCATCTGTCCCACCAATGTACCTCCTGCACATCTGTCTCACCTCTGTACCCCCTGCTCTTCTGCCCCACCTCTGTTACCCCTGCTCTCCTGCCCCACCACTGTAACCCCCTGCTCATCTGCCCCACCGATATACCTCCTTTCACATCTGCCCCACTGCTTTACCCCCTGCTTTTCTGCCCCAACACTGAACCCTCCTGCTCATCTGGCCCAACATTGAACCCCCTGCTCATCTGGCCCATCACTGTACCCCCCTGCTCTTCTGTCCCACTGCTGAAACCCCTTCCCATCTCCTCCACCACTGCACCTCCCTGCACATCTGCCCCACCGCTGTACCCTCCTGCTCTTCTGTTCCACCTCTGAACCCCTCCTGCTCATTTTTCCCATTTTCTGGTGAAAGGAAGCAGAGATGAGACACATCTACCTGTCCTGGCACACTCATCCTGCTAATCCACCTCTCGCATCCAGCCCCCCATGGGTGCGCAATGATGAGCTCAGGTCAGGGGCATTTTCTGAAAGCAGTGGGCCTATGTGCAGGATCATAAGTTGGGCCCCCACAGATGAGAAAAAGTGGTTGGGTGTGATTTTCATTGCGCTGAAAACTGGCTGTAGCTTAAAGGGACACAGAGTGCAGGGGTTCAATAGTAAGTGATGCAAAGGTTCAGAATAATTTCAACAAAGTTCCCAGAAGCTCAACACTAATTCCACAAACTGTCACCTGATTGTGGTTTTCTCAATCACAGTGAAATCCCTTCTTTCTGAGATTGATAGTGGCAACCAAGCCAGTCATCTTCCTCCAATTGAGGGAGCGGGACTGTGATTGGCCTTAGTAGTAGCCAAGACAGTCCTCCTCCTTAAAACAGGGACCCAACCCCCCCAGCAGAACTGCACTAATCTCTTCCCATCACAAATGCTGATGATCGCAGCTACAGCAAAGTTAGAGAACCAAACAATGTTTCCCATCTTTTGCAATGTTGGGGGGGCACAGTGCCTCCCCCTCATTGTAGGTGCAGCATGGGGAATTCTGAAATTGGAATGCATTAGTGGCTCACTGACACTTCCCTGCGCTGCTCTGCTGATGGGGAGGGAGTTGAGTGTTGGCAAAAGAGGCTTCGAGTGCCACAGGCGGCAACAGTGCCGGGGGTTGCCTACCCCTGCTGTAGGGCAATAACATTGTTATTATAAGTTGCTTTTTATTTATTTATAGTTTTGAGTTTCACTCTTTTTTTTATGTTAGTTGGATTGAGTGCTATACTTCACACAAATAATTATCATACGTGGCGACACATTTAGTGTTGGCAGCTCTTCCTTGTATATTTATATAAAATTGGGTAGTGCATAAGTGTTCTTTGTCATTTTTCAATTATATAAAAGCATAGTACCAAAAACATTTAAAGTTTGATTAATTATTACATATAATACAAATAAATGTAATTTTTTTTCTTGTTATGAGCAATTCACCACATTCTGCCAGAAATTTTGCTATGTTTTTGGATTCATGTTTTCAAAACACATAGTATTACATAGTATTACATAGTAGGTGAGGTTGAAAAAAGACACAAGTCCATCAAGTCCAACCTATGTGTGTGATTATGTGTCAGTATTACATTATATATCCCTGTATGTTGCGTTCATTCAGGTGCTTATCTAATAGTTTCTTGAAGCTATCAATGCTCCCCCGCTGAGACCACCGCCTGTGGAAGGGAATTCCACATCCTTGCCGCTCTTACAGTAAAGAACCCTCTACGTAGTTTAAGGTTAAACCTCTTTTCTTCTAATTTTAATGAGTGGCCACGAGTCTTGTTAAACTCTCTTCTGCGAAAAAGTTTTATCCCTATTGTGGGGTCACCAGTACGGTATTTGTATATTGAAATAATATCCCCTCTCAAGCGTCTCTTCTCCAGAGAGAATAAGCTCAGTGCTCGCAACCTTTCCTCATAACTAAGATCCTCCAGACCCTTTATTAGCTTTGTTGCCCTTCTTTGTACTCGCTCCATTTCCAGTACATCCTTCCTGAGGACTGGTGCCCAGAACTGGACAGCATACTCCAGGTGCGGCCGGACCAGAGTCTTGTAGAGTGGGAGAATTATCGTTTTATCTCTGGAGTTGATCCCCTTTTTAATGCATGCCAATATTCTGTTTGCTTTGTTAGCAGCAGCTTGGCATTGCATGCCATTGCTGAGCCTATCTTCTACTAGGACCCCCAGGTCCTTTTCCATCCTAGATTCCCCCAGAGGTTCTCCCCCCAGTGTATAGATTGCATTCATATTTTTGACACCCAAATGCATTATTTTACATTTTTCTACATTGAACCTCATTTGCCATGTAGTTGCCCACCCCATTAATTTGTTCAGGTCTTTTTGCAAGGTTTACACATCCTGCGGAGAAGTTATTGCCCTGCTTAGCTTAGTATCGTCTGCAAATACAGAGATTGAACTGTTTATCCCATCCTCTAGGTCGTTTATGAACAAATTAAATAGGATTGGTCCCAGCACAGAACCCTGGGGAACCCCACTACCCACCCCTGACCATTCTGAGTACTCCCCATTTATCACCACCCTCTAAACTCGCCCTTGTAGCCAGTTTTCAATCCATGTACTCACCCTATGGTCCATGCCAACGGACCTTATTTTGTACAGTAAACGTTTATGGGGACTATACTATACTATAGGGGTACTATAAAATCCAGATACACCACGTCTACGGGCCTTCCTTTATCTAGATGGCAACTCACCTCCTCATAGAAGGTTAATTGGTTTGGCAAGAACGATTCTTCATGAATCCATGCTGATTACTGCTAATGATACCATTCTTATTACTAAAATCTTGTGTATAGTCCCTTATCATCCCCTCCAAGAGTTTACATACTATTGATGTTAGGCTAACTGGTCTGTAATTCCCAGGGATGTATTTTGGGCCTTTTTTAAATATTGGTGCTACATTGGCTTTTCTCCAATCAGCTGGTACCATTCCAGTCAGTAGACTATCTGTAAAAATTAGGAACAACGGTCTGACAATCACTTGACTCAGTTCCCTAACTACCCTCGGATGCAGGCCATCTGGTCCCGGTGATTTATTAATGTTAAGTTTCTCAAGTCTAATTTTAATTCTGTCCTCTGTTAACCATGGAGGTGCTTCCTGTGTTGTGTCATGAGGATAAACACTGCAGTTTTGGTTGCTGAAGCCCCCCGATTCACTCGTGAAGACTGAGGAGAAGAATAAATTCAATACCTTTGCCATCTCCCCATCCTTTGTAACCAGATGTCCTTCCTCATTCTTTATGGGGCCAATATGGTCTGTCCTCCCTTTTTTACTGTTTACATACTCAAAGAATTTCTTGGGATTTTTTTTGCTCTCCTCTGCTATGTGTCTTTCATGTTATATCTTAGCTGTCCTAATTGCACCCTTACATTTCTTGTTGCATTCTTTATAAAGTCTGAATGCTGAGGATGATCCCTCAACCTTGTATTTTTTAAAGGCCTTCTCCTTTGCTTTTATATGCATTTTTACATTGGAGTTAAGCCATCCAGGACTTTTGTTCGCTCTTTTAAATTTATTACCCAATGGGATACATTGGCTAATGCCCTTATTTAATATGCTCTTAAAGCAAACCCATCTCTCCTCCGTATTCTTTGTTCCTAATATTTTATCCCAATTTATGCCTTTTAGCAAGGTTTGTAGTTTAGGGAAGTTGGCTCTTTTGAAATTCAGCGCCTTTGTATTCCCTTTATGTTTCCTATTTGTGTGATTTATACTGAAACTAATTGACCTGTGATCGCTGTTACCTAAATTGCCCCGTATTTCCACATCCGTGATCAGGTCTGTATTGTTGGTAATCAGTAGATCCAGTAATGTTTTATTTCTAGTTGGTGCGTCTACCATCTGACCCATAAAATTGTCCTGCAAGACATTAAGGAACTGGCGAGCCTTAAATGAATGCGTGGTTCCCTCCACCCAGTCTATATCTGGATAATTAAAATCCCCCATTATGATAACACTTCCCATCCTTGCTGCTAATCCAAATTGTGATAGGAGATCTGTCTCCACTTCCTCCCTCAGGTTAGGGGGCCTATAGCATACTCCCAGTATTATTTTCCCCTTAGCTTCATCCCTTTGGAGCTCTACCCATAAGGATTCCACCTCCTCCCTAGCTCCCTCAGTGATGTCATCTCTCACATTCACTTGTACATTATTCTTGATATATAGGCATACCCCTCCCCCTTTTTTACCCTCTCTATTCTTGTGGAATAGGGTATACCCTTGACCGTTTGCCAGCCAATCATGAGAGCTGAAATTCCCACAAAATCCAAATCCTCCTTGTACAACACTATCTCTAGTTCACCCATCTTGTCCGCCATGCTCCTGGCATTGGTGAACATGCCACATAGTTTAGACCGGTCACATATTGTCCTCGTATTGGGTGTTTCGAGATTGCAACTAGGACTTGCTACTCTACTCACCTTGTGTTTTTGTGCTTTGGTTAACCTACCACTAATGCCCCCAATACTACCCTCTGGAATATCTTTTGTGCTGGCTATCTCTGCCTCTGGACCCCCCCCCCATCGCCTAGTTTAAAAATCCCTCTAACTTTTTGGCCATCTTCATTCCCAGCAGATCTGCACCCTCCTCATTTAGGTGCAGTCCGTCCCTTCTATAGTACCCCTATAGTATAGTATAGCCCCCATAAACGTTTACTGTACAAAATAAGGTCCGTTGGCATGGACCATAGGGTGAGTACATGGATTGAAAACTGGCTACAAGGGCGATTTCAGAGGGTGGTGATAAATGGGGAGTACTCAGAATGGTCAGGGGTGGGTAGTGGGGTTCCCCAGGGTTCTGTGCTGGGACCAATCCTATTTAATTTGTTCATAAACGACCTGGAAGATGGGATAAACAGTTCAATCTCTGTATTTGCAGACGATACTAAGCTAAGCAGGGCAATAACTTCTCCGCAGGATGTGGAAACCTTGCAAAAAGACCTGAACAAATTAATGGGGTGGGCAACTACATGGCAAATGAGGTTCAATGTAGAAAAATGTAAAATAATGCATTTGGGTGGCAAAAATATGAATGCAATCTATACACTGGGGGGAGAACCTCTGGGGGAATCTAGGATGGAAAAGGACCTGGGGGTCCTAGTAGATGATAGGCTCAGCAATGGCATGCAGTGCCAAGCTGCTGCTAATAAAGCAAACAGAATATTGGCATGCATTAAAAAGGGGATCAACTCCAGAGATAAAACGATAATTCTCCCGCGCTACAAGACTCTGGTTCGGCCGCACCTGGAGTATGCTGTCCAGTTCTGGGCACCAGTCCTCAGGAAGGATGTACTGGAAATGGAGCGAGTACAAAGAAGGGCAACAACGCTAATAAAGGGTCTGGAGGATCTTAGTTATGAGGAAAGGTTGCGAGCACTGAGCTTATTCTCTCTGGAGAAGAGACGCTTGAGAGGGGATATGATTTCAATATACAAATACCGTACTGGTGACCCCACAATAGGGTTAAAACTTTTTCGCAGAAGAGAGTTTAACAAGCCTCGTGGCCACTCATTAAAATTAGAAGAAAAGAGGTTTAACCTTAAACTACGTAGAGGGTTCTTTACTGTAAGAGCGGCAAGGATGTGGAATTCCCTTCCACAGGCGGTGGTCTCAGTGGGGAGCATTGATAGCTTCAAGAAACTATTAGATAAGCACCTGAATGACCGCAACATACAGGGAAATATAATGTAATACTGACACATAATCACACACATAGGTTGGACTTGATGGACTTGTGTCTTTTTTCAACCTCACCTACTATGTAACTATGTAAGTACCGGTTACCGACTGAGAAGTCGGCCCAGTCCTCCAGGAACCCAAACCCCTCCTTACTACACTAGCTCTTCAGCCACTTGTTTACTTCCCTAATCTCCCTCTGCCTTTCTGGTGTGGCACATGTTCTCCTCTTCTTAGATGATAAGTAAATTTCATTTAAGCAATGGCTTTTTGTAATGGTCAAAAACTATGTTTAGAAACATATTCATACACAACCACAATTCGTGACAGCCAGGGAACTAACATTGTCAAAAGGAGGGGTCAGCAATGGTAGTTTACATAATTTCACTATAGGTGTATTTTACAGAGTCAGCTGACCCAAAACTGATTTAACATTTTTTGGTACTTGCTTGAGTTAACCAGTGACTAAGTAGTTAGCACTTCTGCCTACCAGAACTGTCGTCGGTTCAAATTCCAAACCACAGTACTACCTGCCTGGAGTTTGCATGTTCTCCCTGTGCCTGTGTGGGTTTCCTCCAGGTACTCCAGTTTCCCACACTCCAAAGACATGCTAGTAGGTTGATTAGCTCCTGTCTAAATTGGCCCTAGTATGTATGCATGTGAGTTAGCAACCTTAGATCGTAAGCTCCTTGAGGGCAAAGCGTTGTATAAATTGACGGCGCTATATAAGTACCTGTAATAAATAAATAAACCCCCTTGGTAAGGTAACTTTGAGTTTTAGGGTCTGCACACCTCCTCTTGCCAAGCTAGCATACAAATTCAAAACCAATAAAGAAATAGGCTGGAGTGTGTTCACCCTATTCATTACACAAAGATGCCACAGCTAACAGAGAAGCTAAAGGTTTGGCAACATCTTTTTAATGTATTTCTTCCCTATCCAGTTTTTCATAAAGGAAACAACTAAGAAGATGCAATTGGCACTGCAAGAACTGGTAAAAAAGGGACATATACATTTTGGCAACATTTGGCTTTACCTTTTCTTGAAGACGTTCCAAGAGGGAAGCTAGGTAGGCCTCACGGTTTTCTTTAATTTGTTCCATTTTCAGGATCAATTTTTCCTCAGCCATTTTACTAAAATTATTGTTTTCTTCCAAAGCCTTTTGGAGAACTTCCCTTTCATGCTCTCGTTTTTCTGCCAGTTGCTTCAAGATCTGGGCTTCCTGAGACTTTAAACAAAATTGGATTTTGAGAAATAAAGCATTAATCATTGTATGAAATGAAAACACCTGTTTTCTACAAAAAAATTATGCAGTTCAAATATATATATATATATCTATATATAGATATATAGATATATAGATATATAGATATATATATCTATATATCTATATATCTATATATATATATATATATATATATATGTATATATATATATATAATATACAGTATTAGGACACCCCTCCAAATCATTGGATTCAGGTGTTCCAATCACCTCCGTGGCCACAGGTGTATACAGGTGTATACAATCAAGCACCTAGGCATGCAAACTGCTTCTACAAACATTTGTGAAAGAATGGGTCGCACTCAGGAGCTCAGTGAATTAAAGCGTGGTACTGTGATAGTTCGCCACCTGTGCAATTAGTCCATCCATGAAATGTTCTTTCTACTAATTATTCCACTGTCAACTGTTAGTGGTATTATAACAACGTGAAAACAACTGGAAACAACAGCAACTCTGCCACAAAGTGGTAGGCCACATAAAATGATAGAGCAGGGTCAGCGCACGCATACTGAAGCGCACAGTGAGCAGAAGTCGCAAAACTGTCTGCAGAGTTAATAGCTACAGACCTCCAAACTTCATCTGTCCTTCAGACCAGCACAACAGCAGTGCAAAGAGAGCTTCATGGAATGCGTTTCCAATGGCCAAGCAGCTGTTTTCAAGCCTTACTTTACTTTCAAGTGCAATACAAAGTGTTGGATGCAGTGGTGTAAAGCACGCCGCTACTGGACTCTAGAGCAGTGGATACGTGTTCTCTGCAGTGACGAATCTCGCTTCTCTGTCTGGCAATCCGATGACTGTGCCTGGATTGGCGGTTGCCAGGAGAACGGTACTTGCCTGACTGCATTGTGCCAAGTGTAAAGTTTGGTGCAGGGAGATTATGGTATGTGGTTATTTTTTAGGCTTTGGGCTTGGCCCCTTAGTTCCAGTGAAGGGAACTCTTTAGGCGTCAGCATACCAAGACATTTTGGACACTTTCATGCTCCCAACTTTATGGGAACAGTTTGGGGATGGCCCCTTCCTGTTCCAACATGACTGCGCACCATTGCACAAAGCAAGGTCCATAAAAACATGGATGAGCGAGTTTGGGGTGGAAGAACTAGACTGGCCTGCACAGAGTCCTGACCTTAACCTGACAGAACACCTTTGGGACAATTTAGAGCGGAGACTACGAGCCAGTCCTTCTCGTCCACATCAGTGCCTGACATCACAAATGCGCTTCTGGAAGAATGGTCAAACATTCCCATAGACACACTCCTAAACCTTGTGGACAGCCTTCCCAGAAGAGTTGAAGCTGTTATAGCTGCAAAGAGTGGGCCAATTCAATACTGAACCCTATGGACTAAGACTGGGATACCATTAAAGTTCATGTGCATGTTAAGGCAGGCGTCTCAATACTTTTGTAAGAAACATTCCTTTCCGCATATTTGCAGCATCTTTTCCAGGCTAAAGCCAACACAGCGGGGCTTTCAGGTACGGGTGAATATGTGACCTTCCCACATTGGATGAGAGGGTGTGGTGGAATTGGGCCAGAGTCACCATCATCCCAGCTAAGTTCCAACATCATTCAAAACCAGAGCCTTACCTAGGGTGGCTAGGGAGGCAGTGAAGTAATGTGGATTGGTTATTATACCTTTCTTGGGGTCTGGGTTATTAGAAGGCACTGCCACTTTGCCCTGAATGGGAAAAGTGACATTGCCATTATAATTACAGAAAAAGAACAACCACACTCGATACCTACACTCATAAAGATCTGTTTTGTGGTAGAAGTTGATCATGCTAAAAACCTGTGTAAGAATCCTAAAAATTACACACGGTCTATCTTCATGAAACTGTTAGCTTAGGCCCCATTCACACATGAGCGTTTTGTAGCTTGAAGCCTGAAGCTACAAACTGTTGGAGGGGAAAAAATCTATTATTCTCCATGGAGATGGTTCACATCTCCACTCCAAAACACCTGAAGCTAGAAGCTCCAAAATGCCTGAAGCTCAAACAAGTTCTGGAACATTTTTCTAGGCATATTACAGGCATTTTTCTGCTTTTTACATTGGTGA